>OZ025244.1:51857660-51992660 GCA_964019155.1 Osedax fenrisi | reverse complement strand
TCTAATTAGTAATAAGCGGTTCCCAAAATGCAATTTAGACATAACAATGATACAAATTAGATAACATATTATATGTTATATATATTTATATTGGGTAGATAATCATAGGAGTACAGTAAAAAAATGTACAAGTAAATATTAATTAACTAAAAAGTAATACTTATGTTATATAATTAATATATTATATTAATTTACTATCTAATGTTAACATTTATTACATGATCTAATTATATTAACATCCCAGTAAACCATGTGAGATAATATATGTCAAATTCTTATTCGAAAGTCCACAAATAATTGATTTTTAAAGATCACATAACATAAAAACAATGAATTAAGTGGATTAACTTGGAGAAGAGTGATACATCATATAGCATAGCTAGTGGGAGAAAGGGCTTTACGAGAAGAAGCCAAATTAAATTAAATTATTGTTTTACAAATTTATTTTACATGTTTCTGTATCTACTATGAATTATAAATAAAATTTCAAAATGTTAAAGCTACAGTAATAACTTATAATACAAAATGTTAACATATATCATATATTAATATAGTATACTATTATTTATCAATTATTCAGTGTTGATAAACTTTTACAATATAAATGAATATTTATATTTATTTTGTTCGTGTATAAAATATAATTATTATAATACAAACATTAATATCAGGTAATCAATACAGTGAGATATCACTGGTTAACAAAATTATTTATAAAGTAGTCAAATTTCGAAAAAATTATATTTTAAATATTTATCGCAAAACTGTATGTATACTGTATTTTCTTAGTTTCTTGTATTATGTTGAGAGATTTATTTAAAAAATGTCAGCCTTAAATTTTAATATTTCAAAGTAAGTTGACCATAGGTTACTTTGTATATAGGTAGTCATTGATAACTGGTCATAGTATATTAATATGTTATGTAGATTGCAGGATATTCATTTTAACTCAAGAAAAATTAAAAATATGTTTAAACTTTCATTAAAATACTTAGATATTATCTGTTAATACTAATAGTATGATATATTGTTATAGATGTATATAATATAAGTATAAATGAAATAAAATACACAATATGAGAAATGTACATAGATGAGGAGAAAGTCCTAACACTTACGTTCCCATCCCTAATGTATAAATCATTATACTGGTAATGATGAGAGGGTGACATTTTTCTAAAACTATTCTAAACCTATCAATAGTTATAGCCAAAAAGGTTGTACTGTTAAATAGAATACCAATTAATATAATAAAATAATTATATATATAAAAATAGTTTTAAAAATTTCAATTAATAATTTTAAATTTTTTTTACAACAAAATTAAAAAATATCAATAATTTTTTATGTTTTAATAATTATTGAAAATAAAAAAACAATTTATTTTGATAACATATTTTATATATACCACATTTATATATAAAAATTTTATTATTTTTAAAATAATGGAAATTATTTAGTTATTTTCTGTTTTTTCTAAAAAAAATATTGATATTGTAATAATTCTTAATAACAAAAATTTTCAAATAAATAAAATTTATATTTGAATATATTATAGGTTTTAATCAAAATTAAAAATAATAATAATGTTGAATATTCAAAAAGCATATATTTATACTTATTGAATTGTTGCCTATTTTCTACCATTATAAATGTCCTATATATGCCATGTTAACATTTGAGCGGCTTGTGTATCCCCAATAATTAATATTAAAAAAACAATGCTTATTTATATCCAATACTTAACATTTGTATTTGTCACCCTGTGCTTACTTTTACATGCAATGATAATGCTCCACATACACACATATACATGTATAGGCATGGTCATGTTTGTTTGTTTCAACATTATAATAACGTATATATATATAACATTCATGTAGCTACAGTGCCTGGAGTGCCTGGATGTTAATGAAACCTTTACCACTATCTATTACATAGCTCTTATGCATGGGTACCGGAAACACATTCATCATCATCATCAGTAAGTACATTAGTGTCATCTTTATTGTTATGAACATAGGGGTGATGTATGCCTCTATGCAATAGCTATGATCGGATATATATGATGGGATATCTAATACAGGAGATGCATATATATATATATATATATATATATATATATATATATAGCTGTATCCAGGTGTACAATGTACCGAATACTAATACATACATTTTGTTTTTACATCTATTAATACATTCTCTTAATATAGATTATATTAATAGACACGCCGATAATGATACGCTATATGAGATTAGTTATCGTGTTGTCCACTAATTCGTGATATTATATCACTGATATAATATCGACGACATTAGAATTAACCTAATTATAATGTATAGTTCTAATATATCGCTCAACGATTATAGAATTACTAATAACTATATTCGCAAATATATTCGGACGAATTTTGTTTATCGAAAGTTTTCTACGATATCGTCTGAGTTCTATATTAATATAATAATAGCCACGCCCACTCGCCATAAGAATATAAATGTGGGCGTATCAAGAGGTGATTACGTTGGCGGTATACTAAAACCTGGTTTATAATGCCCTGGGTGGTTGTAAACGTGTAAAACAACGATACCCCTAATGGGGTTAATGAGCCACCATTGGTGAAACGGTGACATTAGTGCCTAGTCGTGTATCGCATACTATCTGAACACACACACACACACAAGTGTGCGCACACTCGCGCGGGGGAGGTTTCGCACGCACGGAACCAATCGTCTTAATGCCGGTAATTAGAGATTCGTGTATTGTCTATTGATTATTAGCACTGACCGGGCTGGGTGGCAGTAATACCGGTGTGGTCAATACATGCGAACACTACAGTAGCGGCAGTAGTAGTAGTGGTGGTGCTGCAGTAAGAAGTTACTACACACACGCGCGCTTGTGTGTAGCGATGTTAGCATGCGTGTGTGCGCGCGCGTGTGTGTTAATGTGGGGATAGCGTGAATTGATTTCATTACATTTAGGTTATACTGCTACTACTACTGGTGCTACTGGTGCTACTGGTGGGTGCTGGCGGGAACTGATTAGCCGTATGTGTGTGTGACTATGTGTGTGCGTATGTGTGTGTGGCACTCTACAAGTATGCTATCAATGCGTAGACAATAAGGGTGTGTGTGGCTTTCTCTTATGCAATTCTATATTTCATTCATAGTTAGAGGTAACACGGTTATTAAATGATTATAATTGTACATTGTACATTGTACATGTGTCTATTTAAGATATTAATAATATTAATAATAAACAAATAACAATTTCAACAATAATAACAAATGAATTTACTTCACTTTTGCCACTACGTGTGTGTGTGTGTGTGTGTGTGTGTGTATGTGTGTGTGTGTGTGTGTGTGTGTGTGTGTGTGTGTGTGTGTGTGAAGGGGGCATTACAGCCATATACTAAGCCGTATGTGCTATACAGTGTGGTATTCCACCACCCTATTACGGTATATACATCAGTACATACAGTGATAGACAATACAATAGAGGAAGTGACGTATCCTTTATTCTTATACGTCAACAACAACAACACCACAGGCTTGCTAAGTAATAAACTATATTATGATGAACCCTAAGCGTGCTCTTTAACTCAGAGGTAATAAACCACACACGTGTGTGTGTGTGTGTGTGTGTGGGTGTGTGTGTGTGTGTGGGGGTATGTGTAGGGGGTGTGTGTGTGTGTGTATGTGCGTTTGTGGGTGTGTGCGTGTGTATGTGTGTGTGTGTGTGTGGGTGCTATTATATATACATTATGCTGTGGTATTACATCTAGGTAATAATGATATATCATCCCAGCTATAAGAACAACTATTATAATTACCAGTATTACATACTAACTGTTATATAATTATATATATATAATAATATAGTATATATAATGTTCTATATTTATATACAAAATAATACATTTTTTATTTACTAGAAATATATATTATTGATTTTTGAGGAAAGGAATTTAGAAAGAAAATCAATAATATAAATTGATATATTTATTTTTCAGTAATTATATATGTCTAAACATATATATTATATCTATATATAGGTATATTATATAGGTATATTATATAGATATATACTACATTTGGTAAACATAGAATATCAAAGGAGTGGATGTAAAAAATATGTACTCCTATTTATAATATAAATATAATTATGTAATATATACTAAAGTATGTTTAGTTATACCTTGATATGTTATAAATAGAATTAATAAGAAATATTAATCTACTATTAATGATTGCAATAGTTACATATTATTGATAATAAAAGAATATATATATATGAATGTAAACATTGGAGTCCTGGAAACCAAATCTTGATTCCTAGTAATAGAATGTCTGAAAGAGTCTGAGACATTTGAGTCCATGTACAAAATGTTATTAAAATTTTACAAAAATTATGAAATTGAATCCCTAAAGTTGATTTTCGAGTCGAGTATTTAAAATAAGACTTGACAAAAATTGTGAACCTGTACATAATACATATAAGTACAAAAACTATATGAAAGTATTCCATAGTAGAAATACACTCTATTTTACTTTGTACTATATTTCATATTTAGAATTATTGTAATTAATCAGCCTGAAATATTAGGTCTTAAACCTCAGTCACATCTGCGTCTGACGATGTTAAACTTTTACCTACAATATACGATATATTCTATAATTGATTAATTTATTTGGATTTGAAGGATCGGAAGCCGAAAGTATTGGGATTTTAATATTATTTATAATTTGAGGCTATGATTTCTATCAATTGAAGGATTCGAAGCCTTGCAAGTATTTGAAATTTTACAACACTAGTATATATATATATTATAATCGGTATTAATTATAGATATCTTATATAATAGTTGTATCAGAGAAAGATCGACCTGATAAGGTAAGTAATATTGTTATTGTTATTTTGTATTTGGTGGATTTATATTATTTATATGGTCCTTTCATCCCATCCAGGAACTTAGAAGTTTTCACTTATAACTATATATGGCTCTAATGTCCCTTCTAAGCCGCTCTCATGTTAAGGCATCCATGGTTTTAACGAGAGCCGATCATTTATTTATACGCAATTATATAAGATCACTTCTAAATAATATTATAAGACCCATTTTATAAAAGTAATTAATGGTCCGGACAAGGCTCGAACCCGTGTCCTACTGCTTGTGTGTCTGATGCCTTAGCCACTGAGCGAAACAGGCAGTTTATAGTAACTAATAATATATATAGATTATATATAATATTGCAAGGATATCTCAAGTTTACATTATTGTAATCAATTTAAAATATATATGTAAATCAACATACATATATCAAACTTTACATAGATATATTTAATTAATAATCCACAAAAAACATATAATTATATAATAAATAGACAATGAGTCATACACTGGGATAACAAAGGGTTATCCATATAGCCAGTGAATGCAACCAGTGTACAATGATATAACTTTGATACTGGGCTGATATAATCATGCACATCAAGCCTGCAATGTGTGTAACATATTCAAACATTGGAAGGTGTGTGTGTGTGCTTGTGTGTGTATGTATGTGTTTGTGTGCTTGTGTGTGTATGTGTGCGTTTATACATACAGGTGAATTCATTATGTTACTTTGACAAATTACAAGTTTGTGGCCTCCCTTTGAATGTTCAATGGTCCACCATCAATCTACACATGCACAAACATAGCATGCATGCACACATGGCACATACATACATACGGTACCAATCCTTAGTGCATGTCAGTAGTTACAGTGACATATAATCTTGAACAGATTTATCATGATCGTATCAATGCGATAATATGCATTACATTCTATAATATATACACATATGTGTTATAGAATATAATCAATACTATATCATATAGTCTATATATATATTCACCTATAGGTATTATTATAGTGATTTGCTTGAAATAGTTAGGTTTCAGTTCCAGTGGATCATCACCATAAACAATAGGAATAGTGTGCTTATAGACAACAACGTGTATCTATGTATCTATTCTATATATATATACAGTGTATAATGCTATGTACAACAGTGTATGCGTGCATAAGTACCTTGTTCGTATCGTGTAACAACACTCACACCCACACACGCACACACACACTCGTAGTCACTATATCAGGTACTAATCACTTAGATGTGTATCGTATGGTCAACTCAATACATCTATGACTAATGCTATGACTAATAGTTCCACTACTACACGCACTTCAATGTTAGCTGTACTATGTAGACCAACACGTCAGGTATGCAATGCACAGGTAACTGCGTGTATGTATGCATGCGTGTATGTATGTAGGTAGTAGTCGATGTGAATTTCATAGTTTATAATAATAATACGAGTGAATTGATTTGCTTTCTGATTAATGAATGCGATATACAATACCGTATATGGCATGACATATAATACAATAATAGTATACTGAATATGCATATTATATACGTATGTGTATATATATATATATATATATATATATATATGCATTACCTAACGTATAACAAATGCATTTATACGTGAAGTGTTGTAAACAAGACAGCTTCAATTAGGTCGCGGTACAATCGAAGGACACACACACATATATATAGAGAGAGAGAGAGAGAGAGAGAGAGAGAAAGAGTGTGTGCGTGTGTGTGTGTAGCATATATTCGATATGATCTATAGTTTACTACTATATATAATATATATATATATAGTAAAACATCTTTGTTTGAAGAATTTATTGATTGATTTATTTTGAATAACATATTGTTAAGAAAAGTAAAAATATAACAGAAATACAGCAGATTTACGCAACGCCGTGCACTCTGCGTGAGTGTATATGAACAACCGGATGTAGGAGGACGTAACCGGATGTAGGTGTTGTGCATCTCTATAGTGATTGTTTACTAGACAATCACACACTTTGATAACAACAATACCACCACCATTACGGTGTAAACAATGCCTACAGACAATGCGCGCTTCCCAAGGGACATTCTCAGTGTGTATAGAGTATGGCTAAGTGGGCGTGGTTATACCCAGTGGGGGTTTGGCTTATGGTTAAGTAGGCGTGGCTATACACAGTGGGGTTTAGCGTATGGCTAAGTGGGCGTGGTTATACCCAGTGGGTGTGTTGCTTTCGCAATTACAAGAATAAATAATTATATTAATATATATTATGTTTATAATAAAACAATAGCCACATATTATTAAATAATCTAAAGTATGAATTGCATTACAACACACACACACACACACACACACACACACACACACACACACATATGTCTGCACACTGTAACAGTACAATAGCATCACGTGTATTCAGCTCTAGCTATAACTAGGGGCAGCGCTGGAACGATGGTGTATATGTAGGGAACCAACCAATCAACATAAATGTTGTGGTAAAAGTGGGGGTTTGGGTTTGGGTCATACACCGGTATAACAAAGGGTTGACTATAGTCAGTGAATGCAACCTGTGTACTGTACAATGATATAATCATGCACATCAAGCCCACAATGTATGTAACACATGCATACATTGGGAGGTGTGTGTGTTGGACCAATACATATGAGAAACCCCTATATTTTAAAGTGGGGGGGGGGGCATATCCACCCGTCCCCCTTGTTGCAGCACCCCTAGCTATAACATACACGTACACCACGAAATGTAGCAGTCAAAGCTCTATGATATACACAAATAGCAACAGAACTACACGAATATCTTTCACCGCGATACTATATATAATATGTCCTTAGTGATATAGCACTGAGGACATACTATACATATGGATTACTAATGATAACCTTATCTATAAATAGAAACACATTGATCTCGCAGCGGCGGCAGCGCATTAATATCATATCAATATTATGTAATAATTAGTTTTAACGCACACTACGAATACACTAACATAGGGCGGTGCGCGCACACCCTCACACACGCGCACCCGCACACCCACGTGACTTGCGAGATGCCTCCACTTGCACTCCACTCCACTCCGTATCATCAATTGAAACAGGCTTATATTTATCGTGTTGGCAGATAGAGTGGGAGAGGTGAGGGGGAGGGTCTCAATTATCATTTCGATCATCTCGCTCAATGACCCACATTCGGCGTACACACATGCACTAAATAATAATGTATATATATAGGGTATATATACCCTAGTCGGTTATATACGTTAATAAGAACGCATCAGTAATACATTGTTAATACATTATATATGTAATATATTGTTTAATACCAGGAGGAACCTGCTAATACGGGCCATCATGCACACGCTTAGTGAGATGTATATCCGGTTTACAGAATTGTTCATAAGTTAGTGTAAATGAAGGTTCTATAGAGTCGAATAGTACACACATATATGCACTCACACACACACCGCACATACACGAACAGTGTGCGTCGCACACACACCGCACCGCACACTTATTTATAGACTAAAGTCTAATAATAAAGTGTCCGATCAGAATAACACTTATCTATTTATAGATGTGTCTGTAATCATATGTAACGTTTGCTATGTATACCATTCATTTACTTTTTATAAATAATGTTTCTATGTGATTGCATTATAAGTAGCATCACGTATATATGTATATATTACATTACTAATGGACATTTCTTTGTTAATTTAATATTTAGTTATTATATATATATGTATATATACACCGAATATAACATAGATATTTCCCATGGTGCCATTCACTGAATAGGACGTATGCATTAGTAGAAGATTACCGGCTATCTAAACACGGCGGGCACGCTATACCATTACTATCATCCCTATTATGTAATGTTATGCAATGTTACGCAATGTTATACATTATTTATGAAATCGCCGCGGCCGCAGCATTCGTAATTATACACGGCCTACCGCGCTTATCCCCCCCCCGTAGTTATTGTTAACCCCCCCCCCCCCCGTGCAATCGATATCTGTACCCTGCGCGTGTATTAGTGTTACGTAATCGGGGCATCATAATGATGATGACGTAATCACGACGTTGATGTATATCTGTATGTTGTTGTTATTGAGCACACATCCCATTACCGTGGTAGTCCACACGGCTGTAGTCGGATACTAGCGTAGACCCATTCGCTACTACGGCTACTAGTAACGACGTCTATAATCAGAATGCATATCTATTCTCCCCTATAATCAGAATGCATATCTATTCTCCCCTATAATCATAACGACGTTAGCGAGTTTTATTACGTTGTTATTCTTACTGACTAGTATGCCCTACCCTGGCAGGCACCACTCCCATAGAGCTAGATAGGGTTCTTTCTAGCTCTCTGGTATATACTGCATAGAGCTAGATAGATCATATCTATTATATATCCGAGTTATAGCTTAGATCTATCACTGGTATTAACTTTAGTAGTTCGATGTTTGCCAATACACTCTATATGTAGGGGTGTATCTCCAGATGTATTATACACACATACACCCCCCCCCCACACACACACACATACACACATACATACACATACACACTACTATATACTATAGTATAACAACACACCCTGGATGTGATCACAATACACATACATGCGTGCATTCACTATGCAATCACATATTTAGCAAGGCTGTTCTCTTTTGTGCTCGACGAATAGTGTATTCCGTACACGGGCACACTATTCGTGATTATATTACTAGTATTAGTGTTAGCTCACTGTTATCTTCACCATTATCTCTTCAACATTGTACACTTTTTGTCGCGTTCTCGTATTGTATACACTAGTATACAATAGCATGTTATACACAGTTAAAAAAATCCGATTCCTACGACGATTATATTTTAGGAATCGGATTCAAATTGGAAAACAGATTCCTGTAAAGTTTGTTTAGGAAACGGTTTATAAAATCGATTCCTACTATTATCGTGCAGGAATCGCATTAAAAACGATTCATAAACTAATTATTAAGAATCGGTTTTTAAAAACGATTCCTAAACTAATTATTAAGAATCGGTTTTTAAAAACGATTCCTAAACAAATGATTAAGAATCGGTTTAAGTTATTGATGTAAGAATTTCTTAAATTATATGAATATTATTTTTTTAATATAGAAAGAATAAAATATTACACCTTTTAATTATTTTAATATATTGATTTAATTGTTATCTATCCAAATTAATTATTAATTATTATTTTAATTTTATATTTAAGTTAATATACTGATTTTAATAAATAAAATATTATTTAAAAAACTAAAATTATGTAAGTAATCCTTTTTATGTATCCTTTCTAAGTTATCATAATCTCATTCAAGTGACACATTGAATTAATATCATAAGTATATTGATAATACAATTGTAATCATGTTGAACTAATTGCTCAATATTGAATATATGAGTTGGATATTGAATTAAATATTATAATGTATTATTATTGAATTTAAGTTTTAAATCTAACTTAAAAGAACTTATATAATACATTATAATATATGAGTTAATACTTTGCTACGATACTAATATGTATTTTAATATTATATTTTACATCTAAACTTACGTTCAAACTTACATCAACAACTTACGTTAAACCGATTCCTATAGTATTAGTTTTGGAATCGGTTTACTATAAACCGATTCCTATAGTATTAGTTTAGGAATCGGTTTAATATAAACCGATTCCTATAGTATTAGTTTAGGAATCAGTTTCAAATAAACCGATTCCTATAGTATTAGTTTAGGAATCAGTTTCAAATAAACCGATTCCTATAACCATTTAAGAATCGGTTTCAAATAAACCGATTCCTAAACTAAAATTTTAGGAAGCGATTTAAAACCGATTCTCATTAAGACACTCAGGAAACGATAATAACGCAAATAGGAATAGGATTTTTTTAACAGTGTAGGCACAAGATGTTTACTTCTATATATGATGATAACACCTTTGTTATCTAAGGGGGGTTTAACCGTCCACCTACTGCATGTGTGTTTTATTTCTTATCGTGTTGAAGTCGTGGCTTCCCAGCTAGTTAAATGTATGTATAAATGTGTATATATATATATATATATATATATATATATATATACATACATACATATATAATGCATGTTTATATATGCACTATACAATGATTCTAAATAGACTCGCTATATATAGCGTATATATGTTGTACACAACGTACTATAGAACACTGCATTGGTGGCGGTATATGCAGCACTGGCGGAATATAGAGGGTAGACTGATACTACATATAGAGAGGGGTGTATCCTCTCGTAATGGATGCATGTTAATACACTGTACAATGTACATGAACATGTTAACATTTCCCAGCATTTCATATATATATATATATACCATATACTCTTGTATAATAATAATGATAATTCATCCAGTGTTCTTTAATGTACATACACGTATATGTATACTGCATTGATATTAATGCATTTTACATGTATGTATGTGTGTGTGTGTGTATGTGTGTGTATATATATATATATATGTTTTTATATATATACGTATATACGTATATATAATATTGTGTTCGCGTGTATCATAAAACATAATGTATATAGTGTAGAATGTATACTAATGTATATATATATAGTGATAATATGTATCGTGTATATACAACATATATAAACACTTCAGTGTTCATATATTCTATATCACGAAGGAATATAATGATATATGAATGGTGAAAAATAAACATCTACTCAGTATAATATACATATATTTAAGATAATATTTACATAAATAATGATATTCAATATTAATGTTATATACTATGTGAGTGTGCGTGTGTGTGTGTGTACACACATACCACCAGTGATAGCATTACACTAGTCTAGTACAGAAATGGGGCAAACATTAGCACTCGCTACAAAGTAATACATACACAGAGCGGGTGGTTACCCTCTATACTTAGAATGTTCTAAGGTGTAGTGCTAATGCATTCTGGGAACGCGAGAACACCACGTAGACTGTAGACGGCGACACCGGGTACCGCCCCCTACCACGCCCCCCTACACAGTATGTCCGCCACACCGTAATGGTCACTTAGTTGTGGTCAGCCGAGCGAGCGGTGAGTTAGCATGACCATACTGTCTGCATAGCTAACCGACCTTTATGTAGCTAGTATACTAGCTATGGATATACTAACTATAGGTAATATGTTAGTCAGTAAAATAACACTTATAATTATATAACAATATTTTTAACTATATAATAACACTTATAACTATATATATAGGCTGTTATAGATAATATACTGGTGTATATACTACTAGAGATATACTAGAGTTATAACCATAGTATATAACATTAATATTGAATATCATTATTTATGTAAATGTTATCTTAAATATATGTATATTATACTGAGTAGATGTTTATTTTTCACCATTCATATATCATTATATTCCTTCGTGATATAGAATGAATATCAGAACACTGAAGTGTGTATATATGTTGTATATATCTATAGGTGACCTCGCGTGTGTGCAGGTTCGAGTGGCTACTACTGCTACTGCTAAAGACAACATTATTAAAAGTGGTCATGACTATTCAGTTTAATTATTAATATAATAACATCAGCAGCGGTAACGGTAATAGGCTATTACTAATGCTATACGTATAATAATAGATTTATTGCGTGTTCAACGCAGGGGGGGGGGTACAAGTAGTGGTAGTAGTGGTGGCAGTAGTGGTGGCAGTAGTAGTAGCAGTGGTGGTATAATCAGTATTGACAGTTGCGCTAGTAGAGGTAGGTAGTAGTGGCTGGGAGCGGTTTAATTATTAATAAGGGTACCTGTTGCAGGCTTACAATACAGCCATTGTGTAGGGGGGGTCGTGTGTGTGTGAGTGTGTGGAGAAATGAAAACGTGTGGTAAACGTTATAGTGTGTGTGTGTGTGTGTGTGTGTGTGTGTGTGTGTGAAGTGGTCGTGTGTGTGTGAGTGTGTGGAGAAATGAAAACGTGTGGTAAACGTTATAGTGTGTGTGTGTGTGTGTGTGTGTGTGTGTGTGTGTGAAGTGCTAGTAGTAATTAAATACTTGTTACACCGGATAGCAGTTCTATAGTACAACACACACACGCACACATACACACACACGCACACACACACACACACACACACATATATATATATATTCTTCATTAAGCGACCCTAATACCTCAATGACTAGTATTACAAAGCATGACAGATTCAAATCATGAATAAATTAAACGAAGTAAAAGTGTAATACGATTATTTCATTTAGAATTATGTTATCAATGTTAATCACATATAACTTGTCTAGTATATATATATATATATAATAATGAATAATGTATACAGGAAGTTACCGAGCAAGGAAGCAACAATTATAACACTACAATGCTATCAATGTTTGACACAAAGGTGTCAAGATTGCTGTCATTGTGTCATCTCAATAACGTAGATATACGATATTTAATTTTAAAACCACGTGTGGCCTCTCTATTATCTAGTCGGCTAGTTGATATTGAAGTGGCGGGCAATCACACACACACCCACACACCCACACCCACACCCACACCCACACCCACACCCACACCCACACCCACACCCACACCCACACCCACACACACACACACACACACACACACACACACACACACACACACACACACACACACACACACACACACACACACACACACACACACACACACACACACACACACACACACACACACACACACACACACACACACACACACACACACACACACACACACACACACACACACACACACACACACACACACACACACACACACACACACACACACACACACACACACACACACACACACACACACACACACACACACACACACACACACACACACACACACACACACACACACACACACACACACACACACACACACACACACACACACACACACACACACACACACACACACCTTTATATATATACACTCTATAGTATATAATGTAACTATATATATATATATATATATGAGGGGTCCATTTGTATTCATTGATATTATTATATGTGTGATTCAATAAATAAATATTATATTATTATTATATAGTATAGTTATTGTTATATAGCTGTATTGTTATAATAGGCAATATAATGTATGCAAATATAACCAGAAACTAGAAATAAGTAGGATAATAGAGCTATTGGATTCACTGACAATGGGTTAGGGTATACAATAGATGGGCTATTAATAGAATACAACAATACTTAATTAGATATAGTGAGTGTAAACTTTTAATTAAATTCTAGGCATTAACAAAATGAACAATGTATATCTTGCATGTATATTTATTAGATACTATTTTGATATTAGAATATCTATTTATAGAAATCAAAAATTAACAAAAATCTTATAAATGTCAACAATGTATTGGATATTTCGTAAATAAATCACATATGATGAAATGATGTAATATATGATAAACATGTACACCGTGCAGTAATTGAATACAACTTATACATAGTTAACTATGCCCTTTGTTAGGTAATGTGTGTGTAATATTCACACAATACATGTCTTGTAGTTGTGGTAATGTTAAATGAGACACAGATTATTCTATACTTAGTTTTATTGTAAGCACTTAACTAGAAACTTGTTTTTATATATTCTTATGTATATATTTAGCGACTATTTTTTGTGCAGCCTTGGAAGTCAAGTTAGATAAAAATGTGGGTACGTACGCAATGATATTCTACGTATATGATGTTCTCTTTGAACATTACGATATGGAGTTGTATTACATATTGAGAGTTATATTACATTTCAATACGATGTGCTATGACTCATAACTCGAGTCATAGTATACATATGTCATATATACTTAACTGAAACTTCCTTTATATTTGTTGAATTCACTCAGATCATCAGACTTCAATGCTAACCACTTGGTGTTACGTAATGTTACCATCATATCATAGTTATTACGTAATACCACTCCAGGTGTGTTAATGGACGTGATGATGTCATCGCCAGAACTATTGTATGACGTAATAGCGTCGGATAGTGTGGCCGATATTGTCTACTATAGTCAGTACTACGCTATGGTATACTATACATGTGTTATTAAACCACGTATCTAAATGTGTATGTACGCGTGTGTATGCGTGTGTTTACTCGTATGTATGAGTATGGGAGGACATATAAATGTCGAATAATACTCGGTGAGTATCATCTCGATTATGTAATATCATAATAGTATACAGTGTATACTACACACACGCACACCTATGTAAATGTAATGCCACCTCATATACCTAGGCTACTGCGCATGTCAGCGAAGGTTCACATACTACTACAACAACAACAACGGTGGCGGCATTAAGAAGAACAATGGTACTGATGACGACGATGATCGATAGTAAAAAGAGACCACCCGCATCGATTAATATATCATATTACGTAACTACCATTGGTTGTCATTATCAGATGACCTCAGTTCTGTGATGATGAAATGTAATTACTTCATTACGTGATATTAATACGCAATAGTACTAGAAATAGTATTATATAGCTGCTCGAATTATAATTGGGGGATTTTGTTTCTAAAATGAATCTTATATATATATATATTATATTAATATAATTATATATATACTATATTAGTAAAGTATGCTTATGGAATACATAATGTATATTATATAAATATATTATATATATATATATATCTATATATATATGATATCATATATTATAAGATAATTAATAATAATATTATTAATAATCATCAACATAAAATAATATATTATATATTTGTATAAGATAATTTATTATCAACATAAATACTATATATATATATATATATTTGTATAACATAATTTATATATAATTTAATACATATGTATATACTAAATATTAATAATAATAGATAATAATAAATAATAAATAGTTTATAACATATCATAAATTCCATTTAATTTTAGTTTAATTTTAAAATAATCTATGAAATAACATTTGATAACAAATCAATAATATTATCTAGTATATTTTGTGTATTTACTTTGAATAAATTCAAAATTTAAAAATGAAATTAATAACAAATAAAAATAAAAACATAGTTACTTCTGTAAAATATATTATTTACTACAGTGTATATAAATTGTGTATATAATATATACTATATATCACATATCTGTAGATTATATATATAATGTAAAATATATATGAATATATACCTATATGTTGTTGTTGTTGCACACAAGAATGTAAATATAATTACATAATAGCCTAAAGACATACTAACTCTAAAGGATAATAACTTATTAACTTATATCAAATAAATGTATTCTTATAAAATATAAGAATAAATGAATATAATAATTTGTGAATTTATATATATAGTGTATATTATAAATATATATTACAAAAAATTGATTAAATTATATATTAAGGTTTAGAAATATAATTAAATATTAAAATGCATAACATATTAAAACTATATAAAATAGCTGTATTTGGCATGAATATAAAGGAATAAACTTTCTTTATATCAATAGTATTGGATCCCTCTTGCCTTATATATTCTCCCCATCTATAACATAATTAAAACCTTTCAATAATTTTTTATTAAATTTATGCTAATATATAAAATATATAGTTATATTATTGTATACTAATAATTAATACATATTTGTAAATAACTAATTTCTAAATACTAACAGGGATGTACTAGATATAGAAATATTTATATAATTTTTTTTTCAACAGGTAAAATACAAAATAAATATAAGTAAAACAAACATGAATACAGATAATTTGTGATGAAATAGTATTGAATAGGGAAAATCCATTTTATATAAAATTCTTTATAAAATGTGGTTCTATTTAAGGTAAAGTTTAATAAGTAAATATAAGTGTATTTGATGCTGCATTTGATCATATGCACTTTATTCAAATATCCAATACACATACAAACATCTGATTCATTATACAAATACACCAAATCAGATTATTTAAATAAAACTCCATAATGACTCCATCTATGCTAAATACCTCCACACATAAATAGATAAATAACTCTACTTAGATATATAATATTTGTAAATGTATAAATAAATAGTTATTTATCTATTGAAATATTCGCTATCTAATTATTATTAATTTAAATATGTTGTATTTTCAAAAATTAGATTAAATCACAATTCTATTATTGTTGATGTATTATATACAAATGTACAATTACTCTTTATGGATTATGATGTATACTGACATATCTATATGTATATAGCATGATTATATGATATACTTTTAATTATGATGGATAACATAATAGAGAGAAACTGACATTACTGATAATAATTAAATACAATAATACATTATAGATATGAATGTACACATGTAAACCTATTGAATGCGATAGGTAAATATCTGAATTTGTATGTCATATATTTAAACTGATTACAAGTTTAGGGAGTAATTGCCTTATAAGGTAATAACTAATTTTATTATCAAAATAATAATATTATAGATAAGCTAACATCAATTCAACTAAATATACATATTAATCAGGTATTGAATAGTTTGTATTAGATACTTATTTTTAAAATATTATAGTATATGACTGCTAATATCAAATCAACCTATAATTTATATAATTTCTTAAATTTCTATAGATTTTTTTATTTATTGATTATATAGAATATAGAAGGATGTGTTTATTATAGACTAATTTTATTGATAAATAGTTGGCTTATTAAAATTGTATTTAAATAATAATAAATTATTGTTTTCAAACTGTAAGCATACATCAATAAATTAGATATTTATTTTATTTAAAAATAATTATAATAATTATTATATTAAAATTATTTAAAAATAATATAATTCATGGTCAACCAGGCTATTTATTTATAGTGAGGGTTAGTCAGAATATGTTACATGTTCTATATTTATATTCTATAGGATCATAGTAAGGGTCATTTAATTAAAACATACAGACAGACAAATTAAAAAATCACTAATAACTTGAATATGATACTAATCACATCAGATACTATAATTGATATATCATGCATGATATATATTTATTTATATATATTTCATGTAATATGGTGTTACTGGAAAAAGTATTATATATATATATATATACAATAGTTAATATAATGATAATAACAATACACATATAAGTATTATTAAATTAGAGATAGTATATATGTATATATGAATAATAAATAATAATATATGATATATATATATATATAAAATAATTATACATATACAGAATACACCTATATGAGTATGTAATATATTATTTGATAAATAGATTTAAATAATGTTTACTAGTTGACATTTTCTCAAAAATCAATATTAAAGTATGATCAATTATAAAATCAATAAATAATAAATATACAAAATACACATCACTATGGTTCCCTGTTTGAGTTGTGTTTATATTAAAGGTTAAAGGTTATACTTTCATTTAAATGCTTCATTAATGTATATTAGTACCTATAAATCTTAATAGTGTTCAAAACTCATGTGTATGTGAACCATCGATATAAAGAAAGTGGATAAGCAATTGAATGTAGTGTATGGCACTTTCCGCTACGAGCGCTGCAGTCGAAACCCACTATCTGGCCCACTACTTTTTATTTATAATAATATGTATTTATCATATATATATTGATAATCACTACCAATTTTAATATACTATCATACTAAAAATAAAATTATATATTTAAAATACATAATATCAACATTCCTCGTAATTGTGTGTATTTAAATTGAAGTTTTAATACTATTTTATTGATTTTATTGATATTTATAATTTAAATCCATTGATATAGATAGAGTCACTTTAATCTATTTCGACGAAAAGACTACTGTTTTAATATTTAACATATATAATATGACTAATATCCAATCAAAATCACTGATACCATTTTGTTAATTTATCGATAAAAGTGTCATTCACGTGTGTATCTTTTACATGCATTGCGTCAATTGCTTATCCACTTTCTTTATATCGATGATGCGAACACACATATCTATGTTGCATGTATACATTTTAGTGGGATATTATAAGCAATATTTTATATGTATTGTAATTGTTTACTATATATATATATATTTGAGTATATGTGCTACAAAATAATATAATATGCATTTAATCTAATTAATTTAAAATACATTATAACAATAAGAAGGCAATACATAATAAAAGTATTTCTATATAACATAGTGACCTTATATATATATATATATATATATATATATTATATATTATATATATATATAAATATGCACACACACTCATAAGAAACCATAGAGCTAGAGAGAAAGCTCTATATATCTCTATGTAAGAAACACATATGTTAAGGAACTACAAGAATACTACACAGCATAGAACAGACTATATATGCGTGGTGATCACGTGTGTGTCTATCACGTGGGGGAATTCACGCGAGATAGCGCGAGATACCGCGAGAGAAGGGATACTAATCTATCCTAGAATTAGATATGAATAATACTACTACTACTACTACTACTACTATTGCCATTGCTATGGTTACTACTAGAACTAGTACTGGTATCGCCATCTAGCGGCGTGAGCGGCGGCGGAGAACTCGACGAACCGTGCTGCATCAAGCGACTAGTAACGTTATGATAATATTAGTTCTGGGGCTAGCCGCTACGGGGCATTACCGTGTCTCGGATGCGGCGCCGGTAATGCGGTTATGTAATCTAGTATGTTATTACGAAACATAATAATTATTGTACTGGCGCTACCACATTTGCCATGTATGATATATATATATATATATATTATAATGCAGAAAACAAAATAATATAGAAAACAAAATGATAGATTTATTGATGTTAATAGGTTATATTTCTATCTTAATTAATAAATATCCATTTATTATTTATTTTTGGTGCAGCACTACTTTTACTTTTTGAGATCATTACAAAATGACCACTACTTTATAATTATTACATATAATCATGTATACATATTAAAATCTTTATTATTGTAGTAAATAATATATTTTTGTGAATATTCTTACACTAAATATTTATATATACATGATAGATATTCAAGTTACTTATGTATATATATTTATATTTATATAAATATTTAGTGTACAAATATTCACAAAAATATATTATTTACTACAATAATAAAGATTTTAAGTTTCAAATTAATGATAGATATATATTAAGTTATTATGCTGAACCTATATATATATAAGCGAATCAACATAATAATGAAAATATATTTATATATATTAGAAATGATTAGATATATGAGAAATATCCACAGTAGTAATATATAATCGATTTATCATGGAATTACTCGCAGTCATTTGCTGTTGTATATAAATTCGATTTATTTATTAATAAAAGATGATTACCAATCTACATATATGTGTGTGTATGTATGTGTATTGATGTGTGTATATGTGTGTATGTATTTGTATGTCTGTGTATGTATGTATGTGTATATATGTGTGCGCGCGCGTTTGTGTGTGTATATATAGAAGATTCTCTATTTGTAATATTCTGCTGATAATAAGCTGGTATTGAATTCTACTACTACTACTACTACATGCAATTACTATTACAATTAGTCTAATGTAGGTCTGAGGGAGGGAGGGATGGAGAGAGGGAGGGAGGGGTATTACGTAATGCAATAGACTACCGGAGAGTGAGAGGGAAGATATAGACGCAGCTAGAGCTGGGTAGAGGTGGTGTTGCGTACACTAGCTGAACACAAGTGATATGCCTAATAGAATGTAACCGATATCAACTATATATATATATACATAGAACATACTTTGACGTGTACAATGTACACGTCTAATACACTGTACATTAACATTCACCTAGCTATATATTACATAGAGAGCATAGTAGCACACACATAAGATATCTCTGCTACATTACGATTGTTGTATATATACAATATGATATACTATAGTGGTAGCAATGACAATACTCGATGTTAACTAATACAGTAATCATACCGTGTGGTGATAGTAATGCTGAACTTGTCTATAGATATATTCCTCTCCCATGCCCTATCACTCCTCACACACACACTCACACACATACTCCATATATCTATGCACACATACTATATGTACTTCGTTACTATAGTCTAGATATTATATTATGCGTTTGCTTCGATATATCTATCGCTGGCATAGACATAAGAGCGAAGTTATAAGGCTAAAACTCGCACACCGGTGTGCGTACCGACATTCGCACCGCTCGTCTACATTCTCTCGCGCACAATGCACGCTTTCTTAGAATACGATCTCGACATAAATTGTCGTCGTGAACAATCGGTGATGGTGTGTTCACTAAATGAATGGTGGTGGTGTAATAGCTATCTACTATAACGTGTAGTATATACATAAATTATAAGAATATCCTATACATATGTGTGTATATATATAATGGCATATATATTGTCCTCATAGTAACATAAATAAAGATACTTCCTGTGTAATAAAGTATGTTATCTATTGTTGTTGTTTATCAATGTATTGTTACAGTTCTATTACATAGTAGTAATGAAGCCCTGGATCTTTTGTAGCAATACACACACACACACACACACACACACACACACACACACACACACACACACACACACACACACACACACACACACACACACACACACACACACACACACACACACACACACACACACACACACACACACACACACACACACACACACACACACACACACACACACACACACACACATATACTGTTTATGTATATTTATAATTAGATCTATTATTTATTCGTATCAAATTGATAAATTATTGTTATCATAATATCTAAATTTGATATACTCCCGTGGATCTCCCGTGGGAATTTACTTTTGGTAGTTGGATCTGCCAAACTTCATTTGAGGTTAGCTACCATTTATCACTTACATAGTATCATACTATGTAACATAGTCTGCTGTTTTGCCTATATTACTACAGATCATAAAAGCATTGATAACGACCTGAGAAACGAGTAACCTGATAAGAACATGGATTCAAAATGCATTCACTGCAACACATCGACTACAGCTGAAGCATCACATGCCGAGGGACACGTCGTATGCAGATGTACAGCTACAATCCACTATAGATGTCTCTATCCGGCGAAAGAAATATCGATGCAATGGGGTAATAAAAACTCACCTTCAAAACTATTAATAGCATTTATGCAATCAATAGCCTTTAAATATACATGCCCTACCTGCCGTACTACTAATAATACACCCATACCAACTACTAATACTATACCCACACTAACTATTAATACTACACCCATACCAACTACTAATACTACACCCATGACAATTAATAATACTACACTCATACCTACTACTAACCATAATATAACGACTACATCTACTGCGTCTAATAACATAACCATTGAAAATAAACTAAATGATATACTGAAAATACTAGACATACATACTACTCAGATTAACAATATCAAAAAACGGAATACTACAACACCAACAAAACTAACGAATAAGACACTCACTACCTCATATGCACAAGCTGCCAATACACCTACTACTAACCATACTAATACCGACATAAGATTAATTACCGATACTGATATCAACTATACTGCTACTATTGAAAATATAGCTAAAGATAATCGTAATCTAAACTATATAAAGACATTTATTTCTAATTTTAATATAAACCCCTCTTCGATATCTAAAGTTATATTTAAAAATAGTTATTGTTTTATATCATTTACTACTCTCTATGCTAAAGATTCTTTTATCTCACTCAACCCATTACTGAAAACTACTGACTATAACCGACTTTTCCTACATAACTATCTATCACCCGAAATAATACGACGAAAACATATATATTTTCACGCTATAAAAGCTAATCTAATTAAGGGATATAAATGCTCATTGAACTTAAAGACAAACACATACGAACTCAGACAAAAAATAGATAATAATAAGGTTAACTGGAAAACAAAACCACTAAATATTCCAAATGAATTATTTACTGATTGGACAACTTCTTTTACAAACTATATTAATAATAAGGATGAACTAACCTCCACTATGGATGAATTAACTTCCACGAATAAGCATACATAACTAAACAACAGCATAAACTACTTATCTCTTACTTTAATAAATGCCAGATCTTTAACTGCTAACATTGATATTATTACTAACTTTATTATGGAATATCGCTTTTCGATTATAGCAATTACAGAGTCTTGGCTAAAAAATGTAGACACCGTCATTCCTGCTGGTCTTAAAAGCCTTGGATACTCGTTTATACAAAAGTGTAGATCAGATGGTAGAAATGGAGGAGGAATAGCTTTGTTAGTAAAAAATCACATCACAATTATTCCTCAGCCCGAGATTTGTACATCAAACTGCGACTTTCTTTTTACTAAACTGAAAATAAAAAATAATATAATTCCGATCCTACTAGTATACAGACCACCAAATAACTGCCATACAACTTTTGCTTTAGAATTTACAAACTTTATACATGAACATAACTATGACAACCTGGTCATTCTAGGAGATTTCAACTTCCACTATGACTCTGACAAACTACACCACCAAGACTTTAAACGACTTTGTAACGAACTGAATTTAACTCAACACGTTAATTTTGTAACTCATACCCACGGACATATACTAGACCTGATACTTACATACAACCATTCTAATATACTAATACATAAACCAACACGCTCTACATTACTCACTGACCATTACGCAATAAACTCTCAACTTAATATACTGAACTCCTCACCTAGACAGACCCTACTTACTTACAGGTGTATCAGGAAAATAAATATTGATGAATTTTCATCTGATTTTATCTCTATGATAAATAAAACCCAAATTACAGTACTCAACTTAAACACTATACTTAAACAACTATTAAATCAACATGCACCACTGAAAACAAACTACTTAACTATACATAACGAAACTCCATGGTTTAACTCCAAATTAAATAATTTAAAAGTTTTATTTAGAAAATCATGTAGACTTTTTACGAAATCACCATCACACTCAAATCTAATTGACCTACGAAAAAATAGATATATATACAGGAATGAACTGAAATCTACAAAAACAGACTACTTTACTAACAAAATTAACGATTGTTCACACGACTATAAACGACTCTACTCAATAACTAAGACCCTCTTAGGAAATAATAAAAATTCTACGCTCCCACATTTTCCCGATGATCAACTATGTAAGAAATTTGCAGAATATTTTAAAGACAAAATTAACACCATTTGTAATAGACTCTCTTGTACATTTGACCCTCTTTATAATGCACCCCAAATATTACCATGCACTTCGACACTAACACATTTTACTGTACCTACTAATACTGCAATCTACAATTATATTGTCACTGCTAGATGCTCTTCACCACACGACCCAATTCCTCTATACTTAATAAAAAAACTAGCATCAACTCTGACTTTGACTTACAAAAATATAATTGATGACTCACTTCTAACAGGAACTATTCCAAATTTACTAAAAAACGCAATAATTACGCCAATAATAAAAAAAACTAATATTGACTCTTCTGAATTCTCAAATTACAGACCTATATCTCAACTACCTCTACTAACTAAAATTCTTGAAAAAACTATTTATACTCAACTTTCACACTACTTAACTGAAAATAAGTTGCTGGACATACGACAAAATGCATTCCGTAAACTACATAGTACTGAAACTACCGTACTCTCTCTTTTTGACGACTTATATAACTCACTAGACACTGGACAACCAATACAGCTAATACTACTTGACTTATCCTCTGCATTCGACACCCTTAGACATGAC
Organism: Osedax fenrisi; assembly: GCA_964019155.1. NCBI lineage: Eukaryota > Metazoa > Annelida > Polychaeta > Sabellida > Siboglinidae > Osedax > Osedax fenrisi. Next base: position 51,967,843 of record OZ025244.1, on the reverse strand, counting down.
ATACTGCTAGAAAGACTTAGAAACATAGGAATTCAAGATGTAACTATGGAATGGTTTTCTAATTTTATTAAAGATAGAAATTATTCCATTAAAATAAGAAATAATTACTCTAAATCATATACCATCGATCACGGTGTTCCTCAAGGTTCAATACTTTCCCCAATTCTCTTCTCTATATATCTTATTCCATTACAAACAATTATGAAACGTTATCCATCTATTACTTACAACTTATACGCAGACGACATAGAACTACACGCAACGATAACAAACTCTACCCAACTACAAGACTGTTTAAATGAACTACAAAACTGGCTAACAAATAATAACCTACTACTAAACCACAATAAAACTGAACTATTAAATATAACTAATGACCCAAATACTTACTTCCCTGACATTATTATTAATCAACACAAAATCATTCCCAACAATTCTGTTAAATACTTAGGCGTCAACTTCAATAATAAACTTAATCTAGATAAACATTACAGCTTACTTACTCAATCTACGACTGCACAGCTATTCAATATTAAAAAAATACGACCATACTTAAATAGAAATACTACAAAACTACTGACTCAGACTCTCATACTTTCAAGACTACAATACTGCAACTCACTATTCGCAGGAACTGAAAAACTGAAAATAGACAAACTAGACAAAATAATTAACCGCTCAATTAGAAATATATACCGACTACAGAAGACTGACTATACAACTAGCATTACTGACTTACGTAAAAAACTTAACTGGCTAAACACTGAAGACTCTATCAACTACAAAATACTTACAATACTTAAAAAGACTATTACTTATAACTTACCCTATAATTTACGAAACAAAATAAAACATAAACCAAACACTAGACTTTTACGTAATAACAATTCCACTATACTACACCAACCTATTACCCATTGCATCAAATACGAAAGAAGAAAATTCAGCTCTTCATCAACAATTAGATGGAATAAACTACCCCCGCAACTTAGAAATCAAAATATATCAATTAATATCTTTAAAAAGAAATTAAAAAAATTTCTTATCGACAAACATTGATATTCGTTTATTCATAATATTATCGTGCGAATTATATATATATATATAATATTATATATATATAATGTATACATTCGCTATTTTTATCTATATGTGATATATATTGTTAGATACACATTATAGAATTATAATTATTAATGATGTGCTTATAATAAATACTTAAACAACAACAACAACAACACACACACATACATATATAATAACATACCAGTACCAGGTATATTCTCTCTCGGTGTTTTAATTATAGTATCTATATATATATATAATAGCATATTCTAGTATGATATAGATGTGACCTATAATAGTGACCTCTAATAGTAGGTCATCTGTACAATGGCACAGTGTGTAGGTGGTGGGTGGTTATTATGTGCTGGCTAGGTATGTTATTAATATTGTAGCGAGGTACATGCTTATTATCTGGCTATCTAGATCAAGATATGTATACACTAATATTTATTATATTAAAATATAATTAATTTATATATAAAGTGATTACTTTTTATATATATATATATATATATTGAGTATAGACCACATATACCTGATAATAAACATGTATCTAGTAGATACATGTGACTAGGTGAGATTGGTATGCTGAGGTACACACACACACACACACACACACACACACACATATGTGTAGATACAATTAATACAATATACACACATACATGTAGATTTAAAGTTACTAGTACACAATATGCATGTGAATAATCATTACACAGTAAACACTATGTAACTATTGTATGGTAGTAGTGTTATTGTTATCATTGGGGGGGGCAGGGCGGGGTACAATGGGGTACAATAATAACACACACACTACATTAGCCACTACTTGGTTGCTAGCTTATTTCAGATTCATCACCAGACAGATACTTAATAAGTTATAATTATAATAATACTAATGATAATAATAATATTTATTTATTGAATTACACACATATATAAATAGCGGATACAAATGGAGCCCTCGAGAAGTCTTAGACTCATACACGTTGTAAATAACTGTAAAGGGCCCGGAATACAATACAAATATGTAAACAAAATGTTCTCGTGTTTAATTATTGATAAACACTAGAAGAAAAACAATATCTACCTGGAGTCCTGAACACTATGTACTACTTACATGACTGATAGTGTGTTAGAAGGGGTCACCAATGTTCCATGTCAGGGGCGAGGGTTAACAATGTGTGGTAGATTATCATGGCTAAGGTGTAATGGTCGGTAACAATGAGTTGACAGGATTCGCAGTCTTTATATTTCAGTGTAATTAGATGATATCTTTGTTTGAAAATTTAAAATCTCGTGAAATAATTTGGATTTTTACATAATTTAAATTGAATAACCTTAATATATATTATGTTAATTATTCTTTAGAATTTGTAAATGGTGAGAATATTAGTTTTGAAAATATAAGTATTTTAAAAAAAGTTAAAAATGTTTATCAAAATGAAATATTTATTTTTTTAATTTTATTATCAACTCTATCTAATCACAAATATTTCCTATATATATATATATACAATATGTATAATATTAAACATACTGTGAATATTTGACTAAGTTTAGTTAATTATTGACTCTGCAATAATACATTTTATAAGAAAAACAAATATTCTGATATAATTGATGTTAAAAATTGACTATATTATTTATACAAAAATGACAATAGGTATTATATATACAATATGGTATTATTCTAGAATAACACCAATTTCAAATCAATAGCATTTATACAATAAAACCAACAGGTTAAAAGGCTAGTTGACATGAAAATAAATATATTATTCACTGTTTTTATATAATTAAAATTGATAAATACTGAAAAACAGTGTTATAATATGTGTAAACAGTCATTTTTCAAAAAAAAGTAATCATTATGTTCTATAATAAATAAGTAGTGTTCTAATATTACATTTGTATGCTTTGTATAGGTTTTTACCCATAATATTTTGACATATCATACATGTACAAATATATTTTTTAAATAAAAATTTGTTTACAAAATTATGTATTTGTAGACTGTGAATACCCTTAATCATATTGTAGTGGTCGGTAACATTGTGTGGTAACGTTATGCTTGACCAATGTCCTCCACAACAATGATTACATACTATAGCTAGTACATCTTGCTCAGAGTTGCATAACAATAGAGTTTTTGTTACTATTTATTCTTCTGAATATTTATTTAACTTAGTAATTAATGTATTAGATTATCTAATACATATTTAATTTAGATATATTTTTATTATTACATGGTTATTTTTTAATTTATAAATTATTTTCTATACTCTCTTTTATTTTATTTTTGTCAACAATTCATACTATAAAATTGAAATTTAAAATACGAATATATAAAATGTTAAGATTATTCTAAACTTAGTAAAAATCCAAAAAACTACTAATCAAAACAAAATGTAAGGTATTTTCCAACACTGGCCTTGATATTTAATTAATAATCATCAATGAAACAATTATTTATAATTCATTATTTAACATTGCGGAGTCACATAAAATATATTGCATTATAGTATATTAGCATATATTAGATGGGTTAGGAAATAAGTTATTTTCCATAGATTAATTATTTCAAATAATTAATCTATAGAATGCTATATTTGTTTACATCAAAGTTATTTAGATTTGTTAATAACAATTGACACTATGTAAATGATTTCTACACAAACACACACACATACACACACACCCCAACACACACACACACACAATCACACACCCCAACACACACCCCAACACACACACACACAAATACACACACACACATGAGTAGATTAGATCTAGTAATATATCACTGCATATGCTGATAATCGTATTAGTAATATCAATCATAAATATATTATTCATTCATCATCTTCATCAAATATATCTATATATATTTATATATATATATATCTAGGTAACTTGAATATTAATCATGCATAAGCACACTATAATAATGGTAATTTATTTATAATCATCTCAAAAAAGTAATTTTACTTTTTTAAATATTTTAAAGCAAAGTTGCACCGATAATTCATGATAAATAAATACTAATTAAACATAGAAATATTAACTATTAAAATCACTTAAGGTATTATTATGTTTTCTGTATGACATAGTCTATTCGAGAGATATATTAGCCTATTCCAAATATAGTTTATTTATCTATTATTCAGTTGTATACGCTCATAGTTCGAGCTTTGCAAATCTGTAAATAAATCTTAGATGATTTACCCTACTAATTACATGTTTAATTTATGGTATTCACAAATGTATTCAGGCCTATTAATCTATGAGCTTCATTTAGAATAGTTAATTATTCTATTATATTGTGTTAATGTATATATATATATGTGAATAAACTAATCAATATATTGATATTATCAAATACAATTATAACTCAAAAAAGATATCTTAAGTTAGTGGTTGATAACTTTATTGACTTATATTAATATGGGACAAACTTGATATATTATCTAATAAGTTTATACACTTTTTCGTATACAATGTTATTATAAATATAAATAATAATTATATAGCTACTAATATCTAATAGAATATTGACAGGAGTAATTATAGATAATAGCTTAAATTGGAAATGTAATGTTATATAAACAATATTGGGGATTATACAAAATGTATTACATTTAAAATATACATATATTTAAAAAATAATATCTAAATATGAATTTACCCTAATATCAATATAAGGCATTATCAAAAATTACTCCTGGAAATATTATATATATATATACATTATTTTAGTATCCTTTAGTATATTTCAGTATTTCATAGTTAAACATATAAATTAAATTGCCTATTTAGTGGATGATCCTTAACACATAGTTGATCTAATCAATTTGTACACTTATTTTGTTGTATTTAGGAAAAATGTACTAAACTATATAAAAGTTATTTATACATATAAAATAGATAAATTAATAATAATATGTTAATCATATTAAACAATATGAATATTATATTGGCATCTCGAAATAAATAATTAAATTTATCTTTTTATTGATTTTTTAAATGATAACATTTTTATTAAATTATTTTTTATTTTATAATTATATATATATATGTATATATTGATTATTGATGTATGTAATATAATGTTGTGAACGATTTCTTTGTTGATCAATTTATTTAACAACAATAACATATTATACTCTATATATTTCCCATTATAATGCACACCATTCTAAATTATACGTATTTCATCAAATATTTTATTCTATATGTACATTGGATATTTGTTATATTAAATTTTAAATTAATATATTTTATATATATATTGAATCTAATTTTATAAATAAACACTTTATAATGCAATATTATATTGATAAATATTATTTCGTCCTTTCGTCCAAATTCTTGTTTATAATAGTTTATTAAAGTTTATTTTGTTTTTCATATAATTTTAACATATAATTCTAAAATAATATGTTTTATATAATACTTATCTCAATTAATATATCAATAGTGCGTATTATAATTGGTAATGTAAAGACTACATAGTAAAGATATGTATATCTAATATTGAATAAATATTCTTTAGGACAATGACTTTAATCGTATCTTTATCGCGTGCGTTATTCTTTACCAATATACATAAATTATGATCATAAAATTAAGTAATATATACAGATAAATCTGTATGTTACTTGGTTAAGAATCAAAATGTTACTAGCTGGGTTATTAATAGGTGACACCTCGCGCGCGGGTGCCAATAGTTTTTATATTATTTTTACTTTAATTGCCCTTTATATTAAGGTTATAATATGCGTGACATCATAGTAATGATTAATATAATGCAATATTTCATGATAATATTAATTTATAAAGATCACATACTTTCTATTTAGTGTGGTTTACATTTTTGTATAATTATACAAAAATGTAAAACCACACTAAATAGCATATATTGTGTAATCTTTATATATTATTATGAAATATTTCATTACGATTTTGCCCTAGCTATGATCAATCAATTGCGTAGTTAGAAATACCATATTATTATGTGTTATCATTTATATATATATATATATATATATATATATATAAATATATATATATATATATATTTATTACGACATTGACGTAACACTCTACGTCTCAAGGTTTCTCTTTTAGTAAATCTGTAATATACACATAATAATATAAACTACGTATTAACAACTATCGCAGATGTATCTCGACTAAAGGAACAAATACGTCAACAATACTATAAATATGTCAACTATAGAGGGCACCCGATGATGACATCCAAAAATATATACTAACATATTATAGTTTAATATAAATTATGATCATCTACAATGTATCGTGTATAAAACTTGTATTTTATATTGTATAATGAATGAGTTTATAATATATAGTATATAAATTTTATATACAAACCATAATAAATTAAATGTTAGACTTTTAGGAATATAATAATTTTATATCAACTAGATCCCATGTTGATTTAACAATATGAATTATTTCCTACAGTTTAATGTAATACCAGTGCAGTAGAACATTTGAATATTTACTTTAAGACGTTCTCAATTCTACTTTAAAAAGCTATATATCATATATTAGTAATATATAATATTACATAATCATTATAAATTTGAAATATAAGAACTACTTTTATTTCAAATTTTAAAATTCACATATAATATATGTATTACAGTAATACATATATTATATGTGAATTTTAAAATTTTAAATAAAAGTTCTTATATTTCAAATTTAAAATACATATAATAAATTATATGATATATAATATAATAATATAATATACATAACAATTTATGGATCAGATTATCTAATAGATAAATCGGTCACAAATAAATACGGCTTAAATTAAGTGAGAATCGAAATTATTAATACTTAGTATTATACTACTACAGCTAATACTAATAGTACTAGTTGTAAGCATAATCGAATATAAGTATATCATTTAAATAAAGTAAATTCATTATAGTGCTATTATTATATACGTTATTAACAAATGTGTATAAATAATAGTTGTTAATTTTTAATAGATACTTTCTTTATCTATTTAATTGTTTATTATATTTTTAAATTGTATAAAGTTAATTATAAATGTGTAGTTTACATTTCAAATTAAATATATAATAATAATATTATAATTATATTAACCTTTAGAATATCCATATTTTTAATTTTACATATATTTATTTATTACGTATTTAAATTAAAACACCTACTAATATATGATAAAATAAATTTAGTGAAGTTTGAAATGAAGTACAAAATAAATAAGTTGATACATAATTTATCACGTGATTAAGTGAAAAGTATAATAAATATAGAAATAATGTATATTCAAAATATTAATTTTAAAATATAGATGAACGTACTATAATAATATATTATACTTTACCAAAATAATAGAATATTAAATAAACTAATAATTACTTAATATAGATAATTTGTATATTAATAATTTTTATTTTTTTCTTTGTTTGGGTTGATAGTTCACTAACCTATATATTATGGTCACATGATATTTAGGGTGGTACTCATTATAATATGCAAATTTTATACCATATATAGACATATGCAAATATAATCAACCAATTATATTTGAGAATATTAAATAGGTTACAAAATCAATATAAATATAGTAAATATCTAATTTATACGCAGTTTGATTATAAATAATATAATTTACTGCGTTTAACAAATAATATAGAATTATAATTATGTTAAGTGGATTCTCTAGTTATTTCTTTGGTTCATCTCAAGGTTTATAATATATATAATTATAATAAATATACTTAACATTCTAAATTAAATGTATAATTATTATATTTATAAATTTTATTATGAAAATATTTAATTTTTAAATAAAATTATCAACATTTTATGATAATAATTATTAAATACAATAATTACATAACAGTTTAATTATAATTTAGATTAATAACTATTAATAATAATGTTAATAAACTGTCTTATTCAATTATTAATGCATTACATTAATGATTATTTTATTTAATATAATTATTATTTAATAAATATACTATTATAGTAACTATATTATATAGCATTATGATTATCATAATATGACATAATGATTATGATATTACTTTGTTTTTTTAGCTGCATTATATCCCAAACTTTGGACCAAATTGAACCTATACAAATTAATTTAACATTTAAAATGTAACCTTCTAAACTCGTCCTTTTTGATAGTAATCCGTGATTATAATGATAATGATTATAATCTATGTATGATATCCATACACTCAGTCACTGAGTCAGTGTAACAGTATTGTAACACTGTATGATTAATATAATACTTACGGATTACTATCAAAAAGGACGAGTTGAGAAGGTTACATTTTAAATGTTGAATACACTTGTATAGGTTCACTTTGACCCACATTGAACCTATATAATAATGCACCATTATAATAATGCAGCTAAAAAAACCAAGCAGTATAAAACTAAACCAATTAGAGCAAATCAAATAACCTACAAATATCAATATAATATATATATATATACTATTAACTCATATTACAAATATAACATTTAACCCTCAACTCGTCCTTTTAATCGTCTCCCGTACTTACTACCTATCTTAGTAAGTTACTCAGTTACGTACTTACTAAGTTATAACTATAGTAACTTAATAAGTTAGTGACTAACTAACTTAGTGAGTGATTAGGTTTACAAATATGTTGGATAAAATACTTCATTATTATAATAGTTTCATTATTATCATACCAATTTAATTAGTAATTAATGACTACTATTAATATTGTAATTTAAAGTAAATTAGTACTATAAAGTATATTACTTACTAATAGTATACACAGGGTCTATACTTGACATAATTAATATCAACAATATGTAATGTAGAGTCAATGATATTATCATTAGTAATAGTTATATAACTATAATTATAGTTAACATATAAAAAGTGTACAATATATCTAATTACTATATATATATATTTATATATAATATATAGTTTATATTACTATTCATATACACTTTAAAATTACATTTTTATAAACAAATATATATAAGGATACTTTTTTAAATTTGGTATTTACAGGAAGAATTAATTTTTATTAATAACATTTATAATTCAGGAATATTAAGTTGGTGAAATATGTTGATAAATTAAATATGACTAATTTATAAATTTATATATGTGATAAATAACTATATGTTATTATAATATTGAAAATACTATGGTAATTTCATAAACTCAAAATAAATGTTAATAATATTTTAGTAAAACTAATATATAATGTAAATTAATATGTGGTGTCATATTTTCTATTATGATAATTCTCATCATAATAATATCATGATAAAGTATCTTAATTACTTCAAACTAAATAGTAGACAACCTTATCGATACTAAATACAATATGTCACGGATTATGAAATAATCAAATTGAAATGTATGTTTAGGTGCAACACTTTCGCTAGATGACCTCAGTACTTTGCGTATTAATACACGACCTTCGGATGACCTCGAAGATTGGCTCCTCGTCGATCGGCACAGTTTGTATATATTTATTTTATGATCATTTAATTCATATATATATATATATATATACATAAATCAGATTTATTATTTCATGTTATAAAGCATGACATAATTGAGAAGTTAATAAAAATATATGTTTTTTTGCGATGACTTCCCCAATCATCATATTCTAGATAAGTTAGATTCTCATGAGTAAAAAAATGTAAATATAAATAATTAAGATGTAAAGAATACAAATATATATATATATATATATATATATATATATATATATATATATAAATAGATATATATATGAATATTAATACATTCACAATTTTAAATGGTTAGTATAATAGTATAAATGCTATTACAACTGCATATGATTATAAACCATAAAGAATATATTTATACAGTATATATATATATATATATATATTTTTGCCAATAGAATTGAGTGAAAGTACATATTATTAACATGCTATTAATTAATAATATTTCATTATATAAATTACACATATATACATATAAATATATAATAAATGCACTTATTAACTATTACAATTCTATTGATTTCTAAGCAAACCTATATGTTTAGAGAAATAATTAGAATACATACATCATGTGTAAATAACTATTCATAGCTATTACTAGTGTACTAGTCAGTAAATAATATATAAATAGATTTTATTATATTTCTACATAACCATGCCCTACTAGCATCAATAGAAACATATGTAGATTTGTTCATTAATAATGTTTCTGATATCATTTCTCAATGCTGATATCATTATAGTCTTATATTTGTCACATTGCATTCAAATTCAATATGTCATGTTTGACTGCACACAATGTTACATAACATTTAAATGAATATGTAAATAAACATTTTAATTATATGCTATCATTCATTACATAATTCAGAATAAAATAAATTAATAAACAATACCATAAATGATTAAATATAAATAATATGAACAATAGCTATAACATACTAGTATGTTATCAATATAAACAACATATCTACGGTATTTATATAATATGTTTTCGATTGATATACTTTCTCATGAATAAATTTCAAGGTGACACTTTCTACTATACTATTACTATTTAGTAAATAGTATTCACATAAGTATCGGTGTATACGAAACATTCTATCTATGGTGCATGTCGCGCACTTAATGCGGATACTTAACCCACACTAATTACGTGTACAGTGATGTTGTGAATCATTAACAGTCGCCTACACTTAAATAATGCAACGCCCACACAGGCCCACCTCGATAGATCTCGTTCGTGTAATGGCCGCACGCATGCGTGTATATATGCATATGTGTATATATGCATATATATCGCTTATCATTTACATCACGTGTAGGGTATGTATCAACTTTTGCTGAAGGGTAGAGAGCTCGGTTCATCGTTTAGATATATAACCTATAAGTTCAGTGAACTTATATATCTATCGTGGTTCACTATCGTTTATTACGATTAACCAAACTGATTATTATCGTTCATTACCATCATGTAAATTACGTGGTTTATACCTAACTAATTATAACTATGCTGGCCGCATTTCATACTATAAGTAAACGTAACTAAACTAAATAAATCTAATATGTATTATTATATTATATTTTATACGAAATATATAATATTTAGATTTCACGATCATATTATTTTAATTTAGGTTTATTTTCATAAAGTTTCATAGATTTTCATAAGATATTATGTAGGATGTAATATATTTTATTGCATAGATATGTTTCATACATATGTGAGTTTATACGCATGTATCTGCATATGTGTCTGTATGAGGATGTGAATACACTAATAGGGTGTATTAGGATCACAGTTAATATATCCATACGTTGGTTGACTTTGATCTCAAAAATCTAAAATTTAATCGGCATTTTTCTGTTGTAGTATGTTTTGGAGCTATTTGTAGATAGGATTTGGTTGAGTTCATTATTGAATATAATTTCATAAAATACTTAAAGTGTAAATTATTTAGAAATAACGTTCTATTTATTGACATTAACTAATTGTGAATCATAATTTGTGAAACATCAATCATAGATATATTTTAGCAGGACAATAGGTGAAATTATCAAACCTTAATATTTCACAACTTTAACAACTTTCACAATTTTAAACCCGATAATCACACAATCTGATTCTGTTATCAGTGTACATGGTATAGGTTATGACTGAGACACTAGTGACGACGTTTGAGAGTAAACAATATCGATATATGCAAGATTAGTAACTAGGGTGAAGAACTGTGCCGATGAAATGCTGGCACCCAGACCATATGCAATCGATGATTTAATGCATCGTTTACTCACGAATACAGATACACATGTATCGAATATTAGAAAATCTTAGTTGCCTCGTCATCGCTATATAAACATGTACACATGTACATACACGCAAACATTCACATACTATACATGTATTACGAATCATCGTAGTGGATGCTGGAGGTTAACACTAGCTCCGTTCATCTCGTAGCTCAGTCTCGCCAGCGAAGTGTCTCCAGATCTAGCTCTAACCAGTCGATGATGCATCTATCGCTGCTCTACGATAGTGAGTATCACCGCAGGGGGGGAAAGAGGGAGGGGCGGGGGTAACGTTCATTTATATCCACTGAAACGAGTCGACACTTATAGTTATCGTTTCAGTGGTGAAATAACTCTCTCTCTCTCTTTCAGGTGTGTGTGTGCGTGCGTGTATATTATGATTTCATTCTTTCTCCGGAGTTCCCCTATCATTCGTATGTGCACTAGAGATTGTTTACTTCGACGATGGCGATACATACTAACCTCTGAACTCTACCTATATATATATATATATATATGTAATGATTTCGTATTGATTGATTGATTAATTTTGTAAGCACATAATATATAACCATGTATTACGTTGAAATAGTATTGTGAATAGGCACCTAGCGATGTGAATGCTTCAGTTACCCTTAGGGGTACGTGTAAGAATGACAGACCAAGGTCACCCTGAACTTCCTATTACCAACTAGACAATATATACCCTAATATACCCTATCACAAGATAATATCTATCATTCGAAATAATAATATAATTTGCGCATTATACATATAATCGTACTCCCGTCGTTATGCCCTATACTCTACACATGTTATGTTATCATCTACTGTGACTATCCCTGTACTACAGTACCATATGCTATTACAAATGGCAGCTTGGCTCGTTCACCGGTACCTCTAGATAATCAATCTCACCACTACCGCTACGGTATTGATTGTCTTACGCTAATGAGATGTTCTAATTGTTCACACACATACACATACACACTCCAACACACATATACGCACTCATATACACTCACACAAGCACTGTATATAGTAGCACTTCTGTGTGTTACGCCCTTGCGAAGTGTTTGCCCTCACAGCCTCTAGGTGTATCCGCAGCATAGGGCGCTTACTTCTATGATCGTTGTTCTCTAATGATGGGTGTAGCGTTTGCGAGTATTCGCTATCAATTAGCAGATGAGAATAGCAGCTTTCTCCCGTGGAATACTTCTATTGAATTACACCTGTGTGTACAATGTTCTAGATAAATATAGCATGTACAATGTACAGTGTAGATTATACAATGTACAATTTTACAATACATGCTATATTTATCTATAACTACTTTTCATTGTGGTTTAATCTAACATTGTTCCTCTATTTATTTTTATGTAAAGTTCATTGAACTTTAAATATTTTTTTATTTTATATATTAGGTTTTTTATTGTAATATAAAATATAAAAATACTGATGTTTAATGTCTTAAGTATTAAATAAAAGTGATAAAATCAAATGATATGTTTGTCCAATACAATATAATAGGGTGTTCACACGATGCGTGTTTTGCTTGTCGTACGAACAAATGCTGGACCGAATTCTTCAAAATCATAGATTCGGTCCAGCATTCACTCGGATTCCTATTTTTCTCGTCTTACAGCAAAAATAGAAAATATCCTATTTTTTGCTGGACCGAAATATCTTACTATCTTTGGTAATGTTTACAATATTTTATAAAATTGTTATACTGAATAATTTTTATATAATTAATCGTATTACTACAATATAAAATACAATATAAACATGAATTATATAGAATATACAAAATTAAATAATTCAAGTAAAGATTTAATAAAAAGTAGTTTAACTAATGCTTTAAAGATCGAGAATTGTTGTAAATAATTATGCGCCCATATAGTTCTCGTTCTTCTCTTTTCTAACGAATTAAATCTACGCAATTTTGCCAATTATTAAACATAATAAATTATTTAAATAAGTATCCAAATAAGTATCCATACTTATAATAAATGTAATTATAATAGATAAATTAAAATATTATTTTAATTTGAAATTTTTGTTTATTTACATTATTTTTTATTTCCGCTGTCAGTTATTGGTAACTACGACAATTTAAACCTGCGTCGTGTGAACACTCGTGTTTTTTTAAATACTGGACCACAAAATTTCGGTCCAGCATTTGTTCGTACGACAAGCAAAACACGCATCGTGTGAACTTGTTCATTATAATATATGATGAAGAAACGATATTAAGATAATATTATTAATGATAAGAAATATAAGACAACAATTAATTATAATATAATGATGTATATATTTAGCTTAGATTTTTTAATTGTTACATATTCTAATTTTCTTTTTAATATTCATTTAATTAGTTTTTGCGACGAATACAATTATTTAAATATCACCTAAATATATTAGCACGAATATCTTATGTTTATAAAAATTATATGCATATGTTATAATAACTTATATATATATATAAATTGCATTAACAATATTATTACATATATTAGTGTAAATCAATGTAACCCTAAAAGGGATTCCATACCAACTCGAACGCAATTATTAACTCTATTTATTAGAGGTTAAAGTTTAACTATATTATTTAAATCTCTGTAAAAGGGGTTTTACACCTAATTATTAACTCTAATAATATATTACTAAAAGGATTTTAGTAATATTGTCCTTAACTTTCACATTATTTAGAAGTTCAGAGATTCCTGGTAATAAGAATAACGGACTTATCACTAAATAGACCTATTGTAAATAGTTTAAATTACTACTAATTAATATTTATTATTGACGTTTTAATTCTTACATTTATTCTGAAAAATCATCATGTTATTGTTCGAAGGGTCTTTGTTAAACATCCCTTTGTTGCACTATCAATGTAATATTAACCAAAAGTACAATTGCAAATGTCTAACCTTTGTTGCACTATGTATTAATATGATTCTAAATTAGACATGTAATTAATACTATATATATATATATAAATATATATATATATATATCTCACGTTCACGATCAATTCCGCCACAGATTCGTTACTCTCTCGCTCAAGTTCCGTGCAATCGCTCAATCTTTCACTGTTATACGACGTCGAGGGTGAATCACCTTTGACCTCTACGTTATTTCTCAACAATAATTCGCCGGTTCGAATCGATACGCCTAAAGCGAGCCATTCTGTTAAAGTTAGTTGTTTTAGTGTATTTTATTATTAACGAATTTTGCGTTGACGTAATAATATAAATATAATTTCCCATTTTATAATTTTTTATTACAGTATAATATTAAATATATTTTATGTAATACAAATTTATTTAAACATTAATTGCAGATAAATATGGTTTACCTAAATGTATTTTGTATTTCATCATCATATGTAGTTAGTTATTAAAGTGGTTTATCTAAATCCAGTATAGAACAGCACATCACTAGTGAAACTTTACTTTTATACTTAATAGTATATAATTATAATTATAAATGTTTTGGAAACAATCTTTTATAATTATTTATTTCCATCTGAAAATTAAATTAAGTATACTCACGAGTAGAAAATCTTTATTAATATGAATATGAATATTATTGGAAAAAAATGTATGTGTTTATTAATTACATATTTGTAACTAATTGAAGTTTTAATAATCCACTCTCATGTCAAGTCATTCATATTTAACGAAAACTAATCATTTTGTATAGGCAATTAAGATCACTTCTAAATATTATTTGATATACTATATAACTTCTATCTATATACTGAATGAGAATGTATTACGACAGAAGCGAGCCTTACTTCAGTTAGCACATACCGTTATTCTAGTTTCCCGCGTCGGGATAACTTTAAGTTCTGATTATATCTCGATGTATAATTTGAAATGTAAATAACAAACACGCACCTAGCAGCTGTACAGTGCACTCTGTATTATGTGCGAACACTGTTTACATATTATTACATAATAATAATGTCAATATCTATATTAATCTGTTGTATAAATCTATATTATTGTGAAATACAGTACTTTATTGATATTAATAATTGAAGATAATTAATATTAAAAAGACTTGTTATTGTCGTAATATATTACTATAGATGTTGATATTACCACTGATATACATTAATCTATCATTCATATATATATATATATATATATATATAATGTAGATCATATATTACTCCTGTATTTCAGTTTAGTAATGGCTTTATTTCGTGAATAACGTAAATCCGTGTATCTACTGTTTACATTCTGTTGGATATTCTATTTATAGATGTTATATAGATCTTATTGTAGGGGTTTTGATAAATGTTAACTTGTTTTTATAGGATATTCTTTAATACATACTCGAGTAATATAGGTATATAAATACTTCGTGGATAGTAAGTTATCCAGGAAAGAAATAAAGTCGTCATCATTATCTATAAGACAGTCTCAGTATCTAATTCATTTTATATATATATATATATATATATATATATGTATATATAATATTTTATATTAATATACAAGTTTTATATCTTTATTAATTCAATATCTAGGTATAATGCTTTCATCGCGAATTCATCAATCATATAAAGGTATCAATATAAATTACTGTTTGTTATTATGGTTCTGTTATTATTAATCATGGAAGACTCGTTTGTTACCTTCAGCTAACCGAAAGTCTGAACGTGTCTATTCTATTTAGGAGATTAAACTGTTCTTCTTCGTTTTACTTTACACTTTAGTTGTTGTTGTTATTTTCATTATATTTCGGAAGAGTAATTTCATCCCATACAAGAACCTATATGAGGTTTTAACTTACAACCAACTGAATCTAATGTCCCTTCGAAGCAGTTCTCATGTTAAGGTATCCATGATTCTAACGAGAGCTGATCTTTTTTCTTTACACTTATATATGATCACTTCTAAATATTATTTCAATACCTATTTTATTGGTGTGGGATGGGGTTTTTACCGCGTCCCTTAACCTGTGTATCTGATGCCTTATCCTACTAGACAACACAAGCAGTTTAATTTACAATATAGTTACTTTATTTAACTTATATTTCAACATCAAACTCTAGTACTCGCGGGGTTAACAAACATGCATTAGACAACATTTACAATTTCTCAACATAATATTATACTTGGTTACTTATATTTATATTCTGATTTGATATGTATGCAAACCAGTAGGACAAGTTTTAACAGATACTAGAATGTGGTTGTTTGTAATATTTTAATATTAAACCCCACACAGATAACATAGAAATAGTAATTATAGGTTTCGTATAGAAATAGGTCCAGCTTACATTGATAACAAAGTATGTTAGATAACCATCTAGGTACGTTAGGTTATCAATTAAATAATAATGTAGATTTAGTAGTGAAACACAATTTGAAATTAAAATAATAATTCGTTGTACAAATTATATTACTATTTGCATTTAATAATGTATAGTTAGTTTATTATATTTACAAGTTTAAAGACACTATTGTCTAGATTCTCTACTTTGTGGGAAATATTCTGATTGACTTTTATAACAAATACGGCATATATATTAATCGATATTAATTTTCAAATCGTATATTTATTTAAAAAAAGTAATTTATTTAACATTAAAATTAAAAAATCCATATAGTATACTATAGTAGCAATACCTCCTATAACCTCGAGGTTATAGGAGGTCTTGCTAGTAGTGAAGCCATTTGGTAGTAGTAATGTAGTATCCATATATGGAATTATATATTCAATTACTTATTTGTTATTTTAAATATATCAATCATATATATATATATATATATATACACCTTTAGGAACATATATAATATTTATGTAATAGAGATTACGTCATACATATTGTTTAATTAATCGTATGGTGTTCGCGTCTGATGGACTGTGTAGCAGTAATTACCACACATGATCATCCATTGTTCACTCGGCCACGCCCCTTCCCTTCCCGCCACGCCCCTCTATATTACGTAACCACATGCGTAACGTTGCGCGTTCTCTTATTATCACGGACAACGACGTCCGGTATCTAGTCCACCCCAGATGGAGGTCTTAGTGGTCAGGGGGTAGTGGTCAGGGATGAGAGGAGGCAGGCTGTTTCCCTCATCCAACTCGTGCATAGCATCGCCTAGTCTGCCCACCTATAGATACTACTATAGACCTACCTGTATATATATATATATATATATATATATATATATATATATATATGCCTACCTGCCGCGTGTGTGTGTCCGTTATCTATTACTCTGACGTAAGCCTGACGTAATAGCTCGCGAGGACAACACCGCACCAGCACACACATGTGACCTACTGACCCATATATCGGATGCGTACATGCATGCCTATCCGCCACCAGCACCACCGCGGTACTATTGTAGCGTGTTGTTGGCACTATCGACGTGTGTGTAAGACAATCGAGAACGTTCTACACACACACACACTACGCGATGATTGGCACACGACGGTCCGTCGTCGTACATGTGTGTCACGTGCTCACTCGAGTCACGTGCTGCTGCTAGGTAACCACGTGACTCGCTGTCAGCGGATCACGTGACTATAGCTCTGTAGAGGTTTACGCGTGCGTAACCATACCTATAAACGACACGGTATTGTTACACGGAGATAGTTGATTGATTAACTAAACATAATCGATATTACCAATAGACATTACAAATCAGGAATTACCCAATTATAATCTATATGATATTACCCGTTATTATGTATGATACACTATTCCCCTGTAGGCGTGTACAGTGTACACTGTATGCTGTACACTGTACAGTATAATAACATAATAACGGGTAATATCATATAGATTATAATTGGGTAATTCCCCAAATGTAATGTCTATTGGTAATACCGATTCTGTATAGTTATTCTGTATAGTATCAATCAACTATCTCAACAACATTGTACATTGTACATTGTACAGTGTACATGTATCGTTAATAGTTATGTAATGTATGATGACAACAATAGATAAGTACATTCACTGTGACACTGCTAGGGGTGTATAACTTCCGCAGCGAAATCAGGGAGGCAACTTGCCAAGGCAGGTTCCCCGGTGCAAGTCGTCCAATATTTAACTCGGTGAATAGCGAATAGGAATAGGGAATGATTCACGTGTAAACCCATGCATATTTACAACGATACCTATAAGCCTATGTGTAGGTATGTCTATAGGTACAGGTGTATCTTACTAACCGAGGGTTTCTTTCATTATAATCGCAGATGATCACATAAGCTTGTTATATATATGGAGAATACCTATAATATATTCTATAAATAGAAGATTTTGCAAAGGATTTCGATGCTTGTAAATATATAGTATGTATATATGATGATGATGATGATGATGATTAATATGATGATATACTATAATATATTACATAATAATCGGCCACAAGTATCACTAGGGCACATATTAACACCTAGATAATGTCCTCGGGGTGTATTAATGCACCGGTGATGAAATACACATCTAAACACGTGTGTATATGGGCTATAGTACAGTAGTGACACTGCAGTCACGTGATTACTAGTATCACACGTGATGTTATCTGCAGCAGCATTAATGCACATACACATACACACTTGTTCCTTAGAAGTCCTATACCCAATATGTATTACATACATACCTACTATTACATCATTGTATAATGATGTAATACGTGTATTTATAAGATAATTTGTATTTAGTAAATATAAATGTAAGAATGATATGTATACAGGTATACACATAATTGTAAGCCATTACATGAAACTCATTACATGAAACCATAAAGTAAATCCTTGTTTATGTTATACAAATACATATATATATATATACAAAATAATATTATAGAACAATGGCATGCATGTATATATATATATATATATTATATACAATAACAATCTTGTATTAGAATGTGTTGTTTATTAAGGTATAACATAATAAAATGATGAAATATATATTTACTTTTGAAGCGCTTCAATTTAAGATGTTGCATTGATGTATGGCCTACAATAATCAATATGTTCAAACCTATAGCATGTATGGTAGTTATTATCTACTAGTTAGGATCTTGTGAACCACTAACTACTAGCACTACCCCTAACTGTCCCAGCAAACAGTAAGAGCAGCATATGCTAGAGCGTTAAATGTTTACATTGTACTATTATGCTGCTATTAAATGTCTATTATGCTGCTATTAATTTATCATGATATTATGCTGCTATTATGCTAATATTATGCTGCTATTAATTTTAAAAGTATATTATGCTGCTATTATTATAATAACAGCATAATAGCAGCATAATATCATGACAAATTAATAGCAGCATAATAGACATTTAATAGCAGCATAATAGCACAATGTAAACATTTGAGGCTCTAGTATATGCTGTTATGCTGCTATTATGCTGCTCTTACTGTTTGCTGGGGTGGTAGTAGGGTTAGGTTCACAAGAGCCCTACTTCTCACTGTGGTAGTATGGTTAGGTTCACAAGAGCCCTACTTCTCACTGTGGTAGTAGGGCTATAGTACTGAGTTCCTAGTAATGTTGTGTGTTTACTGTAACCTAGATATGTCTTATGACTGCCTGAGGTGTTGTTTATAGCTGTGTGGCAGTAGTTATTATACCAGGAAACCGTGTTGCTAGAAATACCTCATGATTTGTTTACATTAATGTGAAATATCAATAATTCACCTAGAAATAACCTTATTATTATACCACTTTTATGTATCATGCATATGTATATAATACATATATATATATATATGTATATAATATAATAATAATAATATTTATTGAATCATAATAAGGGATATAAATGCACCCATTTAGAAGTCATAGACTTGTACAGTTTATAAATAACTGTGAGGGGCCCAGGACAATACAAAACAAATATATATATATATATATATATATATACAATAATACTAATAAATATATTGAGTTTAAATGATAATGTATTATTAATAAATAATATATATTAATATAAATATATATTATACTAAACATATTTAAATCACAAATATGTTCAGGCATTATATATATTTATATATAATTGATAACAATAGCATTAACTTAATGTAAACATAACACATACATATCTGCCTTAATAACAAACAAAGGGCATTGATCAATAACCCAGAACCCCAGCCACACAATAGTGTGTATTACATTGTATTGTTCTCTAGTGGTATTGATTGCCACCTGTGCTGTACCTGAGAATACTGTTATATGCATACTGTGCAACACTGCACCCTACCATGCAAACAGAATAATTCATAATAAGCACATATGTGTTCTAATACTGGAACATTATCAGAACCAATACATGAATATATATGAATGAATGAATTTATTTACACAATATTAGCTATAATAATCGGAGGGATACCCAGAAGCTATGTTTAGCTTATACTAAGGATACCCTTAATAACATAATAATATGCAGAATATATACCATACATGAATATATGTGCTGAATGTAAACAGTAACCACTGCAATGATTGTCATAGTAATGGTTACTGTGTCCAACCTCTTAACATCAACTATATACATTGTTGTATATATTTTATAGCCAATATATAGACCGTTTCTAGCCAATATCTAGTAAAATGTTAACAATTATTTTCAATATATTTCCAAATTTGCTAAAAATTGCTACTTTCTTGCTAGATATTTGCTATTTTGCGATGAATAGTGAATGTGTGTTATTGGTAGTGGTATATGTACAATAGAGCATGTTCATTGTAGTATACTATTACCTCAAGAGCTGGTGGGTATGTGTTAAATAGTATAGTTATAATAGATTTAAACAGATTTACAGTTAATACTACTTGATCACCTGCGTACATTGGTAAAGATACGAAACATTTGACTTCATTAATTAAATAACTACGACTTCATTATTTAAGTAGGTCGGTGTAGTTTAGCTTTATTCACTCGTATGCGTCAGACTTCAGCTGTCCTCATTATTATTGAAGTAACTGTTATGTTAAGTATATCAGTGGTTACTGCCAGCGGTACAAGATCACTGGTATCATAAGCCTGAGTCACTTTCAACATTCTATACCTAACAGCTTTGGAAACATATCTGCAATATAACAGAGGATTTTTGTCCGGTTCATCATAACATAATAATGACACTTAACATAATTTTTGAATAGTATAATTTACACAGAATTTTCAAAAATATAACTCACTAAACGCTAATTTCAGATGTTAACTGAAACCCTCGTATCTAATGAACTATTAACCCATATTTCATAATATACTTAATATTGTAAGTAAGCACTTGCTAGATTAATCAGTATCGTATATATCCCGTATCAATCCATTGTTAGTGTAGTTGTTGATTAAGATTGATGCTAACAATTATTCACACATACATATTTATTAGATATGCATATGCTAACAATAAACATATTGATTAATAAATAGTGAGCAATAATACCCCGAATACCTATTAGTAATGATATTATTAGAAACATGTGCTCCATGATATAGATTTCTCTAAATATGCAAATAATCATAATGATGTTATTATTATTAGATTTATGTTATTATATTTGGTTTATTATAATTATTGATAATTTCAGATCAATGTTATCGATACAATTGACCTTGAAACATAATAATATGTCCTATAAACAATGTTATTAAAAAAAGGAAATGATAACACCGATTAGTTTTTATTATAATTAAGATATATACTCTTGTTTACAATATGATAATACTAAATACAATTTTACAATACAAAGTTTAACTTTTTTTATAATGATCATCTATGAATAATATCGATATTAATGTATATATTTAAACAACAAATTATTTCAAATGTTTATAATTTATTAAATAATTTTATGTAGAAAATATATCATAAAAAGTGAAAAATAATGGATCTATATCATTCGTATATATATGTATAATAGGACATACTATCTATAGGTATAATCGTAGCCGTCTGAAGCATTATTATCATAGATACCACACCGTTTATGATAATTATTTAATATTAAAAATTCTAATTATTAATATCGCGCCCTTCGCACACAGCAGCTAAAGGGTTCGAGGAAAGCCTACAGTGCCAGCGGGGCTGGAGGGGCCGCCACCGCCACCACATCGAAGAGGAGCCGAGACCTAGAGCTACGTCGGTACCGAGAGCTCGCGTGTCCCCAGAACCGCGGCAAAGGGTCGTCGGGGCAACGGCTTCACGTACGCGCCGTCGGCTACAACAACAACCGCCGTTGCCGCGGTAACCACGCCTATTAGCCGTTGACACCGCCACCACCATTATTATTATTTATTCATCGGTGCAGTCGTTGCCACCCCTAGGTGTCACCGCCGCAACCCTCCTTCGCCGTCGTCGACCCCTCCCCGATAACGCCTTGTTACTTATACCCAACTCAATACAGTTCTAACTTTCGATACGATTATGCAATAACTTAACGCACACACACACACACATACATATATTATATATATAGACTATACACGCCGTAAGTTTCGCGTACGCAGGTGTTGTTATAAGCACAGCACACACATAGCACACTATTAAGAATCATACGGCAATGCTCAAGTGGCCTCGCGTCACTGCCGCCGGGGTGGGCGTGGCTACGATAACGTTAGCCACGCCCACTTAACTGTTAATCCGCTCAAATACACACTAGGTTAATTGTGTACCTCGTTCACACATCATCATCATCATCACCATCAGCATCCACATCATCATCATCTTCGTCTTATTGGTCAGCCTTAAATACCAATGTATAGAAAATCTAAACTAGCAAAATCAAAATTCTTATTAAATACGACTCACTCAAATAATGTCATGATACCCCTCCCCTTATCACCCCACCCCCCTATCAACATTATCACCCCCTCCATCCTCCCTATCAACCGATATTATTAATTGCTTTGTTATTTCATTAAACCCTAAATAGCTAAATATGTAGATAAATAGCTTCAATAAATAATGTCCGAAATGATGTCTCTTATTTATTTATAATCGATACAATTATATATATTTTTGACGCATATAAACGTCCACCGTTTTCTGTGTAAATAAACCTTTCTATTTATATTTATATAATACAACAACAAGAATTCAATAACAATGTTTAACTTGGCGCCAATGCTAAATATGGCATGGTAATGGGACGACTATGGTACACGGAGTGATTTCAACAATCATCTCTTTTAAAATCGTAGGCAGTTAATAACGGAGCGATTTGATTGGTCAATTCTTCACTGGCAGCGCAGAGAACTCGTCTTGCCATGATATCAAATTTTCCGCCTGAATAATTTATGTAATTAATAAATACAAAATATATATAAATTTAATTTAGAGATTCATTAATGATAAATAACTAAAATCTTAATTTGAATAAATTATTTTATATACATATAATATAAATAGAATTATTTAAAATATATTTTAATATATATATAATAATTTAATATATGCGTCGCTTGGATTGTATCAATAATGTGCACTCGCAATCTACAATGATAACTTTTGTGTACTCTGAAATAGATACTTTTCAATTGTATATTTAATTATATTATAAATGTAGGCAAACATATTTATAGGCTATTTATTAGTAGATATTTATTAATTTTTTTTGTATAAATATGTATTTAATTAATTTATGTTTTTCTATATTATTTATGTAGATATTCTAAATAATATAATGTGTATACATTTAAATTATATTAAAATTTTCATATTGAAGACTACTTTAATAATAGGTTTGGAAATATCAGGACATCTACAATCTTATATTTTGTGAAATTTTTATTTTATACTTTTTTTATAGTGATTCTATAGTATTGCATCATGGTCCACGATTATTAGTACAAATTAGAATGATATATACAAATCAATGCAAATCATTTTCAAATTAATGATTTCTAAAATTGTCATTTATATAAATTGTCATATACAATCATAAAAATATGATTGTATATTTAGTTTACAAATAAATAAATATTTCTGATATATTTTAAATCGATGCAATATAATTAAATATACCACTAGAAAATATCAATTAAGGAGATAGAAAGTTACAATTGCAGATAAGAAGTCCTTGGTTTTACGTAATATTATAGAATTAAAAATTAAATATATTTTAAATAATACCTGAAATAAATACTAGTTGAAATATAAAAATATCATGATATAAACTTTCCAATATTATATATATTTATTTTTTAATATTTTATATGTGTATATATAATATAATAAATATTAAACATACAATTGAGTTGATATTTTAGAAATTTATTACATAGTAAATTTTAATTGTTGAATAATATTTGAAAACAAAATGATTGTTATTATATAATAACAAATTGTATCAATAAAAGTAATATTTATTTACAACATATATGACGCTTGATTTCTCTGGCACAAAGAGTCGTTGAAATAAATTAAATTAAATATATCGATTTATAAAATTCTCAATATTATAATGAATATATAAAATGAATGATATAACACTGAATACTTGATACGCTATGGTGAGTTTCATACAAAGACATTAGATCTAGTTTAAATATGGTCACATTTCTTATAATTTACTTCAAATCTAGAGTTTATAATACAATTATCACTGTATTCTGACAGAATTATAAGTAATTTATCATAACAAGTTTATAATCAACTTCTAAAATATGCAATAATCATACACTTATAAACATAAACTACCTAATTTAAATTGTGTAATAATATTATAATGTCGATAATTTACGAAGATAAGAACATAATAGATGTTTGAGACGGACAATTTAATTGTTATCTACTACAATTAATGTAAATTATGTTTTTAAGGACAAATTAATATGAATACATTGTAATGTTGCTCCTAAGGATATTCTATTCAATATCAGCGTTTCATAAATATAGAAATCAACTATCATAACGTTCATCATTAACAATATACTAATGCGTATAAGATGCTCTAAAGAATACACACATCGTACATGAAAGATACAGTGGGCTAAAAGGAGCAAAGGGAGTATCATAGGAGTAAAGGCAATATAATATGATGTAATAATACAACGGCGTATGATATGTTAATCGATACCCTCAATAATGAGACAAAACATACTATTTGTATGTAGTATTCTATCAATAGAAGTTAAGGAAGGCGATCGCGTTAAGGGTACTTTTGTATCCGCGTATGTATTCGTGCGTAAATGTATATGCATATGCATGTGTGTGTGTGTATCCATACATATGTACACCTCAGTGAGTCCGAGAGTGAGAGTAGAGACACCCGACTACCACCACCACATGACTAACCATCAGTGCTACAGACGTGACCCCCAGCCTCCCTGACGATGATATCACCCGCGGCAAAGTCCCAGCAGTGAGGGCCCACCTGTAAACCACGATAAGAATGTCTTCTATAATATAATTAGTAGTACAGTTATTGATTGTTTTTAATTTAGCCCAAAGTCCAGTAAGGAAATAAATGCAAGCTGATAATTGTGTATTTAATATAAAATGTAAAGAAATTAATTTTGTATTACCTATTAGAAATAAAATTTTATAAATAATGATAAACTTTGAAATTTCTATTTTTGTCAAATTAGAATAATATTAAAGAAGAAAGTTTTTTATAAAACTTTAAAGTACGTCCTTCACACGAGTAATGTAAATAGATGCATTTATGCATTTATTTATGCCTTACAGTAAATTAAATTACACAAATTTAATAATGGGTAATCACATAATTTTTTTTCTATAGCTCAATAATATATTGTTCTATTGTGAAATAGTTTTTTATTACATTATAATCCATTCATTCAAATATTTATAATATATGTTTTATTTATAAAAATATTAAGAATGTGTAGGAATGTTCTGTAATACTGAACCTCGTAATAAGCATCAGCTCTTCCCATAGCCACCATAGTCATTGCTATAGCAGCACTCCCTATCGATCTAATTCTGTATTCGTGAATAGTAATTAAATAAAATATATATATATATTGATATATATGATATACAAAGTCTATATAAAAAGGGATTTATCAATTTATTGAATAATTATTATATATATAGGGGTAATTGTCTCGATAAGTAACACTGCTTCTATAATTACTCTGGCATTTCCTAAATCTGATAATAATAATAACGACTATTACCAACCCATGACATTTGTCTATTACGTTGCGCATATTCTGAACGTTTAAGTCCATAACTTCCTTCTGTCGGGATGATCCGAATTCAGCACAGACCAGCGATGTATTCAGTTCTATTGTCATACAAATACATATAGTTACTGATTATTGCTAATTTTACATAATATATACACCATAACATTTTATAATCTTATTTATATATATATATAATTTTATAAATAATACCTACTATCAGAATTTAAATACAATTGTTTTAGATATAAACATTTGTTAGCGAAGGTAAATTCACCATCAGTTGGTCATACGATAATGCCTCGACTAGTAACGTACGAATGCATCCTAGACGAGATATCGTTAATAACTTGACAGCGGTAGTAGTGGGGGTGTATGGGGCTTACCTTTAGCTCTATTAATGTGTATTGGGCTTATATTTAGCTCCATTAATGTGTATGGGGCTTAACTTTAGCTCTATTACCGTGTATGTGGTTTACCTTTAGCTCCGTTAACATGTATGGGGACTCCGTTCAGCGTAGCTCCGCCCCCTTTCTTCGCGGCGAACATCTCCTCTCTGATAGGGTTGTACACGATGCCGATAACAGTCTGGTGGGGGTAGGGGTAGGGGTGTGAACTAGTGGGAGATAGGGGTGTGAACTAGTGGGAGATAGGGAACGTGATACTACTACTACAACGATATGTACACAAGTGTAGACACGATATCAGCCGGTGACGAAGAGGGGTAGGGTTGGCACTAAAGTTTAAACGCGAGCGTATTCACGTATGCCCATATAAGGGTGTAGGGTTAGGGGTAAGCATGGTTGTGATGTAGAGAGAGAGAGAGGGTGCTAGTGCTGCTGTGAAACATGTACATACACCCGATCAACTGGTACTGATTGTGTTTCAGTGAATGTGGTTTAGTAGACGTAACCGTGACTCGGTGACGAGAGAATTAATGAAATAATCCATTGTTGACTTAATGAGTATAATTAATGTTTAAAGTCAATCCTAAAATTTGCGAATTCCTAATTTCAAATCATTAATTATCTACCGCTACTACTATCACTACTGCTACTGTAACCGCTACTGCTACCGCTACCGCTACTGTATCCGCTACTGTTACTACTACCACTTATCACTACGGCTGTAGAGTATCTCAGTGGTTAACACCAATATCCTCTCACCAGGGGCAGCACTGCACTGATGACTGTAGCGCGGTACAAACCTCTCTGTTCACGAAGAACCCGATACTGACAGCTGTGTACGGAAACCTGTATCGCGGGGGGCGTAGTTTAGTGGGTTAAAGGTGTAAGGGTTAAAGGTGTAAGGGTTAATGGTGTACGGGTTAAAGGTGTAAGGGTGTAAGGGTTAATGGTGTAAGGGTTAATGGTGTAAGGGTTAATGGTGTAAGGGTTAATGGTGTAAGGGTTAATGGTGTAAGGGTTAATGGTGTAAGGGTTAATGGTGTAAGGGTTAAAGGTGTAAGGGTTAATGGTGTAAGGGTTAATGGTGTAAGGGTTAAAGGTGTAAGGGTGTAAGGGTTAATGGTGTAAGGGTTAATGGTGTAAGGGTTAATGGTGTAAGGGTTAATGGTGTAAGGGTTAATGGTGTAAGGGTTAAAGGTGTAAGGGTTAATGGTGTAAGGGTTAATGGTGTAAGGGTTAATGGTGTAAGGGTTAAGGGTGAAAGGGTGTAAGGGTTAATGGTGTAAAGGTTAATGGTGTAAGGGTTAAAGGTGTATGGGTTAAGGTTGTAAGGGTGTAAGGGTTAAGAGTTAAGGGTTAAGGGTGTATAGAGGGGTGTAATGAAACGTGTACAGCTTTATAATACAATATATTAACCTAGACTCTAGGTCCTAGAGTAATGGCAAATATTTGTCTAAGAAAAGGTATAACACTTAGGCGAAACAAAACACCTACAGCGCCACCTATATCGGGTTAATTTTCGGAACTATGCGTTGTTTATAATGTGAATCGTATCAAACTATACACTATACACATATAAAATAATATGTTTTAAATTATTATTTATATGATGAAAACTCAGTGTTCATTGCTAATATATAACAAAGCAATAGGAAATGTTGGTTTTAAATGAAATACACCTGGCGAGTAAAAGCTAATTTATATTACATGTAATTTAATAGAGCAATGAACACACGGTGTATGGAAACCGCACCA
This sequence comes from Osedax fenrisi, assembly GCA_964019155.1. Lineage (NCBI taxonomy): Eukaryota > Metazoa > Annelida > Polychaeta > Sabellida > Siboglinidae > Osedax > Osedax fenrisi. The sequence continues at coordinate 51,938,615 of OZ025244.1, read as the reverse complement.
AACCTAAATCTATTTCAGTGATTCGATAATACTTCTATCAGCGGGATGTAGTAGTTATTAATTACGTTAAATATATAGGTGGTGTTCAATTAAAAATTTGTAATGTAGAAGATAGGAGATGCCCTCGTCAATACCTAATTATATATTTGTAGAAACACACTCTTAGATATATATTTACGGACAACAACAGAAAATATGCTATGATATTATATTTGAAGTCCTTTCCGGGAGAACAAGCATATCAATATTATCAAAATAAGAAAATCAAATCGAAAACAAAAACAAATTCTTCTAATAAATATTCGGATAAATATTATTATCAATTTATATTTAAATTTTTTCTAGTTAGATTAATTTCAAATCCTTCTATACATTATATTCCATTTTAAATAATAACAATCATATATTAGAAATCACATTTTTCTTCTGTAGTCTATATTGCTTAAGATTTCATCTAAAGGGCTTAAAAATAAGATGGCATCTTTACTATCGGTGTCTCCCATAATAATAGATTACATCAAAAACTACGATAATTGGATACTTAAGGCTATGTGCTGGTTTAAAATTAATGAATTTATCATTTTTTTTATTATGTTTGAATTTTATTATTTAATATATTATTTATTAGATATGAAATTTTTGAAGGTAATTATTGCATATAAGTGTTAAAAAAATGTTTTTAAAATAGGTACATTATAAAAATATTGATAAAAATATATTTAATAATTTTATATATATATAATAATCAATAATTTATAAATAATTAAAAATAATTTTAAAAACTAAGTTTATTTTTTCGTATTAAAATGACTACTACTCAGTCAATAAATTACATATTTCAATAATCTATTCAGAGAATGCATATCATATAACATTACATAATAAATTGTGGACATATTTAAAAAAAAAAATTTGATTGGTCAACAAAAAATGGTCCGAAACATTACAAAATTGTAGCCAACAAATTCTTGACCAACCCGAAAAAAATTTTATTTTCATACTAGTAATTATTGTAGAGCCATATAAACTAGATAAGATAACATTTATTTTAGAATGATTCATTCATTATTGAATGGGGATATGTATTTAGCGTAAGGGCATTTTTCCTATTCTTATACATTAGAGCGCTGAATGCAGCACAGACTTACAAAATTATAATTAACAATTTAGTTGGAAAATTAACATTTTATATAATAAATCAACCACTAATACAATAGGATACTTAATCGCAATAGATCGCGTCGGTATCATTCAACACGTGTGTTCAATACGTCGCTGAGAACGTGCTGAACCTGTGTACGAAGTTAGTGGTGCCATCGATAGGGTCCACTATCCAAGTAGGGGCGTCGCTTAGCTCACAAGCACCTTCGACAGACTCCTCCCCTATCAACCTGATATAGGGGGGTTATAGGGGTTATGTGGGGGTTATATACAGGAGTATATAATAATATAATTATAAACAACTAGATTAAATTAGTTTTATATATAGTAAGTTAGACGCAGTTGATATCTTAGATTATGAGTTAAGTGAATGAACAATTTTCATATTGGTAATACGGAATGGAAATAAAATAAAGAAATTATGCGTAACAAATATTATAATATAGATATAAGTAAGCCGTGAATTTGTCCAGCGGGGATATTCTCCTTGAGAGGATATTGTCCGACACATTATGTATGTTTTGAATACAGATATGATACAATAATGGGTGTTTTAAACTCATGCTATATATATACACGGGCAACTTCTGATATCTCGAATCCGAGGACCGAATACATTTGACGGAGATATCAAATTTATGATATTTATTTAATATTATAAATTATAATATCTATAAATAATATTTATTATATATTTTCTATGAACAAGAAAAATATGTTTTATTTTTTTATATATATTAATTAAATATATTTACTATATTTTATTACGACACATACGAAAATATCCGTATAGGATATAAAATTACTTTTAAAAACTGCTACTATAAGTTTGTACACACCCTGATTTTATATAATAGCCATATTATATAATGGCATACCAAGGACATAGTTATAGTCATGGGCGCATACTATACCCATGAACGCGGATCAAATCACCCGAAAGTCGATTTCCCTGCAAAAAAAAGTCGATTCACCCGAAATAAGTCAGATGACTTATGATTCGAGCAAATCGACTCGCTGCCATAATCTTCATATGCATCATTATTATCGAATGTAATTTACAAAATTGTGTAATAATTTATAATGATTAATATTTAAGGATATTGTCTTGATAGGTACATATAATATATACATATGTATAATATATAGACATGTATAATATATACACATGTATAATAATGCTTCACACAAAGAGTATATTACACACCCTCATCGCACAACACTACCACTACTGCCACCACTACTGCCACCATTTCCACTGACACTACCACTACCACTACTGCCACAACTAGCATTACCACTAAAGTCAGTAGTAACCTATGTTCCGGATACTTCTCTCGAATCGCTCCGAAGATGAACTTCTCGACCTTGGTGTCGGACGCTGTGACGAGGTCGGCGAATCCTGCTTTAGTGTCGACGGAGAACGTGTCCAACTGGAAGTCGTCTCTTATGATCTGTGCGCGGTAAGAAGAGGCTACACACAGTGTAAAACTACGCACAAGGCGAAAGTAATTGTGCATTTTGTAGTCATTTTTTTGGATCAAATCTATATCCGTAAAAACTTGAAAGTTAATTTGTAATTTTGTATGTACCATAATCTTATATTACTAATAATATTATTATTAGGATTTTCTAACTAGATTTCTACTATTAGGTTAAAAAATTTCTCATTCCACTTCGCAATATCATATTACATAAGATGTGGTCCAATAGTTACTATAATATTATTTTATCATCATTTGTATTTAAATGCATGCGGATACATTATATAATTTAATATTACTGCTATTTTCTTTAGTAACTAAATTATTTTAAAGAAATTCAATTATTCAAAGCGATAATCAATATAATTGTATAATAATTATTATTATAATAATAATTATTAAATAATCAATATTATATTTGAATATAATATTTAATATTATAATTTTAAATACCTTTCCAGCTCGTTTAGCAATATCACAAATGAAATCAAAGCAAATATTAATATCAAGTTCTGTCATTTCTTATTTTATATATACGTAATATAATCGATTACTTTCAATATATAGTTATCAAATCAATTATTAAATTGTAAAAATTAAATTAATAATTATTCAATTAATCGGGGAAGCATGTCGGGCGGCACACGGTAACTAGTAAACACTCGTGAGCCTCGCGAGTGAGCCGCGTGAGGCGGGTGTATATGTGCTGATTATTTCGAGAAGGCAATGTGGGCGTTCTATAATATCTTACTAGTTACGCTCTACTGCATATGCTAATATATTCTGAACGTGTAGCATCTATATGAATAGAATATAGATACACACACAATGTGTGTGTATCTATCTGTGTGTGTCACATATATACATATATATATATATATATATATATATATATATATATATATATATATATATATATATAATAGTATACTTTATAATAGTATATATATAGGCTGTATCTATATATAATATAAATATATACATTTTTTGTTGATTAAATTACAATTATTACTATCAGAAAGTACTCGATAATAATTCGAATTTGTTACGTACACATGAGATCGATATAGTTTTAGAATGTCCGTTCAATTTCAAGTAGAACCAGTATATTATATATGTATAATAATATATTCCATAGATATGTTATCCGTTATAGTAACCGAACAATTAAATATTTTTTTAAAATAAAATAAATTTGATTTTTTTATTAAATTTAAATATTTACTATATGATATTATTCGATTATAATTTGAATATGTTACGTACACATGAGATCGATATAGTTTTAGAATGTCCGTTCAATTTCAAGTAGAACCAGTATATTATATATGTATAATAATATATTCCATAGATATGTTATCCGTTATAGTAACCGAACAATTAAATATTTTTTTAAAATAAAATAAATTTGATTTTTTTATTAAATTTAAATATTTACTATATGATATTATTCGATTATAATTTGAATATGTTACGTACACATGAGATCGATATAGTTTTAGAATGCCCGTTTAATTTCAAATAGAATCAATATATTATATACGTATAATAATATATTCCATAGATATTTTATCCGTTATAGTAACCGAACAATTAAATATTTGTTAAAAATAAAATAAATTTGATTTATTTATTAAATTTTAATATTTACTATATGATATTATTCGATTATAATTCGAATGTGTTACGTACACATGAGATCGATATAGTTTTAGAATTTCCGTTCAATTTCAAGTAGAATCAATATATTATATATGTATAATAATATATTCCATAGATATGTTATCCGTTATAGTAACCGAACAATTAAATATTTGTTAAAAATAAAATAAATTTGATTTATTTATTAAATTTTAATATTTACTATATGATATTATTCGATTATAATTCGAATGTGTTACGTACACATGAGATCGATATAGTTTTAGAATGTCCGTTCAATTTCAAGTAGAATCAATATATTATATATGTATAATAATATATTCCATAGATATGTTATCCGTTATAGTAACCGAACAATTAAATATTTGTTAATAAATTTGATTTTTTATTAAATTTAAACGAACAATTAAATATGTGTATCAATTTGTTTTAACATATCTATGGAATATATTATTATACATATATAATATATTGATTCTACTTGAAATTAAACGGGCATTCTAAAACTATATCGATCTCATGTGTACGTAACATATTCGAATTATAATCGAATAATATCATATAGTAAATATTTAAATTTAATAAAAAATCAAATTTATTAACAAATATTTAATTGTTCGGTTACTATAACGGATAACATATCTATGGAATATATTATTATACATATATAATACATTGATTCTACTTGAAATTAAACGGGCATTCTAAAACTATATCGATATCATGTGTACGTAACATATTCGAATTATAATCGAATAATATCATATAGTAAATATTTAAATTTAATAAAAAATCAAATTTATTAACAAATATTTAATTGTTCGGTTACTATAACGGATAACATATCTATGGAATATATTATTATACATATATAATATATTGATTCTACTTGAAATTGAACGGACATTCTAAAACTATATCGATCTCATGTGTACGTAACATATTCGAATTATAATCGAATAATATCATATAGTAAATATTTAAATTTAATAAAAAAATCAAATTTATTTTATTTTTAACAAATATTTAATTGTTCGGTTACTATAACGGATAACATATCTATGGAATATATTATTATACATATATAATATACTGGTTCTACTTGAAATTGAACGGACATTCTAAAACTATATCGATAGCATGTGTACGTAACATATTCGAATTATAATCGAATAATATCATATAGTAAATATTTAAATTTAATAAAAAAATCAAATTTATTTTATTTTTAACAAATATTTAATTGTTCGGTTACTATAACGGATAACATATCTATGGAATATATTATTATACATATATAATATACTGGTTCTACTTGAAATTGAACGGACATTCTAAAACTATATCGATCTCATGTGTACGTAAAATATTCGAATTATTATCGAGTACTTTCTGATAGTAATAATTGTAATTTAATCAACAAAAATGTATATATTTATATTATATATAGATACAGCCTATATATATTTTATAGTATACTTTATAATAGTATATATATATTATATATATATATATATATATATATATATACTATTATAAAGTATACTATTATTTAAATATATATATATATATATATATATATATATTATAGTATACGTATATATAAATTTTCATATATGTGTGTGTATCTATATTCTATTCATATAGATGTTACACGTTCAGAATATATTAGCATATGCAGTAGAGCGTAACTAGTAAGATATTATAGAATGCCCACATTGCCTTCTCGAAATAATCAGCTCATATACACCCGCCTCACTCGCGAGGCTCACGAGTGTTTACTAGTTACCGTGTGCCGCCCGACATGTATAGCCAATTAATCCAATACTAATTTGGTACAGAAGATCCAATAGGATTCAAATTAATTAAATATTATTGACCAATAATAATAAACATTATTATTAAATATCATAGTGCTGGAGCGTTAAATATATAGATTTTAAATTTGTAGTTTATTCTAATAAAATTATATTATATGGTTATAAGTTGTATAGGTTATAACTTATAACTATATATTTAAAAATATAAAGGATTATCCAATTTAGAATAGTTAGTATGTATATAGCAATAAGTTATATCTGGGAGGTCCCTGGTTATATTTTATTAATAAAACTAACTTAAAATAGTCAACTTTGTCCACACAAAATATACAAAAAGTGTATATATAATTTCTGGATAATCGATTTTTATTATAATAACTCGTTTTTAGATGAATTGTAATATGGATGTGGTAGTACAATCACTATATGTAAATGATAGGTGTATATTCATATGTTGGTATATTTCCTTTTATAAGAATTCCTAACCATAATAACTATGTATAATTGGTTACGTAATTAACTAATGTTATATAGGAGTTCCATTTTTTTTCAAAAGGTATATATTATCAAGACCTCGTGATCGTGATATTATGTGATCCTTTGTATTAATTCTATAATGACAATATACAAATAGTTTCTTTTTCATTATTCGGTTATTTCTATGATTAATATAAATGTAATTTTATCTCCATAGTATATTTACCTCCTGTAACTTCGAGGTTATAGGAGATCTTGATATTGATTGATAATTTATATAATCAGATACATAGTCGAAAATATAAAGTAGAAATATTTTCTAAAATAATCAAAGAATAATACAAAATTAAAAAATAAAGATAACATTATATCGTTATAGTTATGAAACATAACTGATGATCAAAATGTATATAATATATATGATTGTTCATACCATTATGATATTACCATATATATATATATCTAAATAAATTAAAATTATCTATAATTTACCATTTAATAATATATATATTACTTGTAATTTAATGAATAATTGATATTTAGTAATCACAAAATAATTTATATTTATCAATTAATTTGACTATATTAGTTTTTACTATACATATATAAATGAAGTAATTATAATTAAATATATTTCTAACATATTGAAACCTCTTTTAAAGGGGTTTCACACCAACTCAAATTATTAGAGGTTAAAGTTTAACTATATTTTTTAAGAGGTTTTACACCTACTTTTTTAGAGTTAATAATTGCGTTTGAGTTGGTGTGAAACCCCTTTTACAGATAAATATTGGATTTAAATAATAAAGTTAAACTTTAACCTATAATTATTAGAGTTAATAATTGCGTTCGAGTTGGTGTGAAATCCCTTTAATTATCAATTTATAATTTAATATTGATGATATATCATTTAATAATTATAGTTATTATATAAAATTTATTATAGTGAATGGTTTGTGCAATGTTATTTATAAAAAATACATTACATTTTAATCTGGGATAAAATGTCATATAGTAATGATCTATAGTTTATAATAATTTAAATTTATAAATTTAATACACATCTTATTAAAAATAAAATGTAAAGATACAATAAATAGAAATTCATAAATAAATAAACTTATTCGATTATTATAATGTATATTAAATTATAGGAAAATATTAAATACATATTTCATAATATATTAAATATTGTTTCTCAATTTATATCTGTACACTATCATGTATTTAAATATGTACAATAGTATGTATGTATACTTACATTATATTTTATATAATGATATGTAAAAAGTATTATTGTTTAAATGTTATGCTTATAATCAACTAAAATCCTATAAAAATTTGAATACTAGATGTTTAAATTTATAATTATTGTAAAAACTGAGTAAATATAAATAAATATATTTAAATCAAAATTAAAAATAATAAAAAATAATTATGATCACTTTCATTATTATTAAATATTTTTTGCCCTTATATATAATTAATAATTTCATATTTTATTAAATTTAAATGCTTCAATTCAATGCATGCAATAATGCAAATATAGTTATCATAAACAATGACAATATTATATATTAATTCTTTATAATAATTAAAATGATCTAGATTCAATCACAATGATAGTATTATTTAATTATCATTCTTCATTTCATTATCATCATCATCATCATCATCATCCATTTCATCATCATCGTCATCATCATCACCGTCTTCCTCATCATTCATTTCTTCATCTTCAGATTCAGATTCAGAATCTGAATCTTTTAATTCCTTTAAATAAGAGATTATATTACTATTAATATATAAATATGATATACTATGTAGAGATACACAGTACATTATTGTATTGACGTAGTTGAAGATGTACTTCCATTAACCCTTTGCACACAAGGATTTTATAATTACATGTCGCCAAGTTCCAAGCGTTTGTTTTTTATAATGAAAACGTGGATATACCAAAATGTTCTATTACAAGTTAACATTTTTTGGTTTAATATATAACAGTTTATTAATCTGGAAAAAAAATGAGCACTTAATTAATTATTCTAAATATTATAATCAATTAAAATGTAACAATTATAATTAATTCTTTAAAATAAAATAATTATATTTCAAACCTAAATTAATGTACTAATATTTTGTATATGCATTTAGTCTTATAAAGTGGTAATAATATATAAACCAAAAATAAACTGAAGAAACTTAATAAAAAATTATATAAATTGAGTCATTATTGAATAATTTACAAGTAATAGCGCACAAATAATATAAAATATTTTTCTATTAATAGATTTTTAAATTTAAAATAAAAAGTATACCTATAATTCTGTACTATGGATGTCAATAATATTGTAACGTTTACTTCCGCTAATTTTAATATTACTACGCAGGTTTTATTTATATAATTACGACAAAATTAGAAAGAACTATTTATTATAATGATATTTACTTTAGTTACTATAAAGTTTATTGTTTATAGTATAAACAATAAAATATGCAAGCTATTTTATATATAAATAAAATAAAATAAATTTATTATATAACTAGGATTATAATATACTAATTAACTTGAAAACTAAGATATAAAACTTATTTTTTTTTTAATGTTATAAAGAAAACTTTTCACTATATAACATGATATGTAGTAGTATCATAAAAGTTGCTCAACAGAAATCAACAGCTCAGATGCAAAGGGTCAAAGGTATCAAATTTTGAGTCATTTTACAGAAAATTATATTACAAATTTAAATAAGTAAACACAATTAATTATGCTATATTAATCTATATTTTTGCAAGTTTTGAATTAGTTATAATTATTTACGAGTAATATATATTGACGAATAAATAGAAATTCAATTTATTTATTGTTAAACATGTATAGGAAATATAATTGTATTTTCACTATATGTTTTGTATCCTAGAGTTTTATGTATGAACATTGTAAATGTTTTATTAAGTTTATAATATAAGTTTATATGTTAATATAAATTAAATTTTCAGAAAACAATACTTAATATTGATTTGTACAAACCACTTTAGATAAAGGATCCTCTCTCAACGTTATCCATTGATCCAAATGTCTTATATCAATACAATACATGTCGTTGAGGGTGTATTTTTCATCCTAGTCGGAGGAAATGATATATTAGAATGACTGACAAGTGACCACTAAGTTATACTGGAAACCTTGTTACTCTCTCTAAATCCACCGTACACAAATAGTTTGTTAGATTTGATTTCGAGTTGAGGGTTCATTCTCGAGCAAGGCGTAACTAAGACATAGGTGTATGTTATACATGTAGTACTATCACTGAGGGAAAGACTAACATATGTTCACATATTTGGTAGTAGTATCATCTCCGCTTCCTTCATTCTCTTCGGCGACTCTGTTATCAGAACTTTGAGGTCCGATTCTAACAGTGAACACGCCATCAGCAGTCTCTATTGTTTTCTGTTCAATAGAATATATACAGTGAAATATGGGTGTAATAATCGGTGAATCATGCAATGTTTACTTTTTGGTAAATTTAAATTTCGATTGATCCAAATAATATACAATACATACAAATATCAGTTGAATTTAAACAAATTTATAATTGTTGGGATATAATAGAATACTTAATTTTATTTCGATAAGGAGTATAAATGAATTAATCAGAATAAATATATAAATAATTGGGAAAAGAACTTGTACATATTCTATTGAATGAAAAAAGCAATAATTTTATAAACTTGGTTAAACTAAGTTAACATAATTTGTTTATGAAATATATAAATGTTAATATGTACTTAGTTTGATAACTCCGATATTTAAAAATATTTACTATATCGGTTTGGTTATAAGATTAGTGTCTTTATATATTTATATATATATATAGCAGATATAAATTTAATTATATTGATTATACAAACATATTGATCTTCTTCATTATCTTCACTAGATTCAGATTCTGTTAATAATAAATGAATTACAAAAACATATAGATATAGAAATTATTAGAAGGCAATATATATATATTGAATTTTTTTATATTATATTATGAATATAGTAAACGATATATAAGTTTATAATTTAAATTAAAAACTAAAAATGATTTATTACTTTTAATTTATTGCAATAATTATTAAATTAGATATATATATATATATATATATATATATATATATATATTTATATATATAAGTTAACATAATATTAATCTATTATAGGAATTTATTATCATATAATTTAAATTTTACTTATTTCATTTATCGATTAAATAAATATAATATATGTTGATATAATAACATGTATTTACTAGAATATATAACTGGTTTTAAAATAAATAAATTGACTGGATTTTAACTATAATAAAATATCATACAATACTATAGTACACTTACACTTATAAACTTACACTCATATGCTTATAATTATATAACAAATATTATATATTTATTTTTATATAAAAATGAGATTATTTTAACTGTTAATTCAACATTACATATAATATTACATTTGTTTTCAAATGAACTATAAAATGTTATCAAATGAATATTTATGTTAATTATAGTAATGTTATATGAATACTTACCTAATTCTTCATCACTCTTGTCTCCTTGGTCAAGTGAAGTTTCTTCTTTTGGTTTTCGTCTTCTTTTTTTCTTTTCTTTATCTGGTTGTATGACTTTAGAACTATGAATTAGGATTGAAAACTAGTCAAAATATTGAATATAGAAATATATAATATATATATAGAGAACATTTATAAATTTAAATAATAAAATAAAATACACAAATTGATTACCTATAATTATATATAAATAATAAGAAGGATTAAATGATAAAATTACTTTATATTATTTCATGTATATTCATATAAAAACATTTAATTATTTATAAAATTATTACAAATAGAATTATTTAAACTAAATATCTAGTAAGAGTCTTACTGTAAGACTAGTATATATTTTATCATATTACCAAGGACAGGATATCTTCTTTAGAATATTGAGATAATTAGAAAGCAGACATCCATGATATTATTATTACAAGCACATTTAATCTGATTATAGCAAAATGATAAAGTTATTATTATTAATAAAAACAGTTGTGTTTACAAACCCAACTTGCACCTTGAACCAGCGATTCTTCTCCATTTCTAATTCAAAGAGATCATTATAAAATGTACTTTTCATAGATTCATCATCAATTTCCTACAAGTATATAATGATGAAATAGTAATATAATAATTATTCAAAAAATTAAATATTATATAATATACATATTTTTTAACATTAATTGTTGAGATAATATATTTTTCTAATATGATATATATATATTATATATATATATATATAAATATATATTGAAGTGCTAGAAATTCAATATATAAGTATAAAGTACAACATCTGTATAAATGAAATAACCTTATCAAAAACTCCACCAAACAGAAAAGATTTACCAGAAGAGCTTCCAGCAGAAGCTATAGCACAACCAGATCTTGCAGACGGGCGATACCCACTCTGCTTACATGGTTGCCACTTCCATTTTAATGGGGTACTCGAAGTTTCTCGTTTATCTATTGATAACAAAATAGATATGATAGTAGTTATTCGGCTATCTTAGATTACTCTATACTATACGAGAGATTTGACTATTTCAATAAAACCATAACTATACTTGTATACTTAATTCTAGCATTTGCAGATATTGTAAATAATATAACTAAAGTCGTGCAATAAAGTTATTACGACTGCTTATATAATCTACTAAACTTTTTTATTTAAACAAATTTCACATTTTAGACTCATTTATAAAGTTTTAAAAGTTTATTCTTTGCTTTTCATAGATTAAAAAATCAAAGTTAGTATGAATTTGTGAGCATTACTAATATACTATGTATATATTATAATTATACTTTCATTGAAATAATACAAAATAGACAACAATTATAAATATTTCTAATTTTAAATTATCATTATTTTTAATATATGTATATAGTTTCAATAATAATTATATTGACTTATAAATCATTGTTCAATAATAATAATAATAATAATAATAATAATAATAATAATAATAATAACAAGTGACTTTTTTACTGGTCAAGGGCTAACGCTCCTTGTGTTGTTACTTATTTACTAAAGCAACTTAATTACTTAAACTTTATTACTAAAAGAACTAAACTTTATTACTAAAAGAACTAAACTTTATTACAAAAAAAACTAAACTTTAATACTAAAATAACTAAATTTATTACTAAAAAGAAACTACTTTATTAATACTAAAAGTAACCTCTTTATAACTAAAAAGTAACTACTTTATTACTAAAATGTAACTACTTTATTACTAAAATGTAACTACTTTATTACTAAAATGTAACTACTTTATTATTACTAAAAAGTAACTACTTTATTACTAAAATGTAACTACTTTATTACTAAAATGTAACTACTTTATTATTACTAAAAAGTACCTACTTTATTACTAAAATGTAACTACTTTATTACTAAAATGTAACTACTTTATTACTAAAAAGTAACTACTTTATTACTAAAATGTAACTACTATATTACTAAAAAGTAACTACTTTATTAATAATAAAAAGTATCTACTTTATTTATAAAATGTAACTACTTTATTACTAAAATGTAACTACTTTATTATTACTAAAAAGTACCTACTTTATTACTAAAATGTAACTACTTTATTACTAAAATGTAACTACTTTATTACTAAAAAGTAACTACTTTATTACTAAAATGTAACTACTATATTACTAAAAAGTAACTACTTTATTAATAATAAAAAGTATCTACTTTATTTATAAAATGTAACTACTTTATTATTACTAAAAGTAACCTCTTTATTACTAAAAAGGTAACTACTTTATTACTAAAAGTAAATACTTTATTACTAAAATGTAATTATTTAATTACTAAAATGTAACTACTTTATTATTAGCAAAAGTAACCTCTTTATTACTAAAAAGTAACTACTTTATTACTAAATATTAATTTATTAATGAAAGTAAGCTTAATAAATGTTAATTAATTTATTATAACCTACAAAAAAACCTGAAAATCTACTTTTATAGGCAAACTCGGGAAGTAATGCAGCTAAAAAAAACCACAAAAAATTAAAACTTAACCCAACCTAACCACAACCTTGAAAATCTACTGTTATAGGCAAACTCGGGAAGTAATGCAGCTAAAAAAAACCTACCAAAATTAAAACTTAACCCAACCCAAACCCAACCAAACCCACCTAAACCCAAACCAAAACCCAACCCAACCCACCTAAACCCAAACCCGAACCCAACCCCAACCCAAACCCAAACCCAAACCCAAACCCAACCCAACTCGGGAAGTAATGCAGCTAAAAAAAACCTACCAAAATTAAAACTTAACCCAACCCAAACCCAATCAAACCCACCTAAACCCAAACCCAAACCCAAACCCAAGTGCCCAAGTTACCTTTTATAATTTATTCGATATAGTAAAAATTATTAAAATCGAATTATTAATATAGATTTTGATTTTGTACATGTTAAAATTATTATAAATTCAAATTTTTACATGGTGGAGATAGGAAATGTACTTTTGTAAAGCCATTTATGTGGCAAATAATCATAGTAAATGCATATCGGATGGATACATTTATATCTACTCATTACCGTTAACATTATAGAATAGAAATTAGAATTTTTTTTTTTATAAATTGCAATTTTTTCTTCTTGATGAAATTTGGTGAAAATTTGAAATCGACCTGGACACCTAATTATTCATATATTAATGGTTTTTCTCATTTTATTATAGGTACTTTCGTACTCCGCATGCGTTAAAACCATACTTGAGATGAACGCGTTACCGGAAGTTGGTCAAATTTACCCCTCAAAAATCACGTATTTTTCACTATTTCGGCCATAGCTCGAAGAATATTAAATATTATAAGTTATAATTTATAACATAATATTCTATTTTAATTATCTATGTAGTGAAGTTAAAATTTTTGAAATCGGATCATTATCGTGGATTTTGATTTTTTACATCATCGTATATGTTGAACAATTTATTTTTACATGGCGGAGATAGGAAATAATTATTATAAACTCGTTAAACTGAATAACTGAAATCTAGTACGTATGATATATATTTATAATAGTTTAAGTAATCTTATTTTTGTAAGTATATCTATTTTATAAAGATATATTTTTTTTGTAAAATGTTAAAATATAATAAATTAATATAAATATAATAATTAATAGCGATTAATATAATAACTTATTTGATAATATTTACATTATTTTATTATATTGATAGTATAGTAATACTAAAATAATTAAAATATATCTATATATATATCTATAAATATCAAGTAAATAGAATTTCATATTTTATAAATATATAATTTGTGTTATAAAATTATAAAATTATAAATATAATTATATATATTTGTAAATAATAGTTACGCTAATGAATTATTCGTATATATTTATAGTATTTTATTATATAGATAGTATAATAATAATAAAATAAGTAAATAATGCTTATATAATATATTTATTATCACATCGAATGAATATACATTAATAAATTTATAATTGTTGTTAATTTATAAATTTATAATATAATTAAATGTATTAGTTCATAATATTTACACTACTATACTTTTCGATAATATTTAAATTATTTTAATATCTAGATATTATATTATTATTAAAATAAGTAAAAAATAATGAAATTATATTAATTATACTATAAATTATAAAGTTACAAATATGGAAATCCAATGATTATTATAGATTATCTATGTTTTACATGATACAAATATTATAAATTCAAATTTGTACATGGTGGAGATAGGAAATGTACTTTTTAAAGCCATTTATGTGGCGAATAATCATAGTAAATGCATATCGGATGGATACATTTATATCTACTCATTACCGTTAACATTATAGAATAGAAATTAGAATTTTTTTTTTTATAAATTGCAATTTTTTTTCTTGACCATTTGTCTGATGAATTTTGGTGATATATTAAAACCGATCCGTACCCCAAATGCTTCATATATTAATGGTTTTTCTCATTTTATTTTAGGTACTTTCGTACTCCGCATCCGTTGAAATTATAATCGAAGCGAACGCATTACCGGAAGTCGGTCAAATTTACCCCTCTAAAATCACGTATTTTTCACTATTTCGGCTGTAGCTCGAAGAATATTAAATATTAGATATCACGATTTACACCACGATATTATATTTTAATTATCTATGTAATAAAGTTAAAATTATTGAAATCGAATCATTATCGTGGATTTTGATTTTTTACATCACCTAATAATTTTAATAATTTATTTTTATATGGCGGAGATAGGAAATAATTATTATAAACTCGTTAAACCGAATAACTGAAATTTAGTACGTACGATATATATTAATACTCGTCATAAATGTTATTTTTATAATTATATCTATATATTATCGATTTTTTTACGCGATACGAATATTATAAATTTAAATTTGTACACGGTAGAGATAAGAAAAAAAAATTTATAATCTCGAAATTTAACTTTAACGAAATCTAGTATTATTGGAGTCGAAGTTTTATTAGTATCGGGCGAAAAAAATGCGTATATAACGTATTTTATGTGGTCCGTATACGCGATATAAGATCGCCCGTAGAATTTGTACGTTAACGAAAATATTTCGTAATTTTTTTTTTAACGGCGGAGATAGGACATTTTTTTTTATAAACTCGAAATTTAAATTTAACGAAATCTAGTATTATTCTGGTTCGGGTAATATTTGTATCGGGCGAAAAAAATTCGTATATAACGTATTTTATGTCGTCCGTATACGCGATATAGACTTTCTACCTATCTCCGCCATAGAGAATAGAGAAAACAATATAATGCCTCGATCGATGAATAGAATATTTATAAATAGAATAAATATATAAATATATAAATATAGTACGTATAGTATATATTACTCGTTTACTAATTATATCGTAATTATATCGTAATATTATTACTAATTTAGTATCTATATAGTATACATTTATTATATCGCGAAAAAAATGCGTATATAACGTATTTTATAACGCCCGTATACGCGCTATAAGATCGCCCGTAGAATTTGTACGTTAACGAAAATATTTCGTAATTTTTTTTTTAACGGCGGAGATAGGACATTTTTTTTTATAAACTCGAAATTTAAATTTAACGAAATCTAGTATTATTAGGGTTCGAGTAATATTAGTAACTGGTGAAAAAATTTCGTATATAACGTATTTTATGTCGTCCGTATACGCGATATAGAGATTTTTACCTATCTCCGCCATAGAGAATCGAGAGAACAATAGAATGCCTAGATCGATGAATAGAATATTTCGCAATATATAAATATATAAATATATGTAAATTATATGTAAATCACGTATACTAACCGTGTCCTAATAATATAATCGATATATATAAATATTATCGACGATTTATTATCTAGAGGGTATTAGATTTATAAATGTGGAAAAAGTTTGAAATTTCTCGATATAGCTTACGCTATATCTCGGGGCTCGCTTCGCTCGCATTCCAATTGTACCAAGACGACGACGACTACTACGACTACGTCGATTAAGAGAAATAATATATATGTAGATAATACTAATAATAATAATAATAATAATAATAATAATAATAATAATAATACTAATACTAATACTAATAATAATTATAATACACTAACCGACTGGAGAAAGGGCAAACATATCCGTATGCACAATACCAGAATCAGAATCTTTCTTGCCCTTTAGTTTACTATATCCTCCAAAGATCATGATACTAGACCGTTCAGCCACATTGAATACTGCCATTGTACACCCTGATTAAGTGAGAGTTATATTATACATTACATAATGTAATTGAATAATATAATAAGTTGTGCTTGAAAATAACACTTTACTCTCACATAATCAGACATATTTATAATATATTATTATAAATTTATGTAATGCTTAATTAAATTCCTTCTATGAATTTAAAATATAATATTAATATATTGTTAAATGAAATGATATTAAATTATTAAATATATAGGAATTAGATCTTTAATGATCTATAAATCATCAAATCAATAAAGTAGTAATTAAAATATAAATTTTAATATAGGTAAAAATATACTTTCAAAAATTCATAATTCCAATGACAAAAAGATATTTATAAAGAACGGAATAGAAATATACATGAATAACAAATATAGATAATTATGATATAATATAATATATAATGTATAATATCCATCTGGTAGTTGAACACAAGATATACCTACTTGGAAATTCTACAGACATGTAATTCTTAAACATTACTTTAATGCAGAGGAGTACAATATCGAATGACATAGTGACTGTTACGTGTGGAATTATCCATACACGTCCAATATCTAGTTCACCGCTAATTCCTACATAATATGTTTATTGTCTGGTTAATTAGGGCGACACTGTGTGTGATTGAACTTGCATCCCAAGAATTAGCCAGTACAATATTGTCACTTCGGTCATAACCATTATAAGCACCACTAGCCTTAGGGTACACGCTTCTATGGCTCATGTGTTCATTTAGTAATAAAGCTTATATACAAAACACACATCAATCTCTTCATAATATAACAGTGACAGATTATATTGTTTATCATTTAAAAATAGGATATATATGTAATTAGTTTATTTGGGTTCTAAATATACAAACAAACTTTAATCCAAATAGATTTGATAACATTTGTTTCCGATTTCTCGTATATTTTCGTAATAGTAACAATAATAAATTAAAATATATTATAATTTAAATTATCGCGATTTACAAAATAATATTATTTCTATTTAAAATGAATAGATATCCACATCTTACTTTCAGGAAACAAGGTAATCAAACGGAAAGAATGTCCCAGAAGATCATACGAGTGTATACGTTTGTAATTACTTCACGGATGTGTGAATTAAAGTTATCCATCAAAATCCATTGTTATCGCCAACATTCTAAGGAATATTTAGATGTTGAAGTTAAAAGAAATACGATCATTCTATACTTCTTATTCAGTAGCGATATGACGCAAACGGCACACATACAAAAGCATATGGGTGAGAAGCCCTATGACATCTTACATTAAATAACCGTTAACAGTCTGAAATAAATAGTTTACTTATGATTGTCAGCTAAATATATCTGTAAAGAACATAACTAAGTGCAAACGACTGCACATAAAAAAGGTCACTCCACACGCCGACTACAGAAATATCACAGCCATACATCTAAAATACAAATATACAATTAATTTATTATATATAACTAAAGACTACTAACGACCTAATAAAAGAAGTAAAGCTATGTAGGATAACTATGAAATATCAGTAAATATATTATATATTATTGAATTTAATGTGAGTAAAGAATGTTTATTTTTAACAACAAAATTTCTTCGAAATTTTAAATAATTATATTAATAATTATTTCATTTTATTGTAATTCAATTATATATATTCGAAAAATAACATACATAGTTTATGAATCATCGTAATATAATTATTATATATTATCAAATTCAATACAAGTATATATTGATTATTAATAAATTATAAACAAATTACTTGTAATTATCTAATTTTATTGTATTCAATCATATTTAACCTCTTATATATAAATAAAAATACCAAATAGTACGCATATCAAAAAGAGTGGTTGAAGAACATATGAACTACTATAAAAAACAATATGATATTAAGGTTGTCTTCGAAAGAAGAATTTTATAAATAATATAATAATAATTATCATAATTTCTATGACAAAAAGTGTATTCAAAAAGAACGGAATAGAAATATACAAAAAGAAAAATATTAAAGATAATTATGATATAATAATATATATATATATATATAATATAATATAATACATTATCTAATTATAATTACCATGGTAAAAATCATATTTAAAAAGAATGGAATAGAAATATATAAAAAGAAAAATAAGATAGATAATTATTATATATTAAAATATATAATATAATACATTATACTATTTTTGTTATTGTTCAATACATACTCTAGCTGTAGAAAAATGATGAAAAATAATATTCAAAAAACAATAAATTCAGAATATTAAGCTGGTTTAAATTATTAATTATTATATTTAAATTTAAATTATTGCGATTTACAAAATAATATTATTTCTATTTAAAATTAATAGATATACACATCTTATTTTAAATAATCAAATTTGAATATAACCTCTAATGATAAAAGATTGGTGAATATATATATATTCGAATTGTAAATAAAAATATCTTTAAAATTGTCAATAATATATTTATTTTGACTAATACTAACAATTTATTTTTATGTTCTAATATATTAAAATTTAAAGATTTAATAACTTATAAAAATATTTTATTCATGCACAATGTACATTTAAAGAAATGCCCAAGCAGAATATCATTATTATTTCCAATATATAACAATGTAATACTTTTCATAATTTTAAATTACCTTATATAAAATCAAGCCGTCGTCATAAATCATTATCATTTAAAGGCCCTAAATCATGGAATAATTTATGTCTAAATAAATTATTATTCACAAAAATGTATATAAAAAACTTAAAAAAAATATTAAAAAAACATCTGTTATCAAAATATGAAAATCAATTATACAATTGATTATCTAATTTTATTTTTGTTGGTATTATTTATTAAACCTTCATCTTGCTTGTTTTAGTTTTATTTTGTTTTCATTTATATTGTTTAGCTATTCTATTCCTTTTATAGTTCGGCATTCAGAATTCAACTCGTTTCTGTGATTTTGTTTACATTTAACTTGACTTATTGATACATATTTTTATTCTTATTTATTTATATTTACATTTTTTTACTCATGAGAATCTAACTTATCTAGAATATGATGATTGGGGAAGTTCTCACAAAAACAAATACATTTGTTTATTAACTTCTCCATTCTTTCATGCTTTACAACATGACATAATAAATCTTATTTATTTATATATATGTATATATATATATATATATATATCGAGCCGGCAGAAATGACTGCATGATTTCTTATTAACAATAATATGGGTTCAATGTCAACAAAGTGTAATACATGTAATACTAGAAATAGAAAGGGGAAACACTAATGATGTAAAGAATCACAGCCTGTCAATATCGGGGTGGTTGGTAAGCTATGCTATGTGCATCAAAGTTATAGGTAGCTTACGACGCTAGGACACTAGGTATGAATGCTACTTTCGATAACATTATAATCACAAGTAATATGATGACAGTACAATTATGGATATAAAGATGAATGATGAATTTGATCTATCTTTACACATGTAAACAATATAATGGGAACAATCTACATTGGTTTGTGCAATTTCATATAATTAAGTAAGTATTATACTATTAATAATAATATCTAAAATTACTAATCATCATAACAAATAAATAAATAGAATAAACTAAAGTATTTAATAATATATTCAAATTATAATTTTCAACCGGGTTAGTAACAAAAACGCAGGAAACAAGGGAATCAAACAGAATGCATGTCCCAGAAGACCATACTAGTGTTTACGTTTGCAGAATACTTCACATATGCATGAATTAAAGTTCTCCATAATATAAACATTTAATATTTAATGAAATGTATATAATTAACATAAACTATATATACTAGTTATAATATTACTTATATAATTAATATATTACAATTGTAATGTATCTTATTTTAGTCTATTCAATTCTGCTATTCGCACTAAGAGGGTAAGGAGGAGGTTATTAAAGGACGCAAGTCATAAAGATGAAAATGACGATGGACTTAAACATACTTTAAAAATGATCGTCTTCATTACAGAATATCTCAAGTAAAAATAATGAATTCTCGTTTTATGGTGACTATATATCAACCATGCTGGCTAGATTCCCAACTGAACTAGCTGAAAGAGGCATTGTTGAATTAAATGTTGTAATGCAAAAATTAATGATAGAATTTGTTTTAATAATATTATGTAGTTAATAATTGCTACTTTCAATAACAATATAATGACAGTACAATTATCGATATAAAGATGAATGATGAATTTGATCTATCTTTACACATGTAAACAATATAATGGGAACAATCGACATTGGTTTGTGCAATTTCATATAATTAAGTAAGTATTATACTATTAATAATAATATCTAAAATTACTAATCATAATAACAAATAAATAAATAAAACGTAAAGTACTTAATAATATATAAAAATTAAATTTTCAGCCGTAGTAAGCCATTAGTAACAGATACTCAGGAAACAAGGGAATCAAACAGAAAGAATGTTCCAGAAGATCATACGAGTGTATACGTTTGTAATTACTTCATGTATGTGTGAATTAAAGTTCTCCATCAAAATCCATTGTTATCGCCAACATTCTAAGGAATATTTAGATGTTGAAGTTAAGGTCGGCGTAATCTTCGTTTTTATTTTTTAGGGTAATTTTTTTTACATTGAAATATGAAAATGTAATTATATATCTTTAAAATGATGTATGATATAGCATATAAAATTAAACATAAGTGTCTAAAATATGAAGTTTAATCATACACCTATTCAAAATGGTGGAATTTAAAAATATTTTCATATTAACATTTTCAAAAATATATTCGTAATAATATTCAATATGTTCAATATAATATGCTTTAGTATTTTACGTATATGTTTACTAATCTATTTGCGATTTTAAAAATGTTAACTGTAATAACAAGAAAATAAATGTATTTATATAATCATAGGTGGCAATACTATGTATTAAATATTAGCCAATAGGATCGATAGCGTCTATTTGACTTATTGCGTCGTTCTTTTTATTAGATTCTCCGAGCTGTCAACACGTATTTATTTTGTGATTTATGATGACTCGACCCAGTAAATGTGCTCGATTGATGAAAGTTACTAAATCTGAGCGTAAGGTTAGTTTATAATATACTAACATATAATACGTAAATAACTATGTTAGTATAAGTTAAAACAAATTACTTATTTAGTTGTATATATATATATATATACATATATAAAAGGTAAAAAATATATAGGAGAACGTATAATAATATGTATAATAATTTATATTATCGAATATACCATCATATTATATGTAAATAAAGTATTGTATATAATTTATGATATGTAAAATAGTGAAATAAAATAATTATAATAATTTCTATAATATATCATAAATTATTATAGATATAATTTATAAAATATTGAAATAAAATATGTATAATAATTTCTATAATATATCCTAAAGTATTATATATAATTTATATAACATCATATTGTATGTACATAAATGACATATTTTTAGGATGATGATCCTGTACCCAGTCAGCGAAAGTTGGATTCATACCAAGATTCGATCGACGTTGAAGATCATCAGTTACATGAAGAACCACTGTCACAGGAAGGACCTCTTTTATATGATGAACCACTGTCACAGGAAGGACCTTTTTTACATGATGAACCACTGTCACAGGAAGGACCTCTTTTACATGAAGAACCTCTGTCACAGGAAGGAACGAATAAGCTGGTAGGAGAAGATTTTTTCACTGCTTTATTTACAGTGTTAATTTGCTTCAAATGTAAGCAAAAAGACACTGTAGCATTTGTAATCGAGCATTGCAGTGGACTTGTAATCGACTTTGAAATTATGAGCACATACTGCCATGTAAGTAGCAATACATACTAATCATGTAGTACTAATCATATTTATATATTTATTATAGAAATGTGTCTCTAACAAGTCTGCAAACTCTGAATGGAAGAAGGCTCACGAACTGGAGTGTTGCATCAACTATACAGGATATTCTGGTGGCATGGAGGTAGTAATATTTATATACTAACAATATATTATATTAATATATATATATACTATATTAAAATACTATATTAAAAATAATATATTGTATTAGATGTATGCTGCACAAAAAATGTGGGCCCGTTCCGTCGATCTATACTCTGTTCGCTACTCTACGATGCTCTCCGATGGTGATGGGAAATCCCATGCAAAGGTGAACGGAGACCCTTATCCAGTCAGCAAAGAAGAGTGCATAAATCACGTGCACAAACGTCTTAGCTATCACCTTTTCAAGGTGTCGAAACTTGCTGCACGTGATAATATACGAACTGGTGGTCGATCTCCTGGTCAGTTGACCGAACAAATGATCAAAACACTCTCATCATATTACGGTTCCGCTGTTAGTATTTATATATAATGATATTTATAGATAGTAGTTATATATACGTTATATATAATAGATAAGATCGAATGAAAATGTATATCAGAAAATCTGGTCTGAATACCATCACTCTATGTCTACTGATGAAAATCTTGAACACGAGTGATGTGGAAAATGGTGTAAATGGAAGAAGGCAGCTGACGAAGGTATGTATAAAATTCATAGATTATTATAAAATTACGTAAAATAAACATTGACAAAAATTATTATAGGTAAACCTATGTTACCACATACTAAAATTGGGATCAGGCTCAATTCTACTGTTGCTCCATATGTAAAGCGTGTTTACTAGAAACTAATACGGATGCTCTGCTGGACAACTGTAAATTACAAGGTACTCAGAATGCAAACGAATGCTTGCACAACACTGTCTGGTCTTTATGTTCAAAGGTATTATATATATATATATATATATATATTATAAAATATGCATTTATAACAAATATAACAAATATCTAGACCCAGTTTGTATATCTGGCAACCTTGACTCTGGCAGTGACAAAGTCTGTGTCGACTTTCAACTTTAGTGAGAAGGCCTATATTGATCAATGTAGCAAGTCGTCTGGAATTTATTTTCAACATGTGAACGAGGGTGCTACAATAACAGATGCTAAAAGACTCTCTGGTACCAATATTCAGCGTACCAAGAGACGTAATGGTGCATATGCTTCATCTTTATCGTATGGTGCAGGAAGTGCAGCAGTATCAATATTTTATATATAAATTGCATTTATTTTTATAACTATATTATATTATATTTTATATATATATACATATTGAATTTCTTATAAATTTCATTTATTTTTATAACTGTATTATATCATATTATATTTTATATATATATACATATTGAATTTCTTATAAATTTCATTTTATTATATATCATATTTATTGAATCTCTATTACTTCAGATTAGATTTTAAATATGAAATTTAATAATTATGATATTATATCATATATTATAATCATTTTAGGTGGAATATCGAGTTATACAAGAACAACCAATACACCACCACCATTAGACAGTAACACACCACAAACGACACCCACAATTATATCACTACTTGAAGTTAATACAAATCCCACTAAAAAAAACTGTTCTCAAACAGTAATAATAAAAATATTAGTGAAATAATGGAGTGTGAGGTAAAAAATAGTCAAGGATAAACATTTATATATAAAAAAACAATTGTAACTTATTGATATGGAGATAGAGTCTATCGAAGAGAGACATGAAAGAGAAAAAGAGAAATATCGTCAGCAGATGATGGCTATCGAAGCTATCTAAACAGCCATCCGCACATACCCCTATGCTAAGGCGGATCTTCAACAAAAATTATTAAGGGCAGGTACGTATCTTAATGGAAATTATACGATAAACAATTTTGTAATAACTAAATCACACATAATTTGGTAGTTACAGAGCGTAATTCGGTTAAAAATTTGTAAACAACAAAAACATTTTATTACCTATATATACACATGCGCGTAAAGTTTGTGTATAGTGTGACAACTGTAATATTTTATTTTATTTCATTTATTATTTAAATTTATACTTCCTATTACCTATATTTAATCCTTTAACTATGAAATTCATCCACGTTTAAAGTAGATTTTGGTACTAGATTAATGTCCACCTCGAAATTACCAACATTAATTGATATTGCTAAGCATTATTTATATACATTTAACCATAATAAAAAAATACGATATTAGACACTGTTTCGCAGATTAAAATAATTTGGCATCGTGCCTCGCTACCTACTTTGCATCTACGAACAATTACTCAAAAGATGATACGATATTTGAAACAGTTAGATTTGCTATGCGCTTAGCAAATATGTAGGAAAACCGATGTTTGAAATTAAACTACGTCAGCATTTGCAACAACATAATTTACTTTGATATTTCTGCATGCAAATGCGAGTGTCTAGATAGTTGCCACTTCAAAAAGAAAATACAGATACCTGTAGCATAGAATATTAACTATTATTGATAATATTATTTATAAATAAATGATATTAAATTAATAATATTAAAATGGAAACGAAAGAAGAATTTAATATAAAATTTATTCAAGAAGTAAAAAATGGCCAGTAATATGGGATGCATATAGCATCAATAATAAAAATATTACTAAGAAAAAGGCGGCATGGAGGGAAATTAGCCTTGTATTAAAAACCAACGGTAATTTATCAATATTATAATTATTTAATAATAATTTATTATAATACATATTATTTTTAAAATATAATAATTTATTATCAAATAACTTATCTTATTTACATATATTATGAAAATAACGTAATAATATATGTGCTATAATATATATATATATATATATGTATATATTGATTGACACATACAATTTCTGTTAAATTTGCAATAAACGTCAATGCTTATGCATTTTTTAACACTGTATTTATAATTTATTCAAGCACAAATGCATATTTAATAATATTTTTAATATTAATATTTATATAAACTAGTTTCCGATTAATTTGTATTAAATATAATTATTTATAATCTGTCAAACTGATAAATAGATTAAAATTAAATTTTAAACTATAAAATGATAGTTCAGTATAACCATAATTATACTATTGGGTTTTTTTACTCGCTAATGAAATAAAATATCTTATAAAATAAAATAACAATATAACTATTAAAGAGTTATAATTAAGAATTTTTTCAAATTTCGCCGAAAAAATAAATACTTTTACGATTGAATACATTGTTTATTTCGATATATTGGTTGCAAATGTGATCTGCGATATATAAAAGAGTATGGAAAATTACAATTCTTATATATTGTATTGAATATAGTGCACTACACCTTATGAAAATTAAACTAAATAGATATCTTATAATAAATATAATACTTTTTTTATAATTATAAAATAGTATAAAGTATTTAGTAATACTATTAAATAATACTATTATTAAATACTATTTACCTATTATGATATTTATAAATGATATAAATATTATGAAAATAATAAGCACAGGTAGAAGTGCTAGAAGTGTCATCTACCGCGTCTAAGGAAGACGGAGGAAGATAGAATACCTTCCAGAAGTATCTGTAGGATTAGAGGGAATGGATGACAGAATGTTCCTTCTATCCGATACAGTTCTCTCTGGACTGGTTGATATTGGAGTCTGTGAGGACTGTGGTAAACACAGTCTCAAGATTATAGAATTCAACCAGCAAGGTTAAAGTGCAAGTATCGTTATCAGGTGCGATACTTGTACATTTGTATCGTTCACATTTTTAAATAAAAATAGAGTAGCTAATAAGTTAAATCCAACTAGTGTTGCTGCAGTTGCTGGGGCGATTTACAGTGGAGGAGGTTACAGCGGATTGAAGAGCATAACTTCACACCTCAACATGGAGATAATGACTACGAAGAATTTCACGAAGATTGCTAAAGAAATATCGAAGGAGAGTGTAGTGGTCAGTGTTTATATAGTAGTTTACTTCTAATTCTATGTATATTCACTAATATATAAATAATTTACTGTAGGCTTCAGAGAGTAACATGCAAGCTGATTCTTCTCAGATACGAAAAAAGGCATCTCGAAAAAGATGAAACACTACACAAAGATGCAATAATAGATATCACTGTCTCGTTTGATGGAAGTTGGATGAAAAGAGGGTTGCTCATTATTTGGACTTGGTGCCGTGATCGACATTGACAGTGTCCTTGATTACCATGTTATGTCTCTTTACTGCAATGTTAGTCATATATAAATATAATTCACACTTGAATATATCATATATGTATATATCAATATGTATTTGTATTTAGTTGAATGATTTATAAGTAGTATATTTGTATGATATATTTGATCAAATACAATATTTTATTATGTAAATTATATAATAGTATAGAAAAATGTTTTCATCAAAGGTAAATAATAAATATGAATAGGAAAATATTATTATATATAAAAATATATCATAAACTTTTGTATAAATATTTATCAAAGGAAATCAATTTAAATTCAATTGTCAATTTCTAAATTCAATATTTAAATACAATATTGTAATATGACAATTGTATAGAAATCATCAAAGGACAATAATAACTATGAATATAAAAATATTATGTTTAGAAAAAAATATATTATAAAAACTCTTATATAAAAATATATCAAAGGATAACCAAATAATGTATACATGTATATGTATGTGTGTGTGTGAAAAACTAATTGATTAAAAACTAATTATATAGGTCTCTATGTTATCAAATGTGGAAGACTCTTCGGTAGCACTTAAGAACATGGTAAGATCTATCATGGGGAGGATTGGCTCATATACAGCATGGGCTTATATAAATTCGAAATCATTTAAGGGGGTATGCGGGTTGTGAGAATATTTCAAATATTTTAAAAAATGTAAAAAAAATATTATTTGAAAAATATCAAATATAGTTTGTTATATTCGAAAATTCAAACCATATATCAAACTACGATATGCATATTATTTGTATAATTCTGTACTAGATAATATAAATTTTAACTTCTGATTAAAATTAATTTGAGTCATATATATCATAGCTTATAATTTATATATATGGTTTACTAATTATCTATAAAATAATTAGTCTGATGAGGATCAACCAGTGGTCGACAGCGATCATTTACTGGAAAGTAATGAAGACAGCTCGTCGAGTAAAAAAAACTAAATCTACTTTTGAAAAAAAGTTATTACTTACAGATTCTGAAGATGAATACCTTATACCGTCGGTTGCAGGGAATATATTGGTGACTGCAATACTTATATCAATGCAGCATATAACATATCTACTCGAGAATAGACCATGCTCTAAGTGTACAGCTGTGAATTTACTACCTGAGGTGAGTTATATATAATATATACATTTATAAAATATAAATTATACAATCAACTTCTAATCAACACCGCCCATTTCACCAAGGCTTCAAAAAATACGGCCTAGCGTATTATATAGAGGTCACATGCAGTGATTGTAATCATCGACACGGTCGACTTACACAAAAAACCATGAAGAAATTACAGCGTTACTATTCTAATGCTGTTCGTATACTATACTATATATATATAATTTATATGTAATACATTTATATTTGAAATATAGATTAGAAAGTGTAAAGGTGACCTTGATACGATGAAGGACAGAGTATGGTAAGCATATTACCACGGAATTTCTACAGATAGAAATACTCAGCACGAAAAATGCTCTGATAAATGGTGCTTTTTCAAGATAGCTGAGCGTGATAAGGTGCATAAGGGTCACGAAGAAGAAGTACATACGAAGATATCGCCTGCAATTCAGGAGAAAGTACATGATGTCTATGTACGCTTGACGAAAGATGAACTCCTCAATGGCTGTGTAGACGGGCTTACACAGAATGCAAACGAATTTTTCCACAGCGCTGTGTGGTCTGTATTTCCTAAGGTGAGTAAACTACTAAATGATTATATTTTATATATTTATATTAGTAATTATTTTTATATATACATAAATATATTGTATTCTAACAGAGTAAGTTTGCTGGAAAGGATAGGATTGATCTCTCTGTTGCTAATGCAGTAAATAGATTCAACTCTGGAGAAAATAGATCCAAACTATTAGAAAACGATACTCTTGGTATCAAGACTACTGATATACAATCGCTTGAGGCCAAAAGTAAAGATAATCTGAGGTTGAAAAGATCAAGACGTGCTGCCAAATCAAAAGAAGGCCGGAGGGCAAAGCGTGCACGTACCAGTACTAAGGACTACGGCAGTGGACTGTTATCTTTGTAATAAATATTGAACCACTTATAATTTCATTCAAACAAAAATATTGTATTCTGTAGTTATAGAAATATCATAAAATATAAATTATAATTTTAGTAATATTTTCAAACTTGATTTACTCAGAATAATTATTTTTGCTAAAATATATTCCTAATAAATCCTATAACTCCGAAAATAATGCTCATAACTAGATGACATTTTCAGTATATATTACATATTATGTCTATATATATAAAAAATAATTTTAAATAAAATTAAAATGAAATAAATTTTTACCATTATTTTAAAGACTTATATTTCCAAAATACATAATATTTTTTTATGATGATCTAGTTTCATATAAATAACATTCCCCTCTACAATAAGCCGTTTACAGAATTAAAATACTTTATTATTTATAGACTAATAGACTTTTAAAAATAAATAAAAATCCCTATCCTTATACTTTGAATTCTCACAAGCAGCGTACCCCCTTAAGTCCATATGGCAAGTTAACTTATTGATCATAGGTTAGAATTAAACATTTAGCCTGGATGTGTATACATTCTACATTCTATATAGTTATAGACAATGTGTGTAGAGCATTTTTTTTTTAAAAGTTGCTTTAAACCGGCACTTTCGACTTTTGTAGTTTTTTTGAAGAACAAATATTTGTTTACCTAAAGTATCAGTGCGCAATGCGCATGCGCATGTATGTTTTGTTTGTTTACATTTTAAAATTCATAATTATTCTTATTTCCTGTACTCTTATCTATACTATAAGAGCGAAAATGTCTGTGTGTGTGTCTGTGTGTGTAAGTATTAGGATCTCGCGAATGCGAGATCCGTTTTCCGTAAGGAAAACCACAGGTGATAAAGTGGGGCAGCGGGGTTTTAATAGATGATTTACTTTTTTGAATATGTATTCACGTGATACCAATAATCGTTAAATAGTGTCATTTTTTAGTCGATTTACGTAATCGAAAAATTTAAATTCGACGCAAATTTTTAATAACAAACATTATCGTGGAGAATTTGATGGTAAATAATTTCGTAAAAATGAGTTTCTTTAATTTCGAATACATTACGTAGATTTACGAAATCGTACTTCCGGTGTGAATATCTGAATAAAAATTGTTGCATCGCAATTTATTTACCCGTATTATTGAGGTGAAATTTACTAATATGTAAAATCGAGTTAATATTAATTATTTCCTATCTACGCCATGTAAAAATAAATTATTAAACATATGTGATACGATACGGTGATGTGAAAAATCAAAATCTACAATATTTATTCGATTTCAATAATTTTATCTTTATTAAATAGATAATTAAAATAGAATATAATTTTATAAATTTGGACTTCTTATGTTTAATATTCTTCGAGCTACCGCCGAAAAAGTGAAAAATACATGATTTGAGAGTAGTCTATTTGACCGACTTCCAGTCATATTTTCATATAAATTATGTATTCATCAGATTAGGAGTATGAAAATACATGTAATAAAATCAGAAAAATCATGAAAATATGAATAATAAGGTTTCCATCTCGGTTTTAATATTTCGCCAAATGTCATCATATATATGGTCAAAGAAAAAAATATAGATTTATAAAAAAATATTTTTTCTAAAATCTATTCTATAATTATATATGCATTACATACCGAGTGAGACTATACAAGCATATATATATATATATATATATATATATATATATATATATATATATGTTTATGTGGTCATTGATATTTTTAGTTTTAGTTATTGTCACTGTTGTATGTAGGTTGGGTTCAGTTTTAATATTGGTAGATATTTTGTAGCTGCATTACTTCCCGAGTGAGCCTATACAAGGATATTTTCACAGTTGTGGTTAGGTTGGGTTAAGTTTTAATTTGTGTAGGTTTTTTTTAGCTGCATTCATTCTCGAGTGAGCCTATAAAAGTATATTTTCACTGTTATGGTTAGGTTGGGTTAAGTTTTAATTTGTGGAGGTTTTTTTTAGCTGCATTACTTCCCATGTGAGCCTATACAATTATATTTTCACTGTTGGGGTTAGGTTGGGTTAAGTTTTAATTTGTGGAGGTTTTTTTTAGCTGCATTACTTCCCATGTGAGCCTATAAAATTATATTTTCACAGTTGTGGTTAGGTTGGATTAAGTTTTAATATTGGTGGTTTTTTTAGCTGCATTACTTCCAGAGTGAACCTATAAAAGCATATTTATTTATATTATTATTTTCACAGTTGTGGTTAGGTTGGGTTAAGTTTTAATTTTGGTAGGTTTTTTTTAGCTGCATTACACCCGAGTGAACCTATAAAAGCATATTTATTTATATTGTTATTTTCACTATTGTTGTTAGATTGGATTAAGTTTTAATATTGGTGGTATTTTTAGCTTCATTACTTCCCGAGTTAACCTATAAAAGCATATTTATTTATATTGTTATTTTCACAGTTGTGGTTAGGTTGGGTTCAGTTTTAATATTGGTAGGTTTTTTTTAGATGCATTACTTCCCGAGTGAACCTATAAAAGCATATTTATTTATATAGTTATTTTCACAGTTGTGGTTAGGTTGGGTTAAGTTTTAATTTTGGTAGGATTTTTTAGCTGCATTACTTCCCGAGTGAACCTATACAATTATGTTTTTACAGTTGTGGTTAGGTTGGGTTAAGTTTTAATTTATGGAGGTTTTTTTTAGCTATATTACTTCCCATGTGAGCCTATACAATTATATTTGCACAGTTGTGGTTAGGTTGGGTTAAGATTTAATTTGTGTAGGTTTTTTTTAGCTGCATTACCTCCCGAGTGAGCCTATAAAGCATATTTATTTATATTGTTATTTTCACAGTTGTGGGTTAGGTTGGGTTAAGTTTTAATTTTGGTGGTTTTTTTTAGCTGCATTACTTCCCGAGTATGTATATACAAGTATATTTTCACGGTTGTGGTTAGGTTGGGTTAAGTTTTAATTTTGGTGGTTTTTTTTAGCTGCATTACTTCCCGAATGAGCCTATAAAAGCATATTAATTTATATTGTTATTTTAACAGTTGTGGTTAGGTTGGATTAGGTTTTAAATCCGTTTTCCGTAAGGAAAACCACAGGTGATAAAGTGGGGCAGCGGGGTTTTAATAGATGATTTACTTTTTTGAATATGTATTCACGTGATACCAATAATCGTTAAATAGTGTCATTTTTTAGTCGATTTACGTAATCGAAAAATTTAAATTCGACGCAAATTTTTAATAACAAACATTATCGTGGAGAATTTGATGGTAAATAATTTCGTAAAAATGAGTTTCTTTAATTTCGAATACATTACGTAGATTTACGAAATCGTACTTCCGGTGTGAATATCTGAATAAAAATTGTTGCATCGCAATTTATTTACCCGTATTATTGAGGTGAAATTTACTAATATGTAAAATCGAGTTAATATTAATTATTTCCTATCTACGCCATGTAAAAATAAATTATTAAACATATGTGATACGATACGGTGATGTGAAAAATCAAAATCTACAATATTTATTCGATTTCAATAATTTTAACTTTATTAAATAGATAATTAAAATAGAATATAATTTTATAAATTTGGACTTCTTATGTTTAATATTCTTCGAGCTACCGCCGAAAAAGTGAAAAATACATGATTTGAGAGTAGTCTATTTGACCGACTTCCAGTCATATTTTCATATAAATTATGTATTCATCAGATTAGGAGTATGAAAATACATGTAATAAAATCAGAAAAATCATGAAAATATGAATAATAAGGTTTCCATCTCGGTTTTAATATTTCGCCAAATGTCATCATATATATGGTCAAAGAAAAAAATATAGATTTATAAAAAAATATTTTTTCTAAAATCTATTCTATAATTATATATGCATTACATACCGAGTGAGACTATACAAGCATATATATATATATATATATATATATATATATATGTTTATGTGGTCATTGATATTTTTAGTTTTAGTTATTGTCACTGTTGTATGTAGGTTGGGTTCAGTTTTAATATTGGTAGATATTTTGTAGCTGCATTACTTCCCGAGTGAGCCTATACAAGGATATTTTCACAGTTGTGGTTAGGTTGGGTTAAGTTTTAATTTGTGTAGGTTTTTTTTAGCTGCATTCATTCTCGAGTGAGCCTATAAAAGTATATTTTCACTGTTATGGTTAGGTTGGGTTAAGTTTTAATTTGTGGAGGTTTTTTTTAGCTGCATTACTTCCCATGTGAGCCTATACAATTATATTTTCACTGTTGGGGTTAGGTTGGGTTAAGTTTTAATTTGTGGAGGTTTTTTTTAGCTGCATTACTTCCCATGTGAGCCTATAAAATTATATTTTCACAGTTGTGGTTAGGATGGATTAAGTTATAATATTGGTGGTTTTTTTTAGCTGCATTACTTCCCGAGTGAACCTATAAAAGCATATTTATTTATATTATTATTTTCACAGTTGTGGTTAGGTTGGGTTAAGTTTTAATTTTGGTAGGTTTTTTTTAGCTGCATTACACCCGAGTGAACCTATAAAAGCATATTTATTTATATTGTTATTTTCACTATTGTTGTTAGATTGGATTAAGTTTTAATATTGGTGGTATTTTTAGCTTCATTACTTCCCGAGTTAACCTATAAAAGCATATTTATTTATATTGTTATTTTCACAGTTGTGGTTAGGTTGGGTTCAGTTTTAATATTGGTAGGTTTTTTTTAGCTGCATTACTTCCCATGTGAGCCTATACAATTATATTTTCACTGTTGGGGTTAGGTTGGGTTAAGTTTTAATTTGTGGAGGTTTTTTTTAGCTGCATTACTTCCCATGTGAGCCTATAAAATTATATTTTCACAGTTGTGGTTAGGTTGGATTAAGTTATAATATTGGTGGTTTTTTTTAGCTGCATTACTTCCCGAGTGAACCTATAAAAGCATATTTATTTATATTATTATTTTCACAGTTGTGGTTAGGTTGGGTTAAGTTTTAATTTTGGTAGGATTTTTTAGCTGCATTACTTCCCGAGTGAACCTATACAATTATGTTTTTACAGTTGTGGTTAGGTTGGGTTAAGTTTTAATTTATGGAGGTTTTTTTTAGCTATATTACTTCCCATGTGAGCCTATACAATTATATTTGCACAGTTGTGGTTAGGTTGGGTTAAGATTTAATTTGTGTAGGTTTTTTTTAGCTGCATTACCTCCCGAGTGAGCCTATAAAGCATATTTATTTATATTGTTATTTTCACAGTTGTGGGTTAGGTTGGGTTAAGTTTTAATTTTGGTGGTTTTTTTTAGCTGCATTACTTCCCGAGTATGTATATACAAGTATATTTTCACGGTTGTGGTTAGGTTGGGTTAAGTTTTAATTTTGGTGGTTTTTTTTAGCTGCATTACTTCCCGAGTGAGCCTATAAAAGCATATTAATTTATATTGTTATTTTAACAGTTGTGGTTAGGTTGGATTAGGTTTTAATTTGTGTAGGTTTTTTTAGCCGCATTACTTCCCGAGTGAGCCTATAAAAGTATATTTTCAATGTTGTGGTTAGGTTGGGTTAAGTTTTAATTTGTGGAGGTTTTTTTTAGTTGCATTACATCCCATGTGAGCCTATAAAAGTATATTTTCACTTTTGTGGTTAGGTTGGGTTAAGTTTTAATATTGGTAGGTTTTTTTTATCTTCATTACTTCCCGATTGAGCCTATAAAATAATATTTATTTATATTGTTATTTTTACAGATTTGGTTAGGTTGGGTTAAGTTTTAATTTGTGTAGGTTTTTTAGCTGCATTACTTCCCGAGTTAGCATATAAAAGTATATTTTCACGGTTGTGGATAGTTTGGGTTAAGTTTTAATTTTGGTAGGTTTTTTTTAGCTGCATTACTTCCAAAGTTTGCCTATAAAAGTAACTTTTCACTATTGTGGTTAGG
Source organism: Osedax fenrisi (assembly GCA_964019155.1). Lineage (NCBI taxonomy): Eukaryota > Metazoa > Annelida > Polychaeta > Sabellida > Siboglinidae > Osedax > Osedax fenrisi. The sequence continues at coordinate 51,903,014 of OZ025244.1, read as the reverse complement.
TTGGGTTAAGTTTTAATTTGTGTAGGTTTTTTTAACTGCATTACTTCCCGAGTGAGCCTATATAAGTATATTTTCACAGTTGTGGTTAGATTGGATTAAGTTTTAATATTGGTGTTTTTTTTTAGCTGCATCACTTCCCGAGTGAGCCTATACAAGTATATTGATATATGTATTTGTGTGGTCATTGCTTTTAGAGTATTAGTAATTTTTCACAGTTGTGGTTATGTTGGGTTAAGTTTTAATTTTTGTAGTTTTTTTTAGCAACATTACTTCCTGAGTGAGTCTATACAAGCATAGTATTTATATTGTTATTTTCACAGTTGTGGTTAGGTTGGGTTAATTTTTAATTTTGGTAGTTTTTTTTTAGCTGCATTACTTCCCGAGTGAACCTATAAAAGCATATTTATTTATATTGTTATTTTCAAAGTTGTGGTTAGGTTGGGTTAATTTTTAATTTTGGTAGGTTTTTTTTATCTTCATTACTTCCCGATTGAGCCTATAAAAGCATATTTATTTATATTGTTATTTTCACAGTTGTGGTTAGGTTGGGTTAAGTTTTAATTTGTGTAGGTTTTTTTTAGCTGCATTACTTCCCGAGTGAACCTATAAAAGCATATTCATTTATATTGTTATTTTCACAGTTGTGGTTAGATTGGATTAAGTGTTAATATTGGTGGTTTTTTTTAGCTGCATTACTTCCCGAGTGAACCTATCAAAGCATATTTATTTATATTGTTATTTTCACAGTTGTGGTTAGGTTGGGTTAAGTTTTAATTTTGGTAGGTTTTTTTTATCTTCATTACTTCCCGATTGAGCCTATAAAAGCATATTTATTTATATTGTTATTTTCACAGTTGTGGTTAGGTTGGGTTAAGTTTTAATTTTGGTAGGTTTTTTTTAGCTGCATTACTTCCCGAGTGAACCTATCAAAGCATATTTATTTATATTGTTATTTTCACAGTTGTGGTTAGGTTGGGTTAAGTTTTAATTTTGGTAGGTTTTTTTTATCTTCATTACTTCCCGATTGAGCCTATAAAATAATATTTATTTATATTGTTATTTTTACAGATTTGGTTAGGTTGGGTTAAGTTTTAATTTGTGTAGGTTTTTTAGCTGCATTACTTCCCGAGTTAGCATATAAAAGTATATTTTCACGGTTGTGGATAGTTTGGGTTAAGTTTTAATTTTGGTAGGTTTTTTTTAGCTGCATTACTTCCAAAGTTTGCCTATAAAAGTAACTTTTCACTATTGTGGTTAGGTTGGGTTAAGTTTTAATTTGTGTAGGTTTTTTTAACTGCATTACTTCCCGAGTGAGCCTATATAAGTATATTTTCACAGTTGTGGTTAGATTGGATTAAGTTTTAATATTGGTGTTTTTTTTTAGCTGCATCACTTCCCGAGTGAGCCTATACAAGTATATTGATATATGTATTTGTGTGGTCATTGCTTTTAGAGTATTAGTAATTTTTCACAGTTGTGGTTATGTTGGGTTAAGTTTTAATTTTTGTAGTTTTTTTTAGCAACATTACTTCCTGAGTGAGTCTATACAAGCATAGTATTTATATTGTTATTTTCACAGTTGTGGTTAGGTTGGGTTAATTTTTAATTTTGGTAGTTTTTTTTTAGCTGCATTACTTCCCGAGTGAACCTATAAAAGCATATTTATTTATATTGTTATTTTCAAAGTTGTGGTTAGGTTGGGTTAATTTTTAATTTTGGTAGTTTTTTTTTAGCTTCATTACTTCCCGAATGAACCTATAAAAGCATATTTATTTATATTGTTATTTTCACAGTTGTGGTTAGGTTGGGTTAAGTTTTAATTTGTGTAGGTTTTTTTTAGCTGCATTACTTCCCGAGTGAACCTATAAAAGCATATTCATTTATATTGTTATTTTCACAGTTGTGGTTAGATTGGATTAAGTGTTAATATTGGTGGTTTTTTTTAGCTGCATTACTTCCCGAGTGAACCTATCAAAGCATATTTATTTATATTGTTATTTTCACAGTTGTGGTTAGGTTGGGTTAAGTTTTAATTTTGGTAGGTTTTTTTTATCTTCATTACTTCCCGATTGAGCCTATAAAAGCATATTTATTTATATTGTTATTTTCACAGTTGTGGTTAGGTTGGGTTAAGTTTTAATTTTGGTAGGTTTTTTTTAGCTGCATTACTTCCCGAGTGAACCTATCAAAGCATATTTATTTATATTGTTATTTTCACAGTTGTGGTTAGGTTGGGTTAAGTTTTAATTTTGGTAGGTTTTTTTTATCTTCATTACTTCCCGATTGAGCCTATAAAATAATATTTATTTATATTGTTATTTTTACAGATTTGGTTAGGTTGGGTTAAGTTTTAATTTGTGTAGGTTTTTTAGCTGCATTACTTCCCGAGTTAGCATATAAAAGTATATTTTCACGGTTGTGGATAGTTTGGGTTAAGTTTTAATTTTGGTAGGTTTTTTTTAGCTGCATTACTTCCAAAGTTTGCCTATAAAAGTAACTTTTCACTATTGTGGTTAGGTTGGGTTAAGTTTTAATTTGTGTAGGTTTTTTTAACTGCATTACTTCCCGAGTGAGCCTATATAAGTATATTTTCACAGTTGTGGTTAGATTGGATTAAGTTTTAATATTGGTGTTTTTTTTTAGCTGCATCACTTCCCGAGTGAGCCTATACAAGTATATTGATATATGTATTTGTGTGGTCATTGCTTTTAGAGTATTAGTAATTTTTCACAGTTGTGGTTATGTTGGGTTAAGTTTTAATTTTTGTAGTTTTTTTTAGCAACATTACTTCCTGAGTGAGTCTATACAAGCATAGTATTTATATTGTTATTTTCACAGTTGTGGTTAGGTTGGGTTAATTTTTAATTTTGGTAGTTTTTTTTTAGCTGCATCACTTCCCGAGTACATTACATCACCTCCCGAGTACATTACATCACTAAGTGAACGTTACGCGCGAACACGGGCGAAGCCGGGCCCCGACCGCCTAGATAAATTTCGAATACATTACGTAGATTTACGAAATCGTACTTCCGGTTTGAATATCTAAATACAAATTGTTGCATCGTAATTTATTTACCCGTATTATTGAGGTGAAATTCAAGACTATGTAAAATCGAGTTAATATTAATTATTTCCTATCTACGCCATGTAAACATAAATTATTAAACATAGGTGATACGATACGTTGGTTTTTTTTATCTGAATTACTTCCCGAGTAAGACTATACAAGGATATTTGCACAGTTGTGGTTAGATTGTATTAAGTTTTAATATTGGTGGTTTTTTTTAGCTGCATTACTTCCCGAGTGAGCTTATACAAGGATATTTTCACAGTTGTGGTTAGGTTGGGTTAAGTTTTAATTTGTGTAGGTTTTTTTTAGCTGCATTACTTCCCGAGTGAGCCTATACAAGGATATTTTCACAGTTTTGGTTAGGTTGGGTTAAGTTTTAATTTGTGTAGGTTTTTTTTAGCTGCATTATTTCCCGAGTGAGCCTATACAAGGATATTTTCACAGTTGTGGTTTGGTTGAGTTAAGTATTACTTTTTGTAGGTTTTTTAATCTGCATTACTTCCCGAGTGAGACTATAACTTCATATTTATTTATATTGTTATTTTCACAGTTGTGGATAGGTTGGGTTAAGTTTAAATTTTTTTTTGGAGGTTTTTTTTAGCTGTATTACTTCTTAAGTGAGCCTATAAAAGTATATTGCCACGGTTGTGGTTAGGTTGGGTTAATTTTTAATATTGGTAGTTTTTTTTTAGCTGCATTACTTCCCGAGTGAGCCTATAAAAGCATATTTATTTATATTGTTATTTTCACTGTTGTGGTTAGGTTGTGTTAAGTTTTAATTTGTGTAGGTTTTTTTAGCAACATTACTACCCAATTGAACCTATATAAACATATTTATTTATATAGTTATATTCACAGTTGTGGTTAGATTGGATTAAGTTTTAATATTGGTGATTTTTTTAGCTGCATTACTTCCCGAGTGAACCTATAAAAGAATATTGATAAATGTGTGTATGTGTCATTGATATTTTAAGTTATAGTACCTATATAAACATATTAATAAAAATTCCCAAATACATTACATCAACAAGTGAACGTTACGCGCGATCACGGGCGAAGCCGGGCCCCGACCGCCTAGTCTATACTATATTAGCGAAAATGTCTGTCTGTGTGTCTGTGTGTGTGTGTGTGTAAGTATTAGGATCTCGCGAACGCGAGATCCGTTTTCCGTAAGGAAAACCTCAGGTGATAAAGTGGGGCAGCGGGGTTTTAATAGATGATTTACTTTTTTGAATATGTATTCGCGTGATACCAATAATCGTTAAATAGTGTCATTTTTTAGTCGATTTACGTAATCGAAAAATTTAAATTCGACGCAAATTTTTAATAACAAACTTTATCGTGGAGAATTTTATCGTAAATAATTTCATAAAAATGAGTTTCTTTAATTTAGAATACATTACGTAGATTTACGAAATCGTACTTCCGGTTTGAATATCTGAATAAAAATTGTTGCATCGGAATTTTTTACCTGTATTATTGAGGTGAAATTCAAGAATATGTAAAATCGAGTTAATATTAATTATTTCCTATCTACGCCATGTAAAAATAAATTATTAAACATAGGTGATACAATCGTAATATATAATTAGGTGAGTTAAAAAATCAAAATCTACAATAATTATTCGATTTCAATAATTTTAACTTTATTAAATAGATAATTAAAATAGAATATAATTTTATATATTGGGACTTCTTATGTTTAATATTCTTCGAGCTACGGCAGAAATAGTGAAAAATACATGATTTTAGAGTAGTCTATTTGACCGACTTCCGGTAATATTTTCGTATAAAATATGGATTCATCAGATTACGAGTACGATAATACATGTAATGAAATCAGAAAAATCATGAAAATATGAATAATAGGGTTTCCATCTCTGTTTTATTATTTCGCCAAATGTCATCATATATATGGTCAAAGAAAAAATATAGATTTATAAAATTTGTTTTTTTCTAAAATCTATTCTATAATTATATATGAATTACATACCGAGTGAAGCTTTAAAAGTATAGTGATATGTGTGTGTTTGTGGTCATTTATATTATGAGTGTTAGTTATTTTCATTGTTGTTGTTAGATTTGATTAAGTTTTAATATTGGTGTTTTTTTTAGCTGCATCACTTCCCGAGTGAGCCTATAAAAGTATTATTATATTTGTGTGTGATATTTTGAGTATTAGTTATTTTCACAGTTTTGGTTAGGTTAAGTTAAGTTTTAATTTGGATAGGTTTTTTTAGCAACATTACTTACTGAGTGAGTCTATACAAGCATATGTATTTATATTGTTATTTTCACAGTTGTGGTTAGGTTGGGTTAAGTTTTAATTTGTGTAGGTTTTTTTAGCTGCATTACTTCCCGAGTGAGCCTATATAATTATATTTGCACAGTTGTGGTTAGGTTGGGTTAAGTTTTAATTTGTGTAGGTTTTTTTTAGCTGCATTACTTCCCGAGTGAACCTATAAAAGCATATTCATTTATATTGTTATTTTCACAGTTGTGGTTAGATTGGATTAAGTTTTAATATTGGTGTTTTTTTTTAGCTGCATCACTTCCCGAGTGAGCCTATACAAGTATATTGATATATGTCTTTGTGTGGTCATTGCTTTTAGAGTATTAGTAATTTTTCACAGTTGTGGTTATGTTGGGTTAAGTTTTAATTTTTGTAGTTTTTTTTAGCAACATTACTTCCTGAGTGAGTCTATACAAGCATAGTATTTATATTGTTATTTTCACAGTTGTGTTTAGGTTGGGTTAATTTTTAATTTTGGTAGGTTTTTTTTAGCTGCATTACTTCCCGAGTGAACCTATAAAAGCATATTTATTTATATTGTTATTTTCAAAGTTGTGGTTAGGTTGGGTTAATTTTTAATTTTGGTAGTTTTTTTTTAGCTTCATTACTTCCCGAATGAACCTATAAAAGCATATTTATTTATATTGTTATTTTCACAGTTGTGGTTAGGTTGGGTTAAGTTTTAATTTTGGTAGGTTTTTTTTAGCTGCATTACTTCCCGAGTGAACCTATAAAAGCATATTTATTTATATTGTTATTTTCACAGTTGTGGTTAGGTTGGGTTAATTTTTAATTTTGGTAGGTTTTTTTTAGCTGCATTACTTCCCGAGTGAACCTATAAAAGCATATTTATTTATATTGTTATTTTCACAGTTGTGGTTAGGTTGGGTTAAGTTTTAATTTGTGTCGGTTTTTTTAGCTGCATTACTTCCCGAGTGAACCTATAAAAGCATATTTATTTATATTGTTATTTTCACAGTTGTGGTTAGGTTGGGTTAAGTTTTAATTTGTGTAGGTTTTTTTTAGCTGCATTACTTCCCGAGTGAACCTATAAAAGCATATTCATTTATATTGTTATTTTCACAGTTGTGGTTAGATTGGATTAAGTTTTAATATTGGTGGTTTTTTTTAGCTGCATTAATTCCCGAGTGAGCCTATAAAAGCATATTTATTTATATTGTTATTTTCACAGTTGTTATTAGATTGGGTTAAGTTTTAATTTTCTTAGGTTTTTTTTAGCTCCATTACTTCCCGAGTGAGACTATAAAAGTATATTTTCACTATTGTGGTTAGGTTGGGTTAAGTTTTAATTTGTGTAGGTTTTTTTTAACTGCATTACTTCCCGAGTGAGCCTATATAAGTATATTTTCACAGTTGTGGTTAGATTGGATTAAGTTTTAATATTGGTGTTTTTTTTTAGCTGCATCACTTCCCAAGTGAGCCTATACAAGTATATTGATATATGTCTTTGTGTGGTCATTGCTTTTAGAGTATTAGTAATTTTTCGCAGTTGTGGTTAGGTTGGGTTAAGTTTTAATTTTGGTAGGTTTTTTTTAGCTGCATTACTTCCCGAGTGAACCTATAAAAGCATATTTATTTATATTGTTATTTTCAAAGTTGTGGTTAGGTTGGGTTAATTTTTAATTTTGGTAGTTTTTTTTTAGCTTCATTACTTCCCGAATGAACCTATAAAAGTATATTTATTTATATTTTTATTTTCACAGTTTTAGTTAGGTTGGGTTAAGTTTTAATTTGTGTAGGTTTTTTAGCTGCATTACTTCCCGAGTGAACCTATATATGTATATTTTAACTATTGTTGGCTTAAGTTTTAATTTACCTATATAAACATATTAATAAAAATTCCCAAGTACATTACATCACTAAGTGAACGTTACGCGCGATCACGGGCGAAGCCGGGCCCCGGCCGCCTAGTCTATACTATATTAGCGAAAATGTCTGTCTGTGTGTCTGTGTGTGTAAGTAGAAGGATTTCGTGAAAGCGAAATCCGTTTTCCGTAAGGAAAACGTCGGGTGATAAAGTGGAGCAGCGGGCTTGAAATAGATGATTTACTTTTTTGGATATGTATTCGCGCGATACCAATAATCGTTAAATAGGGTCATTTTTTAATCGATTTACGTAATCGAAAAATTTAAATTCGACGCAAATTTTTAATAACAAACTTTATCGTGAATAATTTGATGGTAAATAATTTCGTAAAAATGAGTTTCTTTAATTTCGAATACATTACGTAGATTTACGAAATGGTACTTCCGGTGTGAATATTTAAATAACAACTGTTGCATCGGAATTTTTTACCCGTATTATTTAGAAAAAGTTCATGAATTAGTAAAATTGCGTTAATATTCGAATACGTCATGTATTAATAGTACCTATATACGTAATTGAATAATCATATTTTTCTTCTTATTAAATATAAGTGTAGCGTATGTATATAATACATGTATATATATATATATATATATATATATATATATATATATATATATATATATATATGTTTATATATGCCACATTACTATGTATATTGTATTACTACACCCATATAAAGTATTGTAAAAATGTAATTAGCAATAAATTATATATATATACTAAATAAATTATATATAGATATATATATATATATATATATATTTATATATACTCAATATATTATATATATATATATATATATATATATATATATATATATGTATGAGTGTATATATTCCACATAACTATGTATATTTTATTAACATACCAATAATATGTATCATAAAATTAATTACCAATCAATTAATTAATAATTATTAAAGTTAATTAACTAATATATAGTGTACATTTATTAGCGTAAATTAATAAATAGGAGTATATATATAGTATAGATATATATACATATATATATATATAATATATTATATATGTGATTGTGTATATCGTGGAAATATATTAACATAGTATATTACTATTATATATATATATGTGTGTGTGTGTATATATATCACATGACTATGTATATTTTATTAACACACCCATATACAGTATCATAAAATTTAATTACCAATAAATTATATATCTATCTATATATATATATATATATATATATATATATATATATATATATATATATGTATATTCCACTATGTATATTTTATTAACACATCCATATATAGTATCATAAATTTAATTACCAATAAATTAATTAATAATGATTAAAGTTAAATAACCAATGTATAGTATACATTTATTAGCGTAAATTAATAAATAGGAGTATATATATAATATATTGTATATGTGATTGTTTATATCGCGTAAATATATTAACATAGTATATTACTATTATATATATATATATAATTATTTTAGATATTAAATATTTACTATTATTACCTATTAATTATTTTAGATATTAAATATTTACTATTATTACCTAAATCTTAATTATTTGTGATTGGCTAATTTATAAATATTCATTTGTGATTGGTCAATTTTTTTATTTACTATTATTTCTGTAGCATTACATTTATTTATAGCATTCATTTATTAAAACCTATTGTGTTCACACGTACATTTTGAATAATTCTTTACATCGAATATATTAATATATTTCGTAACAAATATATTGTTTCTTTAATATTAAACTAATATACATACATGCGTATACCATATGCCGAAAAGAAAATCGAATTTATCAAAAACAAGTAAGAAAGTACGATTTAATAATGTAAGAATAAGTCAACAAGATATAGAAGAAACAGATGCCAGAAAGAAATTAAATAGGATATGCACGGCTAATGCAAGGGAGCATGAAAATCCAGCAGATAAATATAATAGGAATGCAAATAATCGCGCATCGACATCGACCTGCCGAGTAAATGAAACGACAGAACAAACAACTATAAGAAACATTGCAAATAACATATCTACATCATTTCACAGGGAAAATGAATCGCAAGAAGAAACATCTACAAGAAATAGCAATAACAAAGATTGTACCAACAGGAGCAGAGCATCCGAGAGTGATATCGAAAATGCTACAAGAAAATCTAATGACCAAGTCAGTACTCGCATGAGCAGAGCATCCGAGAGTGATAGCGAGACAGCCATTCGTAGGGGAAATGATGCTACGCATAGGGCTTTGCTAAGATCAATAGAAACAGATGAAGATAGATCTGAACGATTAAATGCATGGCGATCGGACATAATTATATGGAGAAATGCCGCATTTAATTATGACCCGTTAGCGAAATATGCAGAAGATACGCAAATTAAAGTTGGGGATATGAATGTAATTTGCGTATATTGTAACGCAAAAAAATACAAAAATGAAGCACCGGGATTATGCTGTTCAAATGGAAAAGTTGAACTACCCTTGATAGAAGATGCGCCGGAACCATTAAAATCGTTATTATATTCTAATTCATTACAATCTAAAATATTCTTAAATAATATTAGAAATTATAACTCTGCGTTTCAAATGACATCATTTGGAGCACATAAAATATTACCCATTCAAGGATATAATACTCACTTTAAAATACAAGGTCAGGTTTACCATCTCTTAGGTCCGTTGAATGTACAGGAAAATGAAACTCCGAAATATCTTCAAATGTATTTCATGGGAGATACAGAAGATGAAACGAAAAGAAGAATCGATCATCTATCTTCAGGAAAATTAGATACATCTATTGTATTAAATCTACAACATATGCTGCATAATCATAATAATTTAATCCAGACTTTTAAGTTTGCCCAACAACAGGTTAAAGAAAACTACAAAGTTGTTATAAATGCTGAGAAAAGACCAACCGGAGAACACGAACGAAGATTCAATGAACCGACTAATGACGACGTCGCAGTTTTAGTGGTTGGTGAACAATGTTGTAATCGTGATATTATTTTACAGCACAAAGAGGAAGGCATGCAAAGGATAAATGAATTACACAGATCATACGATGCTCTTCAATATCCATTGATTTTCTGGAAAGGACAAGACGGGTATAATATTCTACTAAAACACAGGGACAACATTACCAAGTTAACGTCAAGAGAAATGTATTGTTATTATATTATGATCAGAATTAATTCCATAAATTATATTCATCAATTTAGGGAATTACTTAATCAATTTATTGTTGATATGTACGTGAAAATTGAAACTGAAAGATTGTTATATATAAGATTAAATCAAAGGAAGTTAAGAGTTGAAAACTACGATCATCTAAAAGACGCGATTCAAAACGACGGAAATTTGGAAGAAATGGGTAAGTTAATCATATTACCTTCATCATTTACAGGCAGTCCTCGGTATATGCAACAACGAACACAAGATGCGATGGTTTATGTACGGAAATTCGGAACACCGGATTTATTCATCACATTTACTTGCAATCCTAAATGGATCGAAATCACGAAAGAATTGGAAAATAATCAGAAGACTACGCATAGACACGATATTATTGCAAGAATATTCCAGCAAAAGTTAGTTAAATTAATGCATTTATTTAATAAAGCGCAGGTATTTGGAGAAGTACGATGCTTTATGTACACCGTGGAATGGCAGAAAAGAGGTTTACCCCACGCACATATTTTGATATGGTTAGTGAACAAAATTCATGCTTCGAAAATTGATGAATTTATTTCTGCTGAAATTCCAAATGAATCACTGGATAAAGAATTATATGATGTAGTAGCTACTCAAATGATTCATGGTCCATGCGGTATTATTAATAATAACTCACCATGTATGAAAGATAGTAGGTGTACTAAGAGATTTCCGAAAGATTTCTCAAGGTTTACTCAGGCTGGAGAGGATGGATATCCTAAATGCAGACGTCGAAGATTAGAAGATGGAGGAGAAGAATTTACTATCAAAAGAAACAACATGCAAGTTATTATTGATAATAGATGGGTTGTTCCATATTGCCCATTATTATCTAAAATATTTAAAGCTCATATTAATGTAGAATTTTGTAATTCAGTTAAAAGTATTAAATATATATGTAAATATATTAATAAGGGTTCCGACATGTCGATGGTAGCGTTAGAAGGAGAAAACGGAGGTAAAGACGAAATTTCGGATTACCAATTAGGAAGATACGTAGGATCTAACGAGGCATTTTGGAGACTAATGCAATTTCCAATACATAAAAGATTTCCTGCAATTATACATTTGGCTGTACATTTAGAAAATGGGCAAAGGGTGTATTTTAATAGTAATACTATTTTAAATAGAATTAATAATCCTAATGAAACTACGTTAACGGCATTTTTTAAATTGTGTAGAGAGGACGAATTCGCGAGTACGTTATTATATGAAGAAGTAGCTTCATATTATACATGGAATTCGCATACATGGAAAAAGAGAAAGCAAGGTACAAGGGTTGATGGTTATGGTGACATCAGGAAAGGTAAAGAGTTTGGTAGAGTATATACGGTACACTTTTCTAATGCTGAATGTTTTTATATGCGGCTATTATTATTTCATATTAAAGGACCTACTTCATTCGACTACTTAAGAACTGTTAACGATATAATATGCGGAACATTTAGAGAAGCCTGTATTATACATGGTCTACTAGAAAATGATAACCAATGGGATAATACGATTAATGATGCAGTTCTATTAAAGTCTCCAACAAAATTAAGAAATCTATTTGCTATAATGATTACTATGTGTAATGTGTCTAATCCCCTTAGGATATGGAATAAATATAAAGAAGATTTCACTGAAGATTATTTATTTAAAGCTAAACATATTAATCCCTCTGCTATTTACAGTGATACTCTATTTAATTTAGCTCTAATATATATCGAAGATAAACTACAAGAACTCGGGGGAAGACAGTTAGTACATTATGGATTACCTGCAACGATAAGAGATGATATGTCACCACTCAGTAACAATGTTATTAGAGAAACATCATATAATATGGAAGAATTAAATATGTTTATTAATGAAAATGAAAATAGATTAACTGATGAACAAAAAGAAATTTATTTATTAATATTAAAGAGTATTAATGAAAAAAAAGAAAATATATATTTTCTTAATGCAGCAGGTGGTACAGGTAAAACATATTTAATTAATTTATTATTATCAAAAGTACGCTCCATGAAGAATATTGCTATAGCAGTAGCATCTTCTGGAATTGCTTCGACTCTACTGCAATCCGGAAGAACTGTACATTCAACGTTTAAATTGCCTCTTGATTTATCTGACACAGAGAATACAACATGTAATATATCTAGGAATAGTGGTGCAGCCCATCTATTAAGAAAATGTTCATTCATAGTATGGGATGAATGCACCATGTCTCATAAAGGAGGAATTCAGGCTGTAGATAGATTACTGAAAGATATTAGAAATAATGATTTATTAATGGGAGGTATAACTGTATTATTTTCAGGGGATTTCCGTCAGATATTACCTATTATTCCTAATGGTACAAAAATAGATGAACTTAATGCCTGTTTAAAATATTCGTATTTATGGAATAAAATTATTAAATTGTCGTTAACTAGAAATATGAGATTATCACTAAATGAAGATTCGGATGCTTCAGAATTTGCAAATAATTTAATCATGCTCGGAGATGGAAATATTAATGTAAATTCAATAGATAACTCAATTAAATTACCGGTTGGAAAAATGGTTAGTAATTCTATAGAATTAAAAAATAATGTTTATCCAGATTTCCAGGTAAATTATGAAAATAAAGAATGGCTCTCTGAAAGATGTATTCTGGCACCAATTAATGAAGTTGTTTACAAAATTAATGAACAATTATTAAATGAAATTCCGGAGGAAATTAAAAATTATAAATCTATTGATAATTTAGCTAATCAAGAAGATAATATTAATTACTCGACGGAATTTTTAAATTCATTGCAACCTTCCGGATTTCCTCCTCACAATTTAAAATTAAAGCGAGGTGCTTCGATTATCCTATTAAGAAATATTGAACCTCCTAGGTTATGCAATGGTACCAGGTTAGTAATAAAATATATGTATACAAATGTGATTGAAGCTATTATTATTACCGGTACATTTAAAGGACAAGAGGTTTTCATACCTAAGATTCCAATGACGACTTCAAATTATCAATTTGAATTTAGAAGACTTCAATTTCCAGTTAGATTAAGTTTTTCGATGACCATCAACAAATCACAGGGTCAGACATTAAAAGTTGTGGGATTGGACTTATCTACTAGCTGTTTTTCGCATGGTCAATTATATGTGGGATGTTCGAGAGTAACAAATGGAGATAATCTGTATATATTATCAGAAGAAGGAAGAACACAAAATGTGGTATATAAAGAAGCTTTGCGGAAATAAGGTTAGTATGCGAACTATATAATTTAATGTATAATTAATAACTACTATTTAGCAGGTGCCCTTCATATGTACGTTGCCTTGACGTGGCATGAAGGCTTTAAACTAAATACGTACGAATTTGTTTTGAATTATTAAAAATATATAAAAATATAATATTAAAATCTAAGGTTAGTACATCTATATAATTCTATCATATTTATTTATATTAAAAATGTCTACTCTATCATTACATTATTATTTAATTATATAATTAATATTTACAACTTATTTTTCAGGGTCCTTCATATGTACGTTGCCTTGACGTGGCATGAGGGCTTTAATCTAAATACGTACGAAAAAAATAAATGTTGAAGATAGGTAATACAATTGATGTGTTAAATTTTTGTGGTTAGATTTCGTTAAGTTTTAATATTGGTCGTTTTTTAGCTGTATTACTTCCCGAGTGAGCCTATACAAGTATATTTATTTATATTGTTATTTTCACAGTTGTGGTTAGGTTGGGTTAAGTTTTAATTTATGGAGGTTTTTTTTAGCTGCATTACTTCCCATGTGAGCCTATAAAATTATATTTTCACAGTTGGGGTTAGGTTGGGTTAAGTTTTAATTTGTGGATGTTTTTTTTAGTTGCATTACTTCCCATATGAGCCTATAAAATGATATTTGCACAGTTGTGGTTAGATTGGATTAAGTTTTAATATTGGTGGTTTTTTTTTGCTGCATCACCTCCCGAGTACATTACATCACCTCCCGAGTACATTACATCAACAAGTGAACGTTACGCGCGATCACGGGCGAAGCCGGGCCCCGGCCGCCTAGTATTATATAATAATGAAATTACGAAACAATTCAGCTTTCTTTAAAGGATTTGGAAAATGTAAAATGAATACTAATAATTTGCCAACATACATAGATATTGCTCGGCATTATCTATGTATCATAGATTACAATAAGAATGTGGCATTCAAAGAAATTTTAAAAAGTATAAAATTAATATGGAACAAATCATCTATTCCAGTAATAAGTGACGTAATAAAGATAAAGTTCGATCGATACATGGTACATATTAATACACTAAGAAAGAAATCAACTAGAATAATCTTTGATGATCTTATAAAAAATAAATTCGAAAAATACGATGTTTTATTCGACATCACATCGTGCAAAGTCATCGAGAACTGCCGATGTACAAATACAAACCGAGTACCTGTTGCTGAGATATTCTAGAAAAATGAGAATAGATGTATCAACTGAAGCTACTACTTTACAGAGTAGATCCATTCAACCCAGTACCAGTTCGGCTATTCAGTTAGTTAATTTTATATATTTAATCTTATTATATTTTGTAATATAGGATATTTTTATTATATTAGGTAAATAAAAATATTTATATATAAATAAATATATAACAAGATCTATATATATATATATATATATTATAATTATTATATTAAATTAAAAGTAATAATAATTATTAAACAATTAATTATTAAATATGTTTATAATTATATGTTACATATAACAAAATATCTTGAACTTAATTTATATTTAGAAAAAAACCAAAAATATTTATAATATATTATAATAAATTTTATAAAATTTTATAAAATCAATGTTAAAATAAATATATATTATTGTTATTTACAATATTCATTTATTATATTAATAACTATAAAGTATAAACTCTTGAAACTCTATGTAATGTGTTTGGTTGATTCTTTATATATTATGTAAAGAAAATATGAATCTCATATTAAAACGCACAAATACAACAATAAAAAGTTAAATATTTTAGTTGCATTTTCAATATATTTTCTACATTTTCAAATATTGACTAAATTTAGTCATACGCAATTTTCTTCTAATATAAATTTTTATCACTAGCATTGACGAACCATTATCTGATGAAGATTCATCATCGAATTCTGATACTATGTCTACTGATGCAGTGGACGAATTTGATGATACCGGTTCAGACTATCATCCAGAAGAATTTCCCTCGCAAAGGTAGTGGTCAATTACTTTCTTGAATTAAAAACATATTATGTACAATAGATACAATCAAGATACAATCATGGTTATCGATCCTTGACGGCAAAGATGATGCTGCGGTATATTATTCCAGAACGTGCAGCAGCAGTGTTATTAAATGCTATATCGTCCATGTCTATTCGCGGATGTGGTTTGAGATCAAGTTTCGTTCTTTGATCAAATATGGTGCTCGCCACATATATAACTTGATCAAATATACGCACTCACTTGATAACCCCGACACTACTTACACCGTGGAACCATTTATTAAGAGAAATGGCTACTTCCTCCATAGTGAGAATCTGCTTCTTGCAATGCTCGCTGATGAGAATTCGACGATACGCAATCTCGCAATATCTCGGATTCAGCGTGCTCGTGAAATTGGAGAGATTACTTTACGTCAATTCAGAGTACTCTGGATCGACTTTACGGCCAGTCTACCACGAGCTGATGACTGGCTCGAACCTCCGCTGACCATGGAGTATTCGATCGAGTATCTTCAGTCAAATCACATCAACTTGGGACAATATCCTAATCATAATCAAGGCGTTGAGAGGATGATACGACTGACTTCAGAAACTGCAAAAATGTTTGCAAATCCTGATGATAGAGATAGCCGGATTTTTGCAACAACTGTTCAATGCAAGATCATGCCAGATTTTAACAGCAAAAAAGATTTTCGTATTTAATTTTCGTATTTAATTTTTGTATATTAATTTGCTATCTTTTTTATCAATTTAATTATCTATCTTTATTTTTATCTATATTTGTTTAGTAATTTATTATATTAATTTTAAATTAATCCAACAATAAAATTTTTATTTTTATAATTTATAAATCAATTATGAATATTTCTTGGTGATAAATTTATAGTTATAAATAAATATAAATTGAATGTGTTAATATAGGCACTTAATACATTATGAATATACAATCAAACTATTAACTATATATAAATAATATGATATAAAAAATTCTATGATTTATATTTTATGTTATTGTGATTTAGTAAATATTTGAAAATATAAAATTGTATATGATTTTTATTTATTTTAAAATTTATATTAAAATTAGAAAATATACTCTGATTCCAAAAAAAAATGTATGTGTGTCAATGATGTTAAGATATCATTAAAAAATAAATAAAATTTAAAAAAAAAGTAACCACAAAAATATATTTGAGATCTAAAATTTGTTAAGATTTTTTACTAAAAAAGTGCATATAAGGTAATATTTTATCAAGTATTTATTAAATATCACAATATTAACATATATGCCTCCTTCAATATTAATATATATATTCAGTAGTTTTTTTACTCATTATTTAATAGTAGTACATAATAAAATGGACAAATTATTATTTTTTTTTTATCCTAGAAATTAATAACGATTCTTGGAAATAAAACAAACAAAAATAAAATGTATTATTTTTTATTAAATTTATATTTATATATATATATTATTGACTCAAAAAAGTGTGTATCTAACATGGTAGTATAATGTAATAAAAATGGTAAACAAATGTACGCCTATTCACCCCATTATAAATTTCCTATCTTCCCCATGTTAAATTTCTAGGCCTTCCTGCCTAATTTTCTAATAGAGCGATTTCAATTTTTTTTTCGTAGTTCATTTATTAATGATCTTCTAGGTAGACGTATGCGTTTCAATTCCCATTTTAGGAAAAGTATACTTTAAAAACCGCCTTCACAACCCACCAGTATTCAGAATGTCCGCTATTTTGTCCTTATTTGTCCTTACCAGTATTCAGAATGTCCGTTATTTTATCCTTATTTGTCCTTAGCAGGATGCAGAAAATTCGTTTTTTAGTCCTTATTTATCCCTGCTCACATATATATATATATATATATATATATATACATATTATTATTTCATTATCTAGGTATGTGCATGTAACAAGAAGACAATGAATGGTGAAGTCTTTTCAGTTTGGTATGAAAAGTACAATGACTCGTGTGACATCAACTACCAGGGCAATTTTGGAGGAATGGAGGTAATCATTTATATGATCTATGATAATATTATTATTATATGATATACACATTACAAAGGTGATGTTCAAGCGGTCGATCAGAAAGTATGGATTACGATACACAGGCATACTTTCTGATGGTGATAGCAGAATGTTTACTGAGCTGACACGTGCGAAGATATACGGGGAACTCTGATCATCAAGCAAGAGTGTATCAACCATGTGTCAAAGAGGATGACTCGAGCCTTGAAAGCATTGCTGAAGTCTAGTAAGAAGACTTGTGTTAATGTGCGGTTTGGTGGTAAAGGTCATGGTAAATTGACAGATAACGTTGTGGAGAAGCTTAGCCACTACTTTAGTAATGCTGTTAGTAATTACTTATGAAATATATATATATATATAAATATATGTGTTTATGCAATATTTGTTATAATTATTAGATTCGAAATGACAAGCATGAACTCCAGGGAATGAAGAATGCTATTTGGGCCACCTTTCACCATATAACATCCACAGATTCATGCCCCAACCATGATATGTGTAATGGTGTTTTTACCAAAAGGCTGTCTCAGATGGTAAATATGGTAATTATATAATAATGATGAATACATTTACTATTTACAGGAGTAGTACCAGAATCACATACTTTGATGAAGACTACTCTGTCTGCAGATATATCAGTATATGTGTATCTATGAGAAGCTCACAGCTGATACGTTGTTGTCAAGGTGTTTACTCGGGCTGACTCAGAACTGCAATGAGTCTTTACATGCTACTTATATGGCACAGATGTAAAAAGGTATTTTCAATAAACATATTTACAAATTATTAATTTATATAACAAAATATCCTCCAGTCCGAGTTCTAAGGTCTAAACGTAGTAGAATATGCTATAAGTACAGCTGTAAACATCTTCAACAACGGGGCTACAGTATCAACTCATTATATCAGTATTCCCAACTAGAACTGGAGTTAGGAGATGTCCTACTTGATTACACGAAGCAGCAGGACATATTCTAGGTCAAGAATGCAGAGAAAGACAAGATAGAATCAACAAAAGAAGCAAGACTCGAGTCAATCTACAACTAGCCAAAGAGAGTGACTACAGTTCTGGTGCTGGTGCCTAGAAACATGTGCCTATTTTAGCCTACCAGTTACAATTATTACATAAATGCAGGGTTGTTGGTTTATTTGGTTTTTTTGTGAAGAATATTTGTTTTTTTATTTATTATTTAAATAAGTGTTATTAATAAATTGTTATATTGAATATTATTTGTAATAAATACTTCTATAGATATTTGATTATTGTTAGATATTTCGTGTAATATTATATTAAAAAGTATTATAGTATAATTTATACAAGCAAAGCGTCATTACCAGAGCATACGTGACGCCGTTAGCAAGAAAAATGATTCTGGTAAAATTGTCGAGATTCTGGAGGACAATTTAAATATAAACAACAGAAAAGACTAGTTGGACACTCTGGATGAACTCATGCGGTTCACTGCTTTAGTAATTAAAATGCAAGCAGCCAATCACAAACGTTTCTTCAGATGTGGTGATCTAGACAGGAAGGTCTTTAACAGTGGACTCGTTTTGGAAACGAACGGGATTCGTGAGTACCGTGGTACCTATAATGGGCAACAAGTGTATTCATTTTACGATGGTAAGTTTGTTTCTACAGCGGAGGTACACAAAGGACAAGAGAAGAATTACTGTGTTTCGAATTTCACCACTAAATCAATTGATCATGTGATATTGAAATTGTTGAGAGAGAAATTGGACGATGATACGTGGGATGATAAAGTTAGTTATGAAGCTGTGCAAGCTCCTCCTGGATGTGGTAAAACACATTATCTGGTGAGTCGAGCCCAAACCGGTCAAACGGTCTTATGCACAACTCTTGAAGGTACTAGGGATCTGAGTTCTAAACTTAAAGTTATGAACAAAGACTGTGATGTGCGAACCATAAATGCATTCATTACATCCTCTCTAAACACCGCTAAAAGAAGTTCCGCAGACGTCGTTTGGATTGATGAAGCACTGATGAACCATCCGGCCACTATCTTCTTGGTAGCACACATTGCGCGTGCGAAAAGAGTGATTTGTGTCTGAGATCGATTACAAATTCCCTTCGTTAATAGCGTAGCCGGATTTGTACTCGTACATCACAAACTCTCGATAAGATAAAGGTAACTGAGAACCTTACCGTTTCTTATCGTGTCCTTTGGATGTTACTGCTCGTCTGAACCCTCTCTATAAACGTGTTGATTCTCGCATGCAGTCCAGGAACCACGGAAAGATCGATACCTGCAGTGTCGAATCCATTGTGAGTCACGAACAAGTACCAGTCGGTTATGACAAGTATCTAACTTTCACCCAGGCGGAAAAGACGACTATGCTCTCTGCTGGTTTTGACACTAGTACCGTTCATGAGTTCCAAGGTAAACAAGCTAGTCGAATTGCGGTTGTGCGGTTAAACGCTACTGCTAATGTTGATATCTTCAACAAGACTGCGTATGCCCTAGTTGCTTTATCTCGGCACACAGACAAACTGGTCTACTACACCACTACCAAGGTGACGGATGCATTGAGGAGACGCATCTAAGATAAACCAGATGGTGATGCCTTGAATGAGGCTAAAGCTGATCTGAAAGGTGGTTACACCTACATCGGTGAATATCCCAAACAGCTGGAACAATCCTATGTTCCTGTTATGCACACAGACACCAAATCTTCCCGTTGCACCACGCTGGAGTTATCGTAATACTTAACAAAAAAATTTAAAAATTAATATTGTACCCTCATGATGAATTTAAAAATATTTTGAAATTTTTGAGTAAAACGCACATTTTTAAAAATCTACATTTTTATTTATTTAATAATTGTCATTAATTATTTTTTCTATAAGATTATATCATATATTCTCTATATAGATATATAGTAATAAACTAAAAAATATTAAATAATCATATATTTATATTGATTTACATATATGACAAAATTCACAATATTTATTTGTTATCCAATTTTGTTTCCCTAATAACTTTTTATATATTAAGCTCTTAATTCCCTCTCCACTGACCTACGAAAGTCAACCATTGTTGAGAGATCGGGGATTGAATGTTTTAGTCTGAAGATGGTGAAAGTTGCGTGGAGTAAGGAATTGGTATCTAAGTACGATGGCGGTGGTATGAAGGATGCCTCGATTCTCGGGTTCGTTAACAGCTGGATTGTGGATAGGACATCTCTGATGCGGGGTAATGCCTACATCGGAGCTCTATCTCTGAAGTTCAATAGCTGCCAAACTAAATCTAGGATGAAAAGGTATTTTTCTATATCCTCAAACAGGTGTGATGCATGTAACAGTACAGAAACGTTAGGACATATTTTACAAAGCTGCTCAAGAACACATTATGCTAGACTGCGAAGACACGACTCGATAGTATTGTACCTGGAAAAGGAACTCCGAAAGTAGGAATACACTGTACTGGTTGAACCAAGAATTAAAACTATTGTCGGATTAAGAAAACCAGATCTAGTTTTCTGGAAGACGGATCTGGGAGTGGTGTGGGTAGTGGATATCTCGATTGTAGAAGTCAACTTCTCTCTGGAGAACCATCATATCGAGAAGGTAAACTATTACTCGAAAGAGTGCATCACATCTTGGGCTAAAGCCAAAAGCGGTATGAGTAAAGTACTAGTCAGTGCATGAATTCTGAATTGGAGAGGGACTTTGTCGACAACGAGTTACGATGATTTTTCACCGACAGGGTGGTCTAAATGTTTATGGATGATTATTATTATTTACGAGTGTCCGAGTTTTGGAAAAAGGTAGATGGATTATGATGAATTTCGCAAAAGTACGCGCCAAAGTGCATTATGGCGGAAGCCCGATCCCGACTGAGCCCCTGCTGATTGATGATATTGAATCCTCGGAATTGTTTTTGGTTGAAATTGGTACATAAGGCAATCTTGGGTGAGAACCCGAGTGGGTTAGTTAGTCAACTACTCAACACAAGAAAACCACTTTCTTGATACGCATGTAACATTGTCGTATCGAATGTATCGTGTCTCTAAAGGACATGAGGCTTGTGGAAATGCTTCCTCCCTTTACGGCTTTGCTGTGATCCGGAGGGGGCTTGTTGGCTTGTTGGGCTATCTATTTACAACTGTGAAATGGCACTGTGACATTTTATTTTTTCACCAATTTTATAAAATCCAATATATCATAATTATATTTTTTAATATTGTCCCCCTGAAATTGTGTATACATATGTTAATTATATAAAGCAAAATAAATTATGTAGATTGCTTCTGTACTTTTATCAGGGTTGGCGGTTTTTATGGTTTTTTTAGGGTTTTTTTGGTTTTTTTATAATTAAATGTTAAGATTATTAATTAGAAAATATTATATATACCTAGATCGATTATTAAATGTCTGTGCAAAACATACATATATAGAGTAAGTATAAAATATACAACACTAATGAATATTATTTATATATATTAATTATATATATATATATTATTAAATTTTCAATAATATATTATTAATATTAAATGTTAATAAAATTATTTTATTAAAATATATTTATTATAAAAATAAAGTAAAATATAATACAAAAAAATAGTTACAAATTGTAACAAAATAATAATTTAAAAAAATAACAATACAGTAATTAGAAATATAATCAATATAATTCTCGCAATAAAATAACAAGTTACAAATTGTAATAATATAATAATTTAAAAAATAATAATAATAATAATTAGATGATTTCTAATAGAAATATAATCAATTTAATTCTCGAAATAAAAAAAAAAGTTTTACAGCCTTATCATTGCCTAATCGATTCCCTATTTTGATTGAACGCTTTTATAATGTTAAAAAAACCAAAAAAACCAAATAAACCAAAAAAACCAATGGTTTTTTTGATCAAAAAAACCGTTAAAAAAACCGATTCAAAAAAAACGACCAACCCTGACTTTTATATAAATACTCATTTATATATGCAAACATAGCAACACAATTTATTCTGAGTAAATCGCATTTGAAAAATTAACAATAAATAAATTCAATAAAATTCAAATAAATTATAAAGTAATAAAATGATATATTTAGCTAATATAAAATCAATATTATAAAGTAATAGTTTTATATTTTCTTATCAATATATAAATGTTATTTTTATCGAATTTATATATTAGATCATTGTTTAGATGAACGCACGCTTCCATCTTAAATGAATACATTTATATAATACACATAATCTATACAATTATTAATAATATTGATAGGGTTGTTAATTTTTGTTGTTTTTGGTATTTTTTTAAACGAAAAAACCAATAACACTGCCTTATATATTTAAAATTATAAGGTATTTATATAATTTATATATACTATTATTATTAATATTTATACTAATTTTAAATGATATAATATTGAAAATAATATATTTATCAATAATATTATATACAATAATCAAAAAAAACAAAAAAACCAAATAAACCATGGTTTTTTTCATCAAAAAACCGTCAAAAAAACCAAACAACCCTGCATAAATGTACATCTATTTCACACTTATATATACATATGTAATATTTGTTATCTCAGCCAATACAATAAATACAACAATATATATATATATATATATATATATATATATATATATATATATATATATATATATGTAGCAATGTGAATTAGATGTTTAATAAAGTTTATTTAATGCACAACTAATATAGGATAACAATGCACGTCATGCGTAACGTTACACATGCTAACGTCTCGATACAGTAAACACGATAGCGAATGTTTTATTACTATATCATTTATCTTTGCAATTGCTATAGTATATACGCAGTAAGAACACGGACATATACGGTATGTAATACACACGTATGTTATATGTTATTATGGTAATGTTTATATATATATGTCATAGGTTTATTGAATAAAGATATGAAATACAACACTCTTATTCACATACGGAGTGACACGGCTTACGTTGTGCTACATATATATATATATATATATATATATACATTTAATCTATAATCTAAATTATATACAATATTTATTATCTCAGTACATTAACCAATACAATAAATATAACTATATATATTTATTTATCACATACAATATTTGTTATTTAAAAATAGCCAATACAATAAATATAACTATATATATTTATTTATCACATACAATATTTGTTATTTAAAAATAGCCAATACAATAAATATAACTATATATATATTCATCTAAAATATCATATGTATCTATTATATAAGTATATATCCAATAAAATAAATATCAATTTTCATACAAAATTAATAAATATTATTGGTAAACTTTGAATTCGTTTTTCTCAGTATTAATATTTTCGCCAATTACTGTTATATAAATCAATGTTTCTGGATCGTTATTTTAGCTACACTAATAATTTTTACAAGTTATTATAGATAATATAAATATCTAATATTTAATCTGATACTTTTTAAAAATCTTTATTATTAATTTGATATGGTACATTTTGTAAATTGTATTCCGGAAATTCATGAATAAAATCGGTAATGAAGTTCAACCATGAATTACTCGACGAATATATATAATATTCAAAATGCATCAGACACAAACAGAGATATTATACTAATTAATATAAATATGTAAAAATTATTAAAATCGGTAATATATTCAATAATGTTGCTAGTTTGAATATTATAAAAACATCCTATCTAATTACATGTAAACGACGGAATTGAGGGCGTTCTACCATATCCCCTTAATGGGATAACACATAGTATATTTTTACCTATATAGTGTAGCATAATTATTCCAAGTGAAAATATGTAAAAATTTATAAAAACTAATATAAAAACTAATATAACTGTTATTAATATCAAATAAAACTTAATAATATAATAACTAATGTTTATAATGTCTAATTACTATAAATAAATGTAAATGAATATTGACAAATATAAAAAAGTGACATACATCAGTGGGTTTTGGTCAAACTAATTTGATACTCACTATAATATGATAAAATGATAAAACGAATATCAGATGATAACATTTTAAATACAAAAACAAATAACATAATGTAAAGACGATAATATACGAAAATAAAAATATGCACTTAACCAATTGTGAAGCCTAAATATGTGTGTATACAAATATATCGATTATTGAATGCGCGTAATGAATTAAATTCATATCAATATAAATGTATATTACATTAATCAAAATATATATATAATAAAATATATCCAGCCTATATTTAATTTGTCTCACACGATGATACATGTCTTTCAGCTGGATGCATAGACTCAACAATACATTTGAGTAGATTTTTATGCCTCCAGGGTCTGGAATTATGACACATACAATTGCAATGATATACTGGAACGTTCCAATACGCATTTATACCCGGCCACTGTTTAAGTGTGTTACGCCTGTAGGGAAACCCGACAGGGCATTTTGTCATTACTTGTGTGTGATGTCTCGATCTATCGGGCTTAGGTAGAGGACACTTATTATAATGTTGGTTTTTACTTCCACAATTATAACATGCGCCTCTACTATACCCAGAGCCATTAACTATAGACTCTTTAGATCGATTAATTGGCAATACGGCAAGCGTTTGCCGCGTAATACTATTCGTATTAGGCCTAGTCGCAGGAATAGAGTACACTGGACTTTATTTGCCATTATACGATTTCATGGGATGATATATACAATTAGGTATATTAGTACTACCTATAATTGTACTAGGTATTCTTCTAAGATGTATACCGTATATATATACCCTCTGTTCATATAGATGGTATGGGTGAAAATACACATGGTACCAGTATAGGGACAGGGTGCACATAACTACCATCAAATTTTATTCGAATTGATAGATTCCCAAGGCATATATTAATATTCTAACTTATATTATATTTATTATACTATACATACAGACAAATAATAAATATGAAAATTAAAATATAATATAAATTTCTATAACGGATAGCAATACATCCATAAGAGACACTCTCATCCTCTCTGCTAATATGGAGTTCATGATCTCCAAAGAATTATCGCCATCACATGGGTCTTTGTTGAAGAAAGGTTGTATACATATGCACCATTTTACCATTAACACTCCGCTATTTATTATAATAATATAGCAGAAAATGCACTTTTTACATAATCGTTAATTATTTAATATATTTAATATAATTTTTAATAAATTTGTCTTAAAATATTAGGTATCATTAACATTATACAATAAGTTACAATGTAAAATATTTCATATTTATTACCATTGTGATTATATTGGCATAAAACAAAACCCCCTCATCGACCAAAACCCATCACGTCCCCTATATAAGATATAATATATTATAAAATAAGATTTACAAATAGTCATTTAGATTATAATTATATATATATATATATATATATATATATATATATTTGAGAACTATTTATTTTACATGATGTGTTAAAAAGATTCTTTTTATGGTATTTTATATATTTATATATATTTCAATTATAATTTGTTGACAGATACTGAACAACATATAATAAATTAATATTATTGAATAAATCATTTTATCTTATTTTGTTTATTTTTACATATTTCCGCTATGCGATTCAATTATAAAAAAAACTGATAAATAATTATTTATAATTTATATATAATTATAATTTAATTAACTAAAATGGAAATAATGTTTATATAGATATATCCTAACTCATTTATATAATAAAATAACAACTTGTTAACTTCATTATAATATACTTCAATATACATACTGGTACATATTTTAAATAAGTTAGTAAAGTTATATATGTAAAAAATCACCGGTTTATTAAAATTTTATATAAGAAATATTTTAGGTTTCATATAAATATTAATCTATTTTTAAAATATATAAAAAGATAGATATCAAAAATATATCAAAAGATAATAAAAATATAATATATTAAATATAATATTTGTGGTTAGTATACCGTACAAGTAATATTGGATGAGGTTATTCAAGATATATAGAGAAGTATTAATAATATAATAATATTAAAAACTATTAATTGATTAGATCTATATGAATATAATATGTATTTTATTTTATAGACAATAATTATGAAGTAATCTGGGACAAATTGTGCATTAATATTTGAGTACTATTATTAATAAACATGTATAGGTTTATATATATGTCATGATATATTTGAAATAATAAGTTTATCTTTATTTAACACATGATATCACAGATATATGAGATATATTAATATATACTATAGTTATTATTAATTTATTGAATATTAGTATGATTATATATAATATTATTTATAATATTCTATTCAATAAGTTTTTATTTGAGATATATTTCTGTTAATTGCATTTTAAATAATATATAGTATACTATCATGTAATTTATTGAAATTATTTATATAAATTATACATTATATAACTATATAACTATAATTTTTAAAATATAGTATTTATCAAAAATAAATAAATGTAATATTTAAAGTCATTACAAATTACTTTGCTAGTCATCCCAGATTAACTCACTATTAATCTAATATAAAATAAAAAGTTTTATTATATTCCAACTTAACTATTTAATAAACTACAAATATTTACTAAAGTCAATATATTGATAAATTATAATAGTTTATCTACCCATACACATTTATAAATATAATTACATTATTTAACTATAATTACTAAATTCTTACCAGGTTACTTAACACTAATAATCCCTTATTCATTCATTCTAAACTATTTCATCCTATATTACCTATATATCTATTTAGTATTGTTCTTATTTAGTTTTGCATTTGTATTTTATAAATGTATTTTTACACCATCCCAGACATATATATAAGTCAAATGATCATACGAATTGTAATATATATAGATAAACTTCTTAAATAAGCGTAAGCATCTTGGTTGAAACTATGAATATCTTCTTGGCATCTCTATAAGAGAAGACAAATCTGTTGACTATGCTACATATATATATTATAATAAAACCTGATCTCTGAAGAGGAGGATTTCCGGCAACATCAAGTTTCGTCCATTCGTAGGTATCTAGATTGAAAGAATGAACATCGTTGTAGTATCGATAGTCACCGACTGCATTGTCATGGAAACCACCAAACACTATCAGCAAACGCTTATAGTTGACCATACGATGGCCGGATCTTGCTGGAGGGGGATTCTTAGATCTAAAATACACTGATAAATCAATAATTATATATTTGTTAATATAAATTTTGTTATAAATTATTAATTAAAAAATGATATATGCATTATTAGTAAATTACATATATACTTATTTGTAAATATATTATTACATTAAATAATATATAAATATTATATACATAATTAATAAATCTATTAACATAAATTATAATCATACATATATAATAATGTATAATACAATAAAATAAAATCATTTAACACAAAAATAACTTTTTCTAATAATATTGCAGATATACCAGTTGGTACTTGCAAATATTTTAGATTAATGGAATTATGATTATTAAAATATCAATTAATGTCATAATTTTTTCTATGATAATATATTCTTTTAAACATATTTTTAATAAGGCTATTCAATTATTATAAGAAATAAACAAGTTAAAATGTAAAAAATGTACTAGTAAAATCAAATTAATATAATATTAATATATCATTCAGGGATGAGTATAATACCTATTAAACTTTATTTGTAATACACTGATTTGGTATATTTATATTTGATTAAGTAATCAGTGTATTTGTATTTAGTGTATTTGATTACATAGAGTATTAAAATCATAATATATTTAATTATTAATTTAATAGAATAACAGTTATATGTTATAAAGAATTTTAATGAAATTAGTAAATTTATCAATGTAAAAAATCAGCAACAAAATTAATATTAATACAAGAAATAATATTTTAGATATTTAATAAGAATAATAATTTATTTTTTTTATTATAATATATCAAAAGAATAACAATATAATGAAGTATTTTTCAGTACAAGTAATATTGTAAGAGTTATTTTGTAAATATAACAAAGTAATTTGAGATGACTAAAGTTATTAAATATTTATTTACGTTATAAATATTAAGTTACTAAAGTTATTAAATATTAAATATTATTAAATAAAATTATAGTATAGGATTTTATAATAAATGTATATAGGTAGAGAGTATTTCACTATCAGCGTTTATAATATAATAACATTAACAACAATTATTAATAGAGTAGATCGATAAATATGAATATAATGTATTTTATTATATATGAGATGAAGAATATATATATCTGAGACAACTAGCGCAGTACTTTTTGATTACTATATGTAATAGTTATGAAATATATTTGTTTTATTTTTACTAATAATATCAGAGATATGATATATATTAATATATACTATAACAATAACATTCTCAAATCTTATAAAAGTATATTATATATTTAACATTAATAATCTGTTGATTATTAAAATTATTAATGCATTAGTATTAGTATGATTATGTATCATATGGTATTCAATATGTTTTTATTATAGATTTATTTTTGTTACTTGTATTTTAAATACTTTGAGCGACGTTCGTTTTTTTACTACAAAATTTACAAAATTTAATACCTAATTCAAACTCTATTTTAAACTATTTTATCCCAGATAATTTGCATTGGTATTTTATTTTATAAAGTGTATTTATATTTGTATTTGAATGAAATATTACATACATATTTAATTTTTTTTTTAAAGTATTATATTTATATTAGATATTTATTATAGCATAATATTCATGCATATTCTTTAAAAATAATAACAAACTTGATCTGTTTCCATTCTTTAGTTTTCAAATCCATCACCCAAATATCTTTGTAGTGATGAAACTGAGATTGCGACGGATTCGCGAATTCTCCTCCGAAAACCCACAATTGACTACCGCCACCTTGTTTAATGGCCACAGTCTAGTGCATGAGGAAAACGGTGAAATAATGACGTTAATCTAGTGTAAATTGATTGTTAAAAACCTGATGTGAACAACGTGGGGGAGGCATACTAGGTGAAGTAACATTGTGCCACTCATTCTTAGATATCTTATAAAAGAACAGATCATTGTAGAGTAATAACTGAAATGTATTTTTATATATAATTATATTTAAGATTTAAAAAAAACGATTACATTTTTAATATTTAAAACTATAATTGTGTTGATTATTTTAACTAAATATTTATAACCTTATGACCAGTATAGTATTCTCCACCAAACATAATTAACTCATCTTTATCAGGATGCGCAGTTAGTGTCATATTAGATCTATTAATTAATTGTAATATTATATTATTAGTATTCCTAGTGAATATAGAACAAATAAATATGTACACATGCATTTATTAATATATAAGTTAATATAATCATACATTTTTATTTATATGTTATTATCAATATTTTAATAATTTTAAACATTTAATACCTACGATTAGGAGCATCACACTTGGTATCTATTACAATTGTCTTTTTAAGATCTTGTTCTTGGAAATGGGCAATTAAGGCTTCAATATCTTCCTAAAATATGAAAATTAAATTAATGAAATATATTTATTAATTTATTACTAATTATTAACATTATATATTTGAATAGAAACAAAATTAAAATTTGTCTATTTTGAAAAAAAAAATATTAAAATTTTTATAATTTATCTTAATAAAATAAAAATTAAATTATAATTAAATGAAAAATATCAATTTTAAATATTAATTAATAAATGCTATATATAATATTTTTTTTGATGACCAAATAACGTGTATACTTGCTAATATAGTATACCATGTATACTAATAATTTTCCATATTATGATATAACTTTATTTTTATTTTTCTGATTATAGAATGAATATATTATATACCTTATATTATTTTATCATTATATTTCAAATTGTACAATCTATTTTATTCTAGCCTTAATAATAAAATCTCATTGTAATATTGTATAGTGTAAGTAATGAATGATAATTATTTATTATGTTTATTAAATGCAATATGTATCATATCGAGAAAAGAATGCTTTAAATATAGACTACCTCATATGCATTGATACATGATGGTTTGATGCTATTATGGTAATGTATCACTGCATGCAATTCACAATGTTGTATGTAATATAATGTTCAATTATATTATATATATATGGGGGGGATGTAATATAATTTTGTATATGTCTCTTTTGTTTTTTTTCTGTTTTTTTGATTTTTTATTCTTTTTTTAAGGGCAGGGGTAACCTTGCCGAGTTTACATGTAAAAGATATGTAAAATGAGGGTCACTAAAAAGACTAATTTTATACAAATGCATATAATCACCTAATTTTGTAACCTATAGTTAGCTAAATATCATATCTATAAAACCTATCATATATCTAAACATATAACCACTATAAAATATTGGTTACTACCAATATCTTATTTTTGTATTTTTTTTAATTTTTTTCATAAACTTTTATAATATTTATAATTAGTATATTTAAAATTTTAATTATTACATTCTAATAGGATAGCTATAGATTTTATTATCAGTTATATCATATATATGTGCTCAGAAATTTATATAATGAATCATTATTGATGATTGAAGCAATTGGACAAAAGTAGTAATATTTTGAAAAACAAAAAAATCAAAAAAAAAAGTTCTGAGATATAAAGCCTTCTAAAGTTGTTATTACAATTATTTTTAGTTAGTATATTTTAAAATATATGACGCTATCATAAGATTAGTAAATAGATGCTTTCATGTAATTTGCTACATAATACCAAAGATTTTCCGAAGGAAAGATATAACACTTACGCGAAATCGTGTAATTCGAATTTGTATACAAAATACCCTGGTGCCACCTATAGCGGGTTACTTTTAGGAACTATGCGTTGTTTATAATATAAATTCGTATTTAACTATACACTTTTAAAATGTTAAATAATATGCTTTAAATTAATATTTATATGATGAAAACTAAGTGTTCATTACTAATATATAACAAACAAATATGATATGTATGTTTTAAATGCTATAAGTATATATTTAGTGAGTAAAAGCTAATTTATATTGCATATAATTTAATAGAGCAATGAAAACATTGTTGTATGCAAACAGAGCCGAACCTAAATCTATTTCAGTGATTTCGATACTACTGCTAGCAGCGGTTGGGGCTATTACTAAATTACGTTGCATGCATAGGGAGTGTTATATCTTTGCCTCGCAAAATCTTTGATAATACTTTAGCGAGTAAATACTGCTATTTATTACCTGATTCTTGTATTTAAATTTTTAAATTAGGATAAATATTAATATTATAAATAATGAAAATAAAACGTATCATAAATTATGATTCATAACTGAATATTTGAACACAAATATTACTCAAATTTTATCAAATATTTTTTACATGACTATGTTTAAAAACTAGATTTGAAATACTTTTATTTTAAACTTTATATACCATTTTAAAGATAAATCTGTATATTTTACAATTTTATTATAAAATTGTTAACACAAAAAAAAGGGAAGGTTTTCCCTTAAAATATGTTTTTTATTAACTCAGAACTCTATATATATATATATATACTTTACCAAAGATTTTTCGAAGGAATTATATTGCACTTGGGTAAAATTGTGTAACCTAATAATTTGATATGGCCATATAGTGTTAATATTTATATAATGATAATTTTCTATATTTATTATAATTGTGAATAATACATTATATAACAATTATGTTGAAATGATTTTAAATTTATAATATAAATTTATAATTTATAATTTATAACAATAATGTACACTAATTAGATATATTTAATATAAACAAATAATATAAATTATAAATATTAATATTAAAAAAAAACATGTATTGTATAATTTGTATTATATTGTAAAGAATTTAAACTGATGTATATAATTAGAAAACTAATTAGTAATTATGTAATTTAATGTAAAAAATAAATATATAATATAAATATATACAGCTATTTTATATAATAAAATATCAACTTGTCAACTTCATTACAAAAAAATATATTGAAAAAAGTATATATGGTTATATGCTAATGGCGTACATATTTATGGGTACATGTATACTAGTATATGTATACATATAGTGGTTCTACCAATTAAATATAATATACACTTGCACTAGTTCTCTGTATACTATATAAATATAATTTGAACTTTATATAAAATGTATAGGGAGAGTAATAACATGATCTAAATATGAAGCATGCAGGTAAATAGTATTTACTAAATACACTGTGACTATATATATTAGTGAAGAATTATACTAGATGTAATAATTATATAAATAAATTCAAATGAAAAGAATTAATTTCAAATGAATTAATAAAAATCAATTTAAGGGAATTAATAAAATTAAATTCAAATTAATGAAATAATTTCAAATGATTTAATAAACATCAATTCAATTTAATGAATTAATTTCAAATGCTTTATTTTAAATTAATAAAAATCAATTCAAATTAATTAAAACCAATTATATTGAAATAATAAATTATAATTTATATAAAATAGTATATATTCTAGAAACTAATAATTATACAGTATCTGAATAATTTGTAATTTATGGTATACTTCTAGAAACTAATAATTTCTTATTTGAATGCATGTATATGTTATATAATTAAAGATATATATACAGGTATAATGTTTGTATAATTTTACAACATTATTGACTTATTACTAAAGGGGGTGTCCGGAAATGTTTGCTAGTAAGTGATTTTATCTAGCAAGTTAACTACAATTATAATTATTAACTTTCTAGAAAATCACTAAAAATCATAGAAAATCACTTAAGTGCAACGTTGCCGATAAATATAGCAATAATATAATTCACCATGTTAAAAGATAGGATAAATAGGTATGGAGTATAATTATGTAATATGGTTCAATTTCTTATATATAGCAAAGATGGTTCACTCCCTATCTAATCTATTTAATTATTTTAATATAGTTCTCATACCAACTACTAGATGGATACACATGTATCATTTTAAGTTATATTTAATATTATTAATTCTTAAGGTAATTAATCTAATTAGCATTTAATATTATAATATATATGTGAATTATATTTTTTTAAATATATTTTAAAATTACGACATTTTCACGGCATTGAAAGTTTACATGTAAATAACAATGACTGAATCGATCTACTTTTGACCTATACAAATTCGGTAAAATTTTTATGAATTCAGTTTTGATATCTCCAAATAATATTTTTGTGGAACACTTAATTTTCGATAAATATCAAATTTGTATACATATCTTAATTAAAGATTATATTGGGGTATTATTTGTCGAATTTACATGTAAACAGATACGAATCGAAAAATAGATTTTAGTAAACATACCCGTCGAATTTGGGCTAGTGTCGTTTTTATTTCAATTAATCGGTCGAGTGAACCATCTTTCCTTCGGAAAATCTTTATCTATAGTACCTACTTTTTTTTCTATATATATCAAATAAATACGGCTTTACATGCAAACAAAATTCTATATAATTATATATCATATATATATCATATATAATTATAAATTATTAGATATTATTCTAAATAATTCCTATATATATTTTATTTTTATAAATTTCATTTTATTGATTTTAATCTATATAAATATATTTCCAATGCAGGTTACAAAACATATTATATAATAAAATGATATTAATGTTTTAGCAACATCAACACATTTTAAAAACATTTTAAAAACTATCTTATATTCATAAAATGGAATGAATTTATAATTATTAATATTTTACAATAATTATTATTTTATTTATTTACAAAATATTATGAATATGAAAGACTAGTAGGTGTCATAAATCATTGCATTTTGATATTTATATTGCAAATTTCTTAAAAAAATGTTTGGAAATGAAAGATGATTAATTATATAAAATAATTATCCAATAAAATAAAATTTATAAATTTTTGTAGAAAAAAAACGCACCTTAATAAAATATATACTTTTAATTATACTATATAGGAATGTATTTGTATGAAACTAATGCATAACATATTTATGTATTTTTTTATTTACATGATTTCTATATTTAAATGAATATTTATACATATATATAATCTATATATTATAATGTTTAACCATACTATATACAAAGATTTTGCGAAGCAAATATAATGCACTTCCTATCTACCTCTAGTTTCTCGAAATGTAACTTAATCTAAATATTAACACTAGATGGCAAAATATTATATGAAATGTTATATGATATATATATGAGATATTTTTATTTCAACATTTAAAATCATTACAATATAATACAAATTATACTACAATACATGCAGTTTTATTTAATATTATGAATTATAAATAATATATATTTATTTTTAACATTAAATATACTTAATTAATAATTAGTATAATTTCTTGTTTTCTAATTATATACATAAATTTAAAATCATCAAAATATAATATAAATTATAATACAATACATGTAGTTTTTTTTAATATTATGATTTATAAATAATATATATTTATGTTGTACATTAAATTACATAATTACTAATAAGTTTTTGTTTATTATGATTTATAAACAATATATTTATAATTTATTTTATTTTTTATATTAAATATACCTAATTACTAATAATATATTAAATATACCTAATTATTGTTATCAATAATTATTAATTATTAATTATGTTATCAATTTAAAATCATTTCAATATATATTATTATATAAAAACAAATTATTATTATTATTATTATATTAATATTATATACTAGATGGCCATATAAAATTATTAGGTTACACAAATATATACAAGTGCAATATTTGTCCTCCGGAAAATATTTGCTATATATGAATTCATTATATGTACTTATTATGCTGCCCACGTCATATTCTATAGAAATCATTATATATATATATATATATATATATACTATATACGTATAGTAAATATACCGTATATGTAATAATAACTGTAAAACTAATGTATGTATTTAATTTTATCTATTGATAATATAAAAGTATAGTTATTATTAGATATATCTATGTATATCTATTATTATATATAGCTTTAATTTTGTACTAATATGAATATACACGATGCACTCTTTGGACGCACACCTAATATTTCGATCATATGATCTGATTCATATATATAGTGCCGATATTGTTAGATGATGGTAAGATTAAGTAATCAAATTTTATATTCATATATATGATGGTAAGATTAAGTATAAAAATGTTATATTCATATATATAATATTCAATATATACTGGATTTTACTAATACAAATATTTAAAATTCAAAAATATACACGTTTTATTGATATTATGTTCTGAGATATACTATCTTAATTATTCCCACTACCAGTATATACAGAAATAATGTCCGGAAATATTTTCTAGAAAGTGATTTGCTATCAACTACTATTGTAGTGGGATACCCTCTTACTTTCCAGCAACTTACCGGAAATATAGTAACTTTAAAAGTGATACACCACTACAACTTGCTATAAAATCACTTTCTAGCAAATATTTCCGGACATTATTTCTGGAAATACTGGTAGTGGGATACCCCCTTTAGATATAGCATCCTAAAGTTTTAGTTCATATTTTGAATAATAATAATAAATTTATTGTTGTCATGAGCTGGTGTATTAAAAATAAAATGTATTATACTTATACTATAAATTATATAATATACAATTTATATGTCATTATTATTATAATAATTATATAATATAATATATAATAAAATATATATATATTTATTTGAAATTTAAATTCCACGTGATAAATTCAATTTTCATTGAATTATAAATTTATAAAAGTAGTCTATAATTTTGTTTTTAAACATAACAAAACTTGTAACAATATAAGATAACATATTACAACATAAAATTAAAAACTATATATATATATATATATATATAACTATAACTATAACTGGCTGTTAAATATATTATATGAATTATAAAATTAATATTTTTTTAAATAAATTATTTTCAGTATATATTATTATAATTATATACTAACTTCTCCGCTATTTTTCATGGATTTCTTAACTTTTTTCATAGCATTCTTCTCAGTTTTAGCTGAAGTTTTTTCTGCACCATGCTTCTCCTTTTTATTCTTTTTACCCATGATTTATTAATATTATTTTCCTTATTTGATATTAAAAAACATTCATATATTGACAATTTATTATCAATGATCATAGATAAGTATAGGCTTTGTATTTTATACATACTATGGATAGTTCTTTTTTTTTTTTGATGTTGTGAAATAAAAAATATAGCATATATTATCAATACCTCCGATAACCTCTAAATATAGAGGTTATAGGAGGTATTGATATTATACATTGTATATTGTATAGATAATTATACAATATCATAATCTTCATTTGAGCGTATATGTTATATTTGAATATAGTGTAATTCCATATAATGAATATACAAATTTTGCACACTAGAATTTAACTCTATGGTAATTACCTTAAATTAATTTGGGATGAATATAAAATGTACTTAATATACGTAATATGATACTACTTTATTTACGTAGAAGTAATTTGTAATGACTTTAAGTAAGCAGTAATTATATAGCATTGTGTATCGTTGAAATATTATTAATCATGTATAGGTAGATCGTGTTATTTATTTTTTTGTATACTAGCAAATTTTACTATATTATGACATTTATTTTAGTAGTCATTTAACATCCTTATGGATTAACATTTTATAGTTTATTTATAACTGCCTGCCTAATCTTCTAGAATATACTTCGATACTAGCCGATTCGCTCGAATGCACATAACCAATCATACGACGCGCATTACATCGTGACCTACTTATGGCAATTGTACCTATCATCAATAGATGTGTATTTTGCAAACTATAAATCTATACTATTAATTTGATAGTATCAAATAAGAAATATCACCATTTCATATAAAGATATTACATCCTTACATTTACTGATTTAACAGGAAGTCCTTTGGGTATCAGTCATAAGTTATGACTCATAACATATGACTCATAAGTCCAAGCATATATAGGCAGTACTCCTACAACCTCAGAAATTTGAAAGTTATAGCAGGGAGTTATCCCTGGTTATAGGAGGAATTGATATAGGCGATCTATATATTTTACCTGAACGCATACCCAGTTAAGTTAACTGAGTTAACAGTAATATAGTATTGGCTATAGCCTATTTATGCTAGTATAGGCCTATAGCCTACTGCTTTTATTAGGCTATATATAACCTAATAATAGCAGAATACTAGCATAAATAGTAGCCTCACGTGTTTACATTGTGCTATTATGCTGATATTATATTGCCATTAAATGTATATTATGCTATTAATTTGTAATTCTATTATGATGATATTATAATAGCAGCATAATAGACTTTTAATGGAAACATAAAAGCAGCACAATAGTATTACAAATCCATATCAGCCTAATAGACTTTTAATAGCAACACAATAGCACAATGTAAACATTGTAGGCTATTATTTATGTTTTATGCTGCTATTATATAATAATATATAGTTTATTAGGTAAAAAAAAATATATAAACAAAAATATGGAAGAAAAAATAGATATGAATTGTACAAGTACAACATGTAACATTGGGTTTACATTTAATAACAAAACCCCTTGGTTTATGCATGCCGAACAAATTAGGCTATTACTGTTAGATGGGAATATAAATAATATGCGGTATTATCATTTCAGGGAGTAGTTATATATACATATACTCGCTAAAATTCCCAGATAAATACAACTCTCATATATTAAAATATATTAATAATACTAAATATAGTAAATACCAAATCCTGTGGGATTATTAATATTAAAATACTATAAATAATGGTAGGTGTATAGTATACATTGTATACATAGTATGTATTACATACCCTATATACCATGGCCTACTTTAGCTTCAAGGAGCTAAAGGAGGCCATGTATATACCGATAATGTAAATCATCTCAAATTATTTCGAAATATTTATTATTACAATTATTATTATGAACATTTATTATTTCCAAACTAATTCAGATTACATATTATTATTATAATATATTAAATAATGCAATGTATTTATATTTAGTGTATTATACAATTATTATATATAGTAATGTATTATTTTGAAATAATTTATATTTTCTAATGTTGTTTAAGGTAATCAATTTATAAAGTATGTTATAAAAATATATATATATTTGTACTTGCAATATATATATATATATAATATTATATTTATAATTTAATTAATGTATAATATCCGATACTTTAATAATATTTATGTCATTTCAAGGATTTTGTAAATACAAATCTTCAATTTTAAGTATATAATTGCAAGCTTTGTAAAATCCTTGTCAATTTTAATTACCATATAAAAAGAATAATCTTATATCTATTATATATTATATCTATTAAAGTGATTTTATAGCAAGTTATAGTGGGATACCACTTTTAAAATTAATATATTTTAAAGTAAGGGGGTATCCCATTATAATTGTAGTTAACTTGCTAGAAAATCACTTTCTAGCAAACATTTCATATGATTGCAAGTACATTTCTCCTACCCATAGCCTATAATTTAATAGTGATTATTGCGTAAAATCTTTGATATAGCAACAAGCTCTCACTAGGTATATAAATAATAATTCAAATTATTTTCATTTATGGTGTAATTAGTATTAAATATTTTATTTATCAATTATATCACTGGTACAATATTATTTTGTCTACATATTTAAACTCATAAAACACATAACTAAGTACAGCGTTATCAATTTAGTTTAACATTATAGTATTATAATACTAATTCAATAAACTATTGAATAATTGTATATATTTAATATAATATTAGTCTAATAATAATTATTATAATTAGAAATAAATTTATAATTTAATTATTAATTATAATAATTATTATAATACTAATTTAATTATTTAGTTCAACATTGTAGTAATACAATATAAATTAAATAATTCTATAATTATTATTATACATAATCATTACACATAATCATTATGATAATGTTTTGAATTTAGTAAATGATTTACAATAATTGTAACAATTATTATAATAATTATAAAATACTTAAATTTAAATTATGAACATACTTTCGGGTAAATATCTTGCTATATCTTTTGTAATATGCATTATAGCTTGTATTTTAGTTCTTATTTCGTATCCTCTTATGCATCTAATATCTTCAAACGAAATATCAAATGTTAGTTAATATAATTATTATATTCCTCCTCCCCATGTTTGACATCTTCACTGACTACCCCGATATCTCCATCCATACTTACGCCGACGACCTTCAACTATATCTTAACTGCACAGACTCCTCTACTTATGCCCCTGACCGACTCTCCTCCTGTATACAGTCCATACACCACTGGCTTACGTCCAACTCTTTAAAACTTAACCCCACTAAAACGGAAGCTATTTTTCTCCACTTACCCCTACGCTCCTCCACTCTCCCTGAACAACCCCCCATATCAATCGACAAAACCTCACTCCCCTACTCTCAAAACATACGAAACATTGGCTTCCATCTTGATACCACCCTTTCCCTTGACTCCCATCTTATACATATGCACAAATCCATCCACTACCACCTACACTGCCTCCGCTTAATCCGACGCTCCATCCCCCTCACCATCGCTATTACCATTGCCTCCTCCTACATCATCCCCCTATTCGATTATTGCAACTCCCTACTCTTTAACCTCCCTGAATATAAACTCACCAAACTACAACGACTCCAAAACGCTGTAGTTCGCTGCGTCCACTTACTTCCCCGTCGTTCTTCTGACTCCATTACACCTCTCCTAAAACAACTACACTGGATTCCAGTCCCCTACCGCATACAGTACACACTTTCCCTGACCATCCACAAAGCTATTCACCACAACTCCCCTGACTACCTTGCCTCCCTCCTACATCTACACACACCCATCACTCCACTCCAGACCCGTTCCTCCAACACCTTTATCCTTACCACTCCCCATCTACACAAACTCCACTCTTCCAATATACGATCCTTTGCCCTCTCTGCCCCTTACCACTGGAACTCCCTGCCCAATCACCTATGAATAAACACATCAACTCCCTTCTTTGAACGCCACCTTAATACTTATTATTTCTCCCTTGCCTTCCTCCCACTCAATAATTCTCTCCCACGGACGGCCGATTGCTAACGCACCGATGCAGTCCATAAACCAAAAAAAATCAAAAAATCAAAATCATATTAAATATATAATTATATATAATTATTATAATAATATATAATATTATAATTATTAAATAATTATATATAAATATATATATATATATATATATATATATATATATTAATTGTATAACTATAATAATGTTATCCTTAGGATCATCATAATGATGTCAATTAATATTTTTGAATATAAGAAATTGTATATTACCCTGAATGGTATATAAATAATGTAAAACACACTATTTATAGAATTTGCGATTAAAGAATGGAACCCTAATGTACGAAATATGGTCCGAACCGTCATCAAGCGAACACAACATTCCTGTATATCTCGAGGTGACCATGTGAGCTTCTGTTTAAATTTAATTAATATTATTAATATTTAAAACTAGTTTATTTATATTAAATTAATAATATATGTATGAATACCAGTAAGTAATATTATTAGGTATATATTTCCTGATCACAATCAAATTTAACCTAACCATTTATCTGTTGACAATGATATTATATAGAGTAATATTATATATTAATACTATATTAGGTAAATAT
This sequence comes from Osedax fenrisi, assembly GCA_964019155.1. Taxonomy (NCBI): domain Eukaryota; kingdom Metazoa; phylum Annelida; class Polychaeta; order Sabellida; family Siboglinidae; genus Osedax; species Osedax fenrisi. Next base: position 51,861,435 of record OZ025244.1, on the reverse strand, counting down.
TATTTTAGAATTTAAAATCTTTATCCATTTCCTATTCATAAATATTTGATAGTTTCTGAAATGTTAACGTTGACATAATATATATATATATATATATTACGATCGGCACATTTTTCACGAACTTTTATTATTAATGTACTATTTTTCTTTAATAACATTGATGAGAGAATTACTAGATAATATTATTAATCCAATCTATTATAGCATTATTTTAGTCAACTAGAATATCCTATATAATATGTAATGTTTGTACGTATAGTTTGTAAATAAATCACAGTAAAATATACTTTCACATAATCAAATTAGTCACACCTATTCTCCAGAATATACATAGTATTCGGATGGAGACCTCCATATGATACACCTTGTGTGAAACATATTAGTACGAGTGTACTGTAGTGTATCACTAAAGTACTCAGCGCCAATGTTTATATTATCGACATTATTTTATAAGTTTTATAATTTTTAATTTATTATCTATTCTTTTTATTCACCAGTATACGTCTGCTTATGCACCTATGTTAGAGGGATTATATACTTGTATTAATGGGCTTATACACTTGTATTAGTAGGCTTATATACATGTATTAGTGTCACTTATACACCTATATTAGATTTTCGGTGATTTATTCAAATGAATGGTGTCAACGTAAAAAAAAAATACAAACTACATTAAATTGTAAATACAATTAGTAATAGTAATAAATGTAATGAATACATTATAAAGTAATATAATACGTTTTGAAAACAAAAATGTATAAATTAGCCTAAATTATAAGAATTTATTGGGAAAAAGTAAACTGTTGAATATCATCAGCAAACATTTTGTAGTATATATTTGGAAAGTTCTTAATTAGATCAGCAATAGGGCGGATATACATAGAAAAGAGGGATAGACCTAGAATGGATCATTGGGGAATACCGTGGTTAAGTGGAGAAAGAGGCAAGTAAGATTTATCAATCATAATAGAGATATTGCGGTTAGTCAGATATTAAGTAAATCATTTTAATGTTAAGCCAGATATACCCATTAAAGCAAACCGCGAGATTATAAATGTTATGGTCTAGGATATCAAAAGCAGATGAGAGATCAAGTAGGATTAGCTGGCAACACGTGTTGCTATTTAAGGTAGATAATGTTGTGTCAGTAATACGGAGGTGAGCTGTTTCGGTCGAATGACCCTTACGAAAAGTGCTTTGAAATGGGTCGAAAAGATTATTTTTATTTATATGGGCTGATTTAGATGAGTTGTTTGGAAACAATTCTTTCTAATATTTTACTTAATGAGGGTAGGTGGGAAATCGGGTGATCATTTCTAAGTGAGTTTGGGTCGAGGTTTTGTAATTTTTAGAATATGAGATATGGCAATATTGAGGCAGGGTGAACCTGGCCAGAATTTAGTGAGTTGGCAATAATATCCAAGAAAATAGGAGAAAATAAGGGTGAAAGTGTGTGATATAGTGATAAAGGTATGGGATCAGTGGGGGAGGTACAGTGAGATTTAATGAGTAGGTCATTTACTTCATACAGTGAAGGGATAGTGAATATACTTAATGAGTCAATAGGATGGGTAATAGAGATGGTATGATTGAGTATGGATGGAGTAAACGCGCTATATACATATATTTATATATTGAATTACAAATAATATTAAATCAATGAATAGATAATAATTATTCATAATTACTAGTCCGCTGCCTTAAATTAATCTTACATAAATCAGAAGTATTCATTCGCTTACTAAAATTATTGATCATAAACTTTGTCCTATATACAAAATAATAATATATAATTTAATATATACGTCTAAATATATATATATATATATATTTATTTATATTTTATAATATGTACCTACTATATAATATATTAACACAAGTTATAAGTTTCTATTGATGTCATACTTTCAACAGTTTATCTATACTGATAAGACCAAAGTTACATATCATAATATTATAAAAATATATCTAAAATTGTTAAATACAAAAAATACTAAAATACTACAAAACCTTCACCTATAAATGAAACTATTACATACTGTTGACTAGCAAAGAGTAATAGTTGAAACTATACAAATGACTTATATAATCTGGTAATCCTCTACTACAATAATACTGATATTGGAACAGATCAAATAAATCAACACTTATAACATATACTTCAGATACACGCCCATCTTAAAACTATTACGTTCCAACAAAAGTACCTTAACTCTTGGTGGGCACCAATACTATCTGACTTATATCGAATTTTAACAAAATAAAATGATAAAAATCCCATTAATATCACCATATAATTAATATTCAAAAATTTGACAAACTTTTGACAACTTATTTAAAAATAAAACTAAATCAGACTGTAATATTGATATCGGTAAGTTTGTAATATTTTTCATTAACAAAATAAAAACCATTTACAAAGACAGATAATTTAATAAAGATAATCTTATCATATCAAACTATATAAACAAACAAAGTAACCACCAATTATATCAAATCCAATACATAATATTACCCCAGCATATATTGAACATCTTATAAGATTAATACATTTTAAAACATGTATACATATTGATAATATCACATATTACCAACTAATGAGAAACCCAAACTTTTTCTGCCTCTATCATATTACCTTATTAACACACCAATTTCGCTCAAACAATAAAGCCCTCATTAATTACTCCAATACTTAAAAACCCATCACTAGACATATCACTTCCTGAAAACTACAGACCAATATCAAATTTATTTTGTTCATCTAAACAATAATCGCAAACAATAATCGCAAACCATCTCACCCAACTTATGAATAATAAATTACATAACCCAAGATAAAGTGTATATAAACCAAATCACAATACTGAGACTTTACCTAACAATAAATATATCTGCAAGTATTTAAAATAATCATCACGTTATATTTATACTACTTGACATTTCAGCTACACTTGGCACAATACATAATAAATTACTTTACTCAAAACTACAATACATCTTGATACACTACGTGACAATAATCACATTAATACGATCGTACTTAATAAAAATAACTTTCACTATCAAATCCAATAAACTGAATAAAACCTGCAACTGTCCTGAAATAGAGGTTCCTAAATGTAGTGTATTTAGTTATCTACTTTTCAATATATACACATCCGATATTATCTCCATATTAAATATACATAATATTAATTATCATATGTATGCAGAAGATATACAATTGTATACATCAACTTTTCATTTGCTTTATTTGACCTCCCAGAAACCATAACTAGAATAAATAAATTAACAACTGAACTAGAAATATATTTCAACAACTATTTAAAAATTAATAAGCTGAAACCTGAATGTATTATCTTCCATATCAATGAATAATTCTACCTCCCTTAACTCATATAAAAATATCAAATAGAGAAATAGAAATAAAAACCTATATAACAAGTTGTGAAACTAGATAAACACTTAACATTAAATAATCATTTTAATCAACAATAAAACAATATAAGAATAAACTATATCAATTAAAACAAATAATGCAACTTCTGAAAGAACATCTCTCAAGATAATAACATCCATTTATATAATATGGAAACTTGATTACTGTAATGCATACTAACTGATATACCTAAACTACAAGATAAAAGTTTGAGCTAAATAATAAAACAAGCTGTAGACTTATTTTTAGCTTCCAAAACAAACATATACTAATGAAAAAAGCTAAATGGACTTACCTTTAAACACAGATCCATTTAAATAACTCTAAATATTATAA
>OZ025244.1:51747660-51852660 GCA_964019155.1 Osedax fenrisi | reverse complement strand
AGCCAGTTACCATGAATATTGACACATTTCACATCAGAAAAAAACACACCCATCACTCACATCACTAATAATATACCAATAAACATTTATAAATATAAGTACACGTAGATATATAAGTGGATTGTCAAACTGTCCTTGTTATAAATACACAAGATTAGGGCATGGTTTCAAGCCCCGTCCGGACCATTAAGATAGGAAAGTAATATTTAGAAGTGATCTTATATAATTGTATATAACTAAATGATCGGCTCTCGTTAAAATCATGGATGCCTTAACATGATAGGGTCTTTGAAGGGACATAAGAGCCATATTGTTATAAGTGAAAACTTCATCTAAGTTCCTGGATGGAATGAAAGGACTCCACCAAAATAAAATAATAATAATAATAACAATAACTACCCTGCCCACTCAACCACCCCGCATACTCAACCACCCTGCACACTCAACCACCCCGCTACAATAGCATACCCTAAGTGTATAGCTACCCTCCTAATTACCCCAGTTCCATTAAAACGATAACACGTGCTATAATCGACCCCCCCTAGCTTCACCGCATGCAAACCTCTAACCTCTGACCTCTGACCTCGCTAATACGACCCCCCCATGACCCGCAGAAGAACAACACCGACGACGGCCTATACACTATATTCACGGGGGAGCGAGACATCGCCGAACTAGGCTACATAGACCGGTTCAACGGGGTCGAGTTAGTACCTTCACTTAGTTAGCACTACTTTCAATGTAGTCTCTAGGACTAGCCCAACACAATATTTACGACCAGATAGTAAAGTATGTATTATTACTAGAGGTATGTCAATACACTGTATTGGAACTATGCAATAACAATGCCTGTGTATCACACACATACACACACACACATACACACACATACACACACACACACACACACACACACACACACACACATGTGTAGTGTGTGTTACAAAGCCTACTCTAGCATTACTATTATGTTCTTCTATATCATGTAACATACAGATCAGCTCAGCTAGGAAGTATATAGCGAATTACAGTTAATGTAGTTAATTAGTAGTGCATGCAGGGTTGATGGTTTTTTCGGTTTTTACGTAAAAACCAAAAAACCCGGTTTTTATCGGTTTTTATGGTTTTTATGGGGTTTTAACGGTTTTTATCGGGTTTTATCGGTTTTTATTGTTTATACGGTTTTTACAATACAAACAAGTACAAATTATAATTTTTTCATAACAAAAAATTAACTAAATTGTATTATTTTCATTATAATTTTAAATATATAGACATCACATAATGGAAGAGTTGGAATCGTAGAATATATTATTTTTGATTGTTACGAGTATATTATATAATATATATAATATATATATTAAAAAAAAATATTAAATATTATCAAGCCTATCAAATATTATTTAATACTATTATATTATTGTTATCATAAAATAGATTATTAGCTATATGTAATTAAAGTGGTCTTGAATCAATAACAGGGTTGATGGTTTTTTCGGTTTTTACGTAAAAACCAAAATACCTGGTTTTTATCGGTTTTTATCGATTTTTATCTGGTTTTTATGGATTTTTCAAAATAAACAAGTACAAATTATAATTTTTTCATAACAAAAAATTAACTAAATTGTATTATTTTCATTATAATTTTAAATATATAGACATCACATAATGGAACATAATTATTATTCAACATTATAATAAATTTAATAAGTTCCTCAGTTAAAAACCATTATTGTTAAATAATTATAAATGAATAGATATCATTTGTATAGCTATTTAAATAAAAATATAATATCAAATGTAATTATATAATATGATTACATTTGATATTATATTTTTGATTCATATTTATAACATTTAATTTGATAATATAATAGTTACAAATATTATAGTTATTTTATTTGCGTTTAGAGTATTTCGGCTATAGCCACACCCATAGTCCCACCCCTTTTGAAATCACCGCCTACAGTGTCTGGTAACCGTTACAATATACTAAAATTTGTAGTCTAAAATAGTACTTTACTTAAGTTTGGTAATATTTGTCTATTACATATAAATAACTATTATTAATAATAATGTATTATCATAAAAACTATAATTTAAAAGTTAAATTAATTTGTTAAAAACCGTAAAAACCGACGAAAAAACCAATTTGAAAAAACCAATTTTAAAAACCGAATCAACCCTGCTTTTAAAGCAGTGCTTTACTTCATATTATTTAGTAAAATGAGTAAGTTTGGTAATATTTGGCAATTACATATAAATAACTATAATTAATAATAATGTATTATCATAAAAACGATATATTTTTACATTTCAATATATAAATATTTCATAATTAGAATATTCTGCCTAATGGTGGCGTAATTAAATTTGTTATCACATAATCATTGTATCGTAGGCATGTAAGTGTAATTAGATGAGAGTCCTACCCACTCACTGATATAACATATACTGTAAGCAATTATAACTTATTATAACTTATAATTTAAAAGTTAAATTAATTTGTTAAAAACCGTAAAAACCGTAAAAACCATAAAAACCATAAAAACCATGGTTTTTACAACTTGAAAAAACCGTAAAAACCGACGTAAAAACCCATTTGAAAAAACCAATTTTAAAAACCGAATCAACCCTGAGTGCATGTATTCATCTACTTGATGCCTGAAGTACACCTAATTCTGAAGTCACCAGTAATATACATACAAATAATAATACATAAGTGAAACACACTAATAATCTCACATACTATGATAATATCATGCGGGAATATGTATTCAAATATATATATATATATAATATATTACTTGTTTAGTTAAACATACCCGTTTCTATTTGTAGGTATCTTTAGCTAGGTAGATAATTGTAAGGTGTTTATTTAATTATTAAAATACAGAAATAATAACTATGTAGTATTCTAGTTATTTCATAATTGATATTTACATTCTGTATAATTAATCCCTACATATTCAGTCACATGACTTATTGGTCGAATAAAGAAGCAAACCGAATATACGGAACAGGTTATAGAACCTATTGGTATAGGCCGCATGTGTTGTTATCTTATTAAGGGTGGTCACATCCCACTACAAGTATTTCCGGCAACTTGCCGGAAATATTGTAACTTTAAAAATAATTTCTACCAAGTTAACTACAATTGTAGTAGGATACCCCCTTACTCCGGCAACTTGTCTGAAATATAGTAACTTTAAAGGGGGTATCCCATTACAACTTGATAGAAAATGGTTTTAAAGTTACAGTATTTCCGGTAACTTGCTGGAAATACTTGTAGTGGGATACTCCCTTTAGGTACCGAGAGGTGTTTGCGTATGTTTATAACATTTGATTGATGAGTTGCACTCGTGCTTTATTCCATAATACTTCAGCGTATAGTAACATAATATAACATGTATTATATATTATATATTAATTTATTTAATTACGTTAATTTGATTTATTAATTTTTATTTAATTTTTTAAAACATTATTTTAATATAATTTATATAAACGCATCTATATATATAAATTTATAAATATATACTAATTTTATTATAATTATATTTACATTAATGCAAATAATAGCATGAATGATGCTAATGTATTAAATGTTGACATGTAGTATTATCATGTTCTACATGTATTGTTCCTTATAATGAACTATTGTCATCACAACTATATATACATTCTGATCTTATTCTTTTGTGATTACAACTTAGTTTTATAATTATAAACTAGCTTTTATTCAACTATTCCACTTTATTTGTTATTCGATGGTTGTTGATTTAAAAACATACATTAATATGTATATACCATCGATATAAAGAAAGTGTATAAGCAATTGAATGTAGTGTATGGCACTATCCGCTACGAGCGCTGCAGTCGAAACCCACTATCTGGCCCACTACTTTTTATTTATAATAATATGTATTTATCATATATATATTGATAATCACTACCAATTTTAATGTACTATCGATACTAAAAATAAAATTATATATTTAAAATACATAATATCAACATTCCTCATAATTTTGTGTATTTAAATTGAAGATATAATACTATTTTATTGATTTTATTGATATTTATAATTTAAATCCATTGATGTAGATAGAAGTCACTTTAATCTATTTTGACGAAAAGCCTACTGTTTTAATATTTGAAATATATAATATGACTAATATCAAATCAAAATCACTGATACCATTTTGTTAATTTATCGATAAAAGTGTCATTCACGTGTCTATCTTTTACATGCATTGCGTGCATCAATTGCTTATCCACTTTATTTATATCTATGGTATATACGTGTATATATGTATATATATTACATAATCATTATATATTATGTTTACTTATTATATTAACAATAATTAATCTACATATATCTATACATATAGAGTCTATAATATAGACACATACATACACAAATACATACACATACACACACTACACTCATGAATACACACATACATACAGACACACGCGCGCATACACACATACACACACACACACACGCACATACACACACACACAAACACACACACACACACATACACATACACACACACAACCACACACACAAACACACACACACACATACACAGATGGATCTATTCACCCCCCTTTCCTTACCAAGGATACAGTACTGCACATGTTTCAGTCGTTAATCTTCAGGTTGGAAATCTTATACTGCTTATTATGAGTGGTCATCTTTATTGTGATAACATATGATTGCTACATTTTAGAATAAATAACTCGCGCTTACCTTATATCCACATCTCCCAATGTAGTAATATATTATGTTTGTTATAGATATGTGAATTTATCAATAATTAAAATTTATTTAAATATATACAAGGTATGTAAACTTAGTTTTAAATAGGAATACACATTTGTAATAAATAATATCTCAATAACTATGTGTGTACACTTGAATCTGTTAACTATATTTACTAGTCGTAACTAGTGAGATAAATGCGATGATATTATATAATTGTAATTACTATTAAGTAGTAGATATGTAATACGGTATAGCCTAATGTATAGAATAACCATATATGCTGTATATATATAATATATATTATATATATATATATATATATATATATATATATATATATATATATATATATATATATATATATATATATATATATATTTGTGAATAATGTGTTAAGATTATTTAACCTATAATTAATGAATAAGCTAGTTATGATATTAATTAAATCGGCTAATACTTATACTACGTAGAACGCACTCGTGTGCCTGCACCTAAACTAAACAAGTATCACCACCACACCCCCTTACTACAACCCCAACACCACTACACCCCTACCACCACACCATTACCAATTCACCCACGTACTACACCCACATTCAGGACCGGTGACGCCACCTATGACAGAACTTATCAATCTGACGAAGATATCACGCTGATGCGCTTCATAGCCGCAGTGGATACGTTCGATGCCCCGGATGCCAGTTAGTCAGCACCCGTTGTGGGGGTGAACTCTGACCTGTGTAGGGGTGAACTCTCACCTCTGTAGGCTTTAGCTCTCTCTCGTGTGTGACGTTAATGGCGGTGTGTAAACCTTTAGTTACTAGGTATTAGATAACATTACTCCCCTTATAAACATATCTATTCTTGAGATCATATACGAAACAGTAGGAATACGATTGTCGACTTAATTAAATAGTAGTAACCTGCACATGTCACCTTTAGGTTTAACCTGTTAACCTTGTAGGTGAACTTAATCTCTAATAACTTAGCCACCCACTCGCGCAATAGTATTATCAGCGTGACATGCTTGAAGTTAATGCCAGTGCCTATAGGTAACAGGTAATAGTTAATATCACTGCCCGTGTTACAACTCAATATTCGCAATCGCAATACGAAATAGTACGAAGCTGATGAACTTAATAGAACTTAATAGAACAATAACAGTGGCGAACATCCTCAGCCTCTCTGTATACCTGCCTAACTCTCACGCGAGACCACCTTTACTTGAGATAAAGCATGATGCGAGAGAGGAGGGTGCTGCCCTCATTGCATCTAGTAATGGTTCATAGTGTACACTGGTATCGCCTGTGTGCTATCTTAACCACTCCTATAGTAGTATCATCACTGCCACCATTAACTAGCACCACTACTATCAATGGGTACTAGGTAATCTCTGACCACTTTTTATTTTACTTGTTACGACATTTATGTTTCTAAAAAGTGTTCCGAACTTTCTAAAAAGTGGTACGAATTTGGAGTTTACCTTGTCCAAACTTTTCGTTATTCCTATCAATGCTGCAGTCATTGTCTGCTACCACTGTTATCACTACTATACCTACTACAACTGTTATTACCCCAGCACCCCTCTATCACCGCACACATTCATGATAGCTTACCCCCCCGCAGAAAGGCCAACCTTCAACGCGGGCTTCTGTACCCCTAAAGATAACTGCATGCCTTCCGGGGTAATGAACATATCTAGCTGCTTATCAAGTTAGTCTCGTTTACTCGTAGTATTGCTTGCTGGTGTATAATAATAGTATAATAAAATAATTTATTGAATATAGAAAATAGATATTCAAAATGACATAAAACAGGAGACAAAACTAATAATAAAAAATAAATAAATGTATTAACATTATTGATTTACATATGCCATAGGTAAATAGATATTACCTGAGCTAACAATAAGTCTAACTCTACACTGTGTATGGGCCATACCAATACTTAATGTTTTCTTTAATATTGATTTAAAATAATATATCGACATATATACAAATTTATATTTCATAATTATTTAAATTACCTTAAAATATAAATATTTGATATCTCAAAAATCTATCAATCTTCTACGTTAACTCCTTTGCATGAATAATATACTCAACATTTATTTATATTATTATATTCTTAAATATATCAATCATTCGTTCAAATACCCTGTATTCATATTTATTAATAAACTTGGAATTCAGTATTCACAAGTATGAATACATATAACCTTAGTGTAAAATATTTAATAAAGCAGAAAGCATCAACAAGTTTATGTGTATACTATATATGTTTATTATTAGCTACTACTTATTATATAAACATCTTATACATATAAGTGACAAGCTTTCAATAAATATTAGATATTATAATAAATCATTAATATTGACTAAATTTACTTTTTTACAAATATTTTAATAGTTAATAATGTTATTATACCATAGTGGAACTATACTTCTACATATGTAGTATATTAATTACATTAATTATTGATAATTATACTTTATTAATTGAATGCAATACTCCTATATTTTATACATATAAAAGATACTAAAATGACTATTTATAAAATAATTATCCATCATATTTTATCAGACATTTTCTTTAATGGTTTTAGAAATAATATATATAATAATAAAATGTATATTTTTGTATCTAATATATTTTTTCAAAAGTTAAGCATTGATCAAAAGTATTAGATATATGTGCACAGAAGATACGAACACAGACAATATTTTCAAAATATTAAAAAAAAAATTAAAACAAATTAATATTATAAATAAATTGCGGAAATAATGATACATATATTATGATATTATATTAAAAATATTAAATTTATTTAAATAAAATTACACGTTATTACTATATTAAATGAATGTTATTGTATATAGTAGATATTGTATATAGAATTTATTATGAGTCAATCCAGTTTTAATTAAATTTTCATTCATTTTTATAAATAAATAATTTACTGAAATATATATATATATCATTCATATGTTCATTATATCATTATATTTTATAAACTATGATATGTATATATAATACAAAATAATATAAAAATATATGTATATATTAAATACAATTTTATTATAATATTTATAATATATTTTAATATATTTTTTTTGCATTTTAAGATGATTCTTTTATGATTTCTATTTTACATTAAAAATACTAATTTTTACTAGCCTAATGTAAGCATACTTTTTAAATTTAATATTTCAAATTTTATTAATAATCTATATAAAAACTAGAAAATAATTTCTATTTTGCCATTTTAAAATGATTTATAGTGTACTTTTAAATAACCAAACTAACTTCTCTTATGACCTAACCCACTTATTTCATGGCACCTGGAGATAAAGCATTTATGTCAACTAATATTAGAGATATTATAACATAGCTGTAATCATTATTGATTGTAATTATATATTTTGTATATTAAATATTAAATTTTGTTTGTAAATTTTTCATTTTACATAGTATAAATAGTAATTTTACATATTTAATGTAATACCATCATAGATATATGTTAATAATATATATATAAATAAATCATGAATATATACAAATAGTTTTAAAGTAGTACATCTATATTACATTGCATGGCAGCACTTTATACTGTGTATCGTTATAACTGATTGTGAAAATTAATAAAACAATATTATTAAATCAACTTTCACCAGTTCAAAACATTTCAAAACATTTCAAATATTTATATATACTGTAGAAAGTTTACTCGTCGAATTAAATTACGAACATGAGACACGCATGCAAATAAAATAACTATAACATTTTTAACTATTATATAATCTAATTAGCGAGCGCAATTAAAATAAAATAATCCTATAAAAAACTATCTACAATATTACATAATCGAATTAGTGTTTACGGTATTTGTGAAATAGCCACGCCCATAGTCACACCCCTTTTGAATACACCTGCTACAGTGTCTGGTAACCACCACACAGGTAGTATATACTATGCTATACATATACTACACTCATACTACCTGTATGTAGCATTGACCACTGGTCAGTCTAATAATTGTCCTTATCTAATATCTGCCAGGCATTATCTATGTATTACATAATTTATTGTATAACACCTGTCTACCTATCAATCTTACCTGTCTACCTATCATTCTCTACCTATCTACCTATCATTCTCTACCTGTCTACCTATCATTCTTAACCTATCAATCTCTACCTGTATACCTGCCCGCCTGCCTGTTACAGTAGACGGAATCCACGTTCCGATATCTGTGTCGTTCCCTCACTTCTATCTCGGAGACCCGGGTCTACTGCGAGACATCGCGGGGGGGTTAAGCCCTGATGACTCCATGCAGACCCATCTAGATATCGAACCGGTTAGTCACGAACGGGGGTGGGGTGGAGGAGAGGGGATGTAGTCGTAGAGAGAGTAGATGCAGGAGGAGGTAGAGCATGTATAAGAAGATGTTTAAGGATAGATGGAAGAGGAGGTAGTGCAAGTAGTTGTATGGAGAGTAGATGCAGGAGGAGGTAGAGCATGTATAAGGGGAGGTTTAAAGATAGGTGGAAGAGGAGGTAGTGCAAGTAGTTGTACCTAGCTGTACGTACATGTGTGTGCACATGAAATATAGTTCTACCACTTATACGACTCTATCTATGTTGTAATAGAAACGATTTTCTGAGGAAAAATATAACACACGCATAATCGTGTGATTTGATTTTGTACACAAAAAATTAACATACGTTGTTATTTCTGTAAATTGAATTGTTTACGATGTAACTTCGTAGCAAATTATACACTATTAAAATTTTAAATAATTCTTTACAATATTATTTATATGATGAAAACTAATTTTCCATACTAATATATAACAATATTGTATGTTGGATTTAAATACAATACATATCTACGAGGTGAGGTTAAAGCTAACTAATATTGCAGGTAATTTAATAGAACAATTGTTGTATAAAAACTATTTCAAACCTAAATCTATTTCAGTAATTTCGACACTGCGAAATAAAGTATCGAAATTAGGGAAACATTAGGGCTTCGTATTAATAATACATTGGGTAGTACATTATTAAGGCGTATTACCATACAGAATGGTTTTGTTCATATGCGTACTATATTTTATATGATAGAATATCTAATTTATTTTTATTTATTAATTTTAATAATTATAAATTAAACGATTTATTTATATTTTAGGATCTAAATCATTAATTATTTAATACACTATTTTTACAGAATATAAACTCTATTCATATCACATACACAATCTATTTATAGCTCACCCCCCCCCCCCCCCCCGCACACAATCTATTTATAGAACACCGGAATAGTGTTCAGCGGAGAGAAGAAGCTTCAGCTGAACGTTAACATTCGTAGATCTTCCGCTTTCAAGGGCATGGCACATCTCAGAGAACTCGTGTTCCCAATTCTATGGTTGAATGAGGTAAGCGATAACCTGGAGCCTTAACTACCCTCGTGGAGCATAATCTACCCCCATTGAGCCTAAGCTACCCTTCTTTCACACTAAAACAAAACAGCTGCCCGATATAGGCTACTTCAAATTATTTGTTTTAAAACATTTACTAGACATGTCAACATTTAATATTTCATTATAAGTAATTTATATATAAACGCACGCATAAGGCGTGGGTCAACTTGCACTGTCTGTAATTGTAACCGATATCGGGTTGTGTGGTGTGAAGCTAACAGCTTTACCCTAGCACACGGGCAGAGTTTAGCTACAATAGGGGCAGCAACTTTACATACACCCTATCACTATATTGTACATAGTGATCATTGTTAATGGAAGTTGATGTTTATTGAATTATTTATTATTGATTACAGTTCATAGAAAAGTATACTATTATTTAGTTAATTAACTTCTCTATATTATAACATTAGTATAAATTATAAATAACGACTTAATTTGTATTATTTATAATTATTAAATTAATTAAATTAATTGAATTATCGTTTATAGATGTTAATATTTAATATTTATAGTAAAGTTATAAATTATGTATTATTAATATCTAAAGTAAATGCTTAAAATCACAAAAGTAAAATACCTTTAGATATAATAATATAAACATATTAATAATTTATAAATATGTATAATTTCAATGCAAATAAAGTTAATACTATCTAATAACAAGGAGAGGAAGCGATCGCTCTCAACCACCCACTGCTAGGTCATACATGATTAATAGGAGTACTATATAATACCATTCTTCCCCAACTTTCCCCTAATAATACCGTTCTCTTTATCTTCTTCTTTATCCGCTTACATCTTCCACCCCACTGCCTCATATTTGCATTCCTCTCTTGCATCGCATTCCTTTTTTCTTCCTTGTCCCCTCCTCTACTAAACTATACCAACACCATTGCAGAACGTAAAGATTGACAGTAAAACGGCGGGGCTATTCCGATCTAAACTGATGATACTGACTATTATCAGTGTAGTGCAGTACGGCGTGTTTATCTTCTTTGCAACCATCGCCATGGTGATTGGTTCCTTTATTGTTGTGCGTCATGTACGTCTAGGATCTGTTAGTATTCACTGCGTGTGTATATGTTCACGTGTGTGCGTGTGTGCGTGTATATGCTATGTTTCATTAATTAATTATATATAATTTATATTTATTTATAATTAGAATAATATATAATTTGCATATATAGATATTATAATATATATATATAACTGCCTGCGTGGCTCAGTTGGCTAAGGCGTTAGACACACAAGCAGTATGACGCGGGTTCAAGCCCCGTCCGGATCTTTAAAATAGGTTTTAAAATAATATTTAGAAGTGATGTTATATAATTGTGTATAAATAAATCATCGGTTCTCGTTAAAACCATTGATGCCTTAACATGAGGGAGGTTTCGAAGGGACATTAAAGCCACATGGTTATAAGTGAAAAGTTCATCTAAGTTCCTGGATGAGATGAAAGGACTCCACCAAAATAACAATATTTATATACATACATATTAATATAATGTAATATATATATATAATATATATTATAAATGCTCACTGGGCTGATAATTCATTACCATTACCTACACATATACTATTTTAATAAGCATTAATTGAATAGGGCACTAATAAGTTATCTATTAACGAAGAACAGGATGTTGATGAAAGATCTCCGTTGATTACATAATAGCCGATTCTTGACAGGCATAATAGTATAATTACATCATACCGTATTACATCATTATTACCACATTGAAACATTTATTTTTACTAATTTATTTATTTTCTTCCATAACATTATGATTTATATTTGTATTCTATACAATTTATGCGATGTAACATTGTCACATGCCTTAAGTATTGTTAATATTTCGTTATTTATACAAACTTTATTATTATCCGATTGCTCAAACATTTATTAATAGTTTTAATTTCAATGCAAATATTTTTATATCGATAAGATATTCTATAAATATAAATATTTTTTCATAATACAAATTTTAATTTCTTAATAAAATATTTATATTAGTATATTTCATATTTTATATTATACAAATTTCAATTTTTCTAAGCTCAATATATATTTTATAAAAATACAATATGTATTCAAATATTATTATTTAAATTATATTATTAAAATATTTTATATAGAAGTGATAAATAAAAGTATTAATTTTGTAATCAATTAACTTATCCACAATATAGTTATTAGTTAGCCTACTTTATTTCATAAATCAAAAAATATAAATATATATATATTTATTATTATTATGTCATTTTCATTGAAAAATTTAATATTGTCTAACTAATAAGGATAATTAATTACTTTAAATAGAAACAATAAATATTATTACACTTATATATATAAAAATCTAATAATGTTGATTTATTTAAAAATTTCTAAAAGTTCTATAATAAAAATGTTAATCTAATTGTACACTCAATTATAACTATATAAATATAAAGATAATAAGAGATAGATAATATAGATAAATAATTGTATTTGTTTATTATTTTTATAAAAATTATGATATTAAATTTATATAATTATATGAGTAAATGCATTAATATTTAGGTCTGGATTCTACATTCTACATTTCACCTCCACTGCATTATACATTTCACATCCACTGCATCCTTCTTTTCAACAAGCATAAGAAACCTTATCTTAGACCACTACTACTAGATTACATAAAATATCTTCTTAGAGTTTCTTAGATTTATTTGTTTTACGCTTTAAATATTTATTTTCGTTAAAGTTTTCACACTCCCTACCATTATATAATACTGTTCATACTCCATATTATTGTATCATACTGTTCACACTCCATACCATTGTATAATACTGAGGTAGAACTGTATTGATATGTAGATAACCTATTATAAATGTCAGGGATATTTTGTATCATTCAGTTGTTACTAAAAATAGATATATATGATTGTAGTTTGAAGAGTTAACAAAGATTTTCCAAAGGAAAGATATTGCACGCCCTAGCTATCTCTAGTACCTAAAAATGAAAATTTAAAATGAAAAAACAACATTAACACTAGATGGCGAAATAGTATATGCAAAGATTTTCCGAAGGAAAGATATAACACTTACGCGAAATCGTGTAATTCGAATTTGTATACAAAATACCATGGTGCCACCTATAGCGGGTTACTTTTAGGAACTATGCGTTGTTTATAATGTAAATTCGTATTTAACTATACACTTTTAAAATGTTAAATAATATGCTTTAAATTAATATTTATATGATGAAAACTAAGTGTTCATTACTAATATATAACAAACAAATATGATATGTATGTTTTAAATGCTATAAGTATATATTTAGTGAGTAAAAGCTAATTTATATTGCATGTAATTTAATAGAGCAATGAAAACATTGTTGTATGCAAACAGAGCTGAACCTAAATCTATTTCAGTGATTTCGATACTACTGCTAGCAGCAGTTGGGGCTATAACTAAATTACGTTGCATGCATAGGGAGTGTTATATCTTTGCTTCGCAAAATCTTTGGTATATGAAATGTTAAATCATGCGATATTTTTATTTAAATTTCTTATTTTCTAATTATATACATACATTTAAAATCATTACAATATAATACAATACATGTAGTTTTTTTTAATATTATAATTTATAAATAATATATATTTATATTATATATTTATTTTTTACATTAAATTACATAATTACTAATTAGTTTAAGTTCTTGTTTTATAATTATATACATAAGTTTAAATTCATAACAATACAATACATGTTTTCTTTTAATATTATAATTTATAACAATATATTTATCATTTATTTTATTTGTTTATATTAAATATAACTAATCAGTGTATTATATTTTTATATAATTATATTATCATTTTAAAATAAGGTCAATACAAATTATAATACAATATACATGTATATTGTATATAATTTATTATTTACAATTACAATAAATATAGAAATTTATAATTATAAAACTATTAACACTAGATGGCTATATCAAATTATTAGGTTACACAAATTTACACAAGTGCAATATCTTTCCTTTGGAAAATCTTTGGAGTTAATGTGTATATATATATATATATATATATATATATATATATATATATTTAATTTCAAATAATTTATTATATATATATTTCATTTTATAATTTACGTACTATTATAATTATAAATAAAATAGAGGAATGAATAATATTATAATTTATTAATAATATGATTTATTCAAATAAAAATAACTATTATTTAGAAGTATAAATTTCAATATTTAATATAATAAATGCTGATCGATATATAATTTCTATATAACGAATATTATTACGTTACATTATACAATATAAACTCTATATTAAAGAGTATAAATACATTAATTATTGTATAGTTATAAATGTACAATACAATACAATAACTATAAGAAATGGTATAGGGGATTTAGACTTTATCAACAAAAACAGAAATTCATAAAAAAGATATCTGAATTTCAAAAATAATTATATGAATTTATTTATAATCGTAAATTTGGAATCTAATAAATTATATAAATGATTTATATTAATTTAAAATATGTTTTCATAAAAAAATGTATCTCATACTAAGAGAATGCATATGCATAGGTATTATTCAATTAAGTTTTCTGGTAAATATTGAAATAGTATATTAATACACATGTAAATACTTTTACTAAACAGTATATATAATATACATTTATAACTTATTTTATAATGTTCACATTTTGCTTATATGTTACTTTCTATTAGCTAAATAACAATAAGATTCCTATTACTTGTAC
The DNA here is from genome assembly GCA_964019155.1 of Osedax fenrisi. Lineage (NCBI taxonomy): Eukaryota > Metazoa > Annelida > Polychaeta > Sabellida > Siboglinidae > Osedax > Osedax fenrisi. Next base: position 51,837,614 of record OZ025244.1, on the reverse strand, counting down.
AAATAATATTTTACTAAATAAAAAATATGTATACATATATATGAATTAAGACAAGTTATGTAATATACATTGTACGCTATAAATGTTATATCGTACAATGTACACTATCTTATACATCTTATACATCGTAAACTGTATATTGTTCTTATTATGCAGATGTCACCATTTTCCTGATTCTGTGATTTGCATTTTATGAAGAAGTTTCTCAAAATTCTGTTCAAATCAAGGATAGAGTTATGGACAAATGAAAGATGTATTATTATTATTTAAATAACATTTATTCCTGTAATTCTAAATTAATATTTATATATATATATATATTCAATATATATATATACTGATATTAAATAATAAAGCAGATTACTTTGATAATTTTGTTTACTACAAATTAAGGGTAGAAACATCAGTGGATAATGCAGAAATTGCAGTAACAAATAAACTATCATCGTAAGCTAATCGTACCGAGATGATAACAATAGAATTATATAACAATAGATTTGCATAACAATAGCAACACTAACGTTGATGTTCTCCAAGTGGTTTAAACTTTCGTGATCGATGTCATCTTTGTGATCATTTAACTAGTGATGAGAAGAATAAGAATTACGGGTATTGTTATGCAATATATTATATCATAGTATATATATATATATATATATTAATAGTGTACATTGTATAACCTTTGAGAAACTAAAGTTGCGATATATTTATGAAAAGTGTAAAATAATAAATTTGTAAAATTAAATAGAAATATAAGAAGTATTTACTTTTTTCTGAGCAATATATTAAATGTGTATTATTGTAATTATATGAACGTTTATTATGTAATTATATATCATATATCGTAATGCGCAGTTAGTGAGAAAAAATATATCTCAAGTAGGTAAATTATAATTTATACAATGTACGTATATTATGTAATATTTTAGATATCTACATAATAATATATTCATATAGTATGTAATTACTATCTATATATATATAGTATATTATTAATTATCAATATTGAACGATAGAGTGTTGATTATTTTTCATTTGAAAGAGTTAAAATAAACTTAAAGAGAGGAATATATAGAATAAGTGGTGTTTATTGTGGGATAACAGAGTGAATATTCACAATCAATATGATTCAGATAGCGAATATGTAAGAATATAGGTACAGTGTACCTGGAGCAATGTAATGTTAGATTGAATGTTAATGCCGTATAGTGGTATAAGTATGGGTATACTTACGATATTGTATTTAGCTATATATATCATTTGTAAATTATATTACAGTAAATACTAGGGCTCGCAATGAGCACATTTTTCAAAGCTTCGAAGTCGCCTCAGTCCAAAAAAAAACTTCTAAAACGTCTCACAACAATTTTTTTTCAATTAAAAGCTTCAACTCGTATCAATAAACTAACATCTTCGGCTCGCGTCGATGTGCACCGAAGCATGTTTCGTACCCTTGTAAATACTATAAGATAATAAGATAATAGTTACCACCTACTCGCTGGATGGTTGTCAGATACCACTTATGTTTCATAGTTATCATTACTACATCATCGGATTGTATATGTATATATGTTTGTATGCGTGTGTATATATGCATATGTGTGTGTTTGTGAGTATGCGTTTGTGTATAGGTCACTCTCTATCATAGGCCTATCTCACTCCGTCCTAGAAGTTGCTAACCTTCTTCTTCCCGTTGTAGCCGGTTCTGTTGTTATGAGCGCCCCCTAGTGAAATGCATCGCTTCAAATGTCTCCCCCCAGAGTCAACGTCCTATCGGATAGTGTAGTCGTTGTGATAATGAACAGTATTACACATATATAGGTATATAGTCACATGTATAGTCTCTTACACATGGATGTATAATGTATCGGATGTATGCATTTACGTTATTTATTGTAAGTATTGTGTTTCTTTATATATTAACTAATATTTATGTATTTTATTAAACGGATGCGTTCACATGCTTTGTATTCATTTATTTTCCAAATAAATGTTTTTTATTTACAAATTGTATTATTGTATATCTACAATATATGAAAAATAATCTTTTAAATAGTCTTTAAATCATATTTCTATGAAAAATATAACTTATAAAATAACACTTTTTAAAATACTAATATGAAAATCATAACAGTATAACGATAATACTAGTATAATATAACACATATAATCATTGAGCTTGAGAGAAAATTTCTCTCAAGCTCTATGCATACAATAATAATAATATTTATTTATTGAAATCACAAATATATATATTTAATAAAATACAAATAGCGGATACAAATGGATCCTCAAGAAGTCATAGACTTATACATGATATTTTATTATTTACATAGACTTATATATATTATTTGTAACCATGTATTCATTTAATCATACATATACATATATAACTAAAATATAATAAAACATTAAAAATAATATAAATATATTACATATAATTAAAATTAGAAAGTTTAACAAAAAATAAAAAATAAAAATGCAATTAAAATCTGAAATTGAATTAACTTTAAATTCAATTTACACAGGTGATCAATATACGATAACTTTTCTAATAATGCATATTTGAACTTATATTTGTATATAATGTTAGAAAACATATGTATAATATATAATTTCAATTTGACAAAAATGTATACAGAAATATTATAAATTAAACATATAGCAGGAAAAATTTATATATATATATATCTTTATTAATACTTTACAAAATGTATATATATATATGTATATATATATATATATATATATGAACATTGTATACAAATATACACTCTATAAAATAAAAAATAGTAAATATAATGTAACTATAGTTATGATGATAGTAATAATTATAATTATAATTGATAGATACAAAAACAATTATAAAAAAGTTAATACCGTTTAAAAATAGCAATATTCCCTATATTTTACATATAAACTCATGGACGTCTATCTTCCCCTTGATCAGAATTCTGTTTTCGTATGTATTCACATGTGAACTATGGGCAGAGATATTGTAATTCTAATGTTTTATTCCCACTATTTTTAATTCCTTACTCGATAATAATCCAGTAATGTTCAGTATTTCATTATGCGTAAAGATATATAATAAAACAATTCGATGAACAAATAAATAATTAACAAATAAGTTTGATAAATAAAATTACTTATAAATGATTGAAATGGTAAGTAATTAGTTTATCGTAATCTTTTTTAAATTTGGAAGATAAATCCCTTATCAGATCATCCATATCATGCTCGCCCACGATCCTGACCATAATATACACTATGATATACACTAATAAATACTATAATATATTCTATAATATATACTATAATATACACTATACATATAATATATAATATAAAATATATACAGTGTAAAATAGACTGTTTTAGTAACTTTTGTAGTTCCCTTCATAAAAGAGTGCCATCTATCTTGGAATAATACCTCTTAATCATACCAGATATAGTAATAAAAAAAAATTAAAACGGACAAAAATTCAGAAATCTATAACAATATTAAAAAAAGATAGGAATTAGAAAAATAACGAACAAATTTAAATTACAGATATACGAAAGGAACATGTTTTTTACAAGTACAAATTTTCTTAAATAATATATTAATAAAAAATATTAAAATTTGTTTAAAAAATAATTAAATCGTCTACAGAAATTTTAATTTAGTTTTTAATTTTTTTCTAAATCGAAAATAAAATTACCTATGGTATAATAAAGAAAATTATAATTTTATATTATATATGTTTATGATCGTAAATATAAAAGTACAGAAATAAATATAATATATCATATACTTATTAAAAAAATGACTTTTATCGAGTATACCATATATACATCGTACACTATACAATGTACAATGTGTACAATGTAAAGTGTAAAATGTACAGTGTACAATGTAAAGTGTACAATGTACATCGTACACTATACTCTACACCCAAGCTAGCTCATCAACGACTTACGGATGTACTGAAAGCGAGGGCGTGACTCTTCAGTAGCGACCTCCTCTTATGTTCGGGAAGGTTAGTGTCGTTCTGGAACGATACGTTGACCCTTGACCCTAGAACGGTGACGTAAACGTTACTACACTATATATATATAGTATTATACTACTATATACTAGTATATATATATAATATTATATAGTAGTATATAGTTGAGTGTCTTGGCTCCAGTATATGCATTATATAGTGATTGTTTCACAGTAATAGTTTACTATTGTATACATTGTACATGTTGTGACATTACTGCTTATTATATTATATGGATCTACTGAACTATGGGGGAATACATGCTGACTACACTAATATTAAGATGGGCGAAACAATTCATTATGAAATATGTCACAATTATTACTAATCGGAGTATATATACACATTTATATATATATATATATATATATATATATATATATATATATATATATATATATATATATACATATATATAGTAAGGGTAATTGTCTCGACAAGCACTATTGTTTCTACAATTACTCAGGAACTTGTACCTAAATCTTATAATAATAATAATAATATATATATACACAAAGTAATCAAATTAAATGGGTATTTAATTTGTACATTATATAACTATATAGTATATACAGAGCATACATATAGATAGTACACACGTATACACGTTTCACACGCAACACACGCGCGGGCAATAGCGCAGGTTCACCATTTCTACGTTCCACGGAGCCGCGTTTCCTGTACTGACTGTGCGACAGTTTGATGTCGAGTTCGTCGAGCTCGAAGCGCAGGTCTTCAATCTTCTCCTTGAGCGAACCGCTCGCCCTTCCGTCTACGGTGTCGCCACCTATACACTTGGAGATCTCGTTCAACTGTCGGCGATGTGAACGTTTAACAACACATCGTAATGAGTTGCATATATCTATTAGAGCATATATGGTTCTAATAGATATAATACAAGCCATTGCGATTTGTAACTCTATAAAGTAATATCATAGATTTTGTGAAACAAATTACCTTCGGAAAATCTTTGGTAATATATAGTAACTATTAAATAGGTCCTATTTACTTTATATGTTACCTCTATTAACTAGATTGAATGGGTGCTAAAATAATGTACAAACTATTACGTGTTTATCAGCAAATCAATAACAGAGGATAACACGCTCATATTTAATGTGGGGACCATATCGGAACACATTAATGTTATGTGTATATGTGCATCTATACACATAGCATGTATATATATATATATATATATATATAATATATACACACTAGTGTAATATAAACATAATGAATATAATGGATAAATTATCTTTTACAGTAGTATAATTACTATAGTAATCCAAATTATAATATTGTACATTCATATATTGCATTATATTATATTATAAAATAATTTGGAAAAATATTTGATATTATACTATAGACATGGATATTTGACATTGTTCTAAGATATGGAAAATATGCATGGTAATGTTTAGATACATTTGATAAGAGATAAGTATTATTAAGTATACACTTGTATTTACTTGTAGTCAGAAATATATACTTTTTATTAGTATATTTATTTAAATTTTAATAGTTTCAAGATACCAGATCATTATTTATTTGTAAATTAACACTTTTTAAATCTTCATCAAATTTTATTATAGACAATTTATATTTAAATGTCAGATTGAAAATTTATAAAAATGTATATAAATATAAAACTTTATTACAAATCATTATATTATATAATTTAAATGTATAAAAAAATATATATTATATGGAATTTCAACTAAATAAATTATAAAATAATTTTTTTAAATAAACATTAAAATATGTTATTAAAGTTAAGATTTTTTTTATAAATTCAGTTTGAATTGAAAGGTATTGTTTTATTCAATATTCATATAATATTATGATAAGGCATTGCTATTAAATTATATCACAATTTATAAATAATCATTTTAAAATCATAATTTTAAAAACTAGTTTTTGCATAGATTTGAATATTAAACAAATATGCACTAATGCACCATAATTCAATATGATAAAATTATTCAACCATAAAATAAATGTTTATAAAGATAATTTTATTTGGTATAATTAATAAAAGTTTATCTGATATTATATTTGTATTAATTATATTATCTAGCAGAATATAATATATTTTTATACATATAGACATATATATATATATATATATATATATATATATATGTGAGAATCTATAAATAGAACAAGATATTATAACATTAGGTCACTCATTGACCTTGGCCTCTATGATTCTTTTTCGTAGTTTATCCTGGCCGTGTGTAAAACTAGAATACTTCATCGCTCCTGCTCCATTAGATGTTACCGGGTTTATCTGGCAGAGATACAATAGTAGTTCATTATGCTATTATAATACTTGTATAATTATATATATATATATATATATATATATATATATATATATATATATATATTATACTTATTTAATATAATTATTAGATATTTTAATTTTAGTAATAAACAATTTATCAACAAAATAATATAAGATTATTTTTAGGAAAACTAAATAATATAATATTATATATATGATGTATGTTTTAAAGATTGTTTTAAATTATTACCAATATGCATATTATTATTGTTATTAAAATATCAATATGAAAAAGCCTGTAATAAAAGACCACATACTAATTTACATGCACGTGATTTATGAATAGCACTACTCAACAATGGTATCCATTACATAACTCAGCCTAGAGGTGTATACAATCAACTATCACTAATTAATCATTCTAAGTGAAACAATGGACGGCTGATTACCCAATAGCCACGATAACAATGGCCGCTGTTATAAACATGTACACTATATACTGGACATTGTGGCTATAGACATGAGTTCAGCGTGGTGTGGGCATTGTGAAATATCATTGTAATCATTTATGATTAGGATAATGATGTTATATATCATTTGAAATATAACAAATATATATATATATATATTATTTGTATTAGTATATTATTAATATAATGTATTTATAACATTTAATTATAAGTTATAATTTAGAGTTTATCCAAAATTATTCGGAAAAAATAACCCATCTTTATAAACTACATAGTTATATATTGTACGCTATTAACTCGCTTACACACGAGCTATATAATCATATGTCGCGTGTATGTATAAGAATACACATGTTTATATACTATATGCGATACCTTGCTATCGATAGTCATAGCTCTGTCTCTCAATCTGGACCTGTCCTTTAGTATCTTCTCCAGTAGCTTATTCTCTGTATCCTTATTATCTTTTCTGATCGAGCTTTTTTTATTTGCCTATAAAATGTATAGGCCTATATATATATATATATCCTTTATGCTAACCTTAGATATTATATATATATATATGATTAATAATAATAATAATAATAATAATATATAGTTTATTAGGTAAACAAAAATATGGAAGAAAAAATAGATATGAATTGATACCCAAATCGACATATTACAAAAATTAAAATTGGGTTTACATATAATAACAAAACGCTTTGGTTTATGCATGCGGAATATGTATATGTCGTATAAAGTAATTTAAATCTAATCACCAGGAATTTTTGATAATAATTCTAGTTATAACATCTAGAATAATCTTAACGCTTATATTAGGTGGGTATACATAATAATGACCTTGACTAGTGCGAAGGTTATAAGAGGTTGATTAATAACCCCTTTAACCATAACACTGCCATATAGTAGTGAGATTAATCCTGATATATTGAGATGATGTATAATTGTAGCCATGATTAAATCAAAGATCATAGAAGAACTACGGTTAACCCAATAATCCTAACGATGGAGTAGCGCGCCTAACCCTATTGATGGGTATAGTGCTGATACTAACCCTCATAGTTATGTCGATGGGTTGTTCTCCCCGGATTATAGCCACGACGTTGTTTAGTCGGTGTAACCAAATCCTCATCTCCCCTTCGCTTTTAGTCGAGAACATTTCGCACCTTTTCCTTCCGAACTGATGATTATTTGTTATCTTATATTATTTATATAAGGGTATATAATGTGCTATTTTTCTCATGTTTATCAATAACTTTAGAAATAAGTAATCAAAACAAAAGACAAAATGATACATATTTCTATTGTATTGCCTGGGCAGTTATTTATAACATGTACAAATATGAGATTACTTTACGTGTCCATTACGTGTATACCTTATTTACATCATATATTCATATTATAATTAAATAAATTAAATTACAACTATTATTATTTATATAGGTATTGCCGCTATTACTACTATTATTGCTATACGTATATAAATACTATAGTTACTAGGCATAGAAATTGGAATTTGGTGTACAATTCTAATATTAATGCTAGGATATTCATCATTGATGTTAAACCTTCTATTACTTTTAACTGGTGACAACAACAGAAAATATGCTATATTATAGGTAAGCCCTTTAGGAGAACAATTCATACTATTATTATAAACTAGAAAACTAACAGAAAATACGCAAATTCTTCTCATAAAATATTATTAATATTATTATTATTCATATCGCGATTAAATAATTACTATTATCGAACGAACGAATGAATTTATTTACCGAATATCGGCTATACTAATCGGAGGGATACCCAGAAGCTTTGTTTAGCCTATACTAAGGATACCCTTATAATTACTATCATAATTACTATTACTATCACTATAGTAATATATATATATATATATAGAGCAGCTATAGCTACGACTACGAGGATGTATTCATCATCGTCGCGCCAACCCTACGATCGCAGCGCACGAGTTCGAAGCAGTGCTGCCGTCCGTAAGCTGTCTCGTTGTAGCTGAGGGTCCACGTGCGAACGTCTATAGTCTCCGGTTGACAGACGTACTCGTCTACCGAACCCGAGGGGGGCGTGATTAGGGGCGTGTCCACCGCCGATCTCGTCAACTCGTACCCCTTTAGTATCGTCCAAACTCTAAGCGGGGTGCGGCGGGTGGGGAGGGGGGGTTACGTCGTTTATAGAGATGTCGTTACTCGTTCTATAGATAAGTATCTCGTACGATCGAGTTTATATATGTATTTATATGTTTTTTTTAAATTAGAAATTATTTTAAATAACTAAATAATATGTTATTTTATTAATTCAGGGAAATATAGTACTCCAATTTATAACATATATAGTATATTGTATACTATATAATATTACACTAATCACATACACATACACACACGTACAGTGTACGTCGTACACGTACACACATACACACACTCACTGCCTCATTCATATATATTGAGTGTTTTATTGATATATCAATTTACATTTTATTTGCACTGAGATGTTAAAATAAATTAATAATCATTTTAGAAATCACCATAATACAAATTATTATAAAGTTATGTATATACATAGTATGTATTATATCCATATAGTTATTACATTATAATATATACATTATAATAAGCATATGTATATTATTCATTTCATATGTGAAATAATATGCTATATTGTTATTGTTATTGTAATTGTTATTGTTATTGTTATTTTGGTGGAGTCCTTTCATCCCATTCAGGAACTTAGATGAACTTTTCCTTATAACCATACGACTCTAATGTACCTTCGAATCCGCTCTCATGTTAAGGTAACCATGGTTTTAACGAGAGCCGATAATTTATTTATACACTTCATTATATAAGATCACTTCTAAATATTATTTTAAGACCTATATATATATATATATATATAATATAATAACTGCCCGTGTGGCTTAGTTTGCCAAGGCATCAGACACATAATCAGTAGGATGCGGGTTCAATCCCGTCCGAACCATTAAAATAGGTCTTACAATAATATTTAGAAGTGATCTTATATAATTGTATATAAATAAATGATCGGCTCTCGTTAAAACCATGGATGCCTTAACATGAGAGCGGCTTCGAAGGGACATTAGAGCTATATATCGTTATAAGTGAAAACTTCACCTAAGTTCAGGGAAGGGATGGAAGGACTCCACCAAAATAACAATAACAATAACAATAAATATAACAATAACAATATACAGTTAATTCTCGATATCTTATAACTCAAGGAATCGAAGAAATGTGTCTGAGATATTTAATTATTCCTACATGTATTTACATAGGTACAATACCAAATTAGCATTTGTGAAAAGTCTTAGTTAGCGGGGTTATACGATATATATAGTCTGAGATATAGAGAGTCTGAGATATAGAGAGTCTGAGAGATATATAGTCTGAGATCTAGAGAGTCTGAGATATAGAGAGTCTGAGATATAGATAGTCTGAGATATAGAGAGTCTGAGAGATATATAGTCTGAGATCTAGAGAGTCTGAGATATAGAGAGTCTGAGATATAGATAGTCTGAGATATAGAGAGTCTGAGATATAGAGAGTCTGAGATATATATAGTCTGAGATATAGATAGTCTGAGATATAGAGGGTCTGAGATATAGAGAGTCTGAGATATAGATAGTCTGAGATATAGAGAGTCTGCGATATCGAGAGTTGACTGCATATTTATAAATATATATATACAAATGTTTAAGCTAGAACAACAAACCCGATCCATTGACCGCATTGATCAAGCCAGAACAGTTGACCTTGTATCGTTGGAAGGTCATTCGAAGATCTACTGTCTAGAGTCGCGTGCTTAGGTGGATCTCGTTTTGTTTTCTGTAAACAAGAGTTATGTAATCACAGTGGGTCATGTCATTTACTTTTAGTAAGTAACACACTGATAACAGAATCATAACTATATTGAATATAATCGTATATTATTATTACATAATATAAATTTAAAAATTCAAAAAAACTCTTACAACTTTTAGATTTCCAAATATTTTAAAATAATTTTTATTTCATAAATCTTATAATAAATATTTCTTGAATATAAATTTTTGAATTATTAAAGTGAATATATTATAATTGATACTTATCATTGATTATAATTGTAAAATTAATATTATAATAAATATATAACAATTATACTATTCAAATCAAATTCTATATAATGTATGGCATACATATATGTATATATATATATATATATATATATATACATATACATATATATATATATATATATACATAATAAATAAATAAATAAATATATAACAATATTTGTAAAATTAATATTATAATAAATATATAACAATTATACTATTCAAATCAAATTCTATATAATGTATGGCATACATATATGTATATATATATATACATATACATATATATATATATATATATATATATATATATACATAATAAATAAATAAATAAATATATAACAAACACATTTTGACAGACATATATATACCAATCAGTGTTCATTCTAGGTTTCATGGCAGCTACCCATAACGACATAATTATAGGTCATTAAGAAATATGTTAATATATATTTTATAGTTATATATTACACATCACGAATGAAGGAGTCTATGGCCCTACCTGGCCCTATTTTAATGCATAATAAAGTGTATATCATCATCATCATGTATATGTGTGTTTATAATTGAGATATATAATTGCTTATACTTTAATATTTATGAAAATATATCAATGAAAATAAATTCTAATGTAAGTCTATTTTATCATAATATAATGTTTTAGGTTTAGGTGTAATATTCTCCATATCAACATCATTTGAATTAATGTGTAAGTTAAACAATATATATATTACTTATCTATTCCTATTCTGAAACACTTAGATAGATAGATAGATAGATAGATAATAGTTTATTGATTAGAATCAAAACGATGGATAACAATAAATAATAATGACAGAAATATATAAATAATAGTTAGCAAATATAAATAAGTTGTGATTTACACACACCGAAAGTAAATATAATAATAATAACTTCAATTGAAGTTTATTACAAAATATTTACATTGTATTTGAATTTACAATTATAATATTTACGAAGTGTAATATATTGATATACATATAAATATGGTCACAAATAAAATGATATAATACAGTGATATGTCTAAATAATATATACGATAAGAATTAGTGAATAGCAAAATAATATTAAAATTAAAATTAAATTTATTACCAATATATACAGCACAATATGCTGGAATATATATACCCAGCAAACAGTAATAGCAGCATAATAGCAGCATAATAGCAGATGTAATAGCCTACAATGTTTACATTGTGCTATTATGCTGCTATTAAATGTCTATTATGCTGTTATTAATTTGACATGCTATTATGCTGCTGTTATGTTGCTATTTAAAGTCTATTATGCTAATATTATGCTGCTATTAATTTTAAAAGTATATTATGCTGCTATTACTGTTTGCTGGGTATTTTAAAGGTATAATATATTTATTATTAACAGATTACATTGTTACTAACAGTGTTAGTGAGAACCACTTTAGACTTAAGTTTAGTTTGTTGCAAACAAACAAATTATAATTTATTTTGTATAATTTTATTATTTACGATTTATAACGATCATACAAAACAACCAATTTATTAAAATTGTTTGTAGTAAAATGAGTTGTTAATTTTATATTATCGCGGTATTTTAATTAACTCTTTAATCTTATATCTTAAAATAGGCATTTTATATAGATATATTAAATATAATATGTTCTAGATAATTTAGAATATTTAAAATTACATATTGTAAATAAAACAATCACTAGTAATTTATATATATATATGGGGGGAAATAGGTATATTTCTAAATAGTTATATATGTCACAGATATATAATCATATATCCGTGATATGTAGGTAGGTATCATCTATATAAATATCAATAATGATTTTTTTAAACTTATGTTTTGATATCAGTTAATGTTGTTTAAATATATTATAGTGTGTAGTATCTATTATGTACCTATTATTTACTAATAATAGACATGGTTTTGATGTACTCGGCTGATCTTATCCCCAACACTACCCCCACCACTACCCCTACCAATAACGTAACATCAGAACGAAATAAAGGACTGCTAAGTGAAGGTGCCCCTACATAAAGTGCGGTGCTGATATTGTTGACTTATCGCACTCACACACACTCTCGTGCATGCACACACATATACACACACACACACACACACACTCATACACGTACACACACACTCACACACGCACTCACACACTCGTGCATGCACACACACACTCACACACGCACTCACACACTCGTGCATGCACACACATACTCGTGCACACATACACACACTCCTTCACATACACATCAGTGTATAGCCACTAGGTTATTGTTATTAGCTATTGTTCCGTCGTCTATATCCGCTAGGAGGACGAGAAGGTACCTAGGTATAACTATAGCATTGTTAGTATGAGGTCACCGGTATAGTACCTCTAGTCCTATAGCGCTTGAATTACGTCATTCCACACGCGAGCAGAATATGATCGTATGAGTCATGATTCATGACGTAACGAGAGTATACATACTTCTATAGCATATTACACTATTATACGTATATCGGCCAACAAAGTGCAATACGTATTAATTATATAACTTATTATATATAATACTGTATTATAAATATTTATTATATATATATATATATATATATATATACATTAATTTATATAATAATCATTATATATATTAGCTATAGACTATAGCTAATATATTTACATAAGTTAAATATTTAAATATAAATAAAATGTATAAAATAAGAAAACTACAAATAAGAATATATATATATATATATATATATATACATATTCGTATGTAACCGATGATATTAGGAAGTATAACCGGAAGTGGCGGTATATGCCGAAAATTCCCATCAAACACAGTACTACCAAAGGGATTTGGTATCACCATGGTAAAAGTAATCATGCTGCAGCACACAGGTGGCGGAAGTGTATGACAGTCACACGTTGGCGGTACATCGAGGTTATGACGTCATCGTGGCGGTAACTATGACGTCATCGCACCGAGTGATGGTCAAGCTATGGTGTTATCGCCACCACGGTGGTCAAACAGATGTAACATATGATTGTTATAGGTAAAGTACATGTATATATATATATATATATATATATATATATAGGAACCGGATATATGAAAGGAACCTGTAGATAAAGAATACATGTCATTATGGTCTGACTATAGTCCAGACGGTAATAAATATCGGCCGTCATCGGTTATTATGATTAATAATGACGCTATATTTACGCTACATATAATAAACAAATAACGCGGCGTACAATAAATAACAATGGTCAAGATAAAAACGCCACACGAGGTATAATAATAAATAGATAAATAGATGTAGGTGGCGTATCTAATGCTATTCCCCCTAGGGCACATAGCTAAAGAGAAATGCCCTATAGGGAGCCCTATAGGGCTACAGCTGATACGTGCGGAACTATTGTAAATATTTATACAACGCGATGGTGGCGCTCTCTGTTGGGCGGCGTGACCGTAAAACAATATAACATCCGCTCTGTGTATAGGTGTAAACCATATATTTATAGCAAGGACATGTACTTGTTTATAGCAGGTTTATAGTTGACCTAAATTGGTGGTCACGTGGTTTATCTTCAACATGTATGGTGCCTCGATTTAGGTAACTTAAGATGGCCGACCATCACATATAACCACATTTATCTCTAGCTATGTGCATATAACGAATTATGTATTCAAATTAAATATTGCAATTATATTGAAGCATAAATATATAATATAAATAAATATACATTTTTATTTTGATATAATTGAAAAGCAATTTATAAGCGTAAACGTATATATATATATATATATATATATATAGAAAAAAATCAAATGTATTTAAAAATTAATATTATTTTTTTCTAATATTTGTTAAACGCTTATGACATGTAATGATCGGCCATCTTAAGTTACTTAAATAGATACACCATAAACGTAATAGTAACATACACGTCTGTTCAAGAATTTAGCATTAGCGTGATATAGTAATACCGATTTATGTCAAATATAAAGCTATAACTATATATGGTGTAAACACATGTTTAGGTAGATACTATCTACTAGATAGACATTAGTACATAGTATTTACTAAATACCGCCTATAGGCAATTTAACGAAACACCTATAGGTCAACTATAGTCGGCCATCTTGTGAGTAGGATCGAATACAACATATAATGTATAAATATTATAAATATTATGAATACTTATATAAATAAATATTATATAATGTATATATTATATAATATTATACTATTATATCATGTATACATTATATAATAGTATACTATTACATTATTTTAATAAATATACGATTATGTGTAGGATATTACTGTAATACTAATTTAATTTCAAATACAATCTAAACTACATTCAAATTGCTATGTAAACAAATAAAATCCCAGGAGTGTAAATAGATATAAAAACCGCAAAGTCAAGTGGTACATAGTAGACTATGTCCTACACCATACAGGGTGTATAGTGGGTATACCCCCACTAGGGTGTATACTATAGTATACTATAGTATACTATAGGTATACCTAATTAGTAATTACATACATGCAGCGGTGTAAACAATATTCTATATAGAATACGCAATGATATAATATCGATATATTGTTATTTTATTATTTTTATTTGGTGGAGTCCTTTCATCCCATCCAGGAACTTAGATGAAGTTTTCACTTATAATCATATATTGATCTAATGTCCCTTCGAAGCCGCTCTCATGTTAATGCATCCATGGTTTTAACGAGAGCCGATCATTTATTTATACACAATTATATAAGATCACTTCTAAATAATATTTTAAGACCCATTTTATAAAATTAATTAATGGTCCGGACGAGGCTCGAACCCGTGTCCTACTGCTTGTGTGTCTGACACCTTAGCCACTGAGCCACACAGGCAGTATTGACTATAGTATATCGACTATAGACGTCGTTTATATATTGCGATTGTGTTTCGTGATGTTTTTAAATAGTAGTTTGTTATTATCATATAACATAGCATAACATTCAATCATTATATGTATGTAGCCTACATACTATAGTATATATATATATATTTAGGTTTTATTAAAAAAAACTACTCTTAGCATGCTAATATGGAGTGCAAGTGGAGTTCTTTAGCAGATAATCGACTATTACAATTGATACACTATTTACATATAGAAATTATAAATATATCTATTTGTAAATATTTGAATTAACATTGCATGTTAAATTAATATACTATAGTATATATATATATATGCTTTCGGGAGCTAAATAAAATATGCGGTCGCTACTCCATACACATTTTCGTAACCACATAGGGATAGTATACTCGGGTGGCTAAACAGGTACCAAAGATTTTCCGAATGAAAGATATAACACTTACGCGAAATCGTGTAATTCGAATTTGTATACAAAATACCCTGGTGCCACTTATAGCGGGTTACTTTTAGGAACTTTGTGTTGTTTATAATGTAAATTCGTATTTAACTATACACTTTTAAAATGTTAAATAATATGCTTTAAATTAATATTTATATGATGAAAACTAAGTGTTCATTACTAATATATAACAAACAAATATGATATTTATGTTTTAAATGCTATAAGTATATATTTAGTAAGAAAAAGTTAATTTATATTGCATGTAATTTAATAGAGCAATGAAAACATTGTTGCATGCAAACATAGCCGAACCTAAATCTATTTCAGTGATTTCGATACTACTGCTAGCAGCGGTTGGGGATATTACTAAATTACGTTGCATGCATAGGGAGTGTTATATCTTTGCTTCGCAAAATCTTTGCAGGTACTATGCCTTGCTTTTCTGCCGAGCAAGCTCGATATGGTAAGGTAAGGTATATATATATAATATAATAAACATTATGCATTACTCATATTAATAGATACTTGAAAGTTCATGATGTTACAACGATACGTTACACACATACATATAGAGAGGGTATAGGTATACCCACGTAACTATTAGAAACATGTATCTCGGGTAGTTACTAACTATATTATCTAGTGAATAATTAAACCCCGCCCCCTTAATATAGCATAAGCCCAAGAGTAGTACATTGTATGATGAAGTATACTTACATATATACATATACGTGTAAGTAACAACAACATTATCAAAGATTTTACTATATATAGTACGTATACGTTCATATAATACGACCGATATTGGTAACACTTGTAGGTATTATATTGTATACATATGTCTTACGTGCGGATTATATGCGGATTGAGTCTATGTGACCTCTAGAGTAACCTGTGACCTCTGGGTCACGATGTATGCCTCGTGAAGTAACTAACTGTGCACGCTGTATGCTGTATACACTCTGTAGTGGGGATACTCTCAATACGGTAGGTGTACTATACACGTAGGATACATTATATAACCAACAACTGGGAATATAAATATATACATAATAATTAGTTAAACACACCTTAAATGATAATATAATATATATATATATATATATATATATATATATATATATATATATATTACATGAATATGATTCATAATATACTAAGGAATATATCAAATGCATACTATAGTATATATATAGTATAGGTGTTGGACACACACACACACACACACACACACACACACACACACCTATACGGTTCTACCTATACCTAACATATATAATATCATATTGAAATTGATCTAATAAATAAGTAATCGATCACAAAACGGTTCGTTGATAATCACGGAATGTTTACATGTAATTAATCATAGCCGCTATAGCGTACCCTATAGGGTATACTAGGGTGTGATGTAGGGTATTCTAGAAGAGTAATGATGCGCTTCCGGTGGTATAATCACGGGGGTATTGTTTATCGTGACGGAATTCTCCGATAATGAATGTATTGTTGTCGCGTGATCATTGCAAATCACGTGATAATGGATTATTCTAGAACACCGATACGTATTACAATATCTATTCAGAGGACATACAGGATATGTCCTCGATGAAAAGTTTGTATTATCTACCAAGAAAACGTGTCTATACATTTCATTCGTGCATGTTATAGTTGTATTGTTCTAGAATGCATTTACAGCATTCTGGTAATATTATAGTTCACGAATTCCTGTACTTGAACATTAAAACTATACTGAAATTATAGAAGAATGTAAGAAATAAAAACATGACAAATACAATTAATGTTATTACAAATTTGGTAATAATTTGAATTTAAATTAATTAAATAATGTTTATATTATATTAATTATATATCATAACACTATAGTGACTATAGTTAATTATGATGGAATACAATTGTAGCTATAATTTACAGATTTATATATGAATACTTTAAATTACGATTTTTTAAATATATTTTCAAATAATATATATATATAATATTTTATTTATATATATAAATTTAATATGTTAAACTTATATATAATATGTTAAATATAAATCTGTTAATTAAAATATGTTATTTGGAATATATCATATATCGGGTATACAATGTATACTATACATATGATATCTCGTACACGATAGATCTATCATGAGTGCTGTCACGTGGTTGCATTATTTACTTTAAATTATATGTTATAATAGAAAACTGTACATCAATATATACATATATGTGGTTATTTAAAACTCTGCATTTAATGAACATGTTATTCAGATATGCTAATGTTTTATATATATATATATATATATATATATATTACTTAAGTTTATTAATACAAGTTTTCATGTCATGTTAAATACTAGTCGTATTTAGTTTAAATGTACTCATTATGTTACTAATATACTTAGGAAATGTCTATTTTCGAATAGATTATAATCTATTTATAAATATTTTAATTAATGTGTCGTGGGATATATGTATATATATATATCCACTATATGTACATATCATATTTAACATATGTAGATGTACACGATAAATATATGTTAAATAATACAACTGAATATATTCAGTATATATATTCTGATATATCAAATATTATATTATTATTATATAACGTTATAATAACACAATATATGTAAATATATACAAAATATATACAAAATATATACAATATATATATATATATATATATATATATATATATATATATGTGTGTGTGTATTTGCAAGAACTCCTATAACCTTGAAGTTATAGGAGGTATTGTTATTTGACTGTAGTTATGAATATACAAGTATATTTAGTGCATTTCATTTATTAATATTAAATACATTACGAGATTACGTAATATAAAGTAATTGATATCACGTGTCTTTGATACTGGCCTAGATAATGTCCGACACCGTATTCCATAGATTTATAGTTTACATAGTTTTGTAAACTATAAATCTATGCCGTATTCACACAAGTAGAACACAAGTAGAACACAAGTAGAACACAAGTATAACACAAGTAGAACACAAGTCGAACACAATTAGAACACAAGTTGAACACAAGTAAAACATTGCCTAATCTACTGTAATATGATAGCGTCGTTCAATCATTATTACGTTATTCTAATAAAGTATAGTTTAAACAGAGAGTTATGTCTTCCCTGGTTTATCTATAGATATAGTAATAGGTAGGTTGATAGTAATGTAGGTGGTAGAAAGATGGTTTATTGAATTACTATTGAAATTACTAAAGGTAGACATGTGTCTTGCATATATATATATAAGTATATATATATAAATATATATATATATATATATATATATAGTAATTGAATAAACCATCTCTCTACCACCTACATTACTATTAACCTACCTATTACTATTACTTGCCTCGTCCGGACCTTTAATTAATTTTTATAAAATGGGTCTTAAAATATTATTTAGAAGTGATCTTATATAATTGTGTATAAATAAATGATCGGCTCTCGTTAAAACCATGGATGCCTTAACATGAGAGCGGCTTCGAAGGGACATTAGAGCTATATATGATTATAAGTGAAAACTTCATCTAAGTTCCTGGATGGGATGAAAGGACTCCACCAAATAAAAAAATAAAATAATATATATAGCTATATATATATATAGTTATATCTGTATTATACTATATATATATATTAATACGTACACAATGAACACGTTGATAATAACCTGGACTCCGTTTCCCATGGAATTTTCCTAGGTTGCCTGTTTCCCTACCGAGGAGGTTTCAGGACTATAGTATTTGATGTATAGGTTGTAGCCCTATCGCTACTGCAATACCAGTGGTTAGTTGTTCGCTATGTGTATGTCCTTAGCGTCGTGTGCTTAAGTATAGTATTTCTAACTGTTCGTCGTGTCGTTTATATATGTGTTTGTCTCGTGTTGTTTTAGTAGTAGATTACATAACACATATACAGTGTCATGTGACATATCTTTGATTATTGGAATAATACTACAATTGTAATCCGGCGATTTAACTTAGGATTTAACTATATGAATATATTAAGTATATAACTTAGAGGTAAACTATTAATTCAAACTATTATCATAATCTTTGAAAATATTGAATGCAATTCTTATTTCAATATAACGTTGATATCATCTGCTTACTTCATTAATGTATCTATTAATTTTCTATTATTTAATTATTTAAATAATACGTTATACGTTAAATAATATGCTGTACTTTTGAATAAAGGTACTTAGGTATAGTTATATATTTAACGATGTGTTGTTAATTTGTGTTATTGCAGTTAGTATAATGTTAGTATTATGTTGCGTACACACTACGGTATGTTGTATGGTATACAGTGTATAGTATGTTGTATGGTATACTAACAGTTAGTTTAGCTGGTTACAATACGTATTGTTATGTAGTAATCCTAAATCTTTTATCTAAAAGTATCCTGACGATGTCTTGAAGATGTCTTGAAGATGTCTTGAAGATATCTTGAATATGTCTTGAATATGTCTTGTATATGTCTTGAAGATATCTTGAACTTATAACTTTAACTTATATCTTGCATGTATGTTAAATATTATTTAAATGGCGTTAATACGTATTTATTATGTTTCGATAAATGACCAGAATTCCAAACACATATACACCTATTATAAACCGTATTTTACCAAATATTTTGAAAATTCTTTAGAAAAAGATCCTTAGGCAAATCTGTGATATTACTATGTTCACTGACTAAGAAGTGTTAAACTTACGATATAGACCTATCTGTATTCGTATGTGTGTGTGTGTGTGCTTTTACTCGAGATTACATAATACGTGTGTGCTATTTAGGTGTGTGTGTGTTACGCGATCGATACATTGTGCGATACGCTCTTTATTAATGAAGTTTCTTTACGCGAATGAATGGTTACTGCGAGAGTCCAGTGGTGTGCGACGCACACTGTGCGTGTGTGCGCGTGTGTGGCGTTTGTGATTCACGCTCCGATTACGTACAAAACTATGACGCAATATATCCGGATACAACTATGACGTAATATATCCACTCTCTCTCTATATATATAGGTATATCGGCGGCCTATAGCTATATAGGTCTATAAATTTGCTGGCTACTTACCTAACTAACTATAGTTATAACTATATAGAGTATAACTGTACTATATTATATATATATACGTAGGTATATAACTATACTATAGTATATTAACCAATAGGTTATAACTATGGATATACTATATAGTATACATACTAGTATACTGCTAGACAGTAAGTGTACACCGGTAAACTATAGTTTATAACGTCACTATAGTGTTTAGTGTGTAACCAAATCTTCTGGGTATGTGGAGGTATCGTTTGCTAACGATAACAATGACTATGACGAGGACGCTGACGTGATGATGGATGTAAACAAGGGTACGCATGACGATGACCGTTATAAGTCACGTGACGTCAATGGCGGGCGTATTAGCTACCGCCACCTCCCGCCCGGCATTACCCCCTTAGTCTAAAATCACGGTACCTCTACACGTTTCAGGGGTGGTTAAGAGCTGGAAATCTATTTTATTCGGTTTATTTTACTATATCAATAACAATAACAAAAGGCTTATTACGCAATATTTCATTTTATTACGTTATTACGTAATAGCATAGAATACATATCCGGCTAGGATCACCTATTTCATATTGTATATATTAAAGTTTTAATTATAAAAAGTTTAATTACAGAATTATATATATATAAGTTTACCACTATATGATTTTAAGAAATACAATATCATAATATTAGGGGAGAGTGATCTATATATAGCTATATATCTCTATATTATAATATCGACATGAGCGTAATATATACACCTTATAGGGATCTAATATATAGAGATATATAGAGAAATATATAGAGATCTCCTAATATATAATTCCACTCAACAAATAATTAATATATGAAATGTTATTAAATATAATAATAATTAATATAAATATTATATAGTATACATTTTTTATAAATATTTATATTTTTTTAATTAAATATATGTTGTTGTTGTTTATAAACAAAAAACTGATTTTTTCATTATAACTCTAAATTTATGAAATTTTTGAAGTACAATATCGATTCTCAATCATTTAAAAATGTTGGTAGTATAAATATTTAAAATAAATCTATAGATCTAATTATATTTTACAATGGTCCGAAAAGATTTTGTATTGTTCAACATAATGGGTCAGTAGGGGACGTCAGAGGGTGTTGGTCGATGCAGAACATTCGGAAAACAGTACTAATTTATCACTTACATAGTATCATACTATTTAACATAGTCTGCTGTTTTGCCTATATTACTACAGATCATAAAAGCATTGATAACGACCTGAGAAACGAGTAACCTGATAAGAACATGGATTCAAAATGCATTCACTGCAACACATCGACTACAGCTGAAGCATCACATGCTGAATGACACGTCGTCGTATGCAGATGTACAGCTACAATCCACTATAGATGTCTTTATCCGGCGAAAGAAATATCGATGCAATGGGGTAATAAAAACTCACCTTCAAAACTATTAATAGCATTTATGCAATCAATAGCCTTTAAATATACTTCCCCTACCTGCCGTACTACTAATAATACACCGATACCAACTACTAATACTATACCCACACTAACTATTAATACTACACCCATACCAACTACTAATACTACACCCATAACAACTAATATTACTACACTCATACCTACTACTAACCATAATACAACGACTACATCTACTACGTCTAATAACATAACTATTGAAAATAAACTAAATGATATAATGCAAATACTAGACATACATACTACTCAGATTAACAATATCAAAAAACGGAATACTACAACACCAACAAAACTAACGAATAAGACACTCACTACCTCATATGCACAAGCCGCCAATACACCTACTACTAACCATGCTAATACCGACATAAGATTGATTACCGATACTGATACCAACTATACTGCTACTACTCTAACTGCCACCACACAAACTACTGTTACTAACGCTACATACAATACAAAATTTGAGGACAACATAAACACAATACTAGCTACACTTAAATCACATACACAACAAATCCAATCCTTAATGACTCACAATAATAATTTAACAAATAAAATAAACAACAATATTTCCCATCATAACACTCATTTTACACCAACATTACTTACTTCACCACCACATACTAACTACAATACTCACTTCCCACATATAACCAACACTCTAAAACATAACACACACACAAACTACATAAACATTCCTAAACCTACAAACCACCCACAGAGACTGTATACAGACAACTTTACTCATTACTTGATAAAACCTAATATTAATAACCTCAATACTAATCTCCTAAAAAATAACCGTAATGAAATTAACCGTAATGAAATTAACCGTACTGAAATACCTAATAGAAATGTTTATAATAACCATTTCTCTCCTATTAACCTAAACTATAACAACAGACCCCAACCAATAACCTTCTTAAAACCGAAATTACCAAATAATACCAATCTAACTGTCACTATTGAAAACATTGACAAGACTAACATGAATCGCACATACATAAACAAACTACTAACTGATTTAAATATAAATAAAAACACTGTTGCACTTGTGTCTTTCGGGAACACCAGCTGCTTCATCACATTCACAACTTACACAGCTAAATACTACTTCACAAATCTAAATTTTAAATTAAAAAATACACCATATAACAAACTATTCATACACAATTTACTGACACCTATTCAGATCCGCCAAAAAAACATTTATTACCATGCAGTTAAATCTGGGAAACTGGATGGTTACAAATGCGTTTTAAATCTAGAGAATGACACCTACGAATTACGACTTAGACGTACTGATAACACGACTGACTGGAAAAACAAACCACTGATACCGACTGACACACAAAAAATTGAATGGCAAAATTCCCTAAACTCATTTAAATTTGATCAAACAAAAAATACGAACAAAACGACATGACTATCATCCAATGCAAACTTACTGACCACACTGATAAATGCTAGATCTATATAAAAAAATATTAACTTAATAATTTCATACATATCTAGTAAACCTTACAATATTATAGCTTTGACTGAAACTTGGCTGAATGCTAAAAATAAAATAATCCCTGCCGAACTTGAAAATTTAGGTTACACCATGATATCTAAAAATAGAGATGATGGAAGAAATGCCGGTGGTGTTGCTTTGTTAATACAAAAAGACATCATCGTCACATCATCCAAAGTCTACCAATCGACTAACTGTGACTTACTACTTACAAAAATAAAACATAACAATCTTTCACTGTCCCTACTTCTGATATATATACCACCAAATAATGATTACCGTTCCTTCATTACTGACTTTACTGACATTATACATGACCACTCTACCGAAAATCTTTTAATACTTGGAGATTTTAACTTTCACGTAAATACGGACTTACTACATCACTATAAATTCAAAATGACTTACAATGAAATAAACCTCACTCAACATGTAAACTTCCCAACGCACATTCATGGAAATAGCCTTGACTTAATTCTAACCTTCACTGACTCTAAACTGTTAAACAAACCCCCTGTCAGACATACTTTACTTACTGACCATTATTCCATTGATTTCACCATTTAAATGCCATACACTACACCTAAACGAACAACAATTACATACAGAAACATCAACAAAATAAAATATGATGACTTTAAAAACGATATAAATAAATCAGTTATTTCATGTCACTTAACAGCCTACTCACTAACTGAATTACTAACAGACTTACTCAACAAACATGCACCACTTAAAACTAACTACTTAACCAAACACGATAACCAGCCCTGGTTTAACTCAGATCTAGGGAAATTGAAACATATTTTTAGAACTCAAAATAAGACATATTTAAAACACCCAACAATAATTAACCGAACTCAACTGCAGAAATCCAGATACACTTACAGAACACTTTTAAATCAAACCAAAACAGACTACATTAAAAACAAAATAAACCATTCACAACATGACTACAAGAAACTATTCAACATTACCAAAACACTTTTAGGCAAGAAAAATAAAATAATTCTTCCCACTACAAATCTAGATAAAACACTCTGCACTAGATTTGGTGATTTTTTCTCTGAAAAAGTAGAAAAACTTTGCTATAATCTAGATTTACAACGACAATTACTACCAACTGATACGACAATCCTAACTACAACCTGCAAACACACATTTACAGAATTTGAACGACCTACTATAACTGATATCTATAACTTAATTGTTACAGCAAAGACAACATCTCCTTCTGACCCTATTCCACTGAAAATGACTAAAATACTGGCTTCTACACTAGCTCCCATTTATAAACAAATAATTGATACTTCATTAATGACTGGTGAAATACCCAATAATTTAAAATATGCAATTATCAATCCTTACTTAAAAAAACCAGATTTAGATGTTGAAGTACTGAGTAATTATAGACCAGTATCTCAACTTCCATTACTTTCTAAAATTCTAGAAAAAATTGTAAACAAACAAATAATATCATATTTAAATACTTACGACTTACTAGACAGAAGACAAAATGCATTCCGCAAGAATCACAGTACAGAAACGATACTACTATCACTCTTTGACGACTTATACAAATCACTAGACAGCAACTTACCGATACAACTGATACTACTGGACTTATCTGCCGCTTTTGACACTATCGACTTTGACATTTTAATAGAAAGACTTAGATCTATCGGTATAGGTAAGGTACCTATCAAATGGTTTTCAAATTTTATCCGGGGTCGGAGTTTTTCTATTAAAATAAACGAAACATTATCACAACCTTATGCTATTAAATATGGAGTCCCACAGGGTTCCACTCTTTCTCCCATACTATTTTCCATTTATTTACTTCCACTCAACAAACTACTGACTAACTTCCCACACGTGAACTATAATCTTTACGCTGACGACATAGAATTACACGCCCAATTCATTCACTCAATTAACTTACAATCATGTTTAACCTCACTGCAAATTTGGCTTACAAAAAATAATTTGTTACTAAATCCAACAAAAACTGAACTAATCAACTTTATAACCAATTCCACGATCAATACTACAGTTCCACTAATAAATATAAATAACATAAATATAATACCGACTGAAAATACAAAATACTTAGGTTTCCACTTTACTAACAAACTCGACTTTACTAAACATATCAGTAAAATGAAACAAACTTCTTCCCTTCATATATATAATTTAAAAAAACTAAGACCATACTTAACCAAACATACAGCTATAATTCTATCAAATTCACTGATAATGTCTAGATTTCTATACTGTAACTCTTTACTAGCCGGAGAAAACAAAACAGTTACTAAAAATATTGACCGATTAGTAAATAGAACTACTAGCATTATTTTTAATCTAAAAAACACAGATTACACTACTAGCATTACGAACTTACGGAAATCACTAAACTGGCTACCTACAATTGACAACATCAACATTAAACTACTAACTATACTTTACAAAACTACAAAAACAACTCAACCTCATAATTTACATACTTTACTTCACAAACAAACCACTAACAGACAACTGAGACAAACATATAGACTTGATCAATGTCAACATACCGACTACACGACTACGAAAGTACGGTAACAAACGATTTAGCTGGAGAGGTGCAACTCTCTGGAATAAACTTCCCCAATCCATACGCAAAGAAGATATCTCAATCACCACTTTCAAATATAAACTCAAGGAGCTATTCAAACGTTCCCCACTAAAATACCACATATCTAACCCTCTTTGAAATGTAATCGTGTTATTATATTATTATTATATTATATTTAAGAATGTTATTTTATTTTATTATATTATTTTTACGGATGATCGTTAAATCACGGAACCCACACCTGTAAACTGTTCGACAAACAGTAAAACACATTGTAGAATATTATATTAATCTTTGTGTATAAATAAATACTATTACTACTACTACTTACAAATCATATATTTGATTTCTATTAATGAATTCAAACAATTAAATAACACAATTATGAACTTATTTATATTTATAAATTTCATAAGAAATTAAATATCGATGACAAATTATCGATTGTTAGGGTGTGCTTTTGGTCAGAAACTAATAGCAAGCGTATACAGTATCTATAGAGACAATTTCAAGTGTTGTTGGTCAGACATTAGTGGTGCAGACGAGACACTTATATTCACTGCATATATAACCTATACATTAGTGTCTCTATTTTAACTAGCAATTGGTGTAATCATAGGTAAATAAATGCGCAATACCGACACGATCACGTGTGCTTCAGGTTTAGGGCTGAGCTTATTTTTCGTGCTTATAATATGTAGGAGATAAAAAGATCCGTCTGACAAAAAATACACTACGCCACTAGTGTATTTTCTACCACTAGTGGTCTAATAAATAGTGGTAGACCAGTTATTAGATAACACCGATACACTAGTATATCGAGTTTACATGCAGTGAATACAAGTGTAGTTCGACTGTACAACTATAGTTATCACACTGTAGCATAGATTTATAGTTTACACTATGTAAACTATAAATCTATGCACTGCAGTGGCTTACCGAAAACACACCCTTGGATAAATCGCTAATGTTAGCTAATATTATAGAAAGTAACATTATATTATTATATAGTTTACTATTCATTTATTACGTTGCGTGCTTCCATATCTATATCTATCCTACTTTTATATTCTGGAATGTTCATATCTAATTAAGTCGAAACACTTTAATTACATCGCCGACTATATAATCGAGAATACATTTCGGAAAGTAGCAATTATCAACCAACACCTCACACTTACGATAACACGCTACATTTATTAGGACCTAATTGTAATATCGAAATATTTTGAAAAGTACATTATATTAAATTCGCATACACGCATATACGTTCGTCTACTTAGATATATATATGTTATACTTACGCGTTTCAAATTTTGTTTCGTACGATTTAAAATTCAAAGAGTAATTACAGTTGTAGTAAGTTACCGATACTAGTTGACCCAACTCCCTCGCGTGCCCATTACCCCTAGGGTAGCTAGAGGTATACCCCTATACCGCAGTACAGTTTTATATACATATATATGTACTTTCCCAGCAAACAGTAAGAGCAGCATAATAGCAGCATAACAGCAAATGCTAGAGCCTCAAATGTTTACATTGTGCTATTATGATGCTATTAAATGTCTATTATGCTGCTATTATGCTGCTATTAATTTGTAATAATATTATGCTGCTGTTATGCTGCTGTTATGCTGCTATTATTATAATAGCAGCATAATAGCAGAATAATAGACATTTAAAATTAATAGCAGCATAATATCAGCATAATAGCAGCATTACAGCAGCATAACAGCAGCATAATATCATTACAAATTAATAGCAGCATAATAGCAGCATAATAGACATTTAATAGCAGCATAATAGCACAATGTAAACATTTGAGGCTCGAGCATTTGCTGTTATGCTGCTATTATGCTGCTCTTACTGTTTGCTGGGTTATTTTCGACGCCTATTTTGATCGCATGCATATTATACGAGTCCGTTATCATGATAATAACTATTAGATAATACAGCGAGTACATTAGGTACTTGTACACATATATTATAATAATGGATATATCCAAAATAAAGTATACTTTAAGCTACATATAATTAAGTATTTAATTATATAATTAATTAATGTACCGTGCTTCACATGGACTTATTTTCTTAGTTTACAATTTAAACAACGCCCCTCCTCTATATACGTACCCATCAATCATCTCATTGATTCTCTCATGCACTCCGAAATAACTATTTATTTTATATATAATTAAATATTATTATCTATTATCTATTAACTATTATCTATTAACTATTATCTATTAACTATTACATATTCGTCTCGCTAATCCCAACACGTTTACTAAGCATTACTTCGCAGAATATTTACTAATATCGTACATCGGTAAGGGTATTACCATGCACTATTAAACTGTGTTGCTGTCTACATTAACGAGTATATTATATTATATTAACAATAACTAGTTATTTATTTGTTACAATTCAATATATATATATATATATATATATATATATATATATACATAACTGCCTGTGTGGCTCAGTTTACTAAGGCGTAAGCCACACAAGCAGTATAACGAGGGTTCGAGCCTCGTCCGGACCATGGTCCGGACCATTAACATAGGTATTAAATAATATTTAGAAGTGATCTTATATAATTGTGTAGTCATAAATGATCGGCTCTCGTTAAAACCATGGATGCCTTAACACGAGAGCGGCTTCGAAGTGATATTATAGCCTAATATGGTTATAAGTGAAAACTTCATCTAAGTTCCTGGATGGCATGAAAGGACTCCATCAAAAAAAATAATAACAATATATATTTAATTTAAAGATATGCCAGTAATTATAATTAACTAGGGTATATAATCTATTTATAGATCTAAAGATGGTATAGCAACGTCAATGATATGGTTGCATCAGGTACAATATCGTATATCGTATACAATAGGGATCCTATTTGTAACAATAATGATAACTTTACACTAAAAATACACACCCAGGCAAACGCTTTACTTAAATTAAACAAAAAACAGAATATAAATCTTCATGTATAAATAAAATTTAAAGTAAAGTAATTTAAATAGAATAAATAATAAATTATATAAATTAAAATAAATAATAAATAAAATAAAATAAAATAAATAAATTACTAAACAAAAAATAGATATTATAATATAAGGTTAAAAATAAAAATATAAATAAAATTAATGCACACTAATAAAAACAATAGTTAAAATAAATATGTTCGTTGTTTTAAAACCATATCATGATATATTATTATCATAAGTATATTAGTAAACACATCTATTTTAGTAAAAAGTGAAATTGTTCATAATATTATATTACGTTAAAAGAATATGAAATAGTAACATGTTGTTGATAATTTTATGTTATATCAATAAATAAAACTAATGAGTAAAAAGTAAAACTGAAAAATATCAAAAATGGAAATATCAAAAACTACAACTATAAAAGTAAAGTAGGAAACTGAAATATAAACTAAAATAATACAACGAAAGTACTTCACTGCAATTTAAAGAAAATTGTATAAGTATTAATAGAATACTATATATATATATATATATATATATATATATATAGATAACCTTAGATTCGTGACGGTGACATTTTATTTGGAGAATCTCGTTAGCCTCTTGAGATGTCATCGGACGTATACAGTCTACCGTTCCTCCGTTATCCCCTAGCGGAGGCGTGCAACGAAGGAACGCCGCCATCTTGTCCAGGAACTGGAGCGGAACGTTCGTCGTCACCGAACCGGAGCCGAGGGGGAGCCGGAACGCCCGCCTCGATTCTCCGTACTCGCGAACCGTGACCAGAACTTCGCTTGGCTTGTTATCGTTACCTCCTTCGGTGACGTAAGCGCACCTCGGAGCGGATGCGGCTCTTGTGTGCGGTGCGCGACCGACAGAGCCCGATGTAATCGCACCGGAACCGTACGGATCGCGTACCGCCGCTACGGCCGCGGTTAACCTTTGACCCCAGTGACGTAGTCGCTCATCGCCGGCGAACCGGAAACTCCGCGATCTGCCGGTGGCGTCGCTGGTCAAGCGGATGTGGTGCGCCGACACGTTGACCAGCTGGTCGGACAGCAGTAACCGGAAGTCTAGGCGACCGTCTCGACTTCCGGTGAGGTAGTGTTTCTCGAGCTCGCACTGGTAGGAGACACCGGTCTCGATGTCGATAAAGGAGTCGGCTTCCATGGGTGATCCGATATAGCGTCACTTCTAAAGGGATCTATCTAGTGACCTTATAGGGAACTTTTAGTGACCTTCTATGTAATTGTTAGTGACTTTCAAGGTAATTTTAGTCAACTTCTAGGGAACTTTTAGTGACTTTCTAGGGAATTTTTAGTGATATCTCCGATGTCTTCTATATAATACTCCTACAGGTTGTTGATCGAATAGACTTTCGCGAGTGATTCCCTTTCGCTTATTAATACACCTATTATGCCGTACCACACCGCAGTGTTATTGGTATTACGTGAGAGTTGCCGGTCTAATCTGTCGGTGTTATTGTTCTATCTATTCATACGTAGCGCTAGTACGCCTATCTAATGATATACTGATATACTGATTGCAATCGTATACGCTGATTATTCAAAACCGGTCTTAATTATGTATACGTAATTATATTATTCGAATTACATATAATTATTTACAATGAAGTATATTATATATATATGGTAAAGTTACAAAATTGCCTAACTCACCTATCGAATCACTAACGTTAAATGAATTACCTATAGGTAAGTATAGTTAAGTATATATACTTAACTCAATTTACATACGTGCTAATACACTGATAACGCCTTTTGTCGCCTAATATCAGTTATTATCAGTTCATTAATACACTCGAATAGTGTTCGTTAAGAAAAAACCAACTTTGTAAGATATAAACTAATGACTTATTTGAACTGTCGTTTCATTAAATGATAACCCTTAATACGTATAGGTAAGCTGTCGATATAGTCGACACACTCGTGAGATACGGTATTATTTGCTTTCCGCGTAGACCAATGGGAAGCGACTTCTTCGCTCTTCAGCACTATTTAACTTATACGTGTATAAGTAAGGTACACTTCAACATAGCACGCGCGCTGATCAAATATTGGACGAGTAGACGTGTATTAAGTGATGGATGCCCGCACACATACGCACAGTCGTATACATACACATACGCACACACATGCGCACAGATAAGTTGACTTTACGTGTAGTGTATACACGATATAGCGTGACATAACTCTCGAGATATTAACAACGTGTTATGTCATATATTATCGTTTATAAACGTATATATATATAATAATAATAATAATATTTATTAGAAGAATTTAATTTTTCTTCTGTTAAATTACAATGATATTTATATTATGTTTTCTTCTAAAGGGCTTTACAATAATATGAATATTTACTGTTAACATTTGAAAACAATTATTGTTGCCCATACGTAAAGATTTGTATTCATTTATATATATATATATATATATATATATATATATATATATATATATATATAAATGGCTTCGAAGGGACATTAGAGCCATATATGGTTATAAGTGAAAACTTCATCTAAATTCCTGGATGGGATGAAAGGACTCCACCAAATAAAAATAACAATAAAAATAACAATATATATTAGCTGGCAACAACATGAAAAGACCAATGACTTATTTTTAAGCCATGGCTTTTTGTATGTACTCGAATAATGTTATAAAACCTCGGAAAATTGTAATGTCATTCTTTTATCATTAGGTATTCGTTTTCGTTTTCTTTCTTCGTTATCGTTATGCATAAATAGAATATATTTTATTTATATTTTCCAAGATATCACTGCAATCAATTTTATTCATACTTTATCTTCACAAATTAGATATATTAGAGGTGATATCATTTCTATGTATCATTTCATCTAAATACGAATGCACTTCTTTGTAATATTCGAGTGACTTTTCCTATTTTCAAACGGGTTGGAAATGTTCTATATACAAGATGTAATATTATTTCTAAATATTTTAGAATTATAGAACAATATTCATATTTCTATAATTAATATGGATATAATAGACTCCAGTTCGTTAATATATTGAACAACTATATTTACTCGATGAGCTGTGTAATGGGTGTAATATTGCAGTGGTTATTCCTCACATATTAAATCCTGTATAGGTACCATTGTATCTGGCAGACATATAACTTGCTCCATCATCCATTAATTAATTCGTAAATTCTCTAGCAGCAAACACAATCTTACC
Organism: Osedax fenrisi; assembly: GCA_964019155.1. NCBI lineage: Eukaryota > Metazoa > Annelida > Polychaeta > Sabellida > Siboglinidae > Osedax > Osedax fenrisi. Next base: position 51,804,373 of record OZ025244.1, on the reverse strand, counting down.
AATGCATGTTTAGCATAATTGCTATAGTTTCTGTATTATATCTTTCATATAGACCCACGCATGTATATAACTGCAAGTGTGTCTATGACATATCTAATAACTTTCAATTCTTGTTCGTTTCTTGAAAAGTTTTGTTATATAATTTATTATTACTTTATAATAATTATAACCGTTATATAAATTGTAACTACTTACCGTGTCCTGTGCGCCGCTACACATTATACTCTAAAAACCATCTATTTCTTTAATAATTTTTCTTAAGACTGCATGTGAAATAACTCAAGAATCTCATTTTGAATTTTCCATGATATTAGATGTATTTTAGTATTATCAGTTATAATATTTCACTGTGCATCTAATTGGGGAATTTAATTTTATCTTAATTTAATAGTTACTTTTAGGAATTTACCCTCAAAATGTATTTAAACTCTAAAATCTATTTTTTCTTTAGCAATTAATGTATCTTATATATATATATATATATATATATATACTTATATATATTACGTATACGTAAATATAGCTATCACAATATTTTTATTGTATATGTTATTTTTATTATGTATGATCATTACATATTTAATACTATTTATATTCTTCGCTTCCATTGACATACGATACATATTATATTTTCCATAACTAGTAAATCATTCCATTGCCTTCTTCCAATTTGAATGACTATTAATTATACATGCTGAGATATTATCATGTTTAGTATTTTTTATAATTTGTAATATAATTGTAACAAAATACTGCTTTCTTTTCACCACACACATTAAATATGGCTGGAAGGGTTTATCAAAGTTGTCTATAATCGCTCTTTGGGCGTTTTCAATTATTAATGATTGACCCTTATACGATACAACGTTAACTTTTAAACATGTTTTTGCAATATGTTTTTCTTTATTCTAAATACTTTGATAATATGTATTTATTAATTTTAATATAATTATAAAGTCGGTCACTAGATAAATACAAAAAGTATTTAAAAAATTATTAGATTTTTAAATTAATTGTCAACAATATATTTAATATTATTATTAATTATATATAATTCATATATGCATATTATTTATATATGAATGAATTTAAAACAATAGTTAAGTTTTATTTATTATAATATTCCAAAACTTTCATAATTATGTTTATTATTTCAATTCTATAGAATGCACTTAAGTTAAAATGGAGGTAATTTAAAATGGACATCATTATTTTGGTCCATTTTATTAAAAAATATTAATTGAAATCTAATAAATATTAAATAATATTCTGATTAAAAATTGAAGATTATAATATGTATTTTACTAATTATCGCTATCTACTAACATTACATTTTCTCTAAATTATTAAGAAATTATTAAAAATTATTAAATTATTTTTTAAATTTTCGCCAGAACAGGGGGGTCAAAGTCAAACAGGGGTCCAAAGATATCGGGACCCCTCCCTCATTTATAAATGGGGAGGTTCGGACACCCACGACCCTTTTATAAAAATAATGTTAATTTATTTGAACAATTTTTACCAATGTGCATATTTCATGTATACAGGTATACTATCTTATACTATTATACTAATGTATATAACGGTATACCATACATGATATTTATTTCTCTTTAGATAAACATAGCCGTATACGGATACACATATTAATTCTACTTATCAAAGATATAACTTATTTGGTTATTATTCATAATTGTATTTCAGATGAGAATATTTCATTATACGGGGTTCCACATTAGGTCCTATACTTTTTATTATTTATATTTCTCATTTGAAATACTTAATAGAATAAAAGCCAATTGATAATATCATATATATGCGGATGACATTCAAATGTACGCTGAATCTTGTCATCATGATACATTAATGTTATGATTGAATAATATTCGTAAATGGCTCTTAAATAATAATTTACTTATAAATAGTAGTAAAACTATGCTCTTCAAAATTTCTCTTTCTAATTTTGTTTTTCCTGATATTATATTTGATAATCTTTTTAAAATGTGAAAATTATAGGACAATAAGCTTTATATCACACTCTAGTAAAATAATGCTAAAGATAATCCTAAACATATTGAAACATTACATGGAAGAGTTCATTTCTGAAGAACAAGCTGGATTTCGAACAGATAGAAGTACTAGCGAACAGATATTTAACTTAAGAGTAATCTCAGAGAAATATTCTCAGCATATTAAACCATTATATCAAGTTTTCATCGATTTCAAAAAAGCGTTTGATAGAATATGACACAACGCGCTATGATTGGCAATGAAAAGATTTAACATCAATTTAAAAATAATAGAATATATACAACATCTATACAATAAAGCAGAAAGTGCAGTTTACTTTGACGGTAAAATTGGAGAATGGTTCAGAACAACAACTGGAGTTAGGCAAGGCTGTCTACTTTCACCCACACTATTCAATATTTTGCTTGAACAAATAATGAACGATGCTTTAGATAATCATGTAGGTTCTGTAAATAAATCTGAGATTCGCAGATGACATCGATGGATTAGTAGGTAGTGAATCTTAATTAGCCAATCTTATTAAAATAATCGACAATACATCACGTCACGTGATTCACGTGCATATGGAATGGAAATAAACTCTACGAAAACACAAATAATGGCAAATTCTGAAGGTAGTTTCACATTAGAAATAAAAATAAATAACGAGCAACTAAAAGTAGTTGACAGTTTTAAATACTTAGAAGCAATCATCGACGATAAAGGTTCAAAAGCTGAAATATTAGCTAGAACCGGACAGACGATTGAGGCTCTATCTAGACTAAATGTTATATGGTACGATAACACACTAAAACATAAACTGAAAATCCGACTACTGCAGTCACTAGTTAACTCAATTTTCTTATATGCGTGTGAGACATGGACAATAACGAAGGAACTGCAAAGAAAAATAACAACATTAGAAATGCGGTGCTTAAGACGATTATTGAACATATCATACAGAGATAGAATTACTAACATTGAAGTACGAAATAGAGTTACCAAAGAAATCGGTCCACATTCGGAACTACTGGAAATGGTCATCACGAAGAAACTGAGATGGTTTGGTCATGTGATAAGATCAAATTCCATGTCCAAAACTTCAGGGTTCTATTGAAGGTATAAGAAGACGAGGTAGGCCAAAAATGCAATGGCAAGACAATATCGTGAAATGGACTGGTCTTGATATAAATAAAGCGATGAGAGCTGCAGAAAATAGAGAGGGATGGAAAAACATTGTGACGAAATCTACTGCCCCCCTACGGCATCAAAATGCTATGGGATAGGTAAAAGGTAAAAAAAAATCTTTCTAATTACTCCTTCTTCTAAAATTAAATTCATTGGAATATTTAATATTAAACAATTGTTTCATGTAATTTATCGCAGTCAGATCATGTATCATATATATGTTAATCAGCTAATTATCATTTATATAATATAAATATCATTGTAAATAACGACGTATTGAATGTTTGGTTTTATCGAGATTATGTTATGGGAATATTATCTTAATTGTAGCTACAATATGTATTTAAAAACATTAAATGAGTTAATAGTTGATGTATACAAATTATATTTAATAACCAATATTCTAATAGATTTTCGAATAGTTATTGTTTACACAAATTAAAATGGTTATAGGTATCTTCTAGAATTATTTACAGATTTTTATGTTTAATTAAAACAGTAATTAAATCTGGAGAACCTTCCTATTTATCAACGATATTATCAGAGAAAAGAATATGTCTATTATTATTTAAGTGTATAAATAATCTATTATTATTATTATTAGTATTATTATTATTATTATTATTATTATTATTATTATTATTATTATTATTATTATTATTATTATTATTATTATTATTATTATTATTATTATTATTATTATTATTATTATTATTATTATTATTATTATTATTATTATTATTATTATTATTATTATTATTATTATTATTATTATTATTATTATTATTATTATTATTATTATTATTATTATTATTATTATTATTATTATTATTATTATTATTATTATTATTATTATTATTATTATTATTATTATTATTATTATTATTATTATTATTATTATTATTATTATTATTATTATTATTATTATTATTATTATTATTATTATTATTATTATTATTATTATTATTATTATTATTATTATTATTATTATTATTATTATTATTATTATTATTATTATTATTATTATATATATATATATATATATATATATATATATATTAATAGATATAGCTATAAGTTATAGCATATAGCTAATATATTTAGTCAATTACTAGGTCTGAATTACTAATTACTTAATTTATTACTTGATATTATTAAGTATAGCTACATATAGTTAGTGATTTTGTTTACTTTTATTGTTTTCTATAGGGGAAAGTCCCCGATTACCGACCCCCTCTCGTATCTCAGTAAATATAAGAGTTATCAAACAATTATATATACATGAACTGTTAGTAATGTAATGCTAAATATGAATAAATATTTTGTTTAAAAAAATATTTAATCCTACAATTGTTATTTGATAAAATGTAATATTCTGTTTTTACTTTTTAAATATTTGAATAATAACTTTTTTTAAATCATTGTAAATACTTTATTAATTAAAAGAAAACTTAATGTTGTGCATAATATTGTAGATCAATAAAATGTTTATAAATATTATAAAAATAATTTAATTTGAATAACTATTAACCAATATATCTTAATTATAGCAACCCATATGATTTTCCTATTACCGACCCCCTAAATTACCCTAATACCGACCTCATGTGATTTATAATATCCAATCAAAATAGATCCGTATTTTATTTTAAATTATTGTTATAACATGATTCCAGTTGATTATATACATACTGATTAATAAATAAATATTAAATAATAATATACACTATTTTAATATAATTACTATAAACTTTAAATTTAAATTTTATATTACAATTAAAACATAAATTCAATACAAAATAAATTAGGTCATGTTATAATTAATTATATTTATGTATATCTACTATTTTTATTGGATATTATAATACTACAATTATTTATACCACGATTATTTTAGGGGGTCGGTAATAGGGGAAGAGGGTCAGTTGGCACATGTATCCGATTACCGACCCCCCTGTTTATTCTTGTAAATATAATTATATCAAACATTTAAAATAGCCACATTATTCATTGCCATAATATTACTCAAATTACAAAATTTCAAATAAATATAATTAATATTGAATAAGTTATTACTAATCATTTATGGGTCGGTAATCGGGGACTTTCCCCTATATAGTCTATACCAGGTTTAGGTTTTGACAGAAAGTTACTCGTAGAAGCAGATATTATGAAGTATATAAAGCCTATACTTATTTTCAATAAATTCCAGTAATATTATGTGTGAAGTCTATCACTAATAGCTACATTTTATTATTATTAGTTCATTTATGTTATATAGGAATATTAAATAATATTAATATATATATATATATATATATTTATTTTTATTAAAAAATGATAGAAAATAATGTATTATGATTTATTATTATACTTAATCGAATTAAGAAAATAAATATATATATATAAAATCGATTGTACAATATTAATATATTTTACAATTTCCTATATATAGGTGTATCACAGTGTAAAATGCTCGTAAATAATAATATAATAAATAGTGTTTGTAAAATCCTATACAAATAATAATATAATATAAAATATAAAATCTAAAAACAAAAAATATAAAATTATATATAGGTAAAATAAAATATCCTATAAATATTTAATTATAAATCACTTAACATTCTATATATTAATAATACTGATATAATAATCAATATTACATTATAATTAGTATATGTTAATATTCACATATTTGGTTTTTTGGAATTAACAATATATTTAATATCGTTTAAAGATTTCTGGTAAACTCTTTTGAATAAATGTACATCTCCCCAGGTTTTATTTGCTTGGATTGCTATTTTCCTTTTACCTTCTTTTAAAATATACGCTGTTTAAATAAGTAATGCATTTATTAATATAATAACAAATGTATTATTATAAAATAACTAATTTTAAGGTACACTAATTTGTTAATTGATATATTTATACTAACAAACATTCCAAGATTTATTGTTATATGGACCAAAGTATGCATTCTTTATAACATTCGTGATAGGAATTGGAGTAAGAGCCATTTCGATATCTATCAATTGACGATAAGACGGATCACTGAATATTTGTGGAACTGGAAGATTTAGATTCGATGCCATTGATTCCAGAGATCTTATATATTTCTCAGGTGAATTTCCTTTAATTGTAATAATTAATATTAATTAAATACTAAAATAAATTAAAATAATACTATTTTAAATACTGAATAAATAATAGTATATGGGATATATACTTTACTTTTTTTTACTTTTATATACATATATGATATATACATTATTTATGTATACTATGTATAGGTATGTACTAGGTACTATGTACCTACTTCTGTATATTATGTATATTATGTATATATACATTATTATATATAATATATATAACTAAATATATATAACTATAGTTACCTAAATTGACGTCCTTGATCAATTGTCGATGACTTTGATTGCAATCGTATACCATAGAATGAAGTTCATTTAATCTGTAGTGACTAATACTTCCAGAAACAATAGATTTATCATCGTTTACATCACGAGAACTTATCGTTTCGATAGATTCAATAAATTTCTTCATTTCCATGGTTACGGGGCGTAAATATTCAATCCTTCCGTGACAATAACGTTGTTGTGAGGCTGGTTGCCTCGTCGAAATAATTCTTTTATGGATTCGAAATGTTGTCAACTGTTATATAATTAATACAATTAATATTAATTAATTATATAATTATTTCACTTATGATTTTGGATATAACTAACAAAATAAATAGAAAATATATAAATGAAAAATATCTTATATTATATTTGATTTTATAATTAATTAATAAATAATTAAAATTAATATCACTAACTTGTCCAGCTATTTGCATTAATTCATCATTACTAAATCCACGATCTTTGCCAAAAGCATCGAATTCCATGAGGGAAATATCAATATCGTCTGCTTTTTTCACATAATTTGTTTTTATTTCGGTAATTAAATTTTCTAATTCTCTCGATATTGTAAAGTCTGTAATTTAAATGTACGTGAAATATTAATAATAGAAAAGCTATATATTTGTTATTAATAAAATAATTTGAATAAATAAATTATCAAAAATATTTTACTATATTAATTTTATATTTGAGTACAAACCTAAGCGAGTCAATGAGTAATCTTTATTGTTATCAGATGACAGTTCATCATGTTTAATGTAATGTTTCTTTGCAGCTTGTGACCACACTGATCCAGCGATATGACAAGATTGAGATCCTAATTACGTAATATATTATTAGTTATTTATTTAAATAATTTAAATAAATATAAATTTTAATTTACTATATTTAGTTTAAATAATATGTTTTAATATATTATAAAGTTTTGTTATTCCTATATAATATAGATAATATTAAATAATAATTACCATCTGTATAAGCATGATCACATGAAACTGTGGCATTCCCTTTCTTATCTGTAGATATATACATTGTTTTATCTGCCCATCTACAATAAATAAACATTATTATTAATTATATTTTAAAAATTCTTATAATAAATGGTAATTATATATATAATTCATTAACATTTTATAATAAATGTCTGGTCATTAAATATATATGTGATATGTGTATAATAACCTGTTATGAGAGCAGCCGTAAAAAGACATCCAGTCTGACTTAGCGGTATCATCAGAAGGCTCGTAATCATCAATATTAACAATACATCTGGCACTATCGATTATATTTAATTTATCGATGTTTTCTTTATTAGCTACCAATAACTGACGAGCTTTTACACAAATTGGCCTATCTCCGTGGGTTACATAAGACACCGGATAATTTGGCATATCTCTGTTATCTTTCATTATCTCACAAATAGCTACGTGAAGACTTCTAGCATCTATTATTTCACCTAGATAATTATAAATTATTAAGTATATTCATTTTAATAGTATAATAGTATATCGAATTAATTAAATAAAAATATATTTAAATATATAAATATTAACCATTTGATAGATTTACATCAATTTTATAAACGTGTCCCTTTCTTAAGATAACCACATGATTTGAATGTTCATAATGTAATATATTATCTTTCTCGGTTCTAAATTATTATTTATATTTAATATTGAAATATTATTATACTGAAATGAAATAACTGACTACAATAAATCACGATATTGGCCTAGTGACCTAGTGATACACGGAAACTATGTAGTACTTACTCATAGTTATTTATAAATATGTATATATGTCGTTAAATATACATATGTTATAATTATATTAAGACAAATCTTTTATAATTTATTATTATACATATTCAAACCAGGAAATTGGGAAATTGAATCAGTATGTGATGAATTAAAGTATTATGCAAAGAGTATATCAAAGATATTCAGGTGTCAGTAATTGGATAAATGTGCCTAATACCGACACCCTTCTCCTATTACCGAACCCTTAAAATACTCATTGTATAACTAATTGTAGTATTATAATATCCAATCAAAATAGTAGACATAAACAGATTTAATGAATTTAAAAATACACGCAATTTATTTATTATTGAATTAAAGTTTAATATTCAAATTAAATTTATATTTAAACTATATATTTTTATATTAAACTTGTAATTAAATGAATATGAATATAACTACATATACTAAGGAATCATTGCATAGTTTTATTAACGCTGTTAATATGATATACTCACAAATTATGAATAATTTAAAAGTAAACAAAATATATATTATGATATTATAAATCACATTGGCTGGTATTATGCTCATTTAGGATGTCGGTAATAGGAAAATAATATGGGTTTTTATACTTAAGATATATTTGTTGATACTTATTTAAATTAACTTGTTTTCATAATTGTTATGAACATTTAGATAATGTTCCATATGTTGTATAGAATTACGTTTTCTTTGAATTAATTAAATATTTATAATAATTTAAAAAAGTACAATTCAAATATTAAAAAGTAAAACAAAATACGTATTCATATTTATCATTACATTAATAACAGTTCATGTATATATATATATAATTATGTGATATCTCGTATAGTTACTGAGATACGAGAGGGGGTCGGTATTTCGAGGTGTTCGGTAATTGGAGACTTTCTCCTATACTATAGGTAGTATATATATATAACATAATATATAATTAAAATGAAATGATATCATATATTTATTCATTATTATTTACTCTTTTTATTTATATATATTAGATTTATACATTTCATATATTTTATATTCACAATATAATACGTATTTAATTATATTATTTATTATTAATTCTATATATTTTTTAAATGTAATAAATAAGTCATTTTAATAACAAATATTTATAAACAAAATAAATTTACTTTGTTTATTTATTATTTAAAAATAAAATTGTATAGTAATATATTATATTACATAATTATTATACAATACTCAATACATAGACGCATACATAGTAAGGTAAATAAATGACATTACACTTATTTAACGCGTAGAATGACCTCTAAGCTATATATATATGTCCGAGTTGCATATATGCAGGGAGGATATATTCTATAATATGTGTGTAAAAATATCGTAATATATAATTGTAATTTCACTTGTATTATAATTTTATATAATAATATACATATATATATATTATATATTTAAATAAGTAATATATATATATATATATATATATATATATTTGCATAATATATGTATATATCAACATATTGTTTATCAACTTTGCAAATTAATTATAAATTACGACAATTTATAATATCATCATACATGCCATTACTACAGTTATTTAAATAGGTTAATATTAAATTAAATAAAGTATCACCATGCTATAGTTTAATTTATTTAGTAACGAAAGTCTCGGCTCGGCATCAAACATCTCGGTATTATTTATATCACTAGATGAAATTTACATTATTATTCACTGAATCGGGAAATTGGCACCAATAATTTTTTTTAAATTGATGTAAATGTTAATTATATAAAAATTAGTAGTAAAATGTAACTTCAAAAAACACCATTTCGGCTCGGTTATATTTTGTAAGAGTCACAACTCGGCTCGGGAAAGTTTTTTTCTCCAGAAAATGAAAGTCTCAGAAATGCTCGGCAACAGTAACCAAAAGTCTAGGCTCGTCATCAAAAAGCTCGGCATCATTTACATCACTATCCTACACCCATTAAGTTAATTAGATTTGTACAATGAAATGCGCACATATTTATTAAATGTTAACTAATAGAGTCTAAATGTATTATTATTAACTTCGCATTAACAAACATCTCGATATGCTAATAGGCCTGATGAGAACATTAGCTATCGATATTCTATTATATTGACTTTGGTGATTTTTATTTTATATTTAAGTTAACAGTCCATGGACTCTCTGCATGCAGAGAAAAGTATTCATTGTCATATTATTTTTAATTATATAAATATATTATACATATATCTACACTTTAAAGTAGTGTATTTTAAAATTGGAATTTTTTTATAAAATATTTGTACTTAACAATATTATTATATAAAGATCTATAGATATATTTGTAATATGTAGATTTACATATATTTACATCGATTTTCAATGGTCAACATATCAATATTTTATATTTAAATTATAATTAAATCAATATAGATATATATTTATATGTATAAATATATATATATATATATATGTATATATATATATATTCGGTTTATGATATAATCAGAAAGCATATCGTATATTCTATATGAAGTTTTTCATAGAAATAGTAATAATAATACCAAGCTCCCAGGTAATGAGAGGGTATAATAGTTCACCTAAATTAAGGACCAAGTAACTAACTCGACCAATCATTGCTCGGTGCATTACGTTTATATTTATTAAACAGCATCATTACACATACATATATATATATATATATATATATATATATATATATATATATATATACACATACGTACACACATATGCATATATATACTAATCTGCAGTAAATATTGTTATAAAGTGTATACTATAAACATCTATTAATAATACAACCCTGGAGTCTAAGGCCTGGACTATTAACATGACACATATATTAATGGTATGTGGATTTACTTATATGGCGCATTGTCAATTGTATAGTTAATGAATATATAAATCATAGGGGAAAGTAAATTAATACGGACACTTTTACAATAAATGGTCTTAACATTTTATGACTCATTATTTTTATTCAAAAATTACAATATATTAATATTATATGATTATAGATATTATTGTGATTTTAAAATTTTATTTAATCTCTTGATTTTATAGATAACGGGGATATCAGATACAGGATATACGTATTCGGTACCCTTGTCCGAATACGGTCACCCTGTATTATAATACGGACATCCTATAAACCACTAGATAAACTATATATTATTGATGAATCAATCAGACAAATTACAATTACATTATTTATAATTAATGTTATGAATAATTTATTCCAATTTAATTAGTTAATAATTTATTTATTTTTATTATTTTTTTAATTAATAATACAATTTAAGTATCTAAATAATAATACATTGCTTTATTGGTGGTAATTTTTTTAATATTATAACGCACGACATTTTTTATGAAAATCAGAATAGTTCATACGCTTCGCACTGATTAGTTATATTGAGTGTCCGTATTAAGATATCCAAAGTGTCCATATTTTTGGACTTATATGACCACTAGATATATGCTTATAACTTAATGAATATATTATAACAAATATAGAAATTATATTTATAATTTTAGAATACTTAATTTTTTAATAATATAGTGTTATATTTTATATCGATACATTTGTATATTCTTTGAGAAGGTTTTAAGTTGAATTTCTTTTTCAAAAATTTAAAAACGTAATAAAAAAATCAGTTTATTGGATATATCAGCTATATTTTGAATAATTAAGATATAAAAAATACTTTTGTAGACCATTTATATAATTATGAAAATTGTATTAAGTACACATTTTTTTGTAAAATTTATGGTTTCTGAGATACCGAGAGTGTCCGTATTCGGGCACTGTCCGTATTCGGTTACTTTCCCTACTATTAATGTACTATATATTTAACTATGTATATACAAATATTAAAATTAATATACATATATTAACTAATTCAAAGAAGATGTAATTTAATAATTTAATATTGATATATAAACATGTAATTAAGATACACAGAATATGAAGCATTCATTTCAAAAAAATAAATTAGCCGTATTACTGAAATTATTAAATCTGATATGTTTGAAATATTATTTATATTGAAATTAAATCAAATTTACGAAGAATTAAATTAAAATATAAATTTAAATGACAAACTAAACTATATAAAATCACTAAAAATAACCACATATAAATATATTTTAGTTTATTACTGAATTAATTAATCTACCCAATTCGACGTTAAAACAAAAATAGATAAAATAATACTAAACTTACTAATAAATAATTGCTAACATACCATTCCATTCAAAACTCATAGAAAAAGTAATTTCATTATTTCTAATAAAATGCATTACTAAAAATAACCCTGACAATATATTTCAAAGCCCAAACAAAAAGTAAAATAATAGAAAAACCTTTAACTTAACATAAATACTTTCATTATAATAAATAAATATATTATATTGATATTATCGATCTATTTTCATCACTTCATACTCTCACAGATACCATATTCATTCTTAAAATAAAGTCTATAGGAATTAATATGAATGTAATTAAATATTTCATTTCAAATAAATATATGTATTCTATATAGATATTGTTTAATAAATATAAATGAATTACTAATATTCAAACACTAGTACTATTCCTATATGATGTTATCAAACATATATACATTGCCAATTCGAAGATTAAAACTAGGACGATTATAACAGACTTAAGTTTTACATTTGATATTACTAGAAATATAGCATTTAAAATATCATAAATAATTAAACAGTGTAATAATGATATCTATCATATAAAACAAATAAAATCCATATTAAATACAAATATATTACAAATATTATTATCATATATTATTATCATATATCATATGAAATCTTTACACTATTTGTTGGTAAACATATTCTATGTGTCATTTATATTAATTATTTATTTAATTTCAATTATTTTACAAATATTCATATATATATGTATATATATATATATATATATATATATATATATATATATATATTGTTATTTTTATTTGGTGGAGTACTTTCATCCCATTCAGGAACTTAGATGAAGTTTTTACTTATAACCATATATATATACGGCTCTAATATCACTTCGAAGCCTCTCTCATGTTAATGCATCAATGGTTTTAACGAGCGGCTTTCGTCGAGAGCTGATTATTTATTTATACACAATAATATAATATATTAATATATATTAATGAATATTACTATATATAGTTATAAATAATATATTTAAAGGATTATTACCTATAGTGATTGGTTTATTTTTTATTTTCTTCTTTGTGGAGAGCTGAGTTTCCATAGGGTCCTCGGCCCACATTTCTTTATCTATATCGATAAATGATGAATAGATGTGGTAAGTGGTGACGATAACTCCAATCCACCGGCTCCCGGGGTTGCGGATAGGGGAACGGCCATTAGATATGATGGTTAGCTGCGAATAACCAATAAGCAGTGCTGCACAAAATCCAGGCTGCCCTTTAGCAAGGCATAGTACCTGTTAGCCACCCGATCAGGGTTACGTGAAGACATTGGAAGCAGGATGTTGAATGTGGTAAGGCGGAATAAGTTTCGGCGAGGCACATGATTCGGTAGAGAATACTGTTAACGAATGTATGGAGTGGCGACCGTATTCGTTCCAATAGCCACTGAAAGCAAAATGACACAACACAACACAATTCATTCATCCCGCATCGCTCGTCGCGCGGTTAAACAAGGAGCGCGTCCTGTAATAACATATTAGGTTACAGACGAAAAATTTGCCACTGAGAAAATAAATAAACTTTTGAAGGAAAAGAAAACCACAATATTTGGAACTATCAATGTACAAACTCTAAACAAAGAAGGTAAAATCTCCGAACTCATTGCTTCAGCCATAACAACAAGACAGGATGTTATATCTATACAAGAACACAGAGTCATACACAATGATTTAATAAAAGAAGAAGTGTTCGGGAAATGGAGATTACTGACTTGTTCCGCCTGGAAAAATACTGTAAATGCAGCTAATGGGGGAATTGGAATGCTACTTCGCGTAGATATATACAATACCTTATCCAGTATAGCGAAGATTTCTCCACGTATAATGACTGCAACTTTTCAAGGAAATCCACAAACAACAATAATAACCTGCTATAGTCCGACAAATGTAAGTGATGAAACTGAAACAGAAAGATTTATGCAGATCTCTCTTCACTAACTAGACAAATTCCGAAACATAATGTTTTGATAATAAGCGGAGACTTCAATGCCCAACTAGGACAAAATGATAACGGGAATTTTCCATACTCTTTCCATCAGAATACAAACAGAAATGTAAATTTGCTGAAAAATTATATACTCGAGAATAACCTGATATGTCTGAATACGCATTTCCAGAAACAACGCGGTCAATCATGGACACACACTTCTCCAAACGCTAGTAACTCTCAAATTCATTATGTTATCATTAACAGAAAATGGAAAAATAGCGCAATAAACTTCAGAGCCTACAACTCCTTTATAAGTGTAGCTACGGACCATCGAATTGTATCGGCACATATAAGATTTAGCCTCAGAGCAAATAAAACAAGAAAGTCCAATCGTAAGAACTTTGAGTGGAGTGAACTGAGAAATAATTCCGCTTTGCGTTCATCTTTTGTAATAAAAGTACAAAATCGATTTGAAGCTTTACAAAACACGTCAATCTTACCTACAGCAAACAGTATTTACTCAAATTTTGAAATTGCTTGCAAGGAAATAGCAGCTGAAACAATTCCCCTGAAACCGAAAACAAAAAGAAGAATACCGTGGGAAAATCTGAATATAAGAAACAAACGCAAAATATTACACGAAGCAGCGCAGCAATAAGATAACAATCCTACAATAGAAAATATAAGAAAAACTTGTAATGCACAAAAATAACTCTCACACGCATATGAAACCGAACAATCTGTATAGTAGTATAGTCATATAGTAATATAGTCATATCCAAGGCAAAATCTGTAAAGTTCAAGATGCCGCAAATAATAAAAAGTCAGTACTAGCATGGAAAATTGTAAATGAGATAAGTGGGAGGAAAAACTCAAACAAATCTAAACTAAAGGCTAGTAATGATGAGGAACGAGTTATATATGGAAGACACATTTTGAGGACATACTAGGTAAACCTCCCAAACCTACAAATAATAGTAACGATCATTGTAAAACCATACTTCTTATATATCTTATATTACTTATTATACATTAAAATAGGGCAATTCACAACGAACGAAATTGATATAGCCATTGAAAATATCAAAAACGGTAAAGCCACAGGTCTGGATGAAATACCATCAGCAATTGGAAGATAAAGGAATTCCAAGACATATTATTAAAATCTTGCAATAGCGTGTATAGCCAAGATCCCATAGAGAGATGAACAAAAGGCTGCATTCTACCTTTTCCTAAAAAAGGAAATCTTACCATAACAGATAACTATAGAGGAATAACTCTCACGCCTATTGCTGCAAAAATCTTCAACCTGATGATACTAAACCGGATAAGACCATACGTTGATCCTATTCTGATAACAAATCAAAATGGGTTTAGAACTAATCGATCAACCTCAGGACAAATATTAGTTATCAGACGGATAATAGAAGGAGTTAAGGCAAAACATATTCCTGCAATATTGCTATTTATTGACTTTTCAAAAGCATTCGACTCAATTGATAGAGCAAAGATGAGATCAATTATAATTCATTATGGAATACCGGAAGAAACTGTGAACGCAATCATGATGCTCTATAAAAATACACTTTCAATGGTTAGATCACCTGATGGAGATACCCCTTTCTTCAAGATAACAACAGGTGTGCTACAAGGAGACATAATTGCACCCTTTTGATTTATCATTTGCCTCGATTATGTACTGAGAAATTCACTAAAGGATATTGAGAATCTTGGACTGATAATCACAGATCGAAGAAAAAAGTAGAAGATATCCGGCAACGCGCGTAACATATATAGAATATGCTGATGATATTGCTATTACGAGAAACTCCATCGAAAAGGCAAACACGATTCTACATCAAATAGAAGAAATTTCCAAAGAAATAGGTCTATGTATTAATGTCAGTAAAACGGAATATATGTCCTTAAATCAAGATTTGTCTGTGAGTATAAGTATGAAAAGTTTAAATGGAGAAGCAATCAAGAATGTATTAGATTTTAAATACCTCGGTAGTTATATTGCCTCCACTGATAATGGAATATAATGGAATAGGCAAAGCATGGGCTGTACTGAATAACCTTAATAAAATATGGACATCAAATCTGTCAATAAGACTCAAAAGAAACTTTTTCAGAGCCACAGTTGAATCTGTATTGGTATATGGAGCTATAACCTGGACCCTGACAATAGCCTTGGAGTAACAAATAAATGGATCTTACACCAGAATGTTACGGGCAGCGCTAAATATTTCTTGGAGAGACCATATGTCCAATAAAGACATATATGGTAAAATACCAAAGATTACAGACACACTACGCGAACAAAGAATACGCTTCTCAGGCCATTGCTGGAGAAGTAAAAACGAGGTTATTAGCGATGTGCTGCTATGGCTACCCATACATGGACGAAGATCTCGAGGATACCCCGCCAAAACCTTCGCAGATCAGCTAATGGAAGACACAAGCTGTAACTACGAAGAGCTACCAAACGCAATGATGAATCGAGAGGAATGGAGAGTACGTGTCAATCAATGCCGAGCAAGCTCGACATGGTAAGGTAAGGTATATATAGTCTATAACATTTTTAAGTTTTAACAGCAGGTTACTCGTATAAGCAGATCTTATGAAGTATATAAATCCTATACTTATTTTCTATATATTCCAGTAATATTATGTGTGAAGTCTATCACTAATAGCAACATTTTATTATTATTAGTTCATTTATGTTATATAATATTGACATATATAATTATTTTTAATTTTGTAAAAAGTAATAGAAAATAATGTATTATGATTTATTATTAATCGAATTGAGAAAATAAATATATATATATATATATAAAATCGATTGTAAAATATTAATATATATTGAAATTTCTTATAGGTATCACAGTGTAAAATGCTCGTAAATAATAATATAATAAATAGTGTTTGTAAAATCCTATACAAATAATAATATAATATAAAATATAAAATTTAAAAACAAAAAATATAAAATCCTATATAGGTATACAAATAAAATGTCCTATAAATATATAATTATAAATCACTTAAAATTCTATATATTAATAATACTGATATAATCAATGATAATTATAAATATAATTCATTAACATTTTATAATAATTGTCTGATCATTAAATATAGGTATGTGCTATGTGTATAATAACCTATTATGAGGGCAACCGTAAAAAGACATCCAGTCTGACTTAGCGGTATCATTAGAAGGCTCGTAATCATCAATATTAACAATACATCTGGCACTATCGATTATATTTAATTTATCGATGTTTTCTTTATTCGCTACCAATAACTGACGAGCTTTTACACAAATTGGCCTATCTCCGTGGGTTACATAAGACACCGGATAATTTGGTGTATCTCTGTTATCTTTCATTATCTCACAAATAGCTCCGTGAAGACTTCTAGCATCTATTATTTCACCTAGATAATTACAAATTATTAGGTATATTCATTTTAATAGTATAATAGTATATAGAATTAATTAAATAATAATATATTTAAATATATAAATATTAACCATTTGAGAGAATTACATAAATTTTATAAACGTGTCCCTTTCTTAAGATAACCACATGATTTGAATGTTCATAATGTAATATATTATCTTTCTCGGTTCTAAATTATTATTTATATTTAATATTGAAATATTATTATTTAAATTAATAATAAGTATATTTATATAATGTTATAAACTTATATAAAAACTATATTATATAAAAAAATATTAAACTTATATATGTTAATATAAATAATTAATATAAATAATAAAGAATTATAAATAACTAACCCTGGTAATCGTACAGTTTGAAAAAAGTACTTGTATTGTTCCATAGACAATGGAACTATTCAAGAAGCTGAAGCCATTTTTGATGCTTCCATAGGAGGTAAACTTGCCAATAATGATAGAAAATTCTCATTTTCAGTTAGATTTTCATTCGCATGATGTAGTATAGGTGGATAGGTATTATTATTGATTGTCTTTGATACTTCTAACATGCTCATTATAATATTTGTACATCTGATATCCTATTAAAATAATAATATGTTACATTTATTTTAATTGAATTTTATTTATATAAATTAAATTTATAATTTAATAATAATTAATTAAATACTACAATAATAAAAACCTGTCTATTTTGTTCATGTATGGGGTCAAGTTCTGCAGTGCAATGTACAGTTTGTCCAGTATTCAAGGGAGTAGATTTACGTAAATATAAGTCTTGATTATAGTTGTGTATGTAATTTGGTAGATGTTTTGTGTGGTCCATCATTGCAGAATGTAAAACTATATATTAATAATGTATTAGTAATACATATACATATGAATTAACTATATTATACATTCAGGTACAAATTATCTTTGAAACATAATATATTCCTATATATTAGTGATAAAATACCTAATTAAACATATTAAATAAATGTACCTTTTCCTTCATTAGAAATGAAGTCCTTAACAATTACAGACGTTTTCTTAAATTGACGCTCAGATAACAAAGGTTTCTGTATTTGTAGATATTTATGACAAGATTCTTCCAACATAGGGACATTTAGTTTAGGCATAGCTTTATTTAGATGATGAGTTCCGAGTTCCCCGCACATCTAGTACAGTCTATTTATTGTTATTAAACATTAATTATTTAATTTTTATAATTAATAACGTATAAAAACTATTTATAGTAATATATTATAAGAATTGTTATGTTAAATTAATTATAAAATATATAAAGAGTTAAATATGATATATATATGTTAAAATATAGACTGACTTGGAGGTATTTCTCATATTTAATTTAGGTTTAAGATACAATTAAGATTACGATTATTTACTATTGACTACTTTACTTGTGGGAGTTGTACGGCGAATAAAACTAAACTAAATATATTTCACTATTTATACTTGTTCAAGTCGCCATTTTTTATTTCCCGGAACATATTATAGATAGAGGTATATATTTAGATCACAAATAAATAGAGCACATATATGTTCTTGGAAATCAAATACATGTCGTCTGCTATCTTTCTATTATGGCGTGAGCAACGCACGCAATTTGTATACGTAAATAACTTGTGTACAATCACTGAAATGAAATAACTGACTACAATAAATCACGATATTGGCCTAGTGACCTAGTGATACACGGAAACTATGTAGTACTTACTCATAGTTATTTATAAATATGTATATATGTCGTTAAATATACATATGTTATAATTATATTAAGAAAAATCTTTTATAATTTATTATTATACATATTCAAACCAGGAAATTGGGAAATTGAATCAGTATTTGATGAATTAAAGTATTATGCAAAGAGTATATCAAAGATATTCAGGTGTCGGTAATTGGATAAATGTGCCTAATACCGACACCCTTCTCCTATTACCGAACCCTAAACATACTCATTGTATAACTAATTGTAGTATTATAATATCCAATCAAAATAGTAGACATAAACAGATTTAATGAATTTAAAAATGCACGCAATTTATTTATTATTGAATTAAAGTTTAATATTCAAATTAAATTTATATTTAAACTATATATTTTTATATTAAACTTGTAATTAAATGAATATGAATATAACTACACATACTAAGGAATCATTGCATAGTTTTATTAACGCTGTTAATATGATATACATGCAAATTATGAACAATTTAAAAGTAAACAAAATATATATTATGATATTATAAATCACATTGGCTGGTATTATGCTCATTTAGGATGTCGGTAATAGGAAAATAATATGGGTTGCTATACTTAAGATATATTTGTTGATACTTATTTAAATTAACTTGTTTTCATAATTGTTATGAACATTTAGATAATGTTCCATATGTTGTATAGAATTACGTTTTCTTTGAATTAATTAAATATTTATAATAATTTAAAAAAAGTACAATTCAAATATTAAAAAGTAAAACAAAATACGTATTCATATTTATCATTACATTACTAACAGTTCGTGAATATATAATTATGTGATATCTCGTATACGATATACTATATATAGTTACTGAGATACGAGAGGGTCGGTATTTCGAGGTGTTCGGTAATTGGAGACTTTCTCCTATATATACGATATACTATATATAGTTACTGAGATACGAGAGGGTCGGTATTTCGAGGTGTTCGGTAATTGGAGACTTTCTCCTATACTATAGGTAGTATATATATATAACATAATATATAATTAAAATGAAATGATATCATATATTTATTCATTATTATTTACTTTTTTTATTTATATATATTAGATTTATACATTTAATATATTTTATATTCACAATATAATACGTATTTAATTATATTATTTATTATTAATTCTATATATTTTTTAAATGTAATAAATAAGTCATTTTAATAACAAATATTTGTAAACAAAATAAATTTACTTTGTTTATTTATTATTTAAAAATAAAATTGTATAGTAATATATTATATTACATAATTATTATACAATACTCAATACATAGACGCATACATAGTAAGGTAAATAAATGGAATTACACTTATTTAACGCGTAGAATGACCTCTAAGCTATATATATATATATATATATATATATATATATATATATATATTTATATATATGTCCGAGTTGCATATATGCAGGGAGGATATATTCTATAATATGTGTGTAAAAACATCGTAATATATAATTGTAATTTCAATTGTATTATAATTTTATATAATAATATACATATATATATATAAATATATATTATATTTAAATATACATATATTTGCACAATATATGTATATATCAACATATTTTTTATCAACTTTACAAATTACGACAATTTATAATCACATCATACATGCTTTTATAGCCAATACTACAGTTAATTAAATAGGTTAATATTAAATTAAATAAAGTATCACCATACTATAGTGTAATTTATTTAGTAATATATTATATTTTAACTAGTCAAATGATTTAAATAAATAAATTAATTAAGTAAATCAACATGACAATTGTTATAATTTTTAATATATTATTATATTATAATTTATTTGTAACTATTTCGTGCAGTACTATTATAATTATATTATATTATTTTATCATATATGTATTTGATTTATATATACATATATATATATATATATATATATATATATATATATATATATAAATCTACCTATGTGGCTCAGTGGCTAATGCGTCAGACACACAAGCAGTAGGACATGGGTTCGAGCCTCGCCCGAACCATTAATTAATTTTATAAAATGGGTCTTAAAATATTATTTAGAAGTGATCTTATATAATTGTGTATATATAAATGATCGGCTCTCGTTAAAATCATGGAAGCCTTAACATGAGAGCTGTTTCGAAGGGACATTAGATCCATATATGGTTATAAGTGAAAACGTCATCTAAGTTCCTGGATGGGATAAAAGGACTCCACCAAATAAAAATAACAATAAAAATAACAATAACAATATGTATCATTAAATTACTAACAGTTCTGGGGTTAACATTATTTAATATCTCTTATAGTTACTGAGATAAGATAGGGGGTTCGTATTTGTAGGTATTCGGTAATTGGAGAATTTCCCCTATAGGTAGTATATATATATAACATTATAGATAATAAAAATGAAATAATCATATATTTATATTTAATTATTATTATTATATATTTAATTATTATTTACCCTTTTTATTAATATATAAGATTTATTAGTTTCATATATTTTATATTTATAATATAATGCGAATTTATTTATATTATTTATTATTAATTGTATATATGTTTTAAATGTAATAAATAAGTTCAATTAAATAACAAATATTAATAAACAAAATAAATTAACTTTGTTTATTTATTATTTAACAATAACATTGTATATTAATATATTATATTAAATACTTATTATACTTATATTTATATTAATAATATAATACACAATACAGAGACGCACATAGTAAGGTAACTTAATGGCATTTCACTTATTTAACGTGTAGAATGGCCTCTAAGCTATATATATATATATATATATATATATATGTCCGAGTGGCATATATGCAGGGAGGATATATTCTATAATATGTGTGTAAAAACATCGTAATATATAATTGTAATTTCACTTGTATTATAATTTTATATAATAATATACATATATATATATATTATATTTAAATAAGTAATATATATATATATATATAGCTTAGAGGCCATTCTACACGTTAAATAAGTGGAATGCCATTTAGTTACCTTACTATGTGCGTCTCCGTATTGTGTATTGTATTATTAATATAAATATATGTATTTTCATTCTGTTTTCGCCTCTCGCCGTGAACGGTCGTGTTTTATATTCATTCGATTCGCATTGTTTGACAATAACAAATATTACAACATTATTGTGACGCATTTACATCGTTTCTGTACGTTCATCATACATTCATAAATTGGTCAACGTTTACGTGTTACTCGGTACCCGTCCAGGAGGATCTCCCGTGCCTGGCTCGCTCTGGTTGTCGGTTACCCACACTTTAAACCGTCGGTACCTTGAGTTTAGTTACTATTTATCACGTATCTTATATTTATTTAATATTTATAATTATATTGCCTGTGTGCTTATATTAACTTTATTAATCAATACATATATATGTATTTGTGTTTATGTATGTGTGTATCTATGTGAATATATATATACACATATTTAGCTGTATCTATATATATATGTATATATATATAAGTATTTTATACTGATATTTATAGTTGTATTGTTTTGTTTTATTGATTTTCTGAACGTTTCGCTTCAGTGATTTCTTTCTTTAAATCATATCATACAATATAATGGATTGTAATTCATGCACAAAACCATTAAATACTAAATGTATTAAATGCGCTTGTGGATATTCAATTCACTTTGAATATTTGTATAATACTTATATACTACCAAATGATTATACGAATATTTCCCAGTCGAAATATGCGATTTATATTCTATATTCGTAACACTTTAAATTTATATGTGAATCGTGTATAGTTAAACCAACTGAAAATATTACTGAATTAACTAACCCTAAATTTAATACCAATGATGATAAACTTGATTACCTTACTAATATTACTACAAATATTAATCAAAAACTTGACATAATGAATTCAGAAATAATTTCATTTAAAAAATCATCTCACACTATGAAGTCAAACACTTCAACTATTCTTAATAATATTTCATCCGCCTTATCCTCACTTCCAGATACATTAAATAAAACTACCTCTAAATCTTTTAGTGATATCGTTAAATCAACATTACCGACGCATAAACCTACCGTTACTAAACCAACTCCTAACATTTTGTCATGCTCTTCTCAACCCTCGGTTGTTATTGAGCATATTTCACCTGACAATAGAAATCTTACATACATTAAATCACTATTCAAACAACTAGAACTCGATTCTAATACCATTTCAGATTACTCATTCATTTCTCACTATGCTAATCTAGTAGTATCTTCAACATGCATAATTGATAGTTTAATTAACTCCAGATCTGATCTTCAACCAACTGATTTCAAATCATTATTCATTCGTCCTTTCATTGCCAGTGATATAATGAAAATTGGACGTATTTACTTCCACGCTTCTAAATCTTCTCTGACGAAATTTAAGTGTGTACTTAATATGCGCAGTCTTTCTTATCAACTTCGTAATTTGATTAATACAGGTAACTCGGAAACATATGGTATCGATTGGAAATCAAATCCATATATCCCTGATGTAAATGAATTCCTTCAATGGTCAAATTCATATAAACATTATCTGAAATCCAAAAAAGGCTCTTCTCCCTCTGATTGACTTTGTTATCATAATGATTATAAGTATTTATTTCAATTAATTAATTCGAGATCTGTTCGTAATAAAGTTGATATTATAGCTCAATCTATTATTGATTCAAAATGTCTTATAACGGCAATTACAGAAACCTGGCTGACTGATAAAGACACTGCTCTATCATCACAACTAATACCTCAAGGGTATAATATAACTATTGCTAATAGATCTATTCCTTGTCGTGGTGGTGGTCTTGCATTAATTTACTCATCTAAATTGAAACTTGTCTCCACTACCATTCCGTCTTTCTCATCGTGTGAAATGATGATCTGCAATCTTAAGTTTCCATCTTCTTGTACAATATATTTTGTTCTAATTTACCGTCCTCCTTCTTCTAGTATCACTGAATTTTTAGTTGATCTAACATCTATTTTTGAATCGATCTCTTCAGATAACAGTATAATTCTTGGCGATTTTAACATACAATATAATAGATCTTATCCTGCTGCATCATCTTTAAAAAGTTTGATCAATGAGTTCTCTCTCACTCAACATATACTTTTTCCCACTAATACGAATGGTAATTGCATTGATCTAGTTATATCACCATCTTCATCTGACATTGTTTCATCTCCTTCTCAAAGTTTTCTAATTTCTGATCACTTTGTAGTTACGTTTGAGTTGATATTACCACCATCTACCTCTCCCCGACCAGAGCGTTCTTTTAGGAAGATATCTGCTATTAACATTCCTTCATTTGTAAATTCTATATTTTCACGACTTGATAATCCTCAGTCGTTGCTCGTAGTTGACTCTCTTTACGACAATTATAATGCTGCTATCTCAAATTCTCTTGAAATATTTGCTCCTGTCATTAAATCCATTAATCGATCATTTTCCAAATCACCTTGGTTTAACAATGAACTAGTAAACCTACGTCGAACACTTAGAAAACTCCAAAATAGATATCAAGTATCTAACCTTGAATCTGATCTTAAATCTTTCAAAGTATGCCGTTCACTCTATAGGACTAAACTTATCACATTAAAATCCTCCTACTTTACTGATAAGTTAAATAACTTTGGTATGTCTTCCAAACAAGCATTTCAACTTTCATTTAAATTAATCGGTCGAGATCAGAATAGACGTCTACCTGACCATTCTGACTCCTATATGTGCACTGCTTTTTCCAATTTCTTTCAACGAAAGATATCTAATGTTATCGATTCTCTCCCAAGATTTGATGTCGCACTATTTGATGTTACTTTCATTACCTCTTCAAATCATTGGTCTTGTTTTACCCTTCCATCTCAGGCATTTGTTCTTTCATTAGTGACTTCCCTCAAATCTCACTCCCCTTTAGATCCTGTTCCATTGGTCTTACTTCGTTCCATTTCTTCCTATATAATTGGTTTGATTACTAATATTATCAATGTATCTCTTATTACTTCTACTGTTCCACAATCGATGAAACACTCGTATATTACCCCACTACTTAAAAAACCGACTTTAGATCACTCAAACTTGACTAACTACAGACCAATATCCCAACTATCGTCAATATCAAAGACTTTAGAACGAGTTGTTTCAACCCAGTTAATACATTATATAACTACAAACAATATTGCTGATTGTTTTAAAAGTGCTTATCTCCCACACCACAGCACAGAAGCTGCCCTCAACCTTATTTTCAGTGACATTCTTTTATCTCTTGACACCAAATGCCCATGTTATCTTATTCTACTAGATTTATCGTGCGCTTTCGACTCTCTTAATCTTATTATTCTTTCGTATCGCCTGCGTGAGATAGGAATTAATGGTCAAGTACTCAACTGGTTCATGTCCTTTGTCTCAAATAGAACTTCTTCTGTTAAAATTAATTCTTCTTTATCACAACCATTTACTAACTCATACGGTGTTCCGCAAGGCTCCGTACTCGGTCCAATTTTATTCATAATCTATATATTACCTATTAGATCAATATTTCTTAAATATCCTCATCTACATTATCATCTTTATGCAGATGATTTGCAAATTTATACGTCCTTCCCACCATCATGTAACACTGAATCTATTCAATTAACTATTTATAACTGCATTACTGAATTAATTACATGGTTCTCCACTAACTCATTATCATTAAATATGGCTAAAACTAATACCATTATTTTATCTAGATCCTCTTCCCCTTTAACTATATCCCATCCTTTTTTACGCTCCCTTCCTATTTCCGAATCAGTGACTACACTAGGTATTACCTTTGATAACAAGTTCAATGTATCGTTGCAAATAACAAATGTAATTCGTATAGCTAACTATTATCTTTACAATATTAGAAAGACACGTAATAAACTTACTTATAACTTAACGAAGTGTTTACTCGACTCCCTTGTATTCAGTAGACTTCGTTATTGTTGCTCATTATATACTACTCTCCCACTTTATTTAATGCACAGATTTGAAAATATTCAACGTCGTGCGGTTAGAATACTGTACAAGCTCAAACGTCGTATGGATGTTTCGATTACATCTCTGATGATTTCTATTGGTTGGCTTCCGTTTCATTCTCAATGCAAGTTTCGTCTCCTGTGCATAACGCAAAGAGCCATTTACCGATCTATTCCCGAATATCTCGCTACGTTAATATCAATTCGTTCCGACTCCCGACCTCGCCGCTCTGGATCCACAATGGTTCTACACCAACCAATTACTTCTACGAGATTTGCTGAAGCAGCATTTGCTGTTGCAGCACCAAAATATTGGAACTTATTACCAACTGATATACGTATAACTAAATCTGAGTCATTATTTAAACGTAAATTATATAAATATTTTCTTTATTTGTAATTCCATTTAATATCATTGTTCTCGTTATTATGTATTGTTCTAGTTTTCGTTCTTTACTATTATTTTTTGTTTATTTTTATTTTATTATATATGACGCCGATAAACATATAATGTTTTGTTAGTCAATAAACTATTTAATAATAATAATAATAATATATATATATATATTTGCATAATATATGTATATATCAACATATTGTTTATCAACTTTGCAAATTAATTATAAATTACGACAATTTATAATATCATCATACATGCCATTACTACAGTTATTTAAATAGATTAATATTAAATTAAATAAAGTATCACCATGCTATAGTTTAATTTATTTAGTAACGAAAGTCTCGGCTCGGCATCAAAAATCTCGGTATTATTTATATCACTAGATGAAATTTACATTATTATTCACTGAATCGGGAAATTGGCACCAATAATTTTTTTTAAATTGATGTAAATGTTAATTATATAAAAATTAGTAGTAAAATGTAACTTCAAAAAACACCATTTCGGCTCGGTTATATTTTGTAAGAGTCACAACTCGGCTCGGGCAAGTTTTTTTCTCCAGAAAATGAAAGTCTCAGAAATGCTCGGCATCATAACCAAAAGTCTCGGCTCGTCATCAAAAAGCTCGGCATCATTTACATCACT
This sequence comes from Osedax fenrisi, assembly GCA_964019155.1. Classification (NCBI taxonomy): domain Eukaryota; kingdom Metazoa; phylum Annelida; class Polychaeta; order Sabellida; family Siboglinidae; genus Osedax; species Osedax fenrisi. The sequence goes on along the minus strand of OZ025244.1, from coordinate 51,776,495 downwards.
ATCCTACACCCATTAAGTTAATTAGATTTGTACAATGAAATGCGCACATATTTATTAAATGTTAACTAATAGAGTCTAAATGTATTATTATTAACTTCGCATTAACAAACATCTCGATATGCTAATAGGCTTGATGAGAACATTAGCTATCGATATTCTATTATATTGACTTTGGTGATTTTTATTTTATATTTAAGTTAACAGTCCATGGTCTGCATGCAGAGAAAAGTATTCATTGTCATATTATTTTTAATTATATAAATATATTATACATATATCTACACTTTAAAGTAGTGTATTTTAAAATTGGAATTTTTATATAAAAAATTTGTACTTAACAATATTATTATATAAAGATCTATAGATATATTTGTAATATGTAGATTTACATATATTTACATCGATTTTCAATGGTCAACATATCAATATTTTATATTTAAACTATAATTAAATCAATATATATATATTTATATGTATAAATATATATATATATATATATATATATATATATATTCGGTTTATGATATAATCAGAAAGCATATCGTATATCCTATATGAAGTTTTTCATAGAAATAGTAATAATAATACCAAGCTCCCAGGTAATGAGAGGGTATAACAGATCACCTAAATTAAGGACAAAGTAATTAACTGGACCAATCATTGCCCGGTGCATTACGTTTGTCTTTATTAAATAACATCATTACATATATACATATATACATACGCATATATATACTAATCTGCAGTAAATATTGGTATAAAGTGTATACTATAAACATCTATTAATAATACAACCCTGGAGTCTAAGGCCTGGACTATTAACATGACACATATATTAATGGGATGTGGATTTACTTATATGGCGCACTGGCAATTGTGTAGTTAATGAATATATAAATCATAATGAATACATAAACATGCCCCATAAAATAATAGATTATATTAGTAATAGTTATATACACATTTAGATATATTAATGCAGTAATAATGATAACCATTGTTAGGAGTGATTCCATATATTTACTCAATATATTGATTTATTTAAATCGTTTTATTTTTACGTTGAACTATAATATATTGTTTAATAAATTATATTATTATGTTATACGTTTTCGTTTCTGTAATTTAATATTACACTATTTAAATAACTGTTACCTCGGCAACAATATATCATATATGTAATTAGCAATTGGCGAAATTGGTAAATAATTGACAATGTTAACGTAAATAGGTAAACAATAAGCAGATATTTACGTATATTTCGCTATAGACATATATAATATATATATATATATATATATATATATATATATATATATATATATACTGTATATATATATATACTCTATATATATATAGTTCTAAAGATATATGTTTTGAATCTAATAATAGTAAATACGCTCGTTCGGAATGGAATAGTATTGTTAAGGAAAAACATTGTATTGCCCGATCATATTATTTAACTTGGATACAAAATAAAAAACCTCTAGCTGGAATATGTTATGACAATATGGTTAATGCAAGAAAACATTTTAAATATGAATTACGCCATAGTAAATTGTTATGTAAACAAATAGAAGCTGATAATATTGCCTTAAATATAATCAGTGATCGAAATAATTTTTGGAAATTAATTTCAAATAATTTGAAAAAAAAATCTTCTATTCCTAATAACATTGAGAATGCACATGGTATAGCTGATGTTACTAAATTCTGGTTTGATAATTTTAATGATATTTTTAACAGTACTAATTCTATTCCGTACCCATATAATAAAATTAATGTTAATGAAATTGTTTATACAAATACGGTTGAGATTTCATCTATTATAGATTCCATTAAAGGTGGTAAATCTGTAGGTCCTGATGGAATTTCCATAGAACATATTTCTAATTCAAATAGTCTTATTATCCAAGTCATAGTATTACTCATTAATAACATGTTACATCACTCCTATTTTCCAAAAAAGTTAATATTATCCTATATTCTACCAATAATTAAAAACAAAAATAAAAGATCGAATGACTCTTCTAACTATCGTCCTATATGTATATCCAATATTATTTGTAAGCTAATTGAAAAGGTGATATATAATAGAATATCTTCTTTATTGGTTACTCTTGATAATCAATTTGGATTTAAAAAAAACCTTGGAACCGAAATGTGTGTTTTTGCACTTAAGCAATACTTAAAAGATTACTATAATAACAATACCAATATATTTGTAGCTTTTCTAGATGCATCTAAAGCTTTTGACAAAATTAATCACAATATTTTATTTCATAGATTAAAAGATAATAATGTTCCATCTTATATAATAAATTTTTTAAATTATTGGTACAGAAATCAGAGAATCTATATTAAGTGGGGTGATAATACATCAAATAGCTTCCCAGTTTCGAATGGTGTCCGTCAAGGAGGAATTCTTTCACCTTTACTATTCAATATTTATACCAATCCTATGATTGTGAAATTAAATCAAATAAAATCAGGATATTGTTTAAATGGGAAGATAATTAATAATTTATGCTATGCTGACGATACAGCTCTATTCTCACCATCACTGAAGGGTCTGCAATTATTGATAAATTGTTGTGAAGAGTTCGCTGGCCATAACTTCATAACATATAATATAGATAAATCTGTCATTTTGCCTATCTATTATGGTTCATCTATACATAATCCAGTAAAGTTATACATAGGTAATACACTTTTGAATGTTGTTAAAGCGTATAAATATCTTGGACATTGGATATCAGAAGACTTGTCTGATGATATTGATATATATAATAATATCAAACAGCTATATAAACAAAGCTATATGATAGCGAATAATTTTAGCCATTGCTCTAAAGCTACTAAGATTATTCTATTTAAATCGTTTGTTTCAAATATCTACCTTAGTAGTATATGGTTACCGAATAGGGCCAACATGCAAAAAATTAAGGTAGCATATAATAACGCATATCGTATAGTGATGAAATATAAGCGTCGAAATAGCGCGTCATTGATGTTTTTATATGATAATGTTAATAATTTAACAATTAAACTACGTAAATCATATAATTCACTTTATCAACGTATACGAAATTCTCGTAATTCGTTAATTATTCAACTTTATTATTATAATATCTTGTGCCCTTCGCAACTATTTACCTTATGGTATAAATCTGTATTTAGATAATATTTTAGATTTCGTTTTCGTTTAATTGTTGTTAGTTTTAATTATTGTATATTCTATGGACCTCTGTTATGCATGTCTGATTCAAATTAAATAAATAAATAAATAAATATACATATAAATTTAGATATTATACTATAGTCTAAAAATGGTTAACGACATACATTGCTAAAACGGTTTCAATATTCATAATGTTTGTAAATAATTATATAATCTATAGATTAGTATACTAATAATAAATATATACTTATAATAATATACTATTATAATATGGGTGATACCAGAATTACTCATTAATATATCTGTACACATAACTACATATAACTTTACTAATACCTATTACATACACACAGCGGTTATCTCTACAGCCGTGCTATACTACCCGATATGTAGCTCCCTATCTCTATTTCTAGGACATAGCTATAACGAATGGGGTAGTCTACACTTGTAATGTGTGTACTTTATTTTAGTTACCTTACTATTTTGGCGGCTTTAAATCTTAACACTTAATTAAAAATATATACAATTTATATTTTAAAATAGTAAATAAACAAAGTATGTTTATTAAATTAAATTAAATAAATAGAATTTATAATAAATATCGATATGTTTAATTATACATGATTTATAATTTTATTCTAAATTAATTATATATTAACTAATATAACAATTTAATATATAAATATAATATACAAATGGTAAATATATATTTATATAATGTTTTTATTATCTGATATAAACATATTATGTATTTAAAATATAAACATATTTAAATTAAATTAAATTTTAACATATTTAAACATATACCTTATTATATATTGAAATTAGGTATACCTAATATATATACAAATATATATACCTAATATATATACAAAGATTATACATGTATTAAATTATAGTTTAAATATAATGAAATATATGCTCATTAGAAAATGATTATAGGTATATTTCAATATATTTAAACTATAGTTGAATACCATTAATATATAAACTCATTCATAAATCCGAAGTTTGCATACTGATACCAGACCGTCGCATAATAATGATTTCACTAAAGTTTAAAAACAAATATGGGAAAGTAACTTACGGACACTTTAACAATAAATGGTCTCAATATTGTATGACTCATTATTTGTATTCAAAAATTACAATATATTACTAATATATGATTATTGATATTATTGTGATTTTTTTAATGTAATCTTTTAATTCCATAGATAACGGGGTGTCCTTATTCGGTACCCAAGTCCGAATACGGAAACCCTATATACCACTAGATAAACTATATATTATTGATGAATCAATCAGACGAATTACTAGTGACTTATGAACACTTACAATACTTGTATACCCATTAAATTCAAATATAAATTCAAATGACAAACTAAACTATATTAACTCACTAAAAATAACCACATATCGCCTTCAAATTTAAATACATTTTAGTTTATTTCTGAATTAATTAATTTACCTACTTCGACGTTAAAACTAAAATAGATAACATTATACTAAACTTACTAATAAATAATTTATTTTATTTGTCACAAAAATAAAGAAATTTTATTAAATAATTCATTGACATCTAAAACTTTCCACGATTTTAAAGTCTTCCATTATAACTCCATTACTAAAAAAACTATCTTTTAACTTCAGTGAACTTTCTAACTATAGTTACAGATAGATTATATATAAATAAATATATTATTAAATATTGTATACAGATAAATTACAAACCTATCATTCCATTCAAAATCATAGAAAAAGTGATTTCTTTGTTTCTAAAATGTATTTCTAAAAATAACCCTGATATTATATTTCAAAGCCCATACAAAAAGAAAATTAATAGAAAAACTCTTTAACTTTACATAAATACTTTCATTATAATAAATAAATATATTATATTGATATTACTCTATATCGTTTCAGCAATTCATTCTCTCACAGATATCGTATTCATTCTTAAAATAAAGTCTATAGGAATTAATATGAATTTAATTAAATATGTCATTTAAAATAAATATATTTATTCTATATAGATATTGTTCAATACATATAAATTAATTACTAATATTCAAACTCATGTACTATCATTATATAGTGTTATCAAACATATACGTATTGCCGATTGGCAAATAGTACGATTAAACCGACTTAGGTTTTACATTTGATATAACTAGAAATATAGAATTTCAAATATCATAAATAATTAAACAGTTTAATAACGATATCTATACAATAAAACAAATAAAATCCATATTAAACACAAATATATTATAAATATTACTATCCTATATTATTATCATATATCACATGAAATCTTTACACTATTAGTTGGTAAATATATTCTATGTGTCATTTATATTAATTATTTATTTAATTTCAATTATTTTACAAATATTCATATATATGTGTGTAATACATACTATATATATATATATATATATATATATATATATATATATATATATATACATACTATATATATATATATAATATTATATATATATATTGTTATTTTTATTTGGTGGAGTCCAATCCAGGAACGTATATGAAGTTTTCACTTATAAAATTATATGGCTCTAATGTCCATTCGAAGCCGCTCTCATGAGACGCAACATTCATGTTAAGGCAAACATAGTGTTAATGAGCCGATCATTTATTTATACACAATTATATAAGATATATATATATATATATATTTATATATTAATGAATATAGCTAAATATATAGTTATAACTAATATATTTAATGGATTATTACCTATAGTTAGTGAATTTGTGTAATGTTATTGTCTTCTATAATTAGTCTATACCAGGTTTAGGTTTTAACAGCAGGGTAATCGTAGAAGCAGATATTATGAAGTATGTAAAGCTTATACTTATTTTCTATATATTCCAATAATATTATGTGTAAAATCTATCACTAATACAACACTTTATTATTATTAGTTCATTTATGTTATATAATATTGATATATTAAATATTGATATATATAATTATTTTTATTTTTGTAAAAAGTGATAGAAAATAATATAATATAATTTATTATTATACATAATCGAATTGAGAAAATAAATATATATATATATAAAATAGATTGTACAATATTAATATATTTTTCAATTTCCTATAGGTGTATCACAGTGTAAAATGCTCGTAAATAATAATATAATAAATAGGGTTTGTAAAATATTATACAAATAATAATATAATATAAAATATAAAATCTAAAAACAAAAAATATAAAATCCTATATAGGTATAAAAATAAAATGTCCTATAAATATATAATTATAAATCACTTACAATTCTATATATTTATAATACTGATATAATAATATATATTACATAAAATTAATATATGTTAATATTCACATATTTGGTTTTTTGGAATTAACAATATATTTGATATCGTTTAAAGATTTCTGGTAAACTCTTTTGAATAAATGTACATCTCCCCAGGTTTTATTTGCTTGAATTGCTATTTTCCTTTTATCTTCTTTTAAAATATACGCTGTTTAAATAGTTAATGAATTAATTTATATAATAACAAATGTATTATTATAAAATAACTAATTTTAAGTCACACTAATTTGTTAATTGATATATTATAAAATATACTAACAAACATTCCAAGATTTATTGTTATATGGACCAAAGTAAGCATTCTTTATAACATTCGTGATAGGAATTGGAGTAAGAGCCATCTCTATATCTATTAATTGACGATAAGACGGATCACTGAATATTTGTGGAACTGGAAGATTTAGATTCGATGACATTGATTCCAGAGATCGTATATATTTCTCAGGTGAATTTCCTTTAATTGTAATAATTAATATTAATTAAATACTAAAATAAATTAAAATAATACTATATTAAATACTGAATAAATAATAATATATAGTACACATACATTATTATAGCTACCTACCTAAATTTACGTCCTTGATCAATTGTCGATGACTTTGATTGCAATCGTATACCATAGAGTGAAGTTCATTTAACCTGTAGTGACTAATACTTCCAGAAACAATAGATTTATCATCGTTTTCATCACGAGAACTTATCGTTTCGATAGATTCGATTAATTTCTTCATTTCCATGGTTACGGGACGTAAATATTCAATCCTTCCGTGACAATAACGTTGTTGTGAGGCTGGTTGCCTCGTCGAAATAATTCTTTTATGGATTCGAAATGTTGTCAACTGTTATATAATTAATGAATATTAATATTATATCGACAAAATAATAAATATTAAATAATCATATAATTATTTCACTTATATTATAACAATAAAGTATATAACAAATTAAATAGAAAATATATAAATTAACAATATCTTATATTATATTATATTTTATTATAATTAATTAATAAATAAATAAAATGAATATCACTAACTTGTCCAGCTATTTGCATTAATGCATCATTACTAAATCCACGATCTTTGCCAAAAGCATCGAATTCCATGAGGGAAATATCAATATCGTCTGCTTTTTTCACATAATTTGTTTTTATTTCGGTAATTAAATTTTCTAATTCTCTCGATATTGTAAAGTCTGTAATTTAAATGTACGTGAAATATTAATAATAGAAAAGTTATATATTTGTTATTAATACAATAATTTGAATAAATAAATTATTAATAATATTTTACTATATTAATTTTATAATTGAGTACAAACCTAAGCGAGTCAATGAGTAATCTTTATTTTTATCAGATGACAGTTCATCATGTTTAATGTAATGTTTCTGTGCAGCTTGTGACCATACTGATCCAGCGATGTGACAAGATTGAGATCCTGATTATGTAATATATATATATATATATATTTATATATATATATATATTTAGACATATATGTTTAGTTATTAATTTAAATAATTTAGATACTATACATTTTAATTTACTATATTTAGTTTAAACAATATGTTTTAATATATTATAAAGACAGTTTTGTTATATCTATATAATATAAATAATATTAAATAATAATTACCATCAGTATAAGCATGATCACATGAAACTGTGGCATTTCCTTTCTTATCTGTAGATATATACATCGTTTTATCTGCCCATCTACAATGAATAAACATTATTATTAATTATATTTAAAAAATTATTATAATAAATGATAATTATATATATAATTCATTAACATTTTATAATAAATGTCTGATCTTTAATATAGGTATGTAATATATGTATATTAACCTATTATGAGGGCAGCCGTAAAAAGACATCCAGTCTGACTTAGCGGTATCATTAGAAGGCTCGTAATCATCAATATTAACAATACATCTGGCACTATCGATTATATTTAATTTATCGTTGTTTTCTTTATTAGCTACCAATAACTGACGAGCTTTTACACAAATTGGCCTATCTCCGTGAGTTACATAAGACACCGGATAATTTGGTGTATCTCTGTTATCTTTCATTATCTCACAAATAGCTCCGTGAAGACTTCTAGCATCTATTATTTCACCTAGATAATTACAAATTATTAGGTATATTCATTTTAATAGTATAATAGTATATCGAATTAATTACTATATATAATTAATTATATAATTATATATTACAATATATAAGTAGTAACCATTTGATAAAAGTACATCAATTTTATAAACGTGTCCCTTTCTTAAGATAACCACATGATTTGAATGTTCATAATGTAATATATTATCTTTCTCGGTTCTAAAATTATGATTTATATTTAATATTGAAATTAATAATAATTATATTTATATAGTTATATATGTTAATATAAATAATAAGAATTATAAATAACTAACCCTGGTAATCGTACAGTTTGAAAAAAGTACTTATATTGTTCCATAGATAATGGAACTATTCCAGAAGCCGAAGCCATTTTCGATGCTTCCATAGGAGGTAAACTTGCCAATAATGATAGAAAATTCTCATTTTTAGTTAGATTTGCATTCGTATGATGTAGTATAGGTGGATATGTATCATTATTGATTGTCTTTGATACTTTTAACATGCTCATTATAATATTTGTACATCTGATATCCTATTAAAATAATAATATGTTACTTTTATTTTAATTGAAATATTATTTATATAAATTTAAATTTATAATTTAATAATAATTAATTAAATATTACAATAATAAAAACCTGTCTATTTTGTTCATGTATGGGGTCAAGTTCTGCAGTGCAATGTACAGTTTGTCCAGTATTCAAGGGAGTAGATTTACGTAAATATAGATCTTGATTATAGTTGTGTATGTAATTTGGTAGATGTTTTGTGTGATCCATCATTGCGGAATGTAAAACTATATATTAATAATGAATTAGTAATACATATACATATTATTTAAGTATATTATAAATTGATGTACATATTATCTTTGAAACATAATATATTACTATATAAATGAATAATATTAAATAAATGTACCTTTTCCTTCATTAGAAATGAAGTCCTTAACAATTACAGAAGTTTTCTTAAATTGACGCTCAGATAACAAAGGTTTCTGTACTTGTAGATATTTATGACAAGCTTCTTCCAACATAGGGACATTTAGTTTAGGCATAGCTTTATTAAGATGATGAGTTCCCAATTCCCCGCACATCTGGTACAGTCTATTTATTGTTATTAATAATTCATTATTAATAATTTATTGTTGATAAAGTATATATATATATACGATGAAAAATATTCTTTTATACACATTATCAATTATAATACTTTATTGTTGATAAAATATTTTATAATATATATATATATATATACATAACATTTGAATAGTTTTATATAAAATAGTTATAATAGTTATATATAACTTATATAAAGACTTACTTGACGGTATTTCTCATATTTAATTTATGTTTAAGATACAATTAAGATTACGATTATTTACTAGTATTGACTACTTCACTTGTGTGAGTTGTATAGCGAATGAAACTAAACTAAATATATTTCACTATTTATACTTGTTTTAATCGCCATTTTGTATTTCCCGGAACATATTATAAACATTGGTATATATTTAGATCAACTATAAATAGAGCACATATATGTTCTTGGAACCACAAACATTTCGTCTGCTAACTTTTTATTATATTGTGAGCACACGCTATTTATAAACGTAAATAACTTGTGTACAATCACTGAAATGAACAACGTACTACAATGAATCACGATAATGACCCAGTGACCAAGTGATATAGCATACCTCTATATGGGGTAACAATGGAGTACATACGCATAGTAAATTTAAATAAAATCACATGTATGTGTCCTTAGATATACATATATAATAATATTAATTTCTTACATTAATAAATAAATATGTTTTAATATAAATCATATTTGTATTTATTATATAAACTAACATTTATTATTAATATGTACACTGTATCCAGCGTATGTTTAGTGTCTGAGTTATATATCATAATTGAGATAGGTTAATGTACACTAATTCTTTTAGGATTTTCAGTTTACTTTTTAATTAGTATTTATTAATATTTCTTTAAATGTTGTTGATTTTTTTAGGTGGTATGATTATATACACAATTCATAATATATTTTAATTTTGATAATATTATAAACACATAAGAGAACATTTAAACACAACATTCCATATCACAGTAATATAAAGTAACACTATATATAGTATTCCCAATATTCATATTAGGTGTTGTATAATGTGATTATAATGTAACCGATATGATTCTACGGTCGATTTTATTGTTTACATTGCAATTTTAATAATCATCGTCTGTTTATTATAATTACAAATTATAATTACATAAATGATTACAACAAATATTAACACTATCTTATATATATATATATTACCAATAGGAATACATATTATACATATTTAGCTACACATCTATTTAAACTAAATTTGATGTAATTATTTATCAATATTATTAATTATATAGTATATCATATTATATATAATACATATATCTACGTGTGTATAACTTCAATAGTTACACATTTATATAACTTATAATTATATAAAGAAGGGTAAATGTACTTTATGGTACATTCCCCTAAACGACTTTGAAGTTTAGATAAATATTAAATTAAGCCTACCAGCATAGATATATCTATAGGTTATCTATATACCTATATATAATTTGTTGATATATCTTATAGTTACTGGGATACGAGAGGGGGTCGGTATTAGGAGGGGGTCGGTATTAGGAGACTTTCCCCTATAGGGTTATAGCGGTTATATTATAAACTATATTTATATTATTACCTACTAACGTTATTTGTTCAGATATTTATTAATACATATTTATTAACTTATAAATGTTAATATATAACCGATATGTATCAATTATAATTAACTATTTTGATATTCATATACATATGCATATTTTATATTTAAATTAATTTAATTTATGATTAAATAAATATATTATATTTGATTTATGACATAATTAGCAATGTATATCCTATATGAAGTTTTTCATAGTAATACAACTGTATAATATATGACCTACATTAATGACCCAGTGATCAAATTCTTGGACCAATTATTACTCGGGTGTATATGTTTGTGTTTACTAAACAGCACCATTACAAACACACACATACACACACGTACGTCGTACGCATATATATATATATATATATATATATATATATATATATATATATATATATATATATAAATACACACTAATATTAGTAAATATTGGTATACACATTTATTGATAGTATACACCTCGGATATTTAAGCTTATATGTTTATATTGATAATCAAATTCTATAATCTTTGAAACTTATCGTCTGTAAGTTTTGATTTGTATAATATGATATTTATAATTATTTACATAGGTACCTAAATATGAACATCAATAATTTGTTTATGTATTGACTAGCATATGCGATTATCGAATACAAAGAATTATGATAATGCACATATATAAACAGGAATACAATATATTTTCCTAAATACTTGAAACTGTCTGACTCAGTAACCATTATTAATAATATATGATGAATATTTATTTGATAAATAATATTATATGTATAAATAGTGTATATACCTAATATGTATATACGTATAGTATACGTATTATGACCCCCTCATAATACCGACCCATCTCGTATCTCAATAACTATGAGATATATCAAAAAAATGTATATACATGAACTGTTAATAATTTAATGATAAATATGAATAAGTAATGTGTTTTAAAAAATATTCAATCATACAATTGTTATTTGATAAAATATAATATTCGAATAATAACTTTTTAAATATTCGAATAATAACTTTTTTTTAAATCAATGTAAATACTTTATTACTTAAAAGAAAACAAAATACTACGATTAATATTATAGATAAATAAAATATTTATAACTATTATAAATATTATTAAATTTTAATAACTATTAACCAATATATCTTAATTATAGCAACCCATATGGTTTTCCTATTACCCCCACATTACCCTAATACCGACCCCATGTGATTTATAATATCCAATCAAAATAGATCCGTATTTTACTTTAAAATATGTCGTAAGTTGTTTGTTTATCAGTGATATAGATGTAGGATTCATGATTCCAGTTGATTATATACATACTGATTAATAATTAAATATTCAATAATAATATACACTATTTTAATATAACTACTATAAAGTTTAAATTTAAATTTAATATTACTATTAAAACATACATTTAATAAAAAAAAAAATTGCCTGCATGTTATAATTAATTATATTTATGTATATCTACTATTTTTATTGGATATTATAATACTACAATTATTTATAGAATGATTATTTTAGGGGGTCAGTAATGGGAGATGGGGGTCGGTAGTAGGCATATGTATCCGATTGATCCGATGATCCCCTGTTTATTCTTGTAAATTTAATTATATCAAAAATATAAAATAGCCACATTATTCATTGCCATAGTATTACCCTAATTACATAATGTCAAATAAATATATTTAATATTGAATCATTTGTTACAAATAATTATTTAGGGGTTGGTAATCGGATACAAGTCTCGAGACTTTCCCCTAAATTAATATTAAATGATTCATGTTCAATATATATATTTATGATGTAATTATTTATATTCAATATAGCTATGATGTAAGAACATATATTTAAATATATTATAAACTTGTTACATTACTTAAGTTCAACTTAATTAGAACTTAATTTAGTAACTTAAGTTACATTTAGTTATTAATGTTAGTATTAGGTTACCTAAGTTATGGATAAACTATTTTTATATATATAGAAATAATATTATATTATATCTTTTATTTATTTTAATATATTTATAATATTATTATTAATGTAATTAAAAGACTTAACAGCTAATCTCATATGCTAGTCAATACATAAACAAATTACTTATGTTCATATTTATGTACATATGTAAATACTTATAAATATCATATTATACAAATCAAAACTTACGGACGATAAGTTTCAAAGAATATAGATATTTTATGTCAATATAAACATATAAGCTTAAATATCCGAGGTGTATACTATTAATAAATGTGTATAGTATACACTGTATACCAATATTTACTAAGAGTATTGTGTATATGTATTCGTACGTGTATGTGTGTGTTTATAAAGGTGTTGTTTAGTAAACACAAACATATACACCCGAGTAATAATCGGTCCAAGAATACAAAAGCATTTGATCACTGGGTCATTAATGTAGGTCATATAGTATACAGTTGTCTTACTATGAAAAACTTCATATAGGATATACATCGCTAATTATGTCATAAATCAAATAAAATAAATAAATTTAATTTATATATAAAATATTCATGTGTATATCAAAATAGGTAAATATAAATGATACATATCAGTTATATATTAACATTTATAATTTAATAAATATGTGTTAATAAATATTTGAACAAATAACGTAAGTAGATAATAATATAAATATAGTTTATAATATAACCGCTATAACCCTATAGGGGAAAGTCTCCTAATACCGACCCCCTCCTAATACCGACCCCCTCTCGTATCCCAGTAACTATAAGATATATCAACACATTATATATAGGTATATAGATAACCTATAGATATATCTAAGCTGGTAGGCTTAATTTTATATTTATCTAAACTTCAAAGTCGTTTAGGGGAATGTACCATAAAGTACATTTACCCTTCTTTATATAATTATAAGTTATATAAATGTGTTACTATTGAAGTTATACACACGTAGATATATGTATTATATATAATATGATATACTATATAATTAATAATATTGATAAATAATTACATCAAATTTAGTTTAAATAGATGTGTGGCTAAATATGTATAATATGTATTCCTATTGTTATATATATATATAAGATAGTGTTAATATTTGTTAAAATCGACCTTATAATCATATCGGTTACATTATAATCACATTATACAACACCGAATATGATTATTTGGAATACTATAAATAGTGTTACTTTATATTACTGTGATATGGAATATGTTTAAATATTCTCTTATGTGTTTATATTATTATCAAAATCTAAATATATTATGATTGTGAATATAATCATACCACCTAAAAAATCAATAACATTTAAAGAAATATTAATTAAATAAATACTAATTAAAAAGTAAACTGAAAATCCTAAAATAATTAGTGTATATTAACCTATCGCAATTATGATATATAACTCAGGAACTAAACATATATGTTTAGGGTATACGGTATTAGGTTATAGCGTATACGCTGTATACAGTGTACATATTAATAATAAATGTTAGTTTATATAATAGATACAAATATGATTTATATTAAAACATATTTATTTATTAATGTATAAAATTAATATTATTATATATGTATATCTAAGTACATATACATGTGATTTTATTTAAATTTACTATGCGTATGTACTCCATTGTTGCCCCATATAGAGGTATGCTATATCACTTGGACACTGGGTCATTATCGTGATTCATTGTAGTACGTTATTCATTTCAGTGATTGTACACAAGTTATTTACGTTTATAAATAGCGTGTGATCACAATATAATAAAAAGTTAGCAGACGAAATGTTTGTGGTTCCAAGAACATATATGTGCTCTATTTATAGTTGATCTAAATATATACCAATGTTTATAATATGTTCCGGGAAATACAAAATGGCGATTAAAACAAGTATAAATAGTGAAATATATTTAGTTTAGTTTCATTCGCTATACAACTCATACAAGTGAAGTAGTCAATACTAGTAAATAATCGTAATCTGAATTTTATCTTAAACCTAAATTAAATATGAGAAATACCGTCAAGTAAGTCTTTATATAAGTTATATATAACTATTATAACTATTTTATATTAAACTATTCATATGTTATATATATATATATATATATATATATTATAAACTATTTTATCAACAATAAAGTATTATAATTGATAATGTGTATAAAAGAATATTTTTCATCGTATATATATATATACTTTATCAACAACACATTATTAATAATGAATTATTAATAACAATAAATAGACTGTACCAGATGTGCGGGGAATTGGGAACTCATCATCTTAATAAAGCTATGCCTAAACTAAATGTTCCTATGTTGGAAGAAGCTTGTCATAAATATCTACAAGTACAGAAACCTTTGTTATCTGAGCGTCAATTTAAGAAAACTTCTGTAATTGTTAAGGACTTTATTTCTAATGAAGGAAAAGGTACATTTATTTAATATTATTCATTTATATAGTAATATATTATGTTTCAAAGATAATGTGTACATCAATTTATAATATACTTAAATAATATATATATGTATTACTAATTCATTATTAATATATAGTTTTACATTCCGCAATGATGGACCACACAAAACATCTACCAAATTATATACACAACTATAATCAAGATCTATATTTACGTAAATCTACTCCCTTGAATACTGGACAAACTGTACATTGCACTGCAGAACTTGACCCCATACATGAACAAAATAGACAGGTTTTTATTATTGTTGTATTTAATTAATTAGTATTTAAAATTTAAATTTAAATTTATATAAATAATATTGTAATAAAAATAAAAGTAACATATTATTATTTTAATAGGATATCAGATGTACAAATATTATAATGAGCATGCTAGAAGTATCAAAGACAATCAATAATGATACCTATCCACCTATACTACATCATGCGAATGCAAATCTAACTAAAAATGAGAATTTTCTATCATTGTTGGCAAGTTTACCTCCTATGGAAGCATCAAAAATGGCTTCAGCTTCTGGAATAGTTCCATTATCTATGGAACAATACAAGTACTTTTTTCAAACTGTACGATTACCAGGGTTAGTTATTTACAAACCTTTATTATTTATATTAATTATTTATATTAAAACATATAACTATATAAATATAATTATAATTATAATTAATTTAAATAATAATATTTCAATATTAAATATAAATAATAATTTTAGAACCGAGAAAGATAATATATTACATTATGAACATTCAAATCATGTGGTTATCTTACGAAAGGGACACGTTTATAAAATTGATGTAATTCTATCAAATGGTTAATATTTATATATTGTAAAATATAATTATATAATTAATTAGATATAGTAATTAATTCGATATACTATTATACTATTAAAATGAATATACCTAATAATTTGTAATTATCTAGGTGAAATAATAGATGCTAGAAGTCTTCACGGAGCTATTTGTGAGATAATGAAAGATAACAGAGATACACCAAATTATCCGGTGTCTTATGTAACCCACGGAGATAGGCCAATTTGTGTAAAAGCTCGTCAGTTATTGGTAGCTAATAAAGAAAACATCGATAAATTAAATATAATCGATAGTGCCAGATGTATTGTTAATATTGATGATTACGAGCCTTCTAATGATACCGCTAAGTCAGACTGGATGTCTTTTTACGGTTGCCCTCATAATAGGTTAATATACACATATCACATATATATTTAATGTATAAATGGACTGGAGTTTATAATAATATTCTAATAATTTTGACATATTATAATATTTTTGATAAAGTTTTTAACTAACTAACCTAATAGCATTATAAAATATAATTAATAATAATGTTTATTCATTGTAGATGGGCCGATAAAACGATGTATATATCTACAGATAAGAAAGGAAATGCCACAGTTTCATGTGATCATGCTTATACTGATGGTAATTATTATTTAATATTATCTATATTATATATATATAAAAAACTGTCTTTATAATATATTAAAACATATTGTTTAAACTAATTATAGTAAATTAAAATTTATATTTATCTAAATTATTTAAATAAATAAATAACGATATATTACGTAATCAGGATCTCAATCTTGTCACATCGCTGGATCAGTGTGGTCACAAGCTGCACAGAAACATTACATTAAACATGATGAACTTTCATCTGATAACAATAAAGATTACTCATTGACTCGCTTAGGTTTGTACTCAATTATAAAATTAATATAGTAAAATATTTATTTAATAATTTATTTAATAATTTATTTATTAATATTATTTTATTAATAACAAATAAATAGATTTTCTATTATTAATATTTCACATATATTTAAATTACAGACTTTACAATATCGAGAGAATTAGAAAATTTAATTACCGAAATAAAAACAAATTATGTGAAAAAAGCAGACGATATTGATATTTCCCTCATGGAATTCGATGCTTTTGGCAAAGATCGTGGATTTAGTAATGATGCATTAATGCAAATAGCTGGACAAGTTAGTGATATTCATTTTATTTATTTATTAATTAATTATAATAAAATATAATATAAGATATTGTTAATTTATATAATTTCTATTTAATTTGTTATATATATAAATATTAAGTGAAATAATTATATGATTATTTAATATTTATTATTTTGTCCATATAATATTAATATTCATTAAATTTATAACAGTTGACAACATTTCGAATCCATAAAAGAATTATTTCGACGAGGCAACCAGCCTCACAACAACGTTATTGTCACGGAAGGATTGAATATTTACGCCCCGTAACCATGGAAATGAAGAAATTAATCGAATCTATCGAAACGATAAGTTCTCGTGATGAAAACGATGATAAATCTATTGTTTCTGGAAGTATTAGTCACTACAGATTAAATGAACTTCACTCTATGGTATACGATTGCAATCAAAGTCATCGACAATTGATCAAGGACGTCAATTTAGGTAGGTAGCTATAATAATGTATGTGTACTATATATTATTATTTATTCAGTATTTAATATAGTATTATTTTAATTTATTTTAGTATTTAATTAATATTAATTATTACAATTAAAGGAAATTCACCTGAGAAATATATACGATCTCTGGAATCAATGTCATCGAATCTAAATCTTCCAGTTCCACAAATATTCAGTGATCCGTCTTATCGTCAATTAATAGATATAGAAATGGCTCTTACTCCAATTCCTATCACGAATGTTATAAAGAATTCTTACTTTGGTCCATATAACAATAAATCTTGGAATGTTTGTTAGTATATTTTAAAATATATCAATTAACAAATTAGTGTGACTTAAAATTAGTTATTTTATAATAATACATTTGTTATTATATAAATTAATTCATTAACTATTTAAACAGCGTATATTTTAAAAGAAGGTAAAAGGAAAATAGCAATTCAAGCAAATAAAACCTGGGGAGATGTACATTTATTCAAAAGAGTTTACCAGAAATCTTTAAACGATATCAAATATATTGTTAATTCCAAAAAACCAAATATGTGAATATTAACATATATTAATTTTATGTAATATATATTATTATATCAGTATTATAAATTTATAGAATTGTAAGTGATTTATAATTATATATTTATAGGACATTTTATTTTTATACCTATATAGGATTTTATATTTTTTGTTTTTAGATTTTATATTTTATATTATATTATTATTTGTATAGTATTTTACAAACCCTATTTATTATATTATTATTTACGAGCATTTTACACTGTGATACCTATAGGAAATTGCAAAATATAGTAATATTGTATTAATAGATTTATATATATATATATATTTATTTTATCAATTCGATTATGTATAATAATAAATCATAATACATTATTTTATATCACTTTTTACAAAAATAAAAATAATTATATATTATAATTCAATAGTATATAACATAAATGAACCAATAATAATAAAATGTTGCTATAAGTGATAGACTTCACACATAATATTGCTGTAATATATAGAAAATAAGTATAAGCTTTATATACTTCATAATATCTGCTTCTACGATTACCCTGCTGTTAAAACCTAAACCTGGTATAGACTAATTATAGAAGACAATAACATTACACAAATTCACTAACTATAGGTAATAATCCATTAAATATATTAGTTATAACTATATATTTAGCTATATTCATTAATATATAATATATATATATATATATATATATATATATATATATATCTTATATAATTGAGTATAAATAAATTATCGGCTCTCGTTAAAACCATGGATGCCTTAACATGAGATTGGCTTCGAAGGGAAATTAGAGCCATATGTTTATAAGTGAATACTTCATCTAAGTTCCATGATGGGATGAACGGACTCCACCAAATAAAAATAACAATATATATATATATATATCCTTCCTGTTTACATATATTTTATTATAAGACGTATATTTTTATCTCTTATAAAATCAAGTAATATCATTATTCAGATAAGTAATACATATTTATAATTCATATATTATTTAAAGTTAATTTATTAACTTTACATTAATATATTTATTTTATTGATATATATTTATTTACACCTTATTTGATTGCTTTTTCTATAGTTATTAATTTTGTATTGACATTTTTCTATATAATATTTCATGCATCAGTGATTTTCTGTTTGTTTTTCTTCAATTGCTTTATACTTTTTTATGTACATTTTAGTTTTATATACATTTATTATATATCTTCTATTGAATTTAATTTCATATATATTTATTATATGTATTATAGAAATAATAAATAATTTGTAGAATTTATTTATTATAGTATTATATATAGATGCAAATAATTTAATTTAAAATAATTTTATATATCTTCTATTGAATTGAGTTTTCATATATATATTTATTGTATGTAATATAGAAACAATTTAAATGATTTTTAGAATTTATTTATGTTAGTATTATATATAGATGTAAATAATTTAATTTCATATATATGTATCTATTAGGTATTATATATTAATAATAAACATTATATATAATTTATTTATTTTGGTATTACATATTGATGTATATATATACATGGTTATCATTTGTCACATACATATTCTAATACCGTTTTTCTTGAGTTTTTTCACTATATAAATATATTTATTTATATTATATATAAATTTCATTCACTATTGATATTAAAGACTTAATTGATTTGCTGTGTATTTCATTTTACTTTGATAATGATTTAAATAAATACATTTTTTTTGTGTTCATTAAAGTTTATATTTTAAATTTGATTACATAACAATATTATTTCCAATATATGATTTTACATTCTATACAATTTTCTTGAATAGATTTATTTCTATTTTATATTTTGTACATCATACATTTCATATATGTGCCTATTTATATTATTTATTTAATTTGTTGCATATATATTTATATGTTTATATGTAGATGTAAATTTCATTATATTTCATTATCTTTTTAGGATAAGTATTGTATTGATTAATTTTATAATTATATATATTTATATATTTTCAGTGACATTATGACGCAAAAACAAGATATTAATGAATTAAAAAACTCTATTCAAGAACTGCGTACAGTTGTATCTGAATTAGTAAATAAAGTTGATGAACTAACTGCAGTTGTAAATAATAAAGATAAAACAATTATTGAGTTAGAACAAAAAATTAATAACCTTGAACAATTTTCAAAACAAAATAATATTATTATATCTGATCCTAAATTGAATTTTGATTTAACTCAACGTAATCTAGCACCATCTTTCATCACATTTGCAAAGGAAAAATTAGATATAATTATACAACCGTATGACATTGTTAAGATACATAAATTAAAAAACAACAAGAATAAACATAATAAAATGTTAGTCAAACTACACCATAACTCTACTAAATTTGAAATTATTAAAAATTCTAAAAAATTAAAAGGCACTGATACATATATAAATGAACATCTAACACAATTTAATTCTGATATTTTCTACAAAGCTCGACAACTTCGAAAAGATAAATTGATATTACATTGTTGGACTATAAATGGAATAACTTTTATTATAAAAAACGAAGATTCGTCTCCAGTAAAAATAACAGATATAAATAAATTCTCTGATATATAAATATTTTATTTTGTATTTATTTTTCGTTGTCGTTTGTTCTAATTTCATATTACATTCTATTTTTAACATTTTATTATAATTGGTATTTACATATATTTTTTATCTATATCTTTAATCTTTTATATTATCTTATTCAATTTTAACTTTTTAATATTTGTACTATATGAACTTGAATGAAATCTATCCGCAATTTAATGTTGATCAAATTAACAATTTTAGTTCCAATAATGATAGTTTTAATAATAATAATTTCTCAAATTGTAATTTTAATTTTCTCAATGAATCCAATTATTACACCTCAAATGAATGGAAGTTGAATTCTAATAAAAATAATTTATTTAATTTTAATATTATTAACATCAATATTAGGAGTTTAAAAAAAAATTTTGATAAATTAATTATGTTTTTGAATACGTTTTATGATCATTTTGATATAGTTTCAATTACTGAAACATGGTTGAGTGATAATAATATTTTCATTTTTAATATTCCTGGTTATAACCATATATGTTCAAATCGTAAACATAAAAATGGAGGTGGTGTTTTAATCTATATACGTGAACATTATCAATTTAATATTCTATCTACCATATCAAATAACTATTATGACAACATATCAATTGAAATTATTTTTGAAAAATCAAAAAACATTATTTTCAGTACAATATATTTTCCTCCTACTTTAGAAAAAATAGCTCACTCTACATTTATTGATTTCTTGATAAATAATTTTCAGCAACATGTTAGTAATGATAAAAAAATGATTATCTGTGGTGACTTTAATATTGATCTAGTGCATATAAATACAAATAAAGTGGCTAATACCTTTTTTGATACGATGATTTCACTAGGTTGTTCCCATCTAATTAATCGTCCAACTAGAATCGACACTAAACATAATTCTTCATCTATAATTGATAATATATTTACAAATTGTAATCTTAAAATGAAAGATTTTCAGGAATAATTATTTCAGATATATCTGACCATTTTCCTATTGTTTTAAATTTACAATTGTCTACCAAACCTCAAGATAAAGTTAAATCTACTAAAATCAAACAAAATCAAATTAATGATAGAACCATGTTTAATCTGTTTGAAATTTAAAAAAAAAACAAACTGGGAATTCATAAAATCTAACGATACAGAAAAATCTTGGAATTTATTCTTGGAATACTTTATCTTAAATTTTGATAGATACTGTCCAAAAATTAATAAAGCCTCCCACAAAAATAAACTCATTCCATGGAATACTCGAGATCTTAAAAAGGCTTGTAGAAAAAAACAGATATTATATAAAAAATATAAAATATCTAAATCTGAAAATGACTTATTTATTTACAAAATTTTTAAAAATAATACAACATCTTTAGTTCGAGAAGCTAAGAAAAAGTATTATTCAAATCTGTTAAAAAATTGCTCTGATACAAAAAATACATGGAATGTACTAAATAATTTACTTAATGTTAAAAAAAAATTCAAACAACTACCTGACAATTTTAATGTAAATAATGTGAATATTGTTGATTCTAAACAAATTGCTAATGAATTTAATTCTATTTTTAGAGACATTGGTTCTAATTTAGATAATAATATAAATAATTGTAATGATGATGACTTTAAATTCTTTTTACCTGAACCTAATATACATAGTTTTTTTTAACACCAGTAAGTTCAGATGAAATTATTAAAGTATTAAATGAATTCAAACCAAAAAAATCAAGAGATCATTATGGCATATCCATGCAGTTACTTAGATGTATTTTTCCTGTATTGGTTTATCCATTTGTTTTTCTTGTAAATTTATCTTTTGAATCAGGCGTTGTACCGGATTTCTTATAATTATCAAATATTATCCCTTTACACAAAACTGGTGATGATACATTTTTTAATAACTATCGTCCAATTTCTCTCACCTGTCAATTCGCAAAGATTTTAGAAAAAATATTTTATTCTCGCTTTTATAGTTTTTTATCATCTTTTAATATATTATCTCCTTCTCAATTTGGTTTTAGGAAAGGATACAGTACATCACATGCAATATTTAACCTCCAGTCACAAATCAGTACCTGTTTTAATAATAACAATGTTGGCGCTATAATCTTTATTGATTTAAAAAAAGCATTTGACACAGTTAATCACAGAATATTACTTTTTAAATTAAAAAATATTGGAGTACGAGGCATTGCACTTAACTGGATAATGAGCTATTTAACAAATAGATATCAACAGTGTATATATAATGATGTAATTTCAGATAAACTAAAAGTCATAACGGGTGTACCCCAAGGCACCATCCTAGGACCTATTTTATTTTTAATTTATATTAATGATATTACAAAATCATCTTCTTTATGTAAGTTTACCATGTTCGCAGATGATACTACTTTATATTTTGAAAATACATCAGCCGAATTACTTAATTATATTTGTCAAACTGAATTAAAAAATATTAATAAATGGTTAATATATAATAGGTTATCATTAAATTTAAATAAAACTTGCTTTATGTCTATTAATTCAAGAACTATTATAAATATAAATTTAAATAACAGAAATATTGAAAGAGTTACATTTTATAAAATTTTAGGCGTAATTATAGACGATATATTAAACTGGAAACAACATATCTTGTTTTTAAAATCAAAACTAAAAAAAATCATATGGATTACCAACATTATTTCCAAATTTATAAATAAAAAAGCATTACTTCATATATATAATTCCATTTTCTTGCCTCATATAAAGTATTGTAACATATTTTGGGGAAATACATATAAATCTAATGTATCATGCATATATATTCTTCAAAAGCGAATGATAAGAATTATATGTAAAAAACATTTTTTACATCATACTAATGGACTATTTATTGATAATTCTTTATTAAAAATAAATGAAATTACATATATAAATAATAATATAATAAGTACATGTGAATTTATGTTTAAAATGTTCAATGATCTTCATCCTGTTATAACAAATGCATTTTTTTCTGTAACTTCATCATCTCACAACACTAGGAGCATAAATAATTTCTCGATTATGTATAATAATAAATCATAATACATTATTTTATATCACTTTTTACAAAAATAAAAATAATTATATATTATAATTCAATAGTATATAACATAAATGAACCAATAATAATAAAATGTTGCTATTAGTGATAGACTTCACACATAATATTGCTGGAATATATAGAAAATAAGTATAAGCTTTATATACTTCATAATATCTGCTTCTACGATTACCCTGCTGTTAAAACCTAAACCTGGTATAGACTAATTATAGAAGACAATAACATTACACAAATTCACTAACTATAGGTAATAATCCATTAAATATATTAGTTATAACTATATATTTAGCTATATTCATTAATATATAAATATATATATATATATATATATATCTTATATAATTGAGTATAAATAAATTATCGGCTCTCGTTAAAACCATGGATGCCTTAACATGAGATTGGCTTCGAAGGGAAATTAGAGCCATATGTTTATAAGTGAATACTTCATCTAAGTTCCATGATGGGATGAACGGACTCCACCAAATAAAAATAACAATATATATATATATGAATATTTGTAAAATCATTGAAATTAAATAAATAATTAATATAAATAACATATAGAATTTTTTTAGGAATAGTGTAAAGATTTCATATGATATATGATAATAATATATGATAGTAATGTTTGTAATATATGTGTGTTTAATATGGTTTTATTATTTTTATTTTATAGATATCGTTATTACACTATTTAATTATGTATATATATAACAAATGTTGAACTCTATAAAGAACTACCAAAAATTACCGATGTTATAACTACTCGACGTCTGCGAATAGCAGGTCACTGCATCCGTCACGACGATGAAGTAGCTCATGATCTGATTTTATGGCAACCAACGTCTGGAAAAAGCAACAGAGGAAGAAAAGCTGTGACGTACATTGATAATTTAAAAAAGGATACTGGACTAGATGATGTGAATGAAATACGTAATGTTATGATGATTCGTGATGATTGGAAGAAAATTGTAAAGAAGGGTCGAACGGGAGTTCGACATAAGTAAGTAAGTAAGTTATGTATGATATTTGTTATTCTATATTTCTAGTAGTGATTTACCCCAGACTCGGTTTCGGGTTCCAATTCCGGGTTCTAACCAAATTTAATGAGATCGCGTTTTGAAAATGGTCCAATAGCTATTCCGGGTTTTAGTAAATTAATTTCGGATATTTGTGTACAATAAAAATACTGACATGATTTGACACCATGGACCACATATTAATCACGCGGCTTATTATGATGGGTATATCTGACTTAGCATTAAAATGGTTTACTTCATATCTAACAAACCGCAATATCTCTGTAGACTATAGTAGGGGAGATAAGGGTATTGTGGCCGATGCGGGTATTGTGGCCGATAACTATATTTCAAGAACCATTATAGTTAAATTAAATAAGATAATTGAATTCTAAGAATGATAGTGTACATCATTTTTTATTTATATCGATATTAATTATTGATTTTTGATTAGAGAAAAAAATCAAATAATCGTAATTTTTATCGAAAAAAAACTTTTGTAGCTGATATAAGTAAAACTAAATGGGATAACGATTAATTATTTTTATATTTAATATAAAAGTGCGTGTGTATCTTGATATCTGATACAATGTATTTTATTTTCTAATTATAAAAATAGTACGTATTTTAATACATGACGCGATCCTAATGGCTATTTCGGAACTATCGACCATAATACCAGCACTAGTGTATTTTATCTCTATTTATACGGACAATTTGCTTTATAATAAAAATCAAATGATTTGAATACAAATAATTAAATGAGTAAGTGTTGATAACCATTATTTAGATCAACATATTGTAATTGTATATACAACTTATTGGATCATAATATCCAATATTAGTATGATATATTTTGTTTCTTGTAAGGTAATAAAAACATCGGCCATAATACCCTTCCCTCCCCTATATATACTATAGTATGATTGAAAAATCGTACTCGCCTCTTTCTCCGCTTAACAACGGTATTCCCAGGAATCTGTTTTAGGTCAATCCCTCTTTTCTATATATATATCCGATTTATTGTTGATATAATTAAGAACTTTCCAAATATATACTACCATATTTGTGCTGATGATATTCAACTGTTTATCTTTTTCCCTATAAAATCTCATAATACCATTAACTCTGAATTAATCGAGTGTGCAAACTGCATAAGATTATGGCTCCTCTCCAATAAACTACTAATTAATTTCTCTAAGACTACAGTACTTAAAATATCTACCTCTGATACTTCCTTTCCAAACTTTACTCTAAAAACACGATTATTTCTCCTTCCCATTCCTCCATAAACATAAGATTAGTATTTTATCAAAAATGATCATATAAGAATCACATATCGAGAATCCATTACAAAATCCTCAACTTTTATCTCTCCAGAATTAAAAAATACAGACATCACTTTCCAGAAACCTTACCAAAAATCTAATAAATATTCTTGTACTTTCCAGACTTGACTACTGTTCTACCCTACTGAATTGTATTCCTTCTAAATATACTGCTCCACTTAATCGGATTATCCGTTCCTCAATACGTACTACTTACTGTTTAACTCGACTGGATCACTATACTACAACATATCATCAACCATCTTGTATGTGGCTACCAATCTCCATCAGGTGTAAATTACGTATACTATCTATAATCCATAAATCAATATATTCTACACCCCTAACTATATCCCTGATCTAATTAAAAAACGTACAATATTACCTTCTCTTCGTTACCAAAATGCTCATCTACTTATCTACCAGAACTTTAGTAAAACTTCCCCAAATTCTAGAGCTTTTAAAAATGCCGGTCCCACCCTATGGAATTCCTTACCTCCTACCATTGATTGATTGGTAATTTATTTAAGCAAATACATAGTCGAAAATATAATCGAAAGTATAAAGTATCAATATTTGCTAACGATAACATACGTTATAGAAAAAACAAAGAATAATAAGAAATTAAAATTTTAAAACGTTTTACCATTACCGTAAAAATAAATGAATTATAATCGAAAGTAGAAATAAATTATAAAGTAAAAATAAACGAAAACGAAAACTGTACGAAATAGAAATAAATGATAGCGTAAAAATAATCTACAATAAAATAAAATACATTATTTTGTAAGTGGCATCGAAATATTCAATTTCTACTTTAACTTTATAGAATTATTGTTATCTTTGTACCCTGTATTAGTAATACATTAATAGATATATACAATTCGTTCTATTATATCCTACAAAAGATTTATAAATCTTACTTCTTCTTTTCTTTCTACCTCTAATCATTAAATCATCCAACATATTATTTTTGTGTCGTGTTATTTACAACATATTATTATTATTTTCTTTCCGACTCTATTTTAGTGCCTAATAAGTCGTAAACCCTATATAATTATCATAATAGAAATATATCATATATGTATATATGTATATATATATATATATATATATATTTATATATCTTATATGTAGTTTTCATAGTAATACGAGGGTATATTATTTGACCTAAATTCATTACCGAATGACCAAATGAACAAAGCTTTACTCCGATATATTATACTTGTGTTTACAAAACAACATCAGTACACACACTAATACATCAATGCCCATACAATGCACACATATATACGTATGCGTATATATAAACATCAATATGTAGTAAATAATGGTTTACAAATCTATTAATAGTAAACACCTGGACTTTTTAAATGAACATATATATATATATATATATATATATATATATATATATAAATCATATACTGATACGATAAAATAATATAATATAATTATAATAGTACTACACGAAATAGTTACAAATAAAGTTTAATATATTAATATATTAAAAATGATAAAAAGTCCATGTTGATTCACTTAATTAATTAATGTATTTAAACCATTTTACTAGTTAAAATATAATATATTACTAAATAAATTATACTATAGTATGGTGATACTTTATTTAATTTAATATTAACCTATTTAAATAACTATAGTATTGGCTATAAAAGCATGTATGATGTGATTATAAATTGTCGTAATTTGTAATTAATTTGCAAAGTTGATAAACATATGTTGATATATACATATATTATGCAAATATATATATATATATATATATATATATATATATATTACTTATTTTAATATAATATATTTATATATATATATTA
>OZ025244.1:51683460-51747460 GCA_964019155.1 Osedax fenrisi | reverse complement strand
AATTAATTATAATTAACAATTTTTAATAAATAAATAATTATAAATACTATACTATATTAAGAGAGATAGAGACTATTATATATTAAAAACTGTATTACTAAAAATACCCTGACAATATATTTTATAACCTATATAAATAGGATAGGCTGTATGGGGTGCTGGAAACAGGAACATCTTCTAGAGCTAGCACCCAACTCTAACAGCAGGATTAACGCTGCCACACTCTGGTAAATAATGATAGTAGGCTAATGCTGTGGGTGAGTTCAGAGAGGGAAAGGATCCGCTGAACTTATTTGCCCAAGATACGCAACAAAAAATTATTTCACAACAATAATCAAATACCATACCGGCTCGGACGTCAGCCGGGATAAAATGTGCGCGTTACTTATCGATCATCAGGATAATAACGCTAATTAGCTACTGATGAAAATATAAGAGAAGTTAAGAAAAGAAGAAATGAAAAGTATAGTGGCACTTGGAATGTACGTACTCTACGAGACGAAGGAAAAATTAAATAATTTACGCATGAACTGGATAGATACCGATGGAATGTAATAGGACTAAGTGAAGTACGTAGAAAAGGAGTATATGAAATTATAACAACTGAAGGTCACAAACTTTATTATATCGGAATTACTTTAAACATATTAATAGTGTTGGATTTATGATACACTGTGAATTAACGCGCATGGTTATGTGCTTCAATCAAATTAATGAAAGAATAGCAATAATTAGACTACACGTAACCCCATTTAACATATCAATAATACAAGTATATGCACCAACAACAGACCATACGGATGAAGAAATTGAAATATTTTACAATGATCTACAACATTCTATATCAAAAATGTCTAATAAAGATATTCTGGTAATTCAAAGTTATTGGAATGCTAAAATTGCAAAGATACACACAACAATTGAGGATCAACTTCTGGAAAATTCTGCGATTCTGTAACAAATGAAAGAGGTGAAAGACTTTTGGAATTCGCAAAAACAAATAATCTAATAATTGCAAATACATTTGGTCCTCACAAAAAATCAAGAATACAAACTTGGCACAGTCCTGAAGGATTATATCATAATCAAATTGATTACATTTTAATAAGTATATGTTTTTCTACTAGTGTAAATATAAATAAGACTAGATCATTCATTGGAGCTGACATAGGTAGTGATCACGATATGTTAATGATTACCTTTCGTATTCCCTTGAAAAGCCCAAAGAAAAACAAATTTGTTCGAAATAAATTTAATCTTGAATAGCTAAAGACCCAAAAACTGAAAATTGCTTAACTAACAAATTGATGGAAAACTATCAGAACAAAACTTAACTAACATACAATATACAGAAGAGATAGTACATAAACTAAATGTAACAATGATAGATGCAGCAACTACATTTCTAGGAAAATATAGAGAGAAGAAGAAAAACTGGATATCTAACGAATTGATGGGTATGTGTGACTTAAGAAGAACACTAAAAAAGAAAAAGTTTGAACCAGGAAATAAGTAAAAACAGATTAATACCCAAATAAAAATATAAATGAGAAAGGCAAAATAAAACTGGATTAATAAAAATGAACAGTACTGTTTGAAAAAAAATATATCTAATCAATTCATATATTACATTGATATTAATAAACTTGTTGATGTATATCAAAGTGAATACAAGAAAAGACATAATACTGAAACTGCTTTACTCGATATAGGGTATTATGATTGAATAATATTCGTAAATGGCTCTTAAATAATAATGTACTTATAAATAGTAGTAAAACTATGCTCTTCAATATTTCTCTTTCTAATTTTGTTTTTCCTGATATTATATTTGATAATCTTTTAATTACTCCTTCTAAAATTAAATTCATTGGAATATTTGTTTCATGTAATTTATCGCAGTCATATCATGTATCATATATATGTTAATCAGCTAATTATTATTTATATAATATAAATATCATTGTAAATAATTATTAATAACATAAACTATTCGACGTATTTAAAGTTTGGTTCTATCGAGATTATGTTATGGGAATATTATCTTAATTGTAGCTACAATATGTATTTAAAAAAACATTAAATGAGTTGTTAGTTGATGTATAACAATTATATTTAATAACCGATATTCTAATAGATTTTCGAATAGTTATTATTTATACAAATTAAAATGGTTAGGGGTATCTTCTAGAATTAATTACAGATTTGTATATTTAATTAAAACAGTAATTAAATCTGGAGTACCTTCCTATTTATCAACGCTATTATCAGAGAAAAAAACTGGATACTCAATGCGCTATCTCATTAAACTTGAAAGGCTCGATGTCGTCTACAAATCACAAATAGTTCTTTCAGGATTTCTGCTGGATAAGAAGTTCTCCATCTCAATATTCCGCAAAAGACTGAATAAATATCTTTTATTTTATTTCGATACCACTGTTAGCAGCGGTTGGGGCTATTACTAAATTACGTTGCATGCATAGGGAGTGTTATATCTTTGCTTCGCAAAATCTTTGGTATTATTATATATATATATATATCTATATATATATATATATATATATATATATATATATATATATATATATATATTAATAGATATATCTATAAGTTATAGCCTATAACTAATATTTTAGTCAATTACTAGGTCTGCATTACTAATTACTTAATTTATTTCTTGCTATCATTAAGTATACTTAATATATATATATAGCTATATATAGCTACATATAGTTAGTGATTTTGTTTACTTTTATTGGCTTCTATAATTAGTCTATATAAGGTTTAGGTTTTAATAGCAGGATAATCGTATAATCAGATATTATGAAGTATATAAAGCTTATACTTATTTTCTATAAATTCCAGTAATATTATGTGTGAAGTCTATCACTAATAGCAACATTTTATTATTATTAGTTCATTTATGTTATATAATATTGATATATATATAATTATTTTTTATTTTTGTAAAAAATGATAGAAAATAATGTATTATGATTTATTCTACATAATCGAATTGAGAAAATATATATATATATAAAACCGATTGTATACAATATTAATATATTTCCTATAGGTATCACAGAGTAAAATGCTCGTAAATAATAATATAATAAATAGTGTTTGTAAAATCTAATACAAATAATAATATAATATAACATATAAAATCTAAAAACAAAAAATATAAAATCCTATATAGGTATACATTTAAAATTTCCTATAAATATATAATTATAAATCACTTAAAATTCAATATATTATAATACTGATATAATAATAAATATTAGATTACAATTAATATATGTTAATATTCACATATTTGGTTTTTTGGAATTAACAATATATTTGATATCGTTTAAAGATTTCTGGTAAACTCTTTTGAATAGATGTACATCTCCCCAGGTTTTATTTGCTTGGATTGCAATTTTCCTTTTACCTTCTTTTAAAATATACGCTGTTTAAATAGTTAATTAATTAATTTATATAATAACAAATGTATTATTATAAAATAACTAATTTTAAGTCACACTAATTTGTTAATTGATATATTTATACTAACAAACATTCCAAGATTTATTGTTATATGGTCCAAAGTAGGCATTCTTTATAACATTCGTGATAGGAATTGGAGTAAGAGCCATTTCTATATCTATTAATTGACGATAAGACGGATCGCTGAATATTTGTGGAACTGGAAGATTTAGATTCGATGACATTGATTCCAGGGATCGTATATATTTCTCAGGAGAATTTCCTATAATTGTAATAAATAATATTAATTAAATACTAACATAGATTAAACCAATACTATATTAAATTATACTGAATAAATTAAATATATTTATAGTATATATATACTGAATAAATAATAATATATGTGATACATACATTATTATAGCCTATAGGCTAACTATATAGGCTATATAACTATATAACTATATAGGCTAACTATAGTTACCTAAATTGACGTCCTTGATCAATTGTCGATGACTTTGATTGCAATCGTATACCATAGAGTGAAGTTCATTTAATTTGTAGTGACTAATACTTCCAGAAACAATAGATTTATCATCGTTTTCATCACGAGAACTTATCGTTTCGATAGATTCGATTAATTTCTTCATTTCCATGGTTACGGGGCGTAAATATTCAATCCTTCCGTGACAATAACGTTGTTGTGAGGCTGGTTGCCTCGTCGAAATAATTCTTTTATGGATTCGAAATGTTGTCAACTGTTATATAATTAATGAATATTAATATTATATCGACAAAATAATAAATATTAAATAATCATATAATTATTTCACTTATATTTATGTATATAACAAATTAAATAGAAAATATATAAATTAACAATATCTTATATTATATTATATTTTATTATAATTAATTAATAAATAAATAAAATGAATATCACTAACTTGTCCAGCTATTTGCATTAATGCATCATTACTAAATCCACGATCTTTGCCAAAAGCATCGAATTCCATGAGGGAAATATCAATATCGTCTGCTTTTTTCACATAATTTGTTTTTATTTCGGTAATTAAATTTTCTAATTCTCTCGATATTGTAAAGTCTGTAATTTAAATATATGTGAAATATTAATAATAGAAAAGCTATATATTTGTTATTAATAAAATAATTGTAATAAATAAATTATTAAAAATATTTTACTATATTAATTTTATAATTGAGTACAAACCTAAGCGAGTCAATGAGTAATCTTTATTGTTATCAGATGACAGTTCATCATGTTTAATGTAATGTTTCTGTGCAGCTTGTGACCATACTGATCCAGCGATGTGACAAGATTGAGATCCTGATTATGTAATATATATATATATTTATATATATATATATATATATATATATATATATATATATATATATATATATATATTTAGACATATATGTTTAGTTATTAATTTAAATAATTTAGATACTATACATTTTATTTTACTATATTTAGTTTAAACAATATGTTTTAATATATTATAAAGACAGTTTTGTTATATCTATATAATATAGATAATATTAAATAATAATTACCATCAGTATAAGCATGATCACATGAAACTGTGGCATTTCCTTTCTTATCTGTAGATATATACATCGTTTTATCTGCCCATCTACAATGAATAAACATTATTATTAATTATATTTAAAAAATTCTTATAATAAATGATAATTATATATATAATTCATTAACATTTTATAATAAATGTCTGGTCTTTAAATATAGGTATGTAATATATGTATATTAACCTATTATGAGGGCAGCCGTAAAAAGACATCCAGTCTGACTTAGCGGTATCATTAGAAGGCTCGTAATCATCAATATTAACAATACATCTGGAACTATCGATTATATTTAATTTATCGATGTTTTCTTTATTAGCTACCAATAACTGACGAGCTTTTACACAAATTGGCCTATCTCCGTGAGTTACATAAGACACCGGATAATTTGGTGTATCTCTGTTATCTTTCATTATCTCACAAATAGCTCCGTGAAGACTTCTAGCATCTATTATTTCACCTAGATAATTACAAATTATTAGGTATATTCATTTTAATAGTATAATAGTATATCGAATTAATTACTATATCTAATTAATTATATAATTATATATTACAATATATAAGTAGTAACCATTTGATAAAAGTACATCAATTTTATAAACGTGTCCCTTTCTTAAGATAACCACATGATTTGAATGTTCATAATGTAATATATTATCTTTCTCGGTTCTAAAATTATGATTTATATTTAATATTGAAATTAATAATAATTATATTTATATAGTTATATATGTTAATATAAATAATAAGAATTATAAATAACTAACCCTGGTAATCGTACAGTTTGAAAAAAGTACTTGTATTGTTCCATAGATAATGGAACTATTCCAGAAGCCGAAGCCATTTTCGATGCTTCCATAGGAGGTAAACTTGCCAATAATGATAGAAAATTCTCATTTTTAGTTAGATTTGCATTCGCATGATGTAGTATAGGTGGATATGTATCATTATTGATTGTCTTTGATACTTCTAACATGCTCATTATAATATTTGTACATCTGATATCCTATTAAAATAATAATATGTTACTTGTATTTTAATTGAAATATTATTTATATAAATTTAATTTATAATTTAATAATAATTAATTAAATATTACAATAATAAAAACCTGTCTATTTTGTTCATGTATGGGGTCAAGTTCTGCAGTGCAATGTACAGTTTGTCCAGTATTCAAGGGAGTAGATTTACGTAAATATAGATCTTGATTATAGTTGTGTATGTAATTTGGTAGATGTTTTGTGTGATCCATCATTGCGGAATGTAAAACTATATATTAATAATGTATTATAATACTTCAATAATGTATTACTATAGTAATATATAAATATATAATTTAACTATAATATAAATGTACGTACAAATTATATTTGAAACAAAATTTAATAATATATACAATTGATATAATATAATGTTTAAATTAATAATATTAAATAAATGTACCTTTTCCTTCATTAGAAATGAAGTCCTTAACAATTACAGAAGTTTTCTTAAATTGACGCTCAGATAATAAAGGTTTCTGTATTTGTAGATATTTATGACAAGCTTCTTCCAACATAGGGACATTTAGTTTAGGCATAGCTTTATTAAGATGATGAGTTCCCAGTTCCCCGCACATCTGGTACAGTCTATTTATTGTTATTAATAATTTATTTTTGATAAAGTATATATATATATATACTATGAATAATATTATTTTATACACATTTTCAATTATAATATTTTGTAGTTATAAACTATATTATAATATATATATATATAACATATGAATAGGTTAATAATTATAGTAGTTATATATAACATATATAAAGACTTACTTGACGGTATTTCTCATATTTAATTTAGGTTTAAGATACAATTAAGATTAATATTATTTACTAGTATTGACTACTTCACTTGTGGGAGTTGTACAGCTAATGAAACTAAACTAAATATATTTCACTATTTATACTTGTCCTAGTCTCCATTTTGTATTTCCCGGAACATATTATAAATAGAGGTATATATATAGATCACAAATAACTAGAGCACTGCTATGTTCTTGGAACCAAACACATGTCGTCAGCAAACTTTATATTATAGCGTGAGCGACGCACGCAATTTGTATACGTAAATAACTTTTGTACAATCACTGAAATGAACTAACTGACTACAATAAATCATGATATCGGCCTATAGGCCTAGTGACCTAGTGATACACGGAAACTATGTAGTACTTACTCATAGTTATTTATAAATATGAATATATGTCGTTAAATATACATATGTTATAATTATATTAAGAACAATCTTTTATAATTTATTTTTATACATATTCAAACCAGGAAATTGGGAAATAGAATCAGTATTTGATGAACTAAAGTATTATGCAAATATTATATAAAAGATATTCTCAATAGTCTATATAAAGTATTGTGAAGATCTGAAAAGAGATTTTAAAGTGTACAGCCTAATGGATCATTGACATTTTTTCTAAAATTAGCCATAGAAAGTTGAATTCGGTATACCGAATATATATTAGTATCAATGTGTACAGGAAGAGAAAATATTATTGAAGAAATTATTAAAACATAAGTTTTTTAAATAAAGAAGAAGAATTAGTAATTTTATTGAAATGAATGTTAAAATAATTAAATAAATTAATTCTTGGTTTTTTGATACTAAATACTATTTATTACATTTCAGAAAAGAAAGTATACGTGTAGTAAATAGGAGGTATATATACATATAATAATTAGATAAACAAGGTTATATAGTGGCTTAAAAAGACCTAACAACAAATGAAATCAGTTTATAGACATACGACATACTATTTATATCATACGTCTATGGATGATCAGTGAAAGCCTAGGCTTTATTTGGTCGATACCTCCAATATGTTCATGTACAGATTACAATATTAGTAAAAGTAATAATATAATAATAATGATTCATGTGTTAGCATTCTTTGTAATAAAATAGAAGATACATATATATATATATATATATATATATAAATTAATAAAAATAATTAAACACTGTTCATGAACATAAGTTATCATCATATTTCAATCCATTACATTAAAGTAAATAATAAAATAAGATAATAAAATAATTGTATAATATTAAAATGTATTAAAATATATACTAGTAAAATATGTAAATTTACAATATTGAGAACTTGTTAATAAAAATAGTAAATTATTATAAATATGTGTAAAATAAAAATATCTAAAAGTATGTTATAAAATTAAAACTACTAAACAAAAATGAATCATCTTTCAATAAGACGTGCAATTGTGCCACATTCATGTGTGGCGTAATTTGCGTTCCAAATGTACACAATATGATGGTCCAGCAGTACATACTTGAATCGCATATACATATGTATAATACATATGAACACATTATTTAAATAATTAATGATTTCAATATGAAATATAATTTAATACATATAAATTCGTATTTTTAATAATATATTAAATACATATATATATATATATATATATATATATATATATATATATATATATATATATATATAAATCATACATTATATAATTTTTTATTATTAAAGTAAATGTAATTTATGACATTATTAGCAATGTATACCCTCTATTAAGTTTTCACGGTAAGACGAATTTACATTATATTATGAGTGTAGAATAGTTGAACTAAATTAATGACGAAATGAACCAACCATTACAGAGGCGTATTATGTTTGTGTTTAACAACACCATTACACATATAGACACATGGATATGCATATGCTTGCACACACATATATATATATATATATATATATATTTGTCTGGGGTCGATGGCTTAGTGGGACAACCAAAAGCTAGTAAGACAGAGGTCCCGGGTTCGACTCCAGGCAGTTCTTGAATTTCTCATAATACCATTAACTCTGAATTAATCGAGTGTGCTAACTCCATAAGATTATGGCTCATCTCCAATAAACTACTAATTAATTCCTCTAAGACTACTGTACTTAACATATCTACTTCTGAAACTTCCTTTCCAAACTTTACCCTAAATAACATGATTATTTCTCCTTCTCATTCCTCCAAAAACCTAGGATTAGTATTTGATGACAAATTATCATTTAAGAATCACATATCATCCATTACAAAATCCTCCAACTTTCATCTCTTCAGAATTAAAAAAATACGGAGATCACTTTCCAGAAACCTTACTAAAATTATAATTAATGATCTTGTACTTTCCCGAATTGACTACTATTCTTCCCTACTGAATTTACTTCCTGCTAAAGCTACTGCTCCACTTAATCGGATTATCCGCTCCTCAATACGTACTACTTACTGTTTAACTCGACTGGATCACTCTACTACAACATCTCATCAATCATCTCGTATGTGGCTACCCTTCTCCCTCGGGTGTAAATTACGTATACTATCTATAATCCATAAATCAATATATTCTTTCACCCCTAGCTATATCTCTGATCTAATCAAAAAACGTACTATATTATCTTCTCTTCGTTACCAAAATGCTCCTCTACTTATCTCCCAGAACTCTAGTAAAACTTCCCTAAATTCTAGAGATTTTAAAAATGCCGGTCCAACCCTGTGGAATTCCCTCCCTACTACCATTAGTTCTATTAGATCCCAAAAAAGATTTATAAACTTACTTCTTCTTTTCTCTCTACCCACAATCATTAAATCATCCAACTTATTATTTGTGTCCGTGTTATATTAAATGTATATCATTATTAAATTGTTAGTGTAGTATTATTATCTTATTATTATATAACACTATACTATATCAATGCAGTATGTAATATATAAAACTACACCATACCAATGCAGACTGTAGTATATAATAGTCCTTTATATTATTTAGTATTGTTGTCCGTGGTATATTGAATGTATATTATTATTAAATTATTATCGTATTACTATTATATTATTATTAGTTTCTTCCCGCACGAGCGAAGGGGTCTACATGACCCTATTTTAGTGCTAATAAACTTAATATCATCATCATAAAATGGGTCTTGAAATATTATTTAGAAGTGATCTTATATAATTGTGTATAAATAAATGATCGGCTCTCGTTAAAACCATAGATTCCTTAACATGAGAGCGGCTTCGAAGGGACATTAGAGCCATATATGATTATAAATGAAAACTTCATCTAAGTTCCTGGATGGGATGAAAGGACTCCACCAAATAAAAATAACAATATCAATAACAATATGTATCATTAAATTACTAATAGTTCTGGGGTTAACATTATTTAATATCTATTATAGTTACTGAGATAATATAGAGGGTCGGTATTTGTAGGTGTTCGGTAATTGGATTATTTCCCCTAGAGGTAGTATACATATATATATATATATATATATATATATATATATATATATATATATATATATATATATAACATAATAGATAATAAAAATGAAATGATCTATATATTTAATTATTATTTACCCTTTTTAATATCTAAGATTTATACATTTCATATATTTTATATTCATAATATAATGCGAATTTATTTATATTATTAATTCTATATTTGTTTTAAATGATTTAAATG
This sequence comes from Osedax fenrisi, assembly GCA_964019155.1. NCBI lineage: Eukaryota > Metazoa > Annelida > Polychaeta > Sabellida > Siboglinidae > Osedax > Osedax fenrisi. Next base: position 51,736,828 of record OZ025244.1, on the reverse strand, counting down.
TTTTAAATGTAATAAATAAATTCAATTAAATAACTAATATTAATAAACAAAATAAATTAACTTTGTTTATTTATTATTTAACAATAACATTGTATATTAATATATTATATTTATATTAATAATATAATACACAATACAGAGACGCACATAGTAAGGTAACTTAATGGCATTTCACTTATTTAACGTGTAGAATGACCTCTAAGCTATATATATATATATATATACATATATTTATATATATGTCCGAGTTGCATATATGCAGGGAGGATATATTCTATAATATGTGTGTAAAAATATCGTAATATGGGTTGCAAAAAAGACCTAACAACAAATGAAATCAGTTTATAGACATACGACATACTATTTATATCATACGTCTATGGATGATCAGTGAAAGCCTAGGCTTTATTTGGTCGATACCTCCAATATGTTCATGTACAGATTACAATATTAGTAAAAGTAATAATATAATAATAATGATTCATGTGTTAGCATTCTTTGTAATAAAATAGAAGATACATATATATATATATAAATTAATAAAAATAATTAAACACTGTTCATGAACATAAGTTATCATCATATTTCAATCCATTACATTAAAGTAAATAATAAAATAAGATAATAAAATAATTGTATAATATTAAAATGTATTAAAATATATACTAGTAAAATATGTAAATTTACAATATTGAGAACTTGTTAATAAAAATAGTAAATTATTATAAATATGTGTAAAATAAAAATATCTAAAAGTATGTTATAAAATTAAAACTACTAAACAAAAATGAATCATCTTTCAATAAGACGTGCAATTGCGCCACATTCATGTGTGGCGTAATTTGCGTTCCAAATGTACACAATATGATGGTCCAGCAGTACATACTTGAATCGCATATACATATGTATAATACATATGAACACATTATTTAAATAATTAATGATTTCAATATGAAATATAATTTAATACATATAAATTCGTATTTTTAATAATATATTAAATACATATATATATATATATATATATATATATATAAATCATGCATTATATAATTTTTTATTATTAAAGTAAATGTAATTTATGACATTATTATATTATATATATATATATATATATATATATATATATATATATATATATATATATTTGTCTGGGGTCGATGGCTCAGTGGGACAACCAAAAGCTAGTAAGACAGAGGTCCCGGGTTCGACTCCAGGCAGTTCTTGAATTTCTCTTGTGTTTATAAAGAACTTAATACAAGAATAAATCAAAACACAAGAAAAAAAATGTTACTATTTGTATTGTATTGTCCGGGGCCTCTCACAGTTATTTATAACATGTACAAGTCTATGAATTCCTGAGGGGTCCATTTGTATCCGCTATTTGTATTGTATTCAATATATATAAGAGATTTCAATAAATAAATATTATTATTATTATTATATATATATATAAACATTAATCTGAGGTAAATACTTGAATAAATATATATTTATATTACGCACCTGGACTATTTAAATACATAACTATAGTTATATTTATAAATATATATATATATATATATATATATATATATATATATAAATATATATATATATATATAACAAACGCTACTCTTATCGAATACTATATATTTTTCATTCCTCGATATACTTTTCGAATTGTCCCTCTTATATTATGATTATCTAGTACAAAGATATTCCATTCCATATATGGATATATATACATTATATAATAATCTACCTACCCCTATTCTTCGTCCTTACAAAATGAATAATATTGCACTGAATTATATTGGTCCTAAGCTATGGAATGCTCTCCCTATATTAGATCCATTCAATCGCATAACTTATTCAATACATTTTTACAACAATTGACCTAAGTTGGCAACCTGTAATACTAATATTGTTTCTCATTATTATTTTATTTATTAATTTCCTTCCGGTTTATTCTATAAATAAAATATATTTTATTTTATTTTATTATTATTAATGGTATTTATTGATTACCTACTTTTGTCATTTGTATTCTATATATACACTTTTGAAAAACCATTTATATTTTTTATATTTATGTAAGTGTTTAAACACAATTTCAATGTTTTCTTACCTTATCAGGTCGAGCTTACTCAATTGTCCATGAAATACCTCTTCCATTCTTTTCTAGAATGCATTGCAGTATTTATATACATTAAATATGTAATCTATCGTTATTCAGTATAAGTTAGTATCATCCCGCAGTTGATCTTGGTACGTCTTCGCTGGGCATCCATGGATATATATATATATATATATATATCGCTTGAACGCGAACGGTTACCATGCTTTGGTTGCCAGAGTAACATTACAATTCAATTCAATATATATATATATAATATAATATAAATTATATACATATATATATAATTATATATATATATATATATATATATATATATACATATGTACACATCGCATATATATATCCGATACAACAATACAATATAATCATACAAGAGTAATGCACGTCGTACTATTTTACAAATAAAGTGAAATATCACGATGATTATAAGGTATAACGTATTATAAATATTATAATTGATAACGGACTAGTCCATGTGTTGCATAGCTATGTAACATATCATCTAGGAATATATTAGTCTATAGACTATTCCGAATGTGTATTTAATCATAAATATATAGGCATATAGATTAAGCTTTACATCTATATATATATATATATATATATATATATATTTATATATATATAGATTATATATATTATATACATATTATCTGTATTCAATAATTTATAAGTATACAAACTAGATTATATAAATTGATTAGCTTAAGATAAATACATTATAAATAGTTAATCCAACAAAATTCAATATATTTATCGTATAATTGTTATAAAATTTAAATTAAATATTCTAGGCATATTATATAATATATATATATATATTTATATATTTATAGGGTATACCCCTATATACACTATAGTGTCCTATTAATGACCCCTAAATGTTTATTTAACTTATTAAATATTCAATATAATTATTTGAAATTTTGTAATTAGGGTAATATATTACGGTAATATATTATGGAATTACATAAATTGGCTATTTTTAATTTAAGATATATGTATATTGACAAGAATATACATGGGTCGGTAATTGGGTAAATGTGACTAATACCGACACCCTCTCCTATTACCGAACCATTAAAATACTCATTGTAGAACTACTTGTAGTATTATAATATCCAATCAATATAGTAGAAATAAATAGATTTAATGAATTTAAAAATGCACGCAATTTATTTATTATTGAATTTAAGTTTAATATTCAAATTAAATTTATATTTAAACTATATATTTTTATATTAAACTTTTAATTAAATGAATATGAATATAACTACATATACTAAATAATCATTGCATAGTTATATTAACGCTGTTAATATGATATACTCACAAATTATGAATAATTTAAAAGTAAACAAAATATATATTAGTATATTATAAATCACATTGGCTGGTATTATGCTAATTTAGGGTGTCGGTAATAGGAAAATAATATGGGTTGCTATACTTAAGATATATATATATATCTCATATATGTGTTGATATTACCTATTAAAATTAAATTGTTTTCATAATTTGTATGAACATTTGATAATATTCCATATGTTGTATAGCATTACGTTTTCTTTGAATTAATTAAATATTTACAATGATTAAAAATAATTACAATTCAAATATTAAAAATTAAAACAAAATAATTATTCATATTGACAATTATCATATTGATAAACTGCCTGTGTGGCTCAGTGGCTAATTCGTCAGATACACAAGCAGTAGGACACGGGTTCGAGCTTCGTCCTGACCATTAATTAATTTATAAAGTGTTGCCAGCTAATCCTACTTGATCTCTCACCTGCTTTTGATACCCTGGAACATAACATATTAATCTCGCGACTTACTTTAATGGGTATATCTGGCTTAGCATTAAAATGGTTTACTTCATATCTTACTAACATAAATATCTCTATTATGATTGAAAAATCTTACTCGCCTCTTTCTCCTCTTAACCACGGTATTCCCCAAGGATCTGCTCTAGGTCCATCCCTCTTTTCTATTTATATCCGCCCTATTGCTGATCTAATTAAGAAATTTCCAAATATTCACTACCATATTTTTGCTGATGATATTCAACTGTTTACCTTTTTCCCTGTAAATTCTCATAATACCATTAACTCTGAATTAATCGAGTGTGCTAACTCCATAAGATTATGGCTCATCTCCAATAAACTACTAATTAATTCCTCTAAGACTACTGTACTTAACATATCTACTTCTGAAACTTCCTTTCCAAACTTTACCCTAAATAACATGATTATTTCTCCTTCTCATTCCTCCAAAAACCTAGGATTAGTATTTGATGACAAATTATCATTTAAGAATCACATATCATCCATTACAAAATCCTCCAACTTTCATCTCTTCAGAATTAAAAAAAATACGGAGATCACTTTCCAGAAACCTTACTAAAATTCTAATTAATGATCTTGTACTTTCCTGAATTGACTACTATTCTTCCCTACTGAATTTACTTCCTGCTAAAGCTACTGCTCCACTTAATCGGATTATCCGCTCCTCAATACGTACTACTTACTGTTTAACTCGACTGGATCACTCTACTACAACATCTCATCAATCATCTCGTATGTGGCTACCCTTCTCCCTCGGGTGTAAATTACGTATACTATCTATAATCCATAAATCAATATATTCTTTCACCCCTAGCTATATCTCTGATCTAATCAAAAAACGTACTATATTATCTTCTCTTCGTTACCAAAATGCTCCTCTACTTATCTCCCAGAACTCTAGTAAAACTTCCCTAAATTCTAGAGATTTTAAAAATGCCGGTCCAACCCTATGGAATTCCCTCCCTACTACCATTAGTTCTATTAGATCCCAAAAAAGATTTATAAACTTACTTCTTCTTTTCTCTCTACCCACAATCATTAAATCATCCAACTTATTATTTGTGTCCGTGTTATATTAAATGTATATAATTATTAAATTGTTAGTGTATTATTATTATCTTATTATTATATAACACTATACTATATCAATGCAGTATGTAATATATAAAACTACACCATACCAATGCAGACTGTAGTATATAATAGTCCTTTATATTATTTAGTATTGTTGTCCGTGGTATATTGAATGTATATTATTATTAAATTATTATCGTATTACTATTATATTATTATTAGTTTCTTCCCGCACGAGCGAAGGGGTCTACATGACCCTATTTTAGTGCTAATAAACTTACTATCATCATCATAAAATGGGTCTTGAAATATTATTTAGAAGTGATCTTATATAATTGTGTATAAATAAATGATCGGCTCTCGTTAAAACCATAGATTCCTTAACATGAGAGCGGCTTCGAAGGGACATTAGAGCCATATATGATTATAAATGAAAACTTCATCTAAGTTCCTGGATGGGATGAAAGGACTCCACCAAATAAAAATAACAATATCAATAACAATATGTATCATTAAATTACTAACAGTTCTGGGGTTAACATTATTTAATATCTATTATAGTTACTGAGATAATATAGAGGGTCGGTATTTGTAGGTGTTCGATAATTGGAGAATTTCCCCTAGAGGTAGTATACATATATATATATATATATATATAACATAATAGATAATAAAAATGAAATGATCTATATATTTAATTATTATTTACCCTTTTTAATATCTAAGATTTATACATTTCATATATTTTATATTCATAATATAATGCGAATTTATTTATATTATTAATTCTATATTTGTTTTAAATGATTTAAATGTTTTAAATGTAATAAATAAATTCAATTAAATAACTAATATTAATAAACAAAATAAATTAACTTTGTTTATTTATTATTTAACAATAACATTGTATATTAATATATTATATTTATATTAATAATATAATACACAATACAGAGACGCACATAGTAAGGTAACTTAATGGCATTTCACTTATTTAACGTGTATAATGACATATAAGCTATATATATATATATATATATATATATATATATGTCCGAGTTGCATATATGCAGGGAGGATATATTCTATAATATGTGTGTACAAACATCGTAATATATAATTGTAATTTCAATTGTATTATAATTTTATATAATAATATATATATATAAATATATTATATTAAAATAAGTAATATATATATATATATATATATATATATATATATATATATTTGCATAATATATGTATATATCAACATATGTTTATCAACTTTGCAAATTAATTACAAATTACGACAATTTATAATCACATCATACATGCTTTTATAGCCAATACTATAGTTATTTAAATAGGTTAATATTAAATTAAATAAAGTATCACCATACTATAGTATAATTTATTTAGTAATATATTATATTTTAACTAGTAAAATGGTTTAAATACATTAATTAATTAAGTGAATCAACATGGACTTTTTATCATTTTTAATATATTAATATATTAAACTTTATTTGTAACTATTTCGTGTAGTACTATTATAATTATATTATATTATTTTATCGTATCAGTATATGATTTATATATATATATATATATATATATATATATATATATATATGTTCATTTAAAAAGTCCAGGTGTTTACTATTAATAGATTTGTAAACCATTATTTACTACATATTGATGTTTATATATACGCATACGTATATATGTGTGCATTGTATGGGCATTGATGTATTAGTGTGTGTACTGATGTTGTTTTGTAAACACAAGTATAATATATCGGAGTAAAGCTTTGTTCATTTGGTCATTCGGTAATGAATTTAGGTCAAATAATATACCCTCGTATTACTATGAAAACTACATATAAGATATATAAATATATATATATATATATATATATACATATATACATATATGATATATTTCTATTATGATAATTATATAGGGTTTACGACTTATTAGGCACTAAAATAGAGTCGGAAAGAAAATAATAATAATATGTTGTAAATAACACGACACAAAAATAATATGTTGGATGATTTAATGATTAGAGGTAGAAAGAAAAGAAGAAGTAAGATTTATAAATCTTTTGTAGGATATAATAGAACGAATTGTATATATCTATTAATGTATTACTAATACAGGGTACAAAGATAACAATAATTCTATAAAGTTAAAGTAGAAATTGAATATTTCGATGCCACTTACAAAATAATGTATTTTATTTTATTGTAGATTATTTTTACGCTATCATTTATTTCTATTTCGTACAGTTTTCGTTTTCGTTTATTTTTACTTTATAATTTATTTCTACTTTCGATTATAATTCATTTATTTTTACGGTAATGGTAAAACGTTTTAAAATTTTAATTTCTTATTATTCTTTGTTTTTTCTATAACGTATGTTATCGTTAGCAAATATTGATACTTTATACTTTCGATTATATTTTCGACTATGTATTTGCTTAAATAAATTACCAATCAATCAATGGTAGGAGGTAAGGAATTCCATAGGGTGGGACCGGCATTTTTAAAAGCTCTAGAATTTGGGGAAGTTTTACTAAAGTTCTGGTAGATAAGTAGATGAGCATTTTGGTAACGAAGAGAAGGTAATATTGTACGTTTTTTAATTAGATCAGGGATATAGTTAGGGGTGTAGAATATATTGATTTATGGATTATAGATAGTATACGTAATTTACACCTGATGGAGATTGGTAGCCACATACAAGATGGTTGATGATATGTTGTAGTATAGTGATCCAGTCGAGTTAAACAGTAAGTAGTACGTATTGAGGAACGGATAATCCGATTAAGTGGAGCAGTATATTTAGAAGGAATACAATTCAGTAGGGTAGAACAGTAGTCAAGTCTGGAAAGTACAAGAATATTTATTAGATTTTTGGTAAGGTTTCTGGAAAGTGATGTCTGTATTTTTTAATTCTGGAGAGATAAAAGTTGAGGATTTTGTAATGGATTCTCGATATGTGATTCTTATATGATCATTTTTGATAAAATACTAATCTTATGTTTATGGAGGAATGGGAAGGAGAAATAATCGTGTTTTTAGAGTAAAGTTTGGAAAGGAAGTATCAGAGGTAGATATTTTAAGTACTGTAGTCTTAGAGAAATTAATTAGTAGTTTATTGGAGAGGAGCCATAATCTTATGCAGTTTGCACACTCGATTAATTCAGAGTTAATGGTATTATGAGATTTTATAGGGAAAAAGATAAACAGTTGAATATCATCAGCACAAATATGGTAGTATATATTTGGAAAGTTCTTAATTATATCAACAATAAATCGGATATATATATAGAAAAGAGGGATTGACCTAAAACAGATTCCTGGGAATACCGTTGTTAAGCGGAGAAAGAGGCGAGTACGATTTTTCAATCATACTATAGTATATATAGGGGAGGGAAGGGTATTATGGCCGATGTTTTATTACCTTACAAGAAACAAAATATATCATACTAATATTGGATATTATGATCCAATAAGTTGTATATACAATTACAATATGTTGATCTAAATAATGGTTATCAACACTTACTCATTTAATTATTTGTATTCAAATCATTTGATTTTTATTATAAAGCAAATTGTCCGTATAAATAGAGATAAAATACACTAGTGCTGGTATTATGGTCGATAGTTCCGAAATAGCCATTAGGATCGCGTCATGTATTAAAATACGTACTATTTTTATAATTAGAAAATAAAATACATTGTATCAGATATCAAGATACACACGCACTTTTATATTAAATATAAAAATAATTAATCGTTATCCCATTTAGTTTTACTTATATCAGCTACAAAAGTTTTTTTTCGATAAAAATTACGATTATTTGATTTTTTTCTCTAATCAAAAATCAATAATTAATATCGATATAAATAAAAAATGATGTACACTATCATTCTTAGAATTCAATTATCTTATTTAATTTAACTATAATGGTTCTTGAAATATAGTTATCGGCCACAATACCCGCATCGGCCACAATACCCTTATCTCCCCTACTATAGTCTACAGAGATATTGCGGTTTGTTAGATATGAAGTAAACCATTTTAATGCTAAGTCAGATATACCCATCATAATAAGCCGCGTGATTAATATGTGGTCCATGGTGTCAAATCATGTCAGTATTTTTATTGTACACAAATATCCGAAATTAATTTACTAAAACCCGGAATAGCTATTGGACCATTTTCAAAACGCGATCTCATTAAATTTGGTTAGAACCCGGAATTGGAACCCGAAACCGAGTCTGGGGTAAATCACTACTAGAAATATAGAATAACAAATATCATACATAACTTACTTACTTACTTATGTCGAACTCCCGTTCGACCCTTCTTTACAATTTTCTTCCAATCATCACGAATCATCATAACATTACGTATTTCATTCACATCATCTAGTCCAGTATCCTTTTTTAAATTATCAATGTACGTCACAGCTTTTCTTCCTCTGTTGCTTTTTCCAGACGTTGGTTGCCATAAAATCAGATCATGAGCTACTTCATCGTCGTGACGGATGCAGTGACCTGCTATTCGCAGACGTCGAGTAGTTATAACATCGGTAATTTTTGGTAGTTCTTTATAGAGTTCAACATTTGTTATATATATACATAATTAAATAGTGTAATAACGATATCTATAAAATAAAAATAATAAAACCATATTAAACACACATATATTACAAACATTACTATCATATATTATTATCATATATCATATGAAATCTTTACACTATTCCTAAAAAAATTCTATATGTTATTTATATTAATTATTTATTTAATTTCAATGATTTTACAAATATTCATATATATATATATTGTTATTTTTATTTGGTGGAGTCCGTTCATCCCATCATGGAACTTAGATGAAGTATTCACTTATAAACATATGGCTCTAATTTCCCTTCGAAGCCAATCTCATGTTAAGGCATCCATGGTTTTAACGAGAGCCGATAATTTATTTATACTCAATTATATAAGATATATATATATATATATATATATATATTTATATATTAATGAATATAGCTAAATATATAGTTATAACTAATATATTTAATGGATTATTACCTATAGTTAGTGAATTTGTGTAATGTTATTGTCTTCTATAATTAGTCTATACCAGGTTTAGGTTTTAACAGCAGGGTAATCGTAGAAGCAGATATTATGAAGTATATAAAGCTTATACTTATTTTCTATATATTCCAGCAATATTATGTGTGAAGTCTATCACTAATAGCAACATTTTATTATTATTGGTTCATTTATGTTATATACTATTGAATTATAATATATAATTATTTTTATTTTTGTAAAAAGTGATATAAAATAATGTATTATGATTTATTATTATACATAATCGAGAAATTATTTATGCTCCTAGTGTTGTGAGATGATGAAGTTACAGAAAAAAATGCATTTGTTATAACAGGATGAAGATCATTGAACATTTTAAACATAAATTCACATGTACTTATTATATTATTATTTATATATGTAATTTCATTTATTTTTAATAAAGAATTATCAATAAATAGTCCATTAGTATGATGTAAAAAATGTTTTTTACATATAATTCTTATCATTCGCTTTTGAAGAATATATATGCATGATACATTAGATTTATATGTATTTCCCCAAAATATGTTACAATACTTTATATGAGGCAAGAAAATGGAATTATATATATGAAGTAATGCTTTTTTATTTATAAATTTGGAAATAATGTTGGTAATCCATATGATTTTTTTTAGTTTTGATTTTAAAAACAAGATATGTTGTTTCCAGTTTAATATATCGTCTATAATTACGCCTAAAATTTTATAAAATGTAACTCTTTCAATATTTCTGTTATTTAAATTTATATTTATAATAGTTCTTGAATTAATAGACATAAAGCAAGTTTTATTTAAATTTAATGATAACCTATTATATATTAACCATTTATTAATATTTTTTAATTCAGTTTGACAAATATAATTAAGTAATTCGGCTGATGTATTTTCAAAATATAAAGTAGTATCATCTGCGAACATGTTAAACTTACATAAAGAAGATGATTTTGTAATATCATTAATATAAATTAAAAATAAAATAGGTCCTAGGATGGTGCCTTGGGGTACACCCGTTATGACTTTTAGTTTATCTGAAATTACATCATTATATATACACTGTTGATATCTATTTGTTAAATAGCTCATTATCCAGTTAAGTGCAATGCCTCGTACTCCAATATTTTTTAATTTAAAAAGTAATATTCTGTGATTAACTGTGTCAAATGCTTTTTTTAAATCAATAAAGATTATAGCGCCAACATTGTTATTATTAAAACAGGTACTGATTTGTGACTGGAGGTTAAATATTGCATGTGATGTACTGTATCCTTTCCTAAAACCAAATTGAGAAGGAGATAATATATTAAAAGATGATAAAAAACTATAAAAGCGAGAATAAAATATTTTTTCTAAAATCTTTGCGAATTGACAGGTGAGAGAAATTGGACGATAGTTATTAAAAAATGTATCATCACCAGTTTTGTGTAAAGGGATAATATTTGATAATTATAAGAAATCCGGTACAACGCCTGATTCAAAAGATAAATTTACAAGAAAAACAAATGGATAAACCAATACAGGAAAAATACATCTAAGTAACTGCATGGATATGCCATAATGATCTCTTGATTTTTTTGGTTTGAATTCATTTAATACTTTAATAATTTCATCTGAACTTACTGGTGTTAAAAAAAACTATGTATATTAGGTTCAGGTAAAAAGAATTTAAAGTCATCATCATTACAATTATTTATATTATTATCTAAATTAGAACCAATGTCTCTAAAAATAGAATTAAATTCATTAGCAATTTGTTTAGAATCAACAATATTCACATTATTTACATTAAAATTGTCAGGTAGTTGTTTGAATTTTTTTTTAACATTAAGTAAATTATTTAGTACATTCCATGTATTTTTTGTATCAGAGCAATTTTTTAACAGATTTGAATAATACTTTTTCTTAGCTTCTCGAACTAAAGATGTTGTATTATTTTTAAAAATTTTGTAAATAAATAAGTCATTTTCAGATTTAGATATTTTATATTTTTTATATAATATCTGTTTTTTTCTACAAGCCTTTTTAAGATCTCGAGTATTCCATGGAATGAGTTTATTTTTGTGGGAGGCTTTATTAATTTTTGGACAGTATCTATCAAAATTTAAGATAAAGTATTCCAAGAATAAATTCCAAGATTTTTCTGTATCGTTAGATTTTATGAATTCCCAGTTTGTTTTTTTTTTAAATTTCAAACAGATTAAACATGGTTCTATCATTAATTTGATTTTGTTTGATTTTAGTAGATTTAACTTTATCTTGAGGTTTGGTAGACAATTGTAAATTTAAAACAATAGGAAAATGGTCAGATATATCTGAAATAATTATTCCTGAAAATCTTTCATTTTAAGATTACAATTTGTAAATATATTATCAATTATAGATGAAGAATTATGTTTAGTGTCGATTCTAGTTGGACGATTAATTAGATGGGAACAACCTAGTGAAATCATCGTATCAAAAAAGGTATTAGCCACTTTATTTGTATTTATATGCACTAGATCAATATTAAAGTCACCACAGATAATCATTTTTTTATCATTACTAACATGTTGCTGAAAATTATTTATCAAGAAATCAATAAATGTAGAGTGAGCTATTTTTTCTAAAGTAGGAGGAAAATATATTGTACTGAAAATAATGTTTTTTGATTTTTCAAAAATAATTTCAATTGATATGTTGTCATAATAGTTATTTGATATGGTAGATAGAATATTAAATTGATAATGTTCACGTATATAGATTAAAACACCACCTCCATTTTTATGTTTACGATTTGAACATATATGGTTATAACCAGGAATATTAAAAATGAAAATATTATTATCACTCAACCATGTTTCAGTAATTGAAACTATATCAAAATGATCATAAAACGTATTCAAAAACATAATTAATTTATCAAAATTTTTTTTTAAACTCCTAATATTGATGTTAATAATATTAAAATTAAATAAATTATTTTTATTAGAATTCAACTTCCATTCATTTGAGGTGTAATAATTGGATTCATTGAGAAAATTAAAATTACAATTTGAGAAATTATTATTATTAAAACTATCATTATTGGAACTAAAATTGTTAATTTGATCAACATTAAATTGCGGATAGATTTCATTCAAGTTCATATAGTACAAATATTAAAAAGTTAAAATTGAATAAGATAATATAAAAGATTAAAGATATAGATAAAAAATATATGTAAATACCAATTATAATAAAATGTTAAAAATAGAATGTAATATGAAATTAGAACAAACGACAACGAAAAATAAATACAAAATAAAATATTTATATATCAGAGAATTTATTTATATCTGTTATTTTTACTGGAGACGAATCTTCGTTTTTTATAATAAAAGTTATTCCATTTATAGTCCAACAATGTAATATCAATTTATCTTTTCGAAGTTGTCGAGCTTTGTAGAAAATATCAGAATTAAATTGTGTTAGATGTTCATTTATATATGTATCAGTGCCTTTTAATTTTTTAGAATTTTTAATAATTTCAAATTTAGTAGAGTTATGGTGTAGTTTGACTAACATTTTATTATGTTTATTCTTGTTGTTTTTTAATTTATGTATCTTAACAATGTCATACGGTTGTATAATTATATCTAATTTTTCCTTTGCAAATGTGATGAAAGATGGTGCTAGATTACGTTGAGTTAAATCAAAATTCAATTTAGGATCAGATATAATAATATTATTTTGTTTTGAAAATTGTTCAAGGTTATTAATTTTTTGTTCTAACTCAATAATTGTTTTATCTTTATTATTTACAACTGCAGTTAGTTCATCAACTTTATTTACTAATTCAGATACAACTGTACGCAGTTCTTGAATAGAGTTTTTTAATTCATTAATATCTTGTTTTTGCGTCATAATGTCACTGAAAATATATAAATATATATAATTATAAAATTAATCAATACAATACTTATCCTAAAAAGATAATGAAATATAATGAAATTTACATCTACATATAAACATATAAATATATATGCAACAAATTAAATAAATAATATAAATAGGCACATATATGAAATGTATGATGTACAAAATATAAAATAGAAATAAATCTATTCAAGAAAATTGTATAGAATGTAAAATCATATATTGGAAATAATATTGTTATGTAATCAAATTTAAAATATAAACTTTAATGAACACAAAAAAAATGTATTTATTTAAATCATTATCAAAGTAAAATGAAATACACAGCAAATCAATTAAGTCTTTAATATCAATAGTGAATGAAATTTATATATAATATAAATAAATATATTTATATAGTGAAAAAACTCAAGAAAAACGGTATTAGAATATGTATGTGACAAATGATAACCATGTATATATATACATCAATATGTAATACCAAAATAAATAAATTATATATAATGTTTATTATTAATATATAATACCTAATAGATACATATATATGAAATTAAATTATTTACATCTATATATAATACTAACATAAATAAATTCTAAAAATCATTTAAATTGTTTCTATATTACATACAATAAATATATATATGAAAACTCAATTCAATAGAAGATATATAAAATTATTTTAAATTAAATTATTTGCATCTATATATAATACTATAATAAATAAATTCTACAAATTATTTATTATTTCTATAATACATATAATAAATATATATGAAATTAAATTCAATAGAAGATATATAATAAATGTATATAAAACTAAAATGTACATAAAAAAGTATAAAGCAATTGAAGAAAAACAAACAGAAAATCACTGATGCATGAAATATTATATAGAAAAATGTCAATACAAAATTAATAACTATAGAAAAAGCAATCAAATAAGGTGTAAATAAATATATATCAATAAAATAAATATATTAATGTAAAGTTAATAAATTAACTTTAAATAATATATGAATTATAAATATGTATTACTTATCTGAATAATGATATTACTTGATTTTATAAGAGATAAAAATATACGTCTTATAATAAAATATATGTAAACAGGAAGGATATATATATATATATATTGTTATTTTTATTTGGTGGAGTCCGTTCATCCCATCATGGAACTTAGATGAAGTATTCACTTATAAACATATGGCTCTAATTTCCCTTCGAAGCCAATCTCATGTTAAGGCATCCATGGTTTTAACGAGAGCCGATAATTTATTTATACTCAATTATATAAGATATATATATATATATATATATATATATATATATTTATATATTAATGAATATAGCTAAATATATAGTTATAACTAATATATTTAATGGATTATTACCTATAGTTAGTGAATTTGTGTAATGTTATTGTCTTCTATAATTAGTCTATACCAGGTTTAGGTTTTAACAGCAGGGTAATCGTAGAAGCAGATATTATGAAGTATATAAAGCTTATACTTATTTTCTATATATTACAGCAATATTATGTGTGAAGTCTATCACTTATAGCAACATTTTATTATTATTGGTTCATTTATGTTATATACTATTGAATTATAATATATAATTATTTTTATTTTTGTAAAAAGTGATATAAAATAATGTATTATGATTTATTATTATACATAATCGAATTGATAAAATAAATATATATATATATATAAATCTATTAATACAATATTACTATATTTTGCAATTTCCTATAGGTATCACAGTGTAAAATGCTCGTAAATAATAATATAATAAATAGGGTTTGTAAAATACTATACAAATAATAATATAATATAAAATATAAAATCTAAAAACAAAAAATATAAAATCCTATATAGGTATAAAAATAAAATGTCCTATAAATATATAATTATAAATCACTTACAATTCTATAAATTTATAATACTGATATAATAATATATATTACATAAAATTAATATATGTTAATATTCACATATTTGGTTTTTTGGAATTAACAATATATTTGATATCGTTTAAAGATTTCTGGTAAACTCTTTTGAATAAATGTACATCTCCCCAGGTTTTATTTGCTTGAATTGCTATTTTCCTTTTACCTTCTTTTAAAATATACGCTGTTTAAATAGTTAATGAATTAATTTATATAATAACAAATGTATTATTATAAAATAACTAATTTTAAGTCACACTAATTTGTTAATTGATATATTTTAAAATATACTAACAAACATTCCAAGATTTATTGTTATATGGACCAAAGTAAGAATTCTTTATAACATTCGTGATAGGAATTGGAGTAAGAGCCATTTCTATATCTATTAATTGACGATAAGACGGATCACTGAATATTTGTGGAACTGGAAGATTTAGATTCGATGACATTGATTCCAGAGATCGTATATATTTCTCAGGTGAATTTCCTTTAATTGTAATAATTAATATTAATTAAATACTAAAATAAATTAAAATAATACTATATTAAATACTGAATAAATAATAATATATAGTACACATACATTATTATAGCTACCTACCTAAATTGACGTCCTTGATCAATTGTCGATGACTTTGATTGCAATCGTATACCATAGAGTGAAGTTCATTTAATCTGTAGTGACTAATACTTCCAGAAACAATAGATTTATCATCGTTTTCATCACGAGAACTTATCGTTTCGATAGATTCGATTAATTTCTTCATTTCCATGGTTACGGGGCGTAAATATTCAATCCTTCCGTGACAATAACGTTGTTGTGAGGCTGGTTGCCTCGTCGAAATAATTCTTTTATGGATTCGAAATGTTGTCAACTGTTATAAATTTAATGAATATTAATATTATATGGACAAAATAATAAATATTAAATAATCATATAATTATTTCACTTAATATTTATATATATAACAAATTAAATAGAAATTATATAAATTAACAATATCTTATATTATATTTTATTATAATTAATTAATAAATAAATAAAATGAATATCACTAACTTGTCCAGCTATTTGCATTAATGCATCATTACTAAATCCACGATCTTTGCCAAAAGCATCGAATTCCATGAGGGAAATATCAATATCGTCTGCTTTTTTCACATAATTTGTTTTTATTTCGGTAATTAAATTTTCTAATTCTCTCGATATTGTAAAGTCTGTAATTTAAATATATGTGAAATATTAATAATAGAAAATCTATTTATTTGTTATTAATAAAATAATATTAATAAATAAATTATTAAATAAATTATTAAATAAATATTTTACTATATTAATTTTATAATTGAGTACAAACCTAAGCGAGTCAATGAGTAATCTTTATTGTTATCAGATGAAAGTTCATCATGTTTAATGTAATGTTTCTGTGCAGCTTGTGACCACACTGATCCAGCGATGTGACAAGATTGAGATCCTGATTACGTAATATATCGTTATTTATTTATTTAAATAATTTAGATAAATATAAATTTTAATTTACTATAATTAGTTTAAACAATATGTTTTAATATATTATAAAGACAGTTTTTTATATATATATAATATAGATAATATTAAATAATAATTACCATCAGTATAAGCATGATCACATGAAACTGTGGCATTTCCTTTCTTATCTGTAGATATATACATCGTTTTATCGGCCCATCTACAATGAATAAACATTATTATTAATTATATTTTATAATGCTATTAGGTTAGTTAGTTAAAAACTTTATCAAAAATATTATAATATGTCAAAATTATTAGAATATTATTATAAACTCCAGTCCATTTATACATTAAATATATATGTGATATGTGTATATTAACCTATTATGAGGGCAACCGTAAAAAGACATCCAGTCTGACTTAGCGGTATCATTAGAAGGCTCGTAATCATCAATATTAACAATACATCTGGCACTATCGATTATATTTAATTTATCGATGTTTTCTTTATTAGCTACCAATAACTGACGAGCTTTTACACAAATTGGCCTATCTCCGTGGGTTACATAAGACACCGGATAATTTGGTGTATCTCTGTTATCTTTCATTATCTCACAAATAGCTCCGTGAAGACTTCTAGCATCTATTATTTCACCTAGATAATTACAAATTATTAGGTATATTCATTTTAATAGTATAATAGTATATCGAATTAATTACTATATCTAATTAATTATATAATTATATTTTACAATATATAAATATTAACCATTTGATAGAATTACATCAATTTTATAAACGTGTCCCTTTCGTAAGATAACCACATGATTTGAATGTTCATAATGTAATATATTATCTTTCTCGGTTCTAAAATTATTATTTATATTTAATATTGAAATATTATTATTTAAATTAATTATAATTATAATTATATTTATATAGTTATATGTTTTAATATAAATAATTAATATAAATAATAAAGGTTTGTAAATAACTAACCCTGGTAATCGTACAGTTTGAAAAAAGTACTTGTATTGTTCCATAGATAATGGAACTATTCCAGAAGCTGAAGCCATTTTTGATGCTTCCATAGGAGGTAAACTTGCCAACAATGATAGAAAATTCTCATTTTTAGTTAGATTTGCATTCGCATGATGTAGTATAGGTGGATAGGTATCATTATTGATTGTCTTTGATACTTCTAGCATGCTCATTATAATATTTGTACATCTGATATCCTATTAAAATAATAATATGTTACTTTTATTTTTATTACAATATTATTTATATAAATTTAAATTTAAATTTTAAATACTAATTAATTAAATACAACAATAATAAAAACCTGTCTATTTTGTTCATGTATGGGGTCAAGTTCTGCAGTGCAATGTACAGTTTGTCCAGTATTCAAGGGAGTAGATTTACGTAAATATAGATCTTGATTATAGTTGTGTATATAATTTGGTAGATGTTTTGTGTGGTCCATCATTGCGGAATGTAAAACTATATATTAATAATGAATTAGTAATACATATATATATTATTTAAGTATATTATAAATTGATGTACACATTATCTTTGAAACATAATATATTACTATATAAATGAATAATATTAAATAAATGTACCTTTTCCTTCATTAGAAATAAAGTCCTTAACAATTACAGAAGTTTTCTTAAATTGACGCTCAGATAACAAAGGTTTCTGTACTTGTAGATATTTATGACAAGCTTCTTCCAACATAGGAACATTTAGTTTAGGCATAGCTTTATTAAGATGATGAGTTCCCAATTCCCCGCACATCTGGTACAGTCTATTTATTGTTATTAATAATTCATTATTAATAATGTGTTGTTGATAAAGTATATATATATACGATGAAAAATATTCTTTTATACACATTATCAATTATAATACTTTATTGTTGATAAAATAGTTTATAATATATATATATATATATATATATAACATATGAATAGTTTAATATAAAATAGTTATAATAGTTATATATAACTTATATAAAGACTTACTTGACGGTATTTCTCATATTTAATTTAGGTTTAAGATAAAATTCAGATTACGATTATTTACTAGTATTGACTACTTCACTTGTATGAGTTGTATAGCGAATGAAACTAAACTAAATATATTTCACTATTTATACTTGTTTTAATCGCCATTTTGTATTTCCCGGAACATATTATAAACATTGGTATATATTTAGATCAACTATAAATAGAGCACATATATGTTCTTGGAACCACAAACATTTCGTCTGCTAACTTTTTATTATATTGTGATCACACGCTATTTATAAACGTAAATAACTTGTGTACAATCACTGAAATGAATAACGTACTACAATGAATCACGATAATGACCCAGTGACATACTATCACTTACACGGTTACTTTAATCCAATTTAAAATTCATTATATAAATTGATATCAATATATGATTGTATAATAATTATTACGTTGGGGAAAGTGTAACTTAATATGGACACTTTAACAATAAATGGTCTTAACATTTTAGGACTCAATAATTTATTCAAAAATTACAATATATTAATATTATACTATTGTAGATATTATTTTGATTTTAATATTTTATTTAATTTATAACGGGGGTGTCCGAATCCGTGTCCGAATACGGACACCATGTGTTATAATACGGACAACCTATATACCACTAGATAAACTATAACTTATGAACCAATCAGATAAATTACAATTACATCATTTATAATTAATTTTATGAATAATTTAATATAATTTAATTAGTAATTAATATATTAATTTTTATTATTTTATTAATTAATACTACAAGTTAATAACTAAATAATAACATTATTATATTTGGCCTTATTGGTAGTATTAATATTATAACTCACGTGATTTTTATTAAAATCAGAATAGTTCACACGCTGCGCTCTGATTGGTTATATATTTATACCCTATAGCATATATCATATATGCCATATGTGCCCTATGTTATTCTTAATATCCTTATAGGGATATTAAGACATATATAGATTGTCCTCTATAGAGTTTCCGTATTAGGGATTTATATGACCTATATATATATATATATGATTATAATTTAATTAATATTTGATAAAAAATATAGTAATTATGTATATCATGTTTAGAATGCTTTGATTTTTAATAATAGATATATAGGGATATATTTTATTGGATTAATTAATGTCGTTCTTTTTTTTTTTCATTTATTATTCTTTTTCGTTTCTTTCTTCTTTTCCAAATGGCTTCAAAATAAGACCTTGATCTTTTCGGGTTGTTGCCAGTGATTTATTCATACATGGGACAGGAACAGTGATTGTTTAATTATAATAGTTAGCTATATATTTTGTATTTACATAAAAGATAATAATAAATAAATAAAATACAGTAGATAGACAACATTTAACTTTTACAAAAATCAAAATCAAAATAATAATAACAAAAATAATTCATACAAACATATATATTTGATATAGATTTTATATTTTTATTTTATTTTTTTTTAGTTTTTTTAATATGTTAATTTTATTAAATTAATTTTAAATTCATTAATTTTTTAGTTTATCTATAATATAATTCATCATTGAGTAACATATTTTGTACTCTTTTCTTGAACAAAGTTTCATTTTTTATATTTTGTATATTTGTTGGAAGTAAGTTCCAAAGTTTTGGACCTTTTATCAGTAAACTATTTATTGTTCTTGTTGATTTTGAAATTGGTATAGTATACGTTTTATTTGTTCGTAGAGTATATTTATTATTATGTTTTTTGTGTATTTTAGTTAAATTTGTTGGTAATTGATTATAATATTGTTTATGCATATATATTAGTTTATTATAATATGTTAGCTTATCTAATCTAAGTATTTTATTTGATGTGCATAATATTGTTATTTTTTATATTGGTACATTTGTATATACATGAGAAGGTTTTAAGTTGAATTTTTTTCATACATTTTAAAACGTAATAACAAAATCAGTTTATTGGATATATCAGCACTATTTTGAATAATTAATAAATAAAAAATAATTATTTAGACTATTTA
This sequence comes from Osedax fenrisi, assembly GCA_964019155.1. NCBI lineage: Eukaryota > Metazoa > Annelida > Polychaeta > Sabellida > Siboglinidae > Osedax > Osedax fenrisi. Next base: position 51,715,229 of record OZ025244.1, on the reverse strand, counting down.
TATAATTATCAATATTTATGCATTAAACATTTTTTTGTAGGATTTATGGTTTCTGAGATACCGATAGTGTCCGTATTCTGGCACTGTCCGTATGTGGTTACTTTCCCCTATATATTTCTGCTATTGTGATTGGATATTATAATATTACAATTATTTCTACCACGAGTATTTAGGGGGTCGGTATTATTCTTGTCAATATAATTATATCCAAAATATAAAATAGCAAAATTATTTATTATCATAATATTATTCTACTTATAACATTTTAATTAAATATATTGAATATTGAATAAGATATTACCCATAGTCATCTAGGATTCGGTAATAGTGGACTTTCCCCTACTATAATTACATATTTTAAAAGTGATACAAATATTATTATTATTATTATCAGTTTTGATTTACACCCGGGGTTTTGTAGAAGCTAAAGCTTATCGAAATAATTACCCTACATTTTAAAGCAATTCCAAATAAACTATATATAAATATAAAATATAATAACATATTATTTTACTTCTTGTTTACATAGATACAATTAAAATAATATAATTTGTTTGAACTTGACATAAAATTTAGAAATCATCATCTAATTATTTATAAATAAATAATAGGTACCATAACAAAATGAACTAAACACAAATAGATAAAATGGTTTAAATGAAAAAGAAATGATATAGAGAATTATATAGAATTGTTAAAATGTAGAATAATTATAATATTTTAATTTCGATTAATATGAATATTCATGGAATATGTTCATATACACCTACGTCGTAGGTCCTACGTCGTATACGTATACGTATACGTATATATATATATATATATATATATACAGTAGAAGCTCGGTAACTCAACATGCCGATAACTCAACATTGCCGATACATTACGTATATATATATATATATATATACAGTAGAAGCTCGGTAACTCAACATGCCGATAACTCAACATTGCCGATACATTACGTATATATATATATATATATATACAGTAGAAGCTCGGTAACTCAACATGCCGATAACTCAACATTTCCGATACATTACGTATATATATATACAGTAGAAGCTCGGTAACTCAACATGCCGATAACTCAACATTGCCGATACATTACGTATATATATATATATATATATATATATATACAGTAGAAGCTCGGTAACTCAACATGCCGATAACTCAACATTGCCGATACATTACGTATATATATATATATATATATATATATACAGTAGAAGCTCGGTAACTCAACATGCCGATAACTCAACATTGCCGATACATTACGTATATATATATATATATATACAGTAGAAGCTCGGTAACTCAACATGCCGATAACTCAATATTGCCGATACATTACGTATATATATATATATATATATACAGTAGAAGCTCGGTAACTCAACATGCCGATAACTCAACATTGCCGATATATTACGTATATATATATATATACAGTAGAAGCTCGGTAACTCAACATGCCGATAACTCAACATTGCCGATACATTACGTATATATATATATATATATACAGTAGAATCTCGGTAACTCAACATGCCGATAACTCAACATTGCCGATACATTACGTATATATATATATATATATATATATATATACAGTAGAAGCTCGGTAACTCAACATGCCGATAACTCAACATTTCCGATACATTACGTATATATATATACAGTAGAAGCTCGGTAACTCAACATGCCGATAACTCAACATTGCCGATACATTACGTATATATATATATATATATATATATACAGTAGAAGCTCGGTAACTCAACATGCCGATAACTCAACATTGCCGATACATTACGTATATATATATATATATATATATATACAGTAGAAGCTCGGTAACTCAACATGCCGATAACTCAACATTGCCGATACATTACGTATATATATATATATACAGTAGAAGCTCGGTAACTCAACATGCCGATAACTCAACATTGCCGATACATTACGTATATATATATATATATATATACAGTAGAAGCTCGGTAACTCAACATGCCGATAACTCAACATTGTCGATACATTACGTATATATATATATATATATATATACAGTAGAAGCTCGGTAACTCAACATGCCGATAACTCAACATTTCCGATACATTACGTATATATATATACAGTAGAAGCTCGGTAACTCAACATGCCGATAACTCAACATTGCCGATACATTACGTATATATATATATATATATATATATATACAGTAGAAGCTCGGTAACTCAACATGCCGATAACTCAACATTGCCGATACATTACGTATATATATATATATATATATATATATACAGTAGAAGCTCGGTAACTCAACATGCCGATAACTCAACATTGCCGATACATTACGTATATATATATATATATATACAGTAGAAGCTCGGTAACTCAACATGCCGATAACTCAATATTGCCGATACATTACGTATATATATATATATATACAGTAGAAGCTCGGTAACTCAACATGCCGATAACTCAACATTGCCGATATATTACGTATATATATATATATACAGTAGAAGCTCGGTAACTCAACATGCCGATAACTCAACATTGCCGATACATTACGTATATATATATATATATATATATACAGTAGAAGCTCGGTAACTCAACATGCCGATAACTCAACATTGCCGATACATTACGTATATATATATATATATATATATACAGTAGAAGCTCGGTAACTCAACATGCCGATAACTCAACATTGCCGATACATTACGTATATATATATATATATATATATATATATATATATACAGTAGAAGCTCGGTAACTCAACATGCCGATAACTCAATATTGCCGATACATTACGTATATATATATATATATACAGTAGAAGCTCGGTAACTCAACATGCCGATAACTCAACATTGCCGATACATTACGTATATATATATATACAGTAGAAGCTCGGTAACTCAACATGCCGATAACTCAACATTGCCGATACATTACGTATATATATATATACAGTAGAAGCTCGGTAACTCAACATGCCGATAACTCAACATTGCCGATACATTACGTATATATATATATATATATATATATATATATATATATATATACAGTAGAAGCTCGGTAACTCAACATGCCGATAACTCAACATTGCCGATACATTACGTATATATATATATATATACAGTAGAATCTCGGTAACTCAACATGCCGATAACTCAACATTGCCGATACATTACGTATATATATATATATATATATATATATATATATATACAGTAGAAGCTCGGTAACTCAACATGCCGATAACTCAACATTGCCGATACATTACGTATATATATATATATATATATATATATATATACAGTAGAAGCTCGGTAACTCAACATGCCGATAACTCAACATTGCCGATACATTACGTATATATATATATATACAGTAGAAGCTCGGTAACTCAACATGCCGATAACTCAACATTGCCGATACATTACGTATATATATATATACAGTAGAAGCTCGGTAACTCAACATGCCGATAACTCAACATTGCCGATACATTACGTATATATATATATATATACAGTAGAAGCTCGGTAACTCAACATGCCGATAACTCAACATTGCCGATACATTACGTATATATATATATATATATATACAGTAGAAGCTCGGTAACTCAACATGCCGATAACTCAACATTGCCGATACATTACGTATATATATATATATACAGTAGAAGCTCGGTAACTCAACATGCCGATAACTCAACATTGCCGATACATTACGTATATATATATATATATATACAGTAGAAGCTCGGTAACTCAACATGCCGATAACTCAACATTGCCGATACATTACGTATATATATATATATACAGTAGAAGCTCGGTAACTCAACATGTCGATAACTCAACATTGCCGATACATTACGTATATATATATATATATATATATATATATATATATATATATATATATATACAGTAGAAGCTCGGTAACTCAACATGCCGATAACTCAATATTGCCGATACATTACGTATATATATATACAGTAGAAGCTCGGTAACTCAACATGCCGATAACTCAACATTGCCGATACATTACGTATATATATATATACAGTAGAAGCTCGGTAACTCAACATGCCGATAACTCAACATTGCCGATACATTACGTATATATATATATATATATATATACAGTAGAAGCTCGGTAACTCAACATGCCGATAACTCAACATTGCCGATACATTACGTATATATATATATATATACAGTAGAAGCTCGGTAACTCAACATGCCGATAACTCAACATTGCCGATACATTACGTATATATATATATATATATATATATATATATATATATATATATATATATATATATACAGTAGAAGCTCGGTAACTCAACATGCCGATAACTCAATATTGCCGATACATTACGTATATATATATATATACAGTAGAAGCTCGGTAACTCAACATGCCGATAACTCAACATTGCCGATACATTACGTATATATATATATACAGTAGAAGCTCGGTAACTCAACATGCCGATAACTCAACATTGCCGATACATTACGTATATATATATATATATATACAGTAGAAGCTCGGTAACTCAACATGCCGATAACTCAACATTGCCGATACATTACGTATATATATATATACAGTAGAAGCTCGGTAACTCAACATGCCGATAACTCAACATTGCCGATACATTACGTATATATATATATATATATATATATATATATATATATATATATATACAGTAGAAGCTCGGTAACTCAACATGCCGATAACTCAATATTGCCGATACATTACGTATATATATATATATATATATATATATACAGTAGAAGCTCGGTAACTCAACATGCCGATAACTCAACATTGCCGATACATTACGTATATATATATATACAGTAGAAGCTCGGTAACTCAACATGCCGATAACTCAACATTGCCGATACATTACGTATATATATATATACAGTAGAAGCTCGGTAACTCAACATGCCGATAACTCAATATTGCCGATACATTACGTATATATATATACAGTAGAAGCTCGGTAACTCAACATGCCGATAACTCAACATTGCCGATACATTACGTATATATATATATATACAGTAGAAGCTCGGTAACTCAACATGCCGATAACTCAACATTGCCGATACATTACGTATATATATATATATATATATATATATATATATATATATATATATATATATATATATATATATATATATATACAGTAGAAGCTCGGTAACTCAACATGCCGATAACTCAACATTGCCGATACATTACGTATATATATATATATATATATATACAGTAGAAGCTCGGTAACTCAACATGCCGATAACTCAATATTGCCGATACATTACGTATATATATATATATATATATATATACAGTAGAAGCTCGGTAACTCAACATGCCGATAACTCAACATTGCCGATAACTCAACATCCACAAAATATTTGGTTGGATTCGTATCTTTTACATGTTAACAAAAACCCTATTACTCAACAAATATAACTCAACATAAATATAACTCAACATCGTTTTTATAATCCTAGCCTATACATTACAGGTACATATACATCCGATAACTCAACATTTATGAAAAATCAAAATATCACAAACATATGTTGTTGAATTCGTATCTTTTACATGTAATAAAACTACATTGCTCAACAAATATAATTCAATATACATTATTCAACATGGGTTTATTTAATAATATGTGGATATAAATATATAAACGTAAAAATACAATTACAATTATTATATTATCATAGGAGTACTATTTTGAATGCATTTATGTGAACAAAACATTAATTAAGTCATTAATTTATACATCCGATAACTCAACATATTCGCTAACTCAACATGAAAACTCCGTCCCCTCAATGTTGAGTTATCGAGATTTGACTGTATATATATATATATATATATATATATATATATATATATATATATATATATGTATGTGTTATATACACTATAAGTGTTTATAGGGTATATCAAAGACGTATTAAATGTATATTAATAGTCTATATATATCAGTAATATATACTTAATACTTTTCATTTGATCAGAAAGGGTTAATTATTTAGCACAATACCTATATAGGTACGTTTATTCCTACGTGTATTACTAATAACATATACACACATGACTATATTACCTAACATTAACCTTTTTAACTGTGTCACTGGGTCTTTGTCATCATTATTGTTAATCAATAATCGCATGTAATAATAGCAATAATGAATGCATATATGCATTCATTATTGATGTACACAAAGTGTAACATTCAAATATGCATTTTATTTAGATTAGAGGTAAACAACAATATAAGTATCCCGGTTAATGAATGGCCCATTTGATCAATGACAACTTATTTAGGTCAAATATTATACACTAGTATTTCTATAGTATTTCATATGTGAAAAACTTAAAATAAACTGAAATAATCGAAAATAGAAAATATAATATAAAAAATACATGGTTTGATAAATGAGAGTTTCGAAATATTTAGAAATTAATTAAAACTTAAAATAAATTGAATTCTTCTTACTTTTAAATGTAAGTGTATATATTATGTATTTTACATATCATATACCTTAATATATATTGCAATGATTTATATAAATATATCGTATATGAACATTGTGACTATAACTATTTCTTCGACACGTGGATTATATATATATATATATATATATATATATATATATATATATATATATATGTAATATGTAGTACACCATATATTATATTATATTATATATTTATAAAATGATCATACATTCAAACTATTACGGGAATTATGTTTGTATAAAATTAATAATTATAAGTACTAATATAAATTAATATATACATATATATATATATATATATATATATATATATATATATATATATATATATATATATATATATATATATATATATATATATATATATATTTATACACATGTTAATTAGTGAAATGAAATGATATAATCGTATAGTATAACGAGTATATAATATCGTATAGTATACGTTACGAAATGTTTAAGTGTTACGTAACTTTAGAATTTGTACTCGGACATTATTACATAACTTCATTTGTAAAATAGGGGAAAGTCTCTGATTACCGACACCTATCTGATTATTTGTAATAACGTATTCAATATTAAATATATTTATTTGAAATTTTGTAAATAGGGTAATATTATGGCAATGTAGCAATTTTAAATTTTTGATATAATTATATTTACAATAATAAATAGGGGGGTCGGTAATCGGATACATGTGCCTAATACCGACCCCCTTCTCCTATTACCGGCCCCCTAAAATAATCGTGGTATAAATAATTGTAGTATTATAATATCCAATAAAAATAGTAGATATACATAAATATAATTAATTATATAAACGCAATTTATTTTGTATTGATTTTATGTTTTAATAGTAATATTAAATTTAAATTTAAACTTTATAGTAATTATATTAAAATAGTGTATATTATTATTTAATATTTATTTATTAATCAGTATGTATATAAACTGGAATCATGAATCCTAAATCTATATCAATGATACACAAACAACTTACGACATATTTTAAAGTAAAATACGGACCTATTTTGATTGGATATAATAAATCACATGGGGTCGGTATTAGGGTAATTGAGTGGGTCTGTAATAGAAAATCATAAGGGTTGCTATAATTAAGATATATTGGTTAATAGTTATTAAAATTAAATTATTTTAATAATATTTATAAATATTTTATTGATCTACAATATTATGCGCAGTATTAAGTTTTCTTTTAAATAATAAAGTATTTACAATAATTTAAAAAAGTTATTATTCAAATATTTAAAAAGTAAAAACAGAATATCACATTTTATCAAATAACAATTTTAGGATTAAATATTTTTAAAAACAAAATAATTATTTACATTTTTCATTAAATTACTAACAGTTAGTGTATATATTATTTTTGATATCTCTAAAGCTGCGTTCACATATAGCAACTTTGCTGCAAAATCGCAGAAACTTTGCAGCAAAAATCACGACGAACAAAATCGCCAGGTGTGAACACCACGGCAAAATTTGCAGCAAAAAACATTCACGTGCAAAATAACTGCAAAATCGCAGCAACTTTGCAGCAAAATGAATAGCAAACATGTTTGCTATATGTGCAAAATATTGTCCAAACGCAAAGACTTTTCTATAATTATTGATAAACAATAAATAAGAATTATTAAAAATATCGGAAGAAATTAATAAAGTATCAAATATAATCTTGTTTTACGAGAGTCACATATGTTTATGGGATCCCGCGAATCGGGACTACTATAATAAAATAATTAAAAACAAGCTGTTGCAGGAAATAGCACTGGATGTCTTATATTTCTTTTTATATTAAAATATTCACTTAATAAATATTTTGCTATAATTTTTCTATTATTAACATTATTATTATTATAATTTGAGTAATACTTATACTTATGAAATGCATTATAATTTAAAGAAAATGTCATGTTATATTTATACGACTATTATCTTTAAGTATAAACGTAACAAATTATGTAAATCAAATTTTATAATAATAAAATAAATTTATGATTGAAATAATAAATAATTGTATTATCGCAAGTGTAACGTTCAAAGTTCAAAGTTCGACAAAATCGTAGACGAAAATATTTGCTAGGTGTGAACACTCCGGCGAAATCGCTGCGATTTTGCTGAGTATTTTGCTGCAAAATAGTTTGCAAAATTCTGTCTCGACGATTTTGCGAGCAAAATCGCTATATGTGAACGCAGCTTAATATTTACTGAGATACGAGGGGGGGGGGTCGGTATTAGGATGGGGTTGGTAATCGGGGACTTTCCCCTATATATAAACGATATCGATTACACATGTAGCTCCAGTATATTATGGTTATATGGGAACTTGAAATATAAAATATATATTAGTTATAATGTCTAACTTAGTTATAAACAATATAAATTGACAAATAATGATTAAATAATGATTTAAATATAATTAGCATAACAACAAAAATAATTAACAATACAATACAAATAGCGGATACAAATAATATACAATTTTAGTTTTAAAATAATAAATAAACAATGTGAATTGTTATTAAATTTAAGTAAACATACATGAATTATAGTTATATAATACATGCATCAAATAATTAGAATTTATTTAAATAATCTAATATATAAATAAAAATGGTAAATATATTATCTTATTATTTGTATCATATGTTATACATATATTATGTATATTACATATCATATACCTTAATATATACTGTAATGACTTATATATATATATATATATATATATATCGTATATGAACATTGTGACTATAAATACTTCATTATTTCGACACGTGGATTATATATATATATACATATATATATATATATATATATATATATATATATATATATATATATATATGTAATATGTAGTATACTCAAAGATTTTCCAAAGGAAAGATATTGCACTTGTGTATATTTGTGTCACCTAATAATTCGATATTGCCATCTAGCGGTATTATTCAGATAATAAGACATTTCTATATTTATTGTAATAGTAAATAATAAATTATATACAATATACATGTATATTGTATTATAATATGTATTTACATGATTTTAAAATGATAATATAATTATATAACAATAGAATACACTGATTAGTTATATTTAATATAAACAAATAAAATAAATGATAAATATATTGTTATACATCTAATATTAAAAAAAACTACATGTATTGTATTATATTGTAATGATTTTAAATGTATGTATATAATTAGAAAACAAGAAATTTAAATAAAAATATCACATTATTTAACATTTCATATACTATTTCGCCATCAATTGTTAATATTGTATTTTCATTTTAAATTTACATTTCGAGGTACTAGAGATAGATAGGGAATGCAATATCTTTCCTTTGGAAAATCTTTGGTATACTACATATATATACCACATATTATATTATATTATCTATTTATAAAATGATCATACATTCAAACTATGACGGGAATTAGGATTGTATAAAATTAATAATTATAAGTACTAATATAAATTAATATATTTATATATATATGTATACACATTTTAACTTAGTGAAATGCAATACATAAGTCGTATAGACTAACGTATATATATACTATAGTATACGTTACGAAATGACCTGTTATTATTGACCTACATAATTATTTAAATATAATTAACATAACACAACAAATAGTTAACATAATTATTAGCATATGGGATATTATTTCGATACTCATATGACCTTCATATTTTATCTAGTTAAATTTATACATTAAATTATAATTAACTGTAATGAACTTACTAAATATGTGTTCGTTATTTATGTTATTAGATATATAAATATTGATTATAATAATATTTTAATATTGAAATAATAAATAAACAAAGTAAACAAAATAAATTAACAATTCTTACATAACCATATACATTTATTTATTTAGAATTGAAATTCCTAAATATAATGAATATTACATAATACATTTCATACATAATATATTATTATTATTATTATTATTATTATTATTAAATAGTTTATTGACTACAAAACATCATATATTTATCGGCGTCATATAAAACAATAATAATGAAGGTAATAACAATTTGAAAATAAATAAATATAATAACAATAACAAGTACAATATATATATAAAAGAACGAGAATAATATTAAATAATGCAGTTATAAATAAATAAAATAGTTATATACTTTACGTTTAAATAAAGGTTCAGATTCAGTTGATCTGATGCGAGCTGGCAATGCATTCCAACACTTTGGAGATACGACTGCAAATGCTGATTCGGTGTATACTGTCGTAGTGATCGGTTGATGGAGCATCATATTTAAGGGGATCCCGCACATAACACGCAATTTGCCAATTTAGTGTATAAATAGATAGGAAAAATTTACGTCAACTAAAAAATATAGAACTGATATTCTATTAATTCAATTTACCTAATTTGTTTTGTATTGTATTCATAACATATACATGCATAGGAAAATAGAAATTTATTTTAATATTATTATTTATTATATTATATATATCTAAATTAAAAATTAGAAATATTAAAATCATGGTATTTCTATAGAAATTATCATTTTATACAATGACTAATATACATTTTATTAATTATCTCTCTATTTTACTATTCACATAATTCAATTCTATATAAAGCACAAAAAAGTAATATTATAATGTAAATAGTTTTTATGTTCTATATGTTTGAATGCACATACCTAGCGCGAAATAATTATTCTGAGAAAACAGCGATTGAAGTTTGACAGCATAAAAATGTAATATTGAATAGTATATAATATAGCATTATCTTATCGTCAAAAAATACATTTTTATGCAATTTCTAGACTGAATTCATGTCTATTTTTTTTACAGATAATAAAAAACACTACAATAAGTATTATTATTGAATAAAAAAAAATATGAAAAAAATATATTAGCATCACTTTAAATGTGCGGGATCCCCTTAAGCCAATACGACGAGGTCGATTGTCCGACGGACAATGACGGACAATGTCCGTGCGTAAAGTAATAACATTAGCGAGATATACAGGGCTGGCTTGATAAATGGCTCGATGCGTTATACAAAGTAGAAGGAACTTTCAAACTAGTTTGCATATATAGACGGAACTTTAACCATTATGAATATTAAATACATATATATACAAAGAAGAAATGGCGCATACACTAATTCTTTGGACACCCACAATAGTAAAAATAAGAAGAGGTCGTCAACAGTTTTCATTTATAGAGGCTCTACAACTTCAGACTGGTCTTGAAGACATCGATGAATTACGATATGTGATCATAGCCGTGGTGAATGGAAGAAAAAGTCACAATTGGGTCGAGCGAGAGCTTAAATAATAGTATCTATATAATATTATATAGAATATAATAGCTATTTTATGTGTAAATGTATAAAATAGTATACATATCATCGGTGTATATAACACTACCACAGGTATATGTTTTGGTGATTACCAACCGTGGCAGTACTCGTAATTTGCGTACGTTGTAGGAGGTGTGTTTATGTTTTTAGGATAATGATTGACGCGTGATTATGTATGTTCTCAATGCAGAAACACTAATTGATTATATAACTAAAGTAATATGTATATATTAAATTTAATTGAATGGAATTAAATCTACTAATTGATTTTTATTAATATAATATATATATATATATATAAATGTATTATATAAATACATTTCCTATACATAGATAGTATCTATTAGTTATATATTATATATATATATATATATATATATATATTTATATATATATATATATATATATATATATATATATATATTTATATATCTTTATATTGTTTATTATTGTTTTTCCGTTGTATATTGAATGTATATTATTATCAAATTATTATCGTATTACTATTATTTTATTATTATTTTCTTCCCGCACGAGCGAAGGGGTCTACATGACCCTATTTTAGTGCTAATAAACTCAATATCATCATCATCATCATATATATATATATATATATATATAATATATAGTAATTAATATGTTGGATTTGAGTTAGTTTCACTGGTTTAGTTTGGTTTGGTTTGGTTGGGTTGGGTTAAGTTTTAATATTGCTATATTTTTTAGCTGCATTACATCCCAAGTGAATAAATAAAAGTATATATACCATATGTTATATAATATATGGTAATTAATAAGTTTATTTCACTGGTTTAGTTTGGTTTGGTTTGGTTTGGTTTGATTGGGTTTAGTTTTAATATTGGCAGTTTTTTTTAGCTGCATTACATCCAAAGTGAGCCAATAAAAACATATATATATATATATGTAAAACTAAACAATATATATATATATATATAAAACTAAACAATATATATATACATGTAAAGTATAAATATATATATATATATATATATATATATATATATATATATATATGTAAAACTAAACATACTATGTATTGCACATGGTATATAATATATACTATATATAATATAAAATACCCTATTCAATATATAGTATGTTTAGTTTTACATAGAATAATTTATTAAAATTGATTTATATTATAATAATTACTTTACAATTATTAACAAAGGATGAATTGATTTAATAGTTTAATTTAGTTTTTCTTTACAACATTTATAATAAAAAATAAATGGTTATATAATATATCATCACTCTTGTATATATAACCACGCCTATATACGCCTATACATACGCCCATTTATAAATTACAACGTAAATTCACCTTATTAAAATTAGAATACTGCCACGGTTGGTAGTAACCTATGTTTTTAGAGTGGCATCTAATTATCGGATTACATAATTAAGGTAGGGGAGGGAATGTGATAGTGGCCGAGGAAGGAGTAGTGGCCGTTTTAATTAACGCTTAAATGGTGCTTGATAGGATAACAAGTTCTATATACAATATTTAAATAATCAAAATATCTATAATATATAGTACATTTTTTTAAAATAATTAATTAATTACTTTAATTTATTACATAATCATTTTTTGTCAAATTTTGAGAAAAACATGGTTATATATATTTATGCTTATTTATGTGTAAGAGTATGTGCATATATAACTAAATAATTGAATCAAATAAGGTGTGTATGCATCATAAATATAATTATTTAATATTATATAATTAACAAAATATAAATCGAATACATTACGAGACACCTATCGCATTTTTTGGTACTAGCGGCCACTACTACGTCCTTGCCTTATTTTAGTGATTTTTGTAATGCCTAATAAAACGTTTATATTATTAGGTTAAACACTTTATATATAAAAGTGAAATCACAGTATTCTAGAACTATATGATTTCTAGTTAATTCAAAAAAATAATAGCCTAAATTTCAGTATTTATCGATATATTAGAAATCTTCTAAGGCATATTAATTATCGGCCACTACCCCCTTCCCTCCCCTATTAGACTATTGCGGGTTACATTAATTAGCGCGAATTTATATCTTCAAGTTGTCGAGTTTAATTCATTCAATTTAAGAGAAGGTGAAATATTTAATGAAGTAGAATCTTTTCTATATATATATATAATAAATGATAGGCAAATCGCAAGGATTCAAAATTATGACCTAGATTAACATTTTACTGTCCAGGTTCGCCAGTATACAGATTAACTTACGTGGAATACAAAGTTAATACGGCGTTAATAAACCTACTAAGTTAATGCAGATAACAACTTTATATGGCCGGATACCATGGTGTTAGATAATAGCACCAGTGGCCGATATGTACGGTACCATAGCGTGGTTATCGCTCTTATTATAATCATTTAGTTACTGTAATATAATCTCTTTATTTGCTTGCAATACTTTACTTATTAATATATAATTGTTAGTGTTTATAACAATACAAGGAGCAACCTTAATTAAATATATAATTATTGTGTATGTTAATATATATATATATATATATATATATATATATATATATATATTTAGTGGATTTTTATAATAATTAAACTTCTTTATATTATATATTATATAAAGTATACTTTATTAAAATTGTTTATTAATATATTTATAATATAATAATTAAAACGTCAATGTACGTAATTAAAATCATTTGATTGTTTTGATCATAATATTGTTTTTATATGCTTCAATTGAATAATATTAATATTAATTATCCTTATAGCCCAGGATTGCTTTATTTCTTATATAATGTAACATATCAGTAGACATTTATTACAGGATATATCATGTAATAAATGTCTACATTATGTTACATCTGTTACATTATATAATAAATAAAGCATTCCTGGGCTATAAGGATAATTAATATTAATATTATTATAACATTTATTTAAAATATTATTTTCGCTTAAAATGTGTAAATATGTATATGACCAACTATTATTACTCTTAATAACCATAGGTATATAACTACTTATAAAGCATGTATTACATAATTATCTATTATTAAATTTAAAAAAAATGGTTACACCTAATAGATATAACACATGTATGGAATTGTTATATAGTTGGTAGGGGAAAGTAACCTAATACGGACACATTAACAATAAATGGTCTTAACATTTTATGACTCATTATTTGTATTCAAAAATTACAATATATTAATATTATATGCTTATAGATATTATTGTGATTTTAAAATTTTATTTAATCTTTTAATTCCATAGATAACGGGGGTGTCCGTATTCGGTACCCATATCCGAATACGGACACCCTGTGTTATAATATGGACACCCTATATATCACTAGATAAACTATATATTATTGATGAATCAATCATATAAATTACAATTACATTATTTATAATTAATTTTATGAATAATTTATTATAATATAATTAGTTAATAATTTATTTATTTTTATTATTTTTTTAATTAATAATATAATTTAAGTATCTAAATAATGACATTATTTAATTTAGCTTTATTGGTGGTATTAATATTATAATGCACACGATTTTTATGAAAATCAGAATAGTTCATAAGCTATAGCTATACGCGCTGGTTGGTTATAGGGTGTCCGTATTAAAACATCTATAAATGCACTCTATACAGTGTCAGTATTAGGGACTTATAAGACCTCTAGATATATGCTTTTAACTTAATGAATATTTGATAAGAAATATAGAAATTATATATTTAATTTTAGAATACTATCTTTTTTAATAATATAGTATTTTATATCGATACATTTGTATATTATTGAGAATGTTTTAAATTTTTTTTCATAAATATAAAAGTAATAAAAAAATAAGTTTATTGGATATATCAGCAATATTTAGTATGATTAAAAAATAAAAATACATTTTTAGACTATTTATATAATTATGATTATTTTATTCATAAAACATTTTTTTTGTAGGATTTATGGTTTCTGGGATACCGAGAGTATCCGTATTCGGGCACTGTCCTTATTCGGTTACTTTTCCCTTATATATGTAATGATCCAATATGCTTTATATGTATACATAATATGTATATATTTATGATATTTATGAATACTCATGAATATTTTATATTTAAATTAACTTTATTTACGATTACATCCATATATTATATTTGATTTATGACATAATTATCGTATACGAATCAAATATAATATATAGATGTCATATATATATATATATATATATATATTATCCAATATGAAGGTTTTAATAGTAATACACATTTACACATATTAATAATAGTGTATAATATATTGATATACACCATATACAATATATACATACGACTATATATAGTAAAATATAGTTGACCTAAATGAATGACTAAACGACCAAATGAATCAACCATTAATAGGGTGTAATATACGTGTGTTTACTATACAACAACGTTATACATATGTATATACATATATGTATACATACTTATATATATATATATATATATACACATACACATATATATATATAATACAATTTAAATAAACACATAAATTAACATGCATGTTAATACACCCCATTTAAGTAATGCTTGTTGTTATCTGATATATGCAATGAAAGCGTGTATTTAATGTATATAATATATAATATATATATATACAGTATACTGTGATATACATAGATACATACCCGATAACATCATATTATAAATAATAATAGTAATACACGAAATAATTTCAAATAAAGTTGACTAAATGAATGAAATAAAAATGATTACAATTGTTCTATGTGATGGGTCTATAGATTTACTTAATGTATTGATTTATTTAAAGCGTTATTTAAAGCGTTAGTCATGTATGTAAATATGCAATCCTTCCGTCACAATAACCATGTTGTGAGGCTGGTTGCCTCGTCGAAATAATTATTATGAATTCGAAATGTTGTCAACTGTTATATAATAACGACATAATAATTAATATTAAATAATTATATAATAATATAACTTACAATTTATTGTAGAATATCAAATATGGTTTCCGTTTGTTTTGATTACGATTGCCGAGATAACATTTAAAATATTTATTTGTATTGTTATATATATATAAAGTATACTTTAAAATTACAAAAACAACTAATATATATATATAACTTATAATATACATCTGCATGCGAATTTTTAATATTAGTTTATAATGTATACTATAGTATGTCAACTATCGAAACGAATATTTTGAATGTGACATTAATATCGTTATCAAAACGAATGGGGCAATATAATAATACCGTTTTGATAACGATATTAATGTCACATTCAATAGAAAACATATATAATATCGTTTATTACATTAAATAAGTAAAATTAATATTACTAAATTGTCTATATATTTGCATTAATGCATTAATGCATCATTACTAAAACAGCGATATTTGCATAAAATATCGAATTCCATGAGAGACATATCAATATCGTCTGCTTTTTTCACATAATTTGTTTTTATTTCATAATTCTCTCGCTATTGTTAAGTATCTCTCTCTATATATAAATATTATTAATTAATTATAATTAACAATTTTTAATAAATAAATAATTATAAATACTATACTATATTAAGAGAGATAGAGACTATTATATATTAAAAACTGTATTACTAAAAATACCCTGACAATATATTTTATAACCTATATAAATAGGATAGGCTGTATGGGGTGCTGGAAACAGGAACATCTTCTAGAGCTAGCACCCAACTCTAACAGCAGGATTAACGCTGCCAAACTCTGGTAAATAATGATAGTAGGCTAATGCTGTGGGTGAGTTCAGAGAGGGAAAGGATCCGCTGAACTTATTTGCCCAAGATACGCAACAAAAAATTATTTCACAACAATAATCAAATACCATACCGGCTCGGACGTCAGCCGGGATAAAATGTGCGCGTTACTTATCGATCATCAGGATAATAACGCTAATTATCTACTGATGAAAATATAAGAGAAGTTAAGAAAAGAAGAAATGAAAAGTATATTGGCACTTGGAATGTACGTACTCTACGAGACGAAGGAAAAATTAAATAATTTACGCATGAACTGGATAGATACCGATGGAATGTAATAGGACTAAGTGAAGTACGTAGAAAAGGAGTATATGAAATTATAACAACTGAAGGTCACAAACTTTATTATATCGGAATTACTTTAAACATATTAATAGTGTTGGATTTATGATACACTGTGAATTAACGCGCATGGTTATGTGCTTCAATCAAATTAATGAAAGAATAGCAATAATTAGACTACACGTAACCCCATTTAACATATCAATAACACAAGTATATGCACCAACAACAGACCATACGGATGAAGAAATTGAAATATTATACAATGATCTACAACATTCTATATCAAAAATGTCTAAGAAAGATATTCTGGTAATTCAAAGTTATTGGAATGCTAAAATTGCAAAGATACACACAACAATTGAGGATCAACTTCTGGAAAATTCTGCAATTCTGTAACAAATGAAAGAGGTGAAAGACTTTTGGAATTCGCAAAAACAAATAATCTAATAATTGCAAATACATTTGGTCCTCACAAAAAATCAAGAATACAAACTTGGCACAGTCCTGAAGGATTATATCATAATCAAATTGATTACATTTTAATAAGTATATGTTTTTCTACTAGTGTAAATATAAATAAGACTAGATCATTCATTGGAGCTGACATAGGTAGTGATCACGATATGTTAATGATTACCTTTCGTATTCCCTTGAAAAGCCCAAAGAAAAACAAATTTGTTCGAAATAAATGTAATCTTGAATAGCTAAAGACCCAAAACTGAAAATTGCTTAACTAACAAATTGATGGAAAACTATCAGAACAAAACTTAACTAACATACAATATACAGAAGAGATAGTACATAAACTAAATGTAACAATGATAGATGCAGCAACTACATTTATAGGAAAATATAGAGAGAAGAAGAAAAACTGGATATCTAACGAATTGATGGGTATGTGTGACTTAAGAAGAACACTAAAACAGAAAAAGTTTGAACCAGGAAATAAGTACAAACAGATTAATACCCAAATAAAAATATAAATGAGAAAGGCAAAATAAAACTGGATTAATAAAAATGAACAGTACTGTTTGAAAAAAAATATATCTAATCAATTCATATATTACATTGATATTAATAAACTTGTTGATGTATATCAAAGTGAATACAAGAAAATACATAATACTGAAACTGCTTTACTCGATATAGGGTATTATGATTGAATAATATTCGTAAATGGCTCTTAAATAATAATGTACTTATAAATAGTAGTAAAACTATGCTCTTCAATATTTCTCTTTCTAATTTTGTTTTTCCTGATATTATATTTGATAATCTTTTAATTACTCCTTCTAAAATTAAATTCATTGGAATATTTGTTTCATGTAATTTATCGCAGTCATATCATGTATCATATATATGTTAATCAGCTAATTATTATTTATATAATATAAATATCATTGTAAATAATTATTAATAACATCAACTATTCGACGTATTTAAAGTTTGGTTCTATCGAGATTATGTTATGGGAATATTATCTTAATTGTAGCTACAATATGTATTTAAAAAAACATTAAATGAGTTGTTAGTTGATGTATAACAATTATAGTTAATAACCGATATTCTAATAGATTTTCGAATAGTTATTATTTATACAAATTAAAATGGTTAGGGGTATCTTCTAGAATTAATTACAGATTTGTATATTTAATTAAAACAGTAATTAAATCTGGAGTACCTTCCTATTTATCAACGCTATTATCAGAGAAAAAAACTGGATACTCAATGCGCTATCTCATTAAACTTGAAAGGCTCGATGTCGTCTACAAATCACAAATAGTTCTTTCAGGATTTCTGCTGGATAAGAAGTTCTCCATCTCAATATTCCGCAAAAGACTGAATAAATATCTTTTATTATATTTTGTGTATTTTAAACATATATTTGATTACACTTTAGAGAATTATTTCTATCATTATTTAAGTGTATAAATAAACTATTATTATTATTATTATTATTATTATTAGTATTATCAAAGATTTTCCGAAGGAAAGATATAACACTTACGCGAAATCGTGTAATTCGAATTTGTATACAAAATACCCTGGTGCCACCTGTAGCGGGTTACTTTTAGGAACTATGCGTTGTTTATAATGTAAATTCGTATTTAACTATACACTTTTAAAATGTTAAATAATATGCTTTAAATTAATATTTATATGATGAAAACTAAGTGTTCATTACTAATATATAACAAACAAATATGATATGTATGTTTTAAATACTATAAGTATATATTTAGTGAGTAAAAGCTAATTTATATTGCATGTAATTTAATAGAGCAATGAAAACATTGTTGTATGCAAACAGAGCCGAACCTAAATCTATTTCAGTGATTTCGATACTACTGTTAGCAGCGGTTGGGGCTATTACTAAATTACGTTGCATGCATAGGGAGTGTTATATCTTTGCTTCGCAAAATCTTTGGTATTATTATATATATATATCTATATATATATATATATATATATATATATATATATATATATATATATATTAATAGATATAGCTATAAGTTATAGCCTATAACTAATATTTTAGTCAATTACTAGGTCTGCATTACTAATTACTTAATTTATTTCTTGCTATCATTAAGTATACTTAATATATATATATATATAGCTATATATAGCTACATATAGTTAGTGATTTTGTTTACTTTTATTGGCTTCTATAATTAGTCTATATAAGGTTTAGGTTTTAATAGCAGGATAATCGTATAATCAGATATTATGAAGTATATAAAGCTTATACTTATTTTCTATAAATTCCAGTAATATTATGTGTGAAGTCTATCACTAATAGCAACATTTTATTATTATTAGTTCATTTATGTTATATAATATTGATATATATATAATTATTTTTGTAAAAAATGATAGAAAATAATGTATTATGATTTATTATACATAATCGAATTGAGAAAATATATATATATATAAAACCGATTGTATACAATATTAATATATTTTGTAATTTCCTATAGGTATCACAGAGTAAAATGCTCGTAAATAATAATATAATAAATAGTGTTTGTAAAATCTAATACAAATAATAATATAATATAACATATAAAATCTAAAAACAAAAAATATAAAATCCTATATAGGTATACATTTAAAATTTCCTATAAATATATAATTATAAATCACTTAAAATTCAATATATTATAATACTGATATAATAATAAATATTAGATTACAATTAATATATGTTAATATTCACATATTTGGTTTTTTGGAATTAACAATATATTTGATATCGTTTAAAGATTTCTGGTAAACTCTTTTGAATAGATGTACATCTCCCCAGGTTTTATTTGCTTGGATTGCAATTTTCCTTTTACCTTCTTTTAAAATATACGCTGTTTAAATAGTTAATTAATTAATTTATATAATAACAAATGTATTATTATAAAATAACTAATTTTAAGTCACACTAATTTGTTAATTGATATATTTATACTAACAAACATTCCAAGATTTATTGTTATATGGTCCAAAGTAGGCATTCTTTATAACATTCGTGATAGGAATTGGAGTAAGAGCCATTTCTATATCTATTAATTGACGATAAGACGGATCACTGAATATTTGTGGAACAGGAAGATTTAGATTCGATGACATTGATTCCAGGGATCGTATATATTTCTCAGGAGAATTTCCTATAATTGTAATAAATAATATTAATTAAATACTAACATAGATTAAACCAATACTATATTAAATTATACTGAATAAATTAAATATATTTATAGTATATATATACTGAATAAATAATAATATATGTGATACATACATTATTATAGCCTATAGGCTAACTATATAGGCTATATAACTATATAACTATATAGGCTAACTATAGTTACCTAAATTGACGTCCTTGATCAATTGTCGATGACTTTGATTGCAATCGTATACCATAGAGTGAAGTTCATTTAATTTGTAGTGACTAATACTTCCAGAAACAATAGATTTATCATCGTTTTCATCACGAGAACTTATCGTTTCGATAGATTCGATTAATTTCTTCATTTCCATGGTTACGGGACGTAAATATTCAATCCTTCCGTGACAATAACGTTGTTGTGAGGCTGGTTGCCTCGTCGAAATAATTCTTTTATGGATTCGAAATGTTGTCAACTGTTATATAATTAATGAATATTAATATTATATCGACAAAATAATAAATATTAAATAATCATATAATTATTTCACTTATATTTATGTATATAACAAATTAAATAGAAAATATATAAATTAACAATATCTTATATTATATTATATTTTATTATAATTAATTAATAAATAAATAAAATGAATATCACTAACTTGTCCAGCTATTTGCATTAATGCATCATTACTAAATCCACGATCTTTGCCAAAAGCATCGAATTCCATGAGGGAAATATCAATATCGTCTGCTTTTTTCACATAATTTGTTTTTATTTCGGTAATTAAATTTTCTAATTCTCTCGATATTGTAAAGTCTGTAATTTAAATGTACGTGAAATATTAATAATAGAAAAGCTATATATTTGTTATTAATAAAATAATTTTAATAAATAAATTATTAAAAATATTTTACTATATTAATTTTATAATTGAGTACAAACCTAAGCGAGTCAATGAGTAATCTTTATTGTTATCAGATGACAGTTCATCATGTTTAATGTAATGTTTCTGTGCAGCTTGTGACCATACTGATCCAGCGATGTGACAAGATTGAGATCCTGATTATGTAATATATATATATATATTTATATATATATATATATATATATATATATATATATATATATATATATATATATATATATATATATATATTTAGACATATATGTTTAGTTATTAATTTAAATAATTTAGATACTATACATTTTATTTTACTATATTTAGTTTAAACAATATGTTTTAATATATTATAAAGACAGTTTTGTTATATCTATATAATATAGATAATATTAAATAATAATTACCATCAGTATAAGCATGATCACATGAAACTGTGGCATTTCCTTTCTTATCTGTAGATATATACATCGTTTTATCTGCCCATCTACAATGAATAAACATTATTATTAATTATATTTAAAAAATTCTTATAATAAATGATAATTATATATATAATTCATTAACATTTTATAATAAATGTCTGGTCTTTAAATATAGGTATGTAATATATGTATATTAACCTATTATGAGGGCAGCCGTAAAAAGACATCCAGTCTGACTTAGCGGTATCATTAGAAGGCTCGTAATCATCAATATTAACAATACATCTGGCACTATCGATTATATTTAATTTATCGATGTTTTCTTTATTAGCTACCAATAACTGACGAGCTTTTACACAAATTGGCCTATCTCCGTGAGTTACATAAGACACCGGATAATTTGGTGTATCTCTGTTATCTTTCATTATCTCACAAATAGCTCCGTGAAGACTTCTAGCATCTATTATTTCACCTAGATAATTACAAATTATTAGGTATATTCATTTTAATAGTATAATAGTATATCGAATTAATTACTATATCTAATTAATTATATAATCATATATTACAATATATAAGTAGTAACCATTTGATAAAAGTACATCAATTTTATAAACGTGTCCCTTTCTTAAGATAACCACATGATTTGAATGTTCATAATGTAATATATTATCTTTCTCGGTTCTAAAATTATGATTTATATTTAATATTGAAATTAATAATAATTATATTTATATAGTTATATATGTTAATATAAATAATAAGAATTATAAATAACTAACCCTGGTAATCGTACAGTTTGAAAAAAGTACTTGTATTGTTCCATAGATAATGGAACTATTCCAGAAGCCGAAGCCATTTTCGATGCTTCCATAGGAGGTAAACTTGCCAATAATGATAGAAAATTCTCATTTTTAGTTAGATTTGCATTCGCATGATGTAGTATAGGTGGATATGTATCATTATTGATTGTCTTTGATACTTCTAACATGCTCATTATAATATTTGTACATCTGATATCCTATTAAAATAATAATATGTTACTTTTATTTTAATTGAAATATTATTTATATAAATTTAATTTATAATTTAATAATAATTAATTAAATATTACAATAATAAAAACCTGTCTATTTTGTTCATGTATGGGGTCAAGTTCTGCAGTGCAATGTACAGTTTGTCCAGTATTCAAGGGAGTAGATTTACGTAAATATAGATCTTGATTATAGTTGTGTATGTAATTTGGTAGATGTTTTGTGTGATCCATCATTGCGGAATGTAAAACTATATATTAATAATGTATTATAATACTTCAATAATGTATTACTATAGTAATATATAAATATATAATTTAACTATAATATAAATGTACGTACAAATTATATTTGAAACAAAATTTAATAATATATACAATTGATATAATATAATGTTTAAATTAATTATATTAAATAAATGTACCTTTTCCTTCCTTAGAAATGAAATCCTTAACAATTACAGAAGTTTTCTTAAATTGACGCTCAGATAACAAAGGTTTCTGTACTTGTAGATATTTATGACAAGCTTCTTCCAACATAGGAACATTTAGTTTAGGCATAGCTTTATTAAGATGATGAGTTCCCAGTTCCCCGCACATCTGGTACAGTCTATTTATTGTTATTAATAATTTATTTTTGATAAAGTATATATATATATATATACTATGAATAATATTATTTTATACACATTTTCAATTATAATATTTTGTAGTTATAAACTATATTATAATATATATATATATAACATATGAATAGGTTAATAATTATAGTAGTTATATATAACATATATAAATACTTACTTGACGGTATTTCTCATATTTAATTTAGGTTTAAGATACAATTAAGATTAATATTATTTACTAGTATTGACTACTTCACTTGTGGGAGTTGTACAGCTAATGAAACTAAACTAAATATATTTCACTATTTATACTTGTTCTAGTCTCCATTTTGTATTTCCCGGAACATATTATAAATAGAGGTATATATTTAGATCACAAATAACTAGAGCACTGCTATGTTCTTGGAACCAAACACATGTCGTCAGCAAACTTTATATTATAGCGTGAGCGACGCACGCAATTTGTATACGTAAATAACTTTTGTACAATCACTGAAATGAACTAACTGACTACAATAAATCATGATATCGGCCTATAGGCCTAGTGACCTAGTGATACACGGAAACTATGTAGTACTTACTCATAGTTATTTATAAATATGAATATATGTCGTTAAATATACATATGTTATAATTATATTAAGAACAATCTTTTATAATTTATTTTTATACATATTCAAACCAGGAAATTGGGAAATAGAATCAGTATTTGATGAACTAAAGTATTATGCAAATATTATATAAAAGATATTCTCAATAGTCTATATAAAGTATTGTGAAGATCTGAAAAGAGATTTTAAAGTGTACAGCCTAATGGATCATTGACATTTTTTCTAAAATTAGCCATAGAAAGTTGAATTCGGTATACCGAATATATATTAGTATCAATGTGTACAGGAAGAGAAAATATTATTGAAGAAATTATTAAAACATAAGTTTTTTAAATAAAGAAGAAGAATTAGTAATTTTATTGAAATGAATGTTAAAATAATTAAATAAATTAATTCTTGGTTTTTTGATACTAAATACTATTTATTACATTTCAGAAAAGAAAGTATACGTGTAGTAAATAGGAGGTATATATACATATAATAATTAGATAAACAAGGTTATATAGTGGCTTAAAAAGACCTAACAACAAATGAAATCAGTTTATAGACATACGACATACTATTTATATCATACGTCTATGGATGATCAGTGAAAGCCTAGGCTTTATTTGGTCGATACCTCCAATATGTTCATGTACAGATTACAATATTAGTAAAAGTAATAATATAATAATAATGATTCATGTGTTAGTATTCTTTGTAATAAAATAGAAGATACATATATATATATATATATATATATATATATAAATTAATAAAAATAATTAAACACTGTTCATGAACATAAGTTATCATCATATTTCAATCCATTACATTAAAGTAAATAATAAAATAAGATAATAAAATAATTGTATAATATTAAAATGTATTAAAATATATACTAGTAAAATATGTAAATTTACAATATTGAGAACTTGTTAATAAAAATAGTAAATTATTATAAATATGTGTAAAATAAAAATATCTAAAAGTATGTTATAAAATTAAAACTACTAAACAAAAATGAATCATCTTTCAATAAGACGTGCAATTGCGCCACATTCATGTGTGGCGTAATTTGCGTTCCAAATGTACACAATATGATGGTCCAGCAGTACATACTTGAATCGCATATGCATATGTATAATACATATGAACACATTATTTAAATAATTAATGATTTCAATATGAAATATAATTTAATACATATAAATTCGTATTTTTAATAATATATTAAATACATATATATATATATATATATATATATATATATATATATATAAATCATGCATTATATAATTTTTTATTATTAAAGTAAATGTAATTTATGACATTATTATATTATATATATATATATATATATATATATATATATATATATATTTGTCTGGGGTCGATGGCTCAGTGGGACAACCAAAAGCTAGTAAGACAGAGGTCCCGGGTTCGACTCCAGGCAGTTCTTGAATTTCTCTTGTGTTTATAAAGAACTTAATACAAGAATAAATCAAAACACAAGAAAAAAAATGTTACTATTTGTATTGTATTGTCCGGGGCCTCTCACAGTTATTTATAACATGTACAAGTCTATGAATTCCTGAGGGGTCCATTTGTATCCGCTATTTGTATTGTATTCAATATATATAAGAGATTTCAATAAATAAATATTATTATTATTATTATTATATATATATAAACATTAATCTGAGGTAAATACTTGAATAAATATATATTTATATTACGCACCTGGACTATTTAAATACATAACTATAGTTATATTTATAAATATATATATATATATATATATATATATATATATATAAATATATATATATATATATATAACAAACGCTACTCTTATCGAATACTATATATTTTTCATTCCTCGATATACTTTTCGAATTGTCCCTCTTATATTATGATTATCTAGTACAAAGATATTCCATTCCATATATGGATATATATACATTATATAATAATCTACCTACCCCTATTCTTCGTCCTTACAAAATGAATAATATTGCACTGAATTATATTGGTCCTAAGCTATGGAATGCTCTCCCTATATTAGATCCATTCAATCGCATAACTTATTCAATACATTTTTACAACAATTGACCTAAGTTGGCAACCTGTAATACTAATATTGTTTCTCATTATTATTTTATTTATTAATTTCCTTCCGGTTTATTCTATAAATAAAATATATTTTATTTTATTTTATTATTATTAATGGTATTTATTGATTACCTACTTTTGTCATTTGTATTCTATATATACACTTTTGAAAAACCATTTATATTTTTTATATTTATGTAAGTGTTTAAACACAATTTCAATGTTTTCTTACCTTATCAGGTCGAGCTTACTCAATTGTCCATGAAATACCTCTTCCATTCTTTTCTAGAATGCATTGCAGTATTTATATACATTAAATATGTAATCTATCGTTATTCAGTATAAGTTAGTATCATCCCGCAGTTGATCTTGGTACGTCTTCGCTGGGCATCCATGGATATATATATATATATATCGCTTGAACGCGAACGGTTACCATGCTTTGGTTGCCAGAGTAACATTACAATTCAATTCAATATATATATATATAATATAATATAAATTATATACATATATATATAATTATATATATATATATATATATATATATATATATATATACATATGTACACATCGCATATATATATCCGATACAACAATACAATATAATCATACAAGAGTAATGCACGTCGTACTATTTTACAAATAAAGTGAAATATCACGATGATTATAAGGTATAACGTATTATAAATATTATAATTGATAACGGACTAGTCCATGTGTTGCATAGCTATGTAACATATCATCTAGGAATATATTAGTCTATAGACTATTCCGAATGTGTATTTAATCATAAATATATAGGCATATAGATTAAGCTTTACATCTATATATATATATATATATATATATATTTATATATATATAGATTATATATATTATATACATATTATCTGTATTCAATAATTTATAAGTATACAAACTAGATTATATAAATTGATTAGCTTAAGATAAATACATTATAAATAGTTAATCCAACAAAATTCAATATATTTATCGTATAATTGTTATAAAATTTAAATTAAATATTCTAGGCATATTATATAATATATATATATATATATATTTATATATTTATAGGGTATACCCCTATATACACTATAGTGTCCTATTAATGACCCCTAAATGTTTATTTAACTTATTAAATATTCAATATAATTATTTGAAATTTTGTAATTAGGGTAATATATTACGGTAATATATTATGGAATTACATAAATTGGCTATTTTTAATTTAAGATATATGTATATTGACAAGAATATACATGGGTCGGTAATTGGGTAAATGTGACTAATACCGACACCCTCTCCTATTACCGAACCATTAAAATACTCATTGTAGAACTACTTGTAGTATTATAATATCCAATCAATATAGTAGAAATAAATAGATTTAATGAATTTAAAAATGCACGCAATTTATTTATTATTGAATTTAAGTTTAATATTCAAATTAAATTTATATTTAAACTATATATTTTTATATTAAACTTTTAATTAAATGAATATGAATATAACTACATATACTAAATAATCATTGCATAGTTATATTAACGCTGTTAATATGATATACTCACAAATTATGAATAATTTAAAAGTAAACAAAATATATATTAGTATATTATAAATCACATTGGCTGGTATTATGCTAATTTAGGGTGTCGGTAATAGGAAAATAATATGGGTTGCTATACTTAAGATATATATATATATCTCATATATGTGTTGATATTACCTATTAAAATTAAATTGTTTTCATAATTTGTATGAACATTTGATAATATTCCATATGTTGTATAGCATTACGTTTTCTTTGAATTAATTAAATATTTACAATGATTAAAAATAATTACAATTCAAATATTAAAAATTAAAACAAAATAATTATTCATATTGACAATTATCATATTGATAAACTGCCTGTGTGGCTCAGTGGCTAATTCGTCAGATACACAAGCAGTAGGACACGGGTTCGAGCTTCGTCCTGACCATTAATTAATTTATAAAGTGTTGCCAGCTAATCCTACTTGATCTCTCACCTGCTTTTGATACCCTGGAACATAACATATTAATCTCGCGACTTACTTTAATGGGTATATCTGGCTTAGCATTAAAATGGTTTACTTCATATCTTACTAACATAAATATCTCTATTATGATTGAAAAATCTTACTCGCCTCTTTCTCCTCTTAACCACGGTATTCCCCAAGGATCTGCTCTAGGTCCATCCCTCTTTTCTATTTATATCCGCCCTATTGCTGATCTAATTAAGAAATTTCCAAATATTCACTACCATATTTTTGCTGATGATATTCAACTGTTTACCTTTTTCCCTGTAAATTCTCATAATACCATTAACTCTGAATTAATCGAGTGTGCTAACTCCATAAGATTATGGCTCATCTCCAATAAACTACTAATTAATTCCTCTAAGACTACTGTACTTAACATATCTACTTCTGAAACTTCCTTTCCAAACTTTACCCTAAATAACATGATTATTTCTCCTTCTCATTCCTCCAAAAACCTAGGATTAGTATTTGATGACAAATTATCATTTAAGAATCACATATCATCCATTACAAAATCCTCCAACTTTCATCTCTTCAGAATTAAAAAAAATACGGAGATCACTTTCCAGAAACCTTACTAAAATTCTAATTAATGATCTTGTACTTTCCTGAATTGACTACTATTCTTCCCTACTGAATTTACTTCCTGCTAAAGCTACTGCTCCACTTAATCGGATTATCCGCTCCTCAATACGTACTACTTACTGTTTAACTCGACTGGATCACTCTACTACAACATCTCATCAATCATCTCGTATGTGGCTACCCTTCTCCCTCGGGTGTAAATTACGTATACTATCTATAATCCATAAATCAATATATTCTTTCACCCCTAGCTATATCTCTGATCTAATCAAAAAACGTACTATATTATCTTCTCTTCGTTACCAAAATGCTCCTCTACTTATCTCCCAGAACTCTAGTAAAACTTCCCTAAATTCTAGAGATTTTAAAAATGCCGGTCCAACCCTATGGAATTCCCTCCCTACTACCATTAGTTCTATTAGATCCCAAAAAAGATTTATAAACTTACTTCTTCTTTTCTCTCTACCCACAATCATTAAATCATCCAACTTATTATTTGTGTCCGTGTTATATTAAATGTATATAATTATTAAATTGTTAGTGTATTATTATTATCTTATTATTATATAACACTATACTATATCAATGCAGTATGTAATATATAAAACTACACCATACCAATGCAGACTGTAGTATATAATAGTCCTTTATATTATTTAGTATTGTTGTCCGTGGTATATTGAATGTATATTATTATTAAATTATTATCGTATTACTATTATATTATTATTAGTTTCTTCCCGCACGAGCGAAGGGGTCTACATGACCCTATTTTAGTGCTAATAAACTTACTATCATCATCATAAAATGGGTCTTGAAATATTATTTAGAAGTGATCTTATATAATTGTGTATAAATAAATGATCGGCTCTCGTTAAAACCATAGATTCCTTAACATGAGAGCGGCTTCGAAGGGACATTAGAGCCATATATGATTATAAATGAAAACTTCATCTAAGTTCCTGGATGGGATGAAAGGACTCCACCAAATAAAAATAACAATATCAATAACAATATGTATCATTAAATTACTAACAGTTCTGGGGTTAACATTATTTAATATCTATTATAGTTACTGAGATAATATAGAGGGTCGGTATTTGTAGGTGTTCGATAATTGGAGAATTTCCCCTAGAGGTAGTATACATATATATATATATATATATATAACATAATAGATAATAAAAATGAAATGATCTATATATTTAATTATTATTTACCCTTTTTAATATCTAAGATTTATACATTTCATATATTTTATATTCATAATATAATGCGAATTTATTTATATTATTAATTCTATATTTGTTTTAAATGATTTAAATGTTTTAAATGTAATAAATAAATTCAATTAAATAACTAATATTAATAAACAAAATAAATTAACTTTGTTTATTTATTATTTAACAATAACATTGTATATTAATATATTATATTTATATTAATAATATAATACACAATACAGAGACGCACATAGTAAGGTAACTTAATGGCATTTCACTTATTTAACGTGTATAATGACATATAAGCTATATATATATATATATATATATATATATATATATGTCCGAGTTGCATATATGCAGGGAGGATATATTCTATAATATGTGTGTACAAACATCGTAATATATAATTGTAATTTCAATTGTATTATAATTTTATATAA
>OZ025244.1:51671119-51683260 GCA_964019155.1 Osedax fenrisi | reverse complement strand
AATAATATTTATATATATAGAGAGATACTTAACAATATCGAGAGAATTATGAAATAAAAACAAATTATGTGAAAAAAGCAGACGATATTGATATGTCTCTCATGGAATTCGATATTTTATGCAAATATCGCTGTTTTAGTAATGATGCATTAATGCATTTATGCAAATATATAGACAATTTAGTAATATTAATTTTACTTATTTAATGTAATAAATGATATTATATATGTTTTCTATTGAATGTGACATTAATATCGTTATCAAAACGGTATTATTATATTGCCCCATTCGTTTTGATAACGATATTAATGTCACATTCAAAATATTCGTTTCGATAGTTGACATACTATAGTATACATTATAAACTAATATTAAAAATTCGCATGCAGATGTATATTATAAGTTATATATATATATATATATTAGTTGTTTTTGTAATTTTAAAGTATACTTTATATATATATAACAATACAAATAAATATTTTAAATGTTATCTCGGCAATCGTAATCAAAACAAACGGAAACCATATTCGATATTCTACAATAAATTGTAAGTTATATTATTATATAATTATTTAATATTAATTATGTTGTCGTTATTATATAACAGTTGACAACATTTCGAATTCATAATAATTATTTCTACGAGGCAACCAGCCTCACAACATGGTTATTGTGACGGAAGGATTGCATATTTACATACATGACTAACGCTTTAAATAACGCTTTAAATAAATCAATACATTAAGTAAATCTATAGACCCATCACATAGAACAATTGTAATCATTTTTATTTCATTCATTTAGTTAACTTTATTTGAAATTATTTCGTGTATTACTATTATTATTTATAATATGATGTTATCGGGTATGTATCTATGTATATCACAGTATACTATATATATATATTATATATTATATACATTAAATACACGCTTTCATTGCATATATCAGATAACAACAAGCATTACTTAAATGGGGTGTATTAACATGCATGTTAATTTATGTGTTTATTTAAATTGTATTATATATATATGTGTGTGTGTATATATATATATATATATATATATATATATATAAGTATGTATACATATATGTATATACATATGTATAACGTTGTTGTATAGTAAACACACATATATTACACCCTATTAATGGTTGATTCATTTGGTCGTTTAGTCATTCATTTAGGTCAACTATATTTTACTATATATAGTCGTATGTATATATTGTATATGGTGTATATCAATATATTATACACTATTATTAATATGTGTAAATGTGTATTACTATTAAAACCTTCATATTGGATAATATATATATATATATATATATATATATATATGACATCTATATATTATATTTGATTCGTATACGATAATTATGTCATAAATCAAATATAATATATGGATGTAATCGTAAATAAAGTTAATTTAAATATAAAATATTCATGAGTATTCATAAATATCATAAATATATACATATTATGTATACATATAAAGCATATTGGATCATTACATGTATAAGGGAAAAGTAACCGAATAAGGACAGTGCCCGAATACGGATACTCTCGGTATCTCAGAAACCATAAATCCTACAAAAAAAATGTTTTATGAATAAAATAATCATAATTATATAAATAGTCTAAAAATGTATTTTTATTTTGTAATCATACTAAATATTGCTGATATATCCAATAAACTTATTTTTTTATTACTTTTATATTTATGAAAAAAAATGTAAAACATTCTCAATAATATACAAATGTATCGATATAAAATACTATATTATTAAAAAAGATAGTATTCTAAAATTAAATATATAATTTCTATATTTCTTATCAAATATTCATTAAGTTAAAAGCATATATCTAGAGGTCATATAAGTCCCTAATACTGACACTGTATAGAGTGCATTTATAGATGTTTTAATACGGACACCCTATAACCAACCAGCGCGTATAGCTATAGCTTATGAACTATTCTGATTTTCATAAAAATCGTGTGCATTATAATATTAATACCACCAATAAAGCTAAATTAAATAATGTCATTATTTAGATACTTAAATTATATTATTAATTAAAAAAATAATAAAAATAAATAAATTATTAACTAATTATATTATAATAAATTATTCATAAAATTAATTATAAATAATGTAATTGTAATTTATATGATTGATTCATCAATAATATATAGTTTATCTAGTGATATATAGGGTGTCCATATTATAACACAGGGTGTCCGTATTCGGATATGGGTACCGAATACGGACACCCCCGTTATCTATGGAATTAAAAGATTAAATAAAATTTTAAAATCACAATAATATCTATAAGCATATAATATTAATATATTGTAATTTTTGAATACAAATAATGAGTCATAAAATGTTAAGACCATTTATTGTTAATGTGTCCGTATTAGGTTACTTTCCCCTACCAACTATATAACAATTCCATACATGTGTTATATCTATTAGGTGTAACCATTTTTTTTAAATTTAATAATAGATAATTATGTAATACATGCTTTATAAGTAGTTATATACCTATGGTTATTAAGAGTAATAATAGTTGGTCATATACATATTTACACATTTTAAGCGAAAATAATATTTTAAATAAATGTTATAATAATATTAATATTAATTATCCTTATAGCCCAGGAATGCTTTATTTATTATATAATGTAACAGATGTAACATAATGTAGACATTTATTACATGATATATCCTGTAATAAATGTCTACTGATATGTTACATTATATAAGAAATAAAGCAATCCTGGGCTATAAGGATAATTAATATTAATATTATTCAATTGAAGCATATAAAAACAATATTATGATCAAAACAATCAAATGATTTTAATTACGTACATTGACGTTTTAATTATTATATTATAAATATATTAATAAACAATTTTAATAAAGTATACTTTATATAATATATAATATAAAGAAGTTTAATTATTATAAAAATCCACTAAATATATATATATATATATATATATATATATATATATATATATATTAACATACACAATAATTATATATTTAATTAAGGTTGCTCCTTGTATTGTTATAAACACTAACAATTATATATTAATAAGTAAAGTATTGCAAGCAAATAAAGAGATTATATTACAGTAACTAAATGATTATAATAAGAGCGATAACCACGCTATGGTACCGTACATATCGGCCACTGGTGCTATTATCTAACACCATGGTATCCGGCCATATAAAGTTGTTATCTGCATTAACTTAGTAGGTTTATTAACGCCGTATTAACTTTGTATTCCACGTAAGTTAATCTGTATACTGGCGAACCTGGACAGTAAAATGTTAATCTAGGTCATAATTTTGAATCCTTGCGATTTGCCTATCATTTATTATATATATATATAGAAAAGATTCTACTTCATTAAATATTTCACCTTCTCTTAAATTGAATGAATTAAACTCGACAACTTGAAGATATAAATTCGCGCTAATTAATGTAACCCGCAATAGTCTAATAGGGGAGGGAAGGGGGTAGTGGCCGATAATTAATATGCCTTAGAAGATTTCTAATATATCGATAAATACTGAAATTTAGGCTATTATTTTTTTGAATTAACTAGAAATCATATAGTTCTAGAATACTGTGATTTCACTTTTATATATAAAGTGTTTAACCTAATAATATAAACGTTTTATTAGGCATTACAAAAATCACTAAAATAAGGCAAGGACGTAGTAGTGGCCGCTAGTACCAAAAAATGCGATAGGTGTCTCGTAATGTATTCGATTTATATTTTGTTAATTATATAATATTAAATAATTATATTTATGATGCATACACACCTTATTTGATTCAATTATTTAGTTATATATGCACATACTCTTACACATAAATAAGCATAAATATATATAACCATGTTTTTCTCAAAATTTGACAAAAAATGATTATGTAATAAATTAAAGTAATTAATTAATTATTTTAAAAAAAATGTACTATATATTATAGATATTTTGATTATTTAAATATTGTATATATAACTTGTTATCCTATCAAGCACCATTTAAGCGTTAATTAAAACGGCCACTACTCCTTCCTCGGCCACTATCACATTCCCTCCCCTACCTTAATTATGTAATCCGATAATTAGATGCCACTCTAAAAACATAGGTTACTACCAACCGTGGCAGTATTCTAATTTTAATAAGTTGAATTTACGTTGTAATTTATAAATGGGCGTATGTATAGGCGTATATAGGCGTGGTTATATATACAAGAGTGATGATATATTATATAACCATTTATTTTTTATTATAAATGTTGTAAAGAAAAACTAAATTAAACTATTAAATCAATTCATCCTTTGTTAATAATTGTAAAGTAATTATTATAATATAAATCAATTTTAATAAATTATTCTATGTAAAACTAAACATACTATATATTGAATAGGGTATTTTATATTATATATAGTATATATTATATACCATGTGCAATACATAGTATGTTTAGTTTTACATATATATATATATATATATATATATATATATATATATATATATATATATATTTATACTTTACATGTATATATATATTGTTTAGTTTTATATATATATATATATTGTTTAGTTTTACATATATATATATATATGTTTTTATTGGCTCACTTTGGATGTAATGCAGCTAAAAAAAACTGCCAATATTAAAACTAAACCCAATCAAACCAAACCAAACCAAACCAAACTAAACCAGTGAAATAAACTTATTAATTACCATATATTATATAACATATGGTATATATACTTTTATTTATTCACTTGGGATGTAATGCAGCTAAAAAATATAGCAATATTAAAACTTAACCCAACCCAACCAAACCAAACCAAACTAAACCAGTGAAACTAACTCAAATCCAACATATTAATTACTATATATTATATATATATATATATATATATATGATGATGATGATGATATTGAGTTTATTAGCACTAAAATAGGGTCATGTAGACCCCTTCGCTCGTGCGGGAAGAAAATAATAATAAAATAATAGTAATACGATAATAATTTGATAATAATATACATTCAATATACAACGGAAAAACAATAATAAACAATATAAAGATATATAAATATATATATATATATATATATATATATATAAATATATATATATATATATATATATATATATATATATATATATATATATATATAATATATAACTAATAGATACTATCTATGTATAGGAAATGTATTTATATAATACATTTATATATATATATATATTATATTAATAAAAATCAATTAGTAGATTTAATTCCATTCAATTAAATTTAATATATACATATTACTTTAGTTATATAATCAATTAGTGTTTCTGCATTGAAAACATACATAATCACGCGTCAATCATTATCCTAAAAACATAAACACACCTCCTACAACGTACGCAAATTACGAGTACTGCCACGGTTGGTAATCACCAAAACATATACCTGTGGTAGTGTTATATACACCGATGATATGTATACTATTTTATACATTTACACATAAAATAGCTATTATATTCTATATAATATTATATAGATACTATTATTTAAGCTCTCGCTCGACCCAATTGTGACTTTTTCTTCCATTCACCACGGCTATGATCACATATCGTAATTCATCGATGTCTTCAAGACCAGTCTGAAGTTGTAGAGCCTCTATAAATGAAAACTGTTGACGACCTCTTCTTATTTTTACTATTGTGGGTGTCCAAAGAATTAGTGTATGCGCCATTTCTTCTTTGTATATATATGTATTTAATATTCATAATGGTTAAAGTTCCGTCTATATATGCAAACTAGTTTGAAAGTTCCTTCTACTTTGTATAACGCATCGAGCCATTTATCAAGTCAGCCCTGTATATCTCGCTAATGTTATTACTTTACGCACGGACATTGTCCGTCATTGTCCGTCGGACAATCGACCTCGTCGTATTGGCTTAAGGGGATCCCGCACATTTAAAGTGATGCTAATATATTTTTTTCATATTTTTTTTTATTCAATAATAATACTTATTGTAGTGTTTTTTATTATCTGTAAAAAAAATAGACATGAATTCAGTCTAGAAATTGCATAAAAATGTATTTTTTGACGATAAGATAATGCTATATTATATACTATTCAATATTACATTTTTATGCTGTCAAACTTCAATCGCTGTTTTCTCAGAA
Source organism: Osedax fenrisi (assembly GCA_964019155.1). Lineage (NCBI taxonomy): Eukaryota > Metazoa > Annelida > Polychaeta > Sabellida > Siboglinidae > Osedax > Osedax fenrisi. Next base: position 51,677,032 of record OZ025244.1, on the reverse strand, counting down.
TAATTATTTCGCGCTAGGTATGTGCATTCAAACATATAGAACATAAAAACTATTTACATTATAATATTACTTTTTTGTGCTTTATATAGAATTGAATTATGTGAATAGTAAAATAGAGAGATAATTAATAAAATGTATATTAGTCATTGTATAAAATGATAATTTCTATAGAAATACCATGATTTTAATATTTCTAATTTTTAATTTAGATATATATAATATAATAAATAATAATATTAAAATAAATTTCTATTTTCCTATGCATGTATATGTTATGAATACAATACAAAACAAATTAGGTAAATTGAATTAATAGAATATCAGTTCTATATTTTTTAGTTGACGTACATTTTTTTCAAATTGCGTGTTATGTGCGGGATCCCCTTAAATATGATGCTCCATCAACCGATCACTACGACAGTATACACCGAATCAGCATTTGCAGTCGTATCTCCAAAGTGTTGGAATGCATTGCCAGCTCGCATCAGATCAACTGAATCTGAACCTTTATTTAAACGTAAAGTATATAACTATTTTATTTATTTATAACTGCATTATTTAATATTATTCTCGTTCTTTTATATATATATTGTACTTGTTATTGTTATTATATTTATTTATTTTCAAATTGTTATTACCTTCATTATTATTGTTTTATATGACGCCGATAAATATATGATGTTTTGTAGTCAATAAACTATTTAATAATAATAATAATAATAATAATAATATATTATGTATGAAATGTATTATGTAATATTCATTATATTTAGGAATTTCAATTCTAAATAAATAAATGTATATGGTTATGTAAGAATTGTTAATTTATTTTGTTTACTTTGTTTATTTATTATTTCAATATTAAAATATTATTATAATCAATATTTATATATCTAATAACATAAATAACGAACACATATTTAGTAAGTTCATTACAGTTAATTATAATTTAATGTATAAATTTAACTAGATAAAATATGAAGGTCATATGAGTATCGAAATAATATCCCATATGCTAATAATTATGTTAACTATTTGTTGTGTTATGTTAATTATATTTAAATAATTATGTAGGTCAATAATAACAGGTCATTTCGTAACGTATAATATAGTATATATACGTTAGTCTATACGAATTATGTATTGCATTTCACTAAGTTAAAATGTGTATACATATATATATAAATATATTAATTTATATTAGTACTTATAATTATTAATTTTATACAATCCTAATTCCCGTCATAGTTTGAATGTATGATCATTTTATAAATAGATAATATAATATAATATGTGGTATATATATGTAGTATACCAAAGATTTTCCAAAGGAAAGATATTGCATTCCCTATCTATCTCTAGTACCTCGAAATGTAAATTTAAAATGAAAATACAATATTAACAATTGATGGCGAAATAGTATATGAAATGTTAAATCATGTGATATTTTTATTTAAATTTCTTGTTTTCTAATTATATACATACATTTAAAATCATTACAATATAATACAATACATGTCGTTTTTTTTAATATTAGATGTATAACAATATATTTATCATTTATTTTATTTGTTTATATTAAATATAACTAATCAGTGTATTCTATTGTTATATAATTATATTATCATTTTAAAATCATGTAAATACATATTATAATACAATATACATGTATATTGTATATAATTTATTATTTACTATTACAATAAATATAGAAATGTCTTATTATCTGAATAATACCGCTAGATGGCAATATCGAATTATTAGGTGACACAAATATACACAAGTGCAATATCTTTCCTTTGGAAAATCTTTGAGTATACTACATATTACATATATATATATATATATATATATATATATATATATATATATATATATATGTATATATATATAATCCACGTGTCGAAATAATGAAGTATTTATAGTCACAATGTTCATATACGATATATATATATATATATATATAAGTCATTACAGTATATATTAAGGTATATGATATGTAATATACATAATATATGTATAACATATGATACAAATAATAAGATAATATATTTACCATTTTTATTTATATATTAGATTATTTAAATAAATTCTAATTATTTGATGCATGTATTATATAACTATAATTCATGTATGTTTACTTAAATTTAATAACAATTCACATTGTTTATTTATTATTTTAAAACTAAAATTGTATATTATTTGTATCCGCTATTTGTATTGTATTGTTAATTATTTTTGTTGTTATGCTAATTATATTTAAATCATTATTTAATCATTATTTGTCAATTTATATTGTTTATAACTAAGTTAGACATTATAACTAATATATATTTTATATTTCAAGTTCCCATATAACCATAATATACTGGAGCTACATGTGTAATCGATATCGTTTATATATAGGGGAAAGTCCCCGATTACCAACCCCATCCTAATACCGACCCCCCCCCCTCGTATCTCAGTAACTATTAAGCTGCGTTCACATATAGCGATTTTGCTCGCAAAATCGTCGAGACAGAATTTTGCAAACTATTTTGCAGCAAAATACTCAGCAAAATCGCAGCGATTTCGCCGGAGTGTTCACACCTAGCAAATATTTTCGTCTACGATTTTGTCGAACTTTGAACTTTGAACGTTACACTTGCGATAATACAATTATTTATTATTTCAATCATAAATTTATTTTATTATTATAAAATTTGATTTAAATAATTTGTTACGTTTATACTTAAAGATAATAGTCGTATAAATATAACATGACATTTTCTTTAAATTATAATGCATTTCATAAGTATAAGTATTACTCAAATTATAATAATAATAATGTTAATAATAGAAAAATTATAGCAAAATATTTATTAAGTGAATATTTTAATATAAAAAGAAATATAAGACATCCAGTGCTATTTCCTGCAACAGCTTGTTTTTAATTATTTTATTATAGTAGTCCCGATTCGCGGGATCCCATAAACATATGTGACTCTCGTAAAACAAGATTATATTTGATACTTTATTAATTTCTTCCGATATTTTTAATAATGCTTATTTATTGTTTATCAATAATTATAGAAAAGTCTTTGCGTTTGGACAATATTTTGCACATATAGCAAACATGTTTGCTATTCATTTTGCTGCAAAGTTGCTGCGATTTTGCAGTTATTTTGCACGTGAATGTTTTTTGCTGCAAATTTTGCATTTTGCATTTTGCAAATTTTTAGTGTTCACACCTGGCGATTTTGTTCGTCGTGATTTTTGCTGCAAAGTTGCTGCGATTTTGCAGCAAAGTTGCTATATGTGAACGCAGCTTTAGAGATATCAAAAATAATATATACACTAACTGTTAGTAATTTAATGAAAAATGTAAATAATTATTTTGTTTTTAATAATATTTAATCCTAAAATTGTTATTTGATAAAATGTGATATTCTGTTTTTACTTTTTAAATATTTGAATAATAACTTTTTTAAATTATTGTAAATACTTTATTATTTAAAAGAAAACTTAATACTGCGCATAATATTGTAGATCAATAAAATATTTATAAATATTATTAAAATAATTTAATTTTAATAACTATTAACCAATATATCTTAATTATAGCAACCCTTATGATTTTCTATTACAGACCCACTCAATTACCCTAATACCGACCCCATGTGATTTATTATATCCAATCAAAATAGGTCCGTATTTTACTTTAAAATATGTCGTAAGTTGTTTGTGTATCATTGATATAGATTTAGGATTCATGATTCCAGTTTATATACATACTGATTAATAAATAAATATTAAATAATAATATACACTATTTTAATATAATTACTATAAAGTTTAAATTTAAATTTAATATTACTATTAAAACATAAAATCAATACAAAATAAATTGCGTTTATATAATTAATTATATTTATGTATATCTACTATTTTTATTGGATATTATAATACTACAATTATTTATACCACGATTATTTTAGGGGGCCGGTAATAGGAGAAGGGGGTCGGTATTAGGCACATGTATCCGATTACCGACCCCCCTATTTATTATTGTAAATATAATTATATCAAAAATTTAAAATTGCTACATTGCCATAATATTACCCTATTTACAAAATTTCAAATAAATATATTTAATATTGAATACGTTATTACAAATAATCAGATAGGGGTCGGTAATCGGAGACTTTCCCCTATTTTACAAATGAAGTTATGTAATAATGTCCGAGTACAAATTCTAAAGTTACGTAACACTTAAACATTTCGTAACGTATACTATACGATATTATATACTCGTTATACTATACGATTATATCATTTCATTTCACTAATTAACATGTGTATAAATATATATATATATATATATATATATATATATATATATATATATATATATATGTATATATTAATTTATATTAGTACTTATAATTATTAATTTTATACAAACATAATTCCCGTAATAGTTTGAATGTATGATCATTTTATAAATATATAATATAATATAATATATGGTGTACTACATATTACATATATATATATATATATATATATATATATATATATATATATATATAATCCACGTGTCGAAGAAATAGTTATAGTCACAATGTTCATATACGATATATTTATATAAATCATTGCAATATATATTAAGGTATATGATATGTAAAATACATAATATATACACTTACATTTAAAAGTAAGAAGAATTCAATTTATTTTAAGTTTTAATTAATTTCTAAATATTTCGAAACTCTCATTTATCAAACCATGTATTTTTTATATTATATTTTCTATTTTCGATTATTTCAGTTTATTTTAAGTTTTTCACATATGAAATACTATAGAAATACTAGTGTATAATATTTGACCTAAATAAGTTGTCATTGATCAAATGGGCCATTCATTAACCGGGATACTTATATTGTTGTTTACCTCTAATCTAAATAAAATGCATATTTGAATGTTACACTTTGTGTACATCAATAATGAATGCATATATGCATTCATTATTGCTATTATTACATGCGATTATTGATTAACAATAATGATGACAAAGACCCAGTGACACAGTTAAAAAGGTTAATGTTAGGTAATATAGTCATGTGTGTATATGTTATTAGTAATACACGTAGGAATAAACGTACCTATATAGGTATTGTGCTAAATAATTAACCCTTTCTGATCAAATGAAAAGTATTAAGTATATATTACTGATATATATATAGACTATTAATATAAATTTAATACGTCTTTGATATACCCTATAAACACTTATAGTGTATATAACACATACATATATATATATATATATATATATATATATATATATACAGTCAAATCTCGATAACTCAACATTGAGGGGACGGAGTTTTCATGTTGAGTTAGCGAATATGTTGAGTTATCGGATGTATAAATTAATGACTTAATTAATGTTTTGTTCACATAAATGCATTCAAAATAGTACTCCTATGATAATATAATAATTGTAATTGTATTTTTACGTTTATATATTTATATCCACATATTATTAAATAAACCCATGTTGAATAATGTATATTGAATTATATTTGTTGAGCAATGTAGTTTTATTACATGTAAAAGATACGAATTCAACAACATATGTTTGTGATATTTTGATTTTTCATAAATGTTGAGTTATCGGATGTATATGTACCTGTAATGTATAGGCTAGGATCATAAAAACGATGTTGAGTTATATTTATGTTGAGTTATATTTGTTGAGTAATAGGGTTTTTGTTAACATGTAAAAGATACGAATCCAACCAAATATTTTGCGGATGTTGAGTTATCGGCAATGTTGAGTTATCGGCATGTTGAGTTACCGAGCTTCTACTGTATATATATATATATATATATATATATACGTAATGTATCGGCAATATTGAGTTATCG
>OZ025244.1:51641119-51668619 GCA_964019155.1 Osedax fenrisi | reverse complement strand
GCTTCTACTGTATATATATATATATATATATATATATATATATATATATATATATATACGTAATGTATCGGCAATGTTGAGTTATCGGCATGTTGAGTTACCGAGCTTCTACTGTATATATATATATACGTAATGTATCGGCAATGTTGAGTTATCGGCATGTTGAGTTACCGAGCTTCTACTGTATATATATATACGTAATGTATCGGCAATGTTGAGTTATCGGCATGTTGAGTTACCGAGCTTCTACTGTATATATATATATATATATATATATATATATATATATACGTATACGTATACGTATACGACGTAGGACCTACGACGTAGGTGTATATGAACATATTCCATGAATATTCATATTAATCGAAATTAAAATATTATAATTATTCTACATTTTAACAATTCTATATAATTCTCTATATCATTTCTTTTTCATTTAAACCATTTTATCTATTTGTGTTTAGTTCATTTTGTTATGGTACCTATTATTTATTTATAAATAATTAGATGATGATTTCTAAATTTTATGTCAAGTTCAAACAAATTATATTATTTTAATTGTATCTATGTAAACAAGAAGTAAAATAATATGTTATTATATTTTATATTTATATATAGTTTATTTGGAATTGCTTTAAAATGTAGGGTAATTATTTCGATAAGCTTTAGCTTCTACAAAACCCCGGGTGTAAATCAAAACTGATAATAATAATAATAATATTTGTATCACTTTTAAAATATGTAATTATAGTAGGGGAAAGTCCACTATTACCGAATCCTAGATGACTATGGGTAATATCTTATTCAATATTCAATATATTTAATTAAAATGTTATAAGTAGAATAATATTATGATAATAAATAATTTTGCTATTTTATATTTTGGATATAATTATATTGACAAGAATAATACCGACCCCCTAAATACTCGTGGTAGAAATAATTGTAATATTATAATATCCAATCACAATAGCAGAAATATATAGGGGAAAGTAACCACATACGGACAGTGCCAGAATACGGACACTATCGGTATCTCAGAAACCATAAATCCTACAAAAAAATGTTTAATGCATAAATATTGATAATTATATAAATAGTCTAAATAATTATTTTTTATTTATTAATTATTCAAAATAGTGCTGATATATCCAATAAACTGATTTTGTTATTACGTTTTAAAATGTATGAAAAAAATTCAACTTAAAACCTTCTCATGTATATACAAATGTACCAATATAAAAAATAACAATATTATACACATCAAATAAAATACTTAGATTAGATAAGCTAACATATTATAATAAACTAATATATATGCATAAACAATATTATAATCAATTACCAACAAATTTAACTAAAATACACAAAAAACATAATAAATATACTCTACGAACAAATAAAACGTATACTATACCAATTTCAAAATCAACAAGAACAATAAATAGTTTACTGATAAAAGGTCCAAAACTTTGGAACTTACTTCCAACAAATATACAAAATATAAAAAATGAAACTTTGTTCAAGAAAAGAGTACAAAATATGTTACTCAATGATGAATTATATTATAGATAAACTAAAAAATTAATGAATTTAAAATTAATTTAATAAAATTAACATATTAAAAAAACTAAAAAAAAATAAAATAAAAATATAAAATCTATATCAAATATATATGTTTGTATGAATTATTTTTGTTATTATTATTTTGATTTTGATTTTTGTAAAAGTTAAATGTTGTCTATCTACTGTATTTTATTTATTTATTATTATCTTTTATGTAAATACAAAATATATAGCTAACTATTATAATTAAACAATCACTGTTCCTGTCCCATGTATGAATAAATCACTGGCAACAACCCGAAAAGATCAAGGTCTTATTTTGAAGCCATTTGGAAAAGAAGAAAGAAACGAAAAAGAATAATAAATGAAAAAAAAAAAGAACGACATTAATTAATCCAATAAAATATATCCCTATATATCTATTATTAAAAATCAAAGCATTCTAAACATGATATACATAATTACTATATTTTTTATCAAATATTAATTAAATTATAATCATATATATATATATATATAGGTCATATAAATCCCTAATACGGAAACTCTATAGAGGACAATCTATATATGTCTTAATATCCCTATAAGGATATTAAGAATAACATAGGGCACATATGGCATATATGATATATGCTATAGGGTATAAATATATAACCAATCAGAGCGCAGCGTGTGAACTATTCTGATTTTAATAAAAATCACGTGAGTTATAATATTAATACTACCAATAAGGCCAAATATAATAATGTTATTATTTAGTTATTAACTTGTAGTATTAATTAATAAAATAATAAAAATTAATATATTAATTACTAATTAAATTATATTAAATTATTCATAAAATTAATTATAAATGATGTAATTGTAATTTATCTGATTGGTTCATAAGTTATAGTTTATCTAGTGGTATATAGGTTGTCCGTATTATAACACATGGTGTCCGTATTCGGACACGGATTCGGACACCCCCGTTATAAATTAAATAAAATATTAAAATCAAAATAATATCTACAATAGTATAATATTAATATATTGTAATTTTTGAATAAATTATTGAGTCCTAAAATGTTAAGACCATTTATTGTTAAAGTGTCCATATTAAGTTACACTTTCCCCAACGTAATAATTATTATACAATCATATATTGATATCAATTTATATAATGAATTTTAAATTGGATTAAAGTAACCGTGTAAGTGATAGTATGTCAGTTTTTAATATTTGACTTATAAGTTATAACATCAATACGAGAGTTCACTTTAAAATAACATATATATATATATATATATATATATATATATATATTGTTATTGTTAATGTTATTTTTATTTGGTGGAGTCCTTTCATCCCATCCAGGAACTTAGATGAAGTTTACACTTATAACCATATATGGCTCTAATGTCCCTTCGAAGCCGCTCTCATGTTAAGGCATCCATGGTTTTAACGAGAGCCGATAATTTATTTATACACAATGATATAAGATCACTTCTAAATAATATTTTAAGACCTATTTTATAATTTTAATTAATGGTCCGGACGAGGGTCGAAAACCGTGTCCTACTGCTTGTGTGTCTGACGCCTTAGCCACTGAGCCACACAGGCAGTTATAAATATATATATATATATATATATATATATATATAATATATATAATATATATATATATATATTATCAAATAATAATTATAATGAATATATAAATTAACAACTATTTTATTATCGATTAATTATAATTCATAATGTGTACGTTAAACAATAGTATTCACAAACGCAAGCAAGCCATTCTATATTTGCGTAGCACTTTATTATATCCATTAAATAGATTACATCTATTATTAGAGAGGGTATTATATAGCTAACACGCAAGAGTAAATAATTACCCCTTTGTATATGAATATGTTTTGATAGTTCAACCCTGGAATATTTAAAATAAACAATAATAAACATTAAAAATATAATATATATATAATATATATATATATATATATATATATATATATATATATATATATATATGTAAAAACAGGTGTTGATAGTTCAACCCTGGTATATTATAATAGATAATAATACACATTAACAATAGAATATGTATATATATATATAGATGATATCACGTGAATGGTATTTTTTATTATTGTTTTCATTTCGAATATATATAGGTTCGACGATCTACTTATATTAACGTAAACTATTATTAAAAAATGTCATAATATGTTTTCAATTTATTTATAAGATTTATCTCATACGATAATAATACCGAGTATAGATAGATAGATAGATCAAACGTTTATTGAATTACTGGTTATATATAAAGAAAGTTATAATTATATATAAACATATAATTATATAACATATATAAACAAAATATATAAATGTGATAACGGTAAGACAAAACGACACGATACAAAAAAACAAGAAATAAACGGAGAAGTAAAATAAAAATAAAACATTGGATTATACGAGCCGTTGAATTTAATTAATATATAATATTTCAAAATATTTAATTTTAAACACTGACATATATTTGTGTTAGCTCCTAATAGCACCCCATTAGTCACCGATTATAAGTTAAGATTTACATATAATAATAATGATAATAATAAATATTTATTAGAAGAAAGTTGTACATTTTTTTCGTATGAAGTATTTAAATTAATTATATTGTTATTTCCTCTAAAGGGCTTCAGATAAAGATCAATATCTTTTCTATGCTGTCGCCCAAATAATATAATTCTATAATATATAATTCTCAATATGTATACAATTCCTATATATGTATTATACCATATGTAGGTGACACTGTCTGGTATTTACTTTCATTGTTATATTTATTTATGTTATAATCTATTTATATTTATTAGTTATTGATATTTTAAATGATAATTTATAAATAATATATTTGTGATTTTATTATTTAGTAATTATTTATTAATTCATATTAAAATATATAATAAAGAATATTATATATATATATATATATATATATATTTATATATATATATTTAAATAATATTTATGAATAGGTTGATTTTTGTTTGTAATAACACAATTTGATAATTATCATCTATATATATATATATATGTATTACATTTTTCATAATTAAATTGTAAATTTTAAGAATCAATTTACAAAGAATAATGATTTGTTACTAATTACAATATTAAGTACTTCATTAATATTTTAAATGAATTTAAATATATTTAATATTAATGAAAATTATAATATTATATAAAAGACTGAAACAAATCTAATATTGATTAATAATAACTATCAACTAATGTAGGCGGTTAGCATATGTTATACCGTATTCGTATCTAGAGACATACCTAGTGCATTAACATTGTATACATCTCTATTTAGAAATAGTCTAGACTCGGTATCGTGTTTTCTCGGAACATATTACGAATATTGTATCTACGTGTATTGATATAAACAGAAGTTCTAAATTCTCGAAAATATATCGTCTGCTAGTTTTAATTTATGTAATACGATATGTATATATGTATATGTATGCATGTATACGATATGTATGTATGTATACGTAAATATATTATTAAGGGAATATCCCCATAGGGAACGCATTGCCTCCGTATATTTAGTGTTTCTAAGAATAACTTTTTTTGAATTTAAAAATATTTTGTTGTCATAAAAAAAAACTAAATTAGTATACTAATTTAGTTTTTCTATAGATAACTTCAGTACATTTTATCTAAACACTCATCTATATACAAAAATAGCAAATATATTATTCTGAGTAAAACGAATTTAAAAAAAAACATTTTTTTTAGTTGCGTCTCAAAGGTTAAATTTGACATGTGTATACAAGTGTATACATGTGTATACGCTGAGAAACGATCAAAAAGGACGAGTTGGGGGTTAAAGGTTACATTTGAAATACTAGTTAATAGTATATATATATATATATATATATATATATATATATATTGTGTGTAGATATTTGTGGGTTAATTAGTTTAATTGGTTTAGTTTTTCTTGCTTGTTTTTTTTTGTAGCTGCATTACATACCAAAGTGAGCCTATACATATTTATTTCGCATTTAAAATTTGACCTTTAACCCTCAACTCGTCCTTTTTTATCGTAACCCTTTACGCCTATAGGCGTGGCGATATATTCTTATCCAGTAGATTGACAGATGACTAATATCAAGATGTCGCCTCCTGGGAGGTAATAGCTATTCCTTAATTTTGCTGGCGTCATGAATGCTCGCTAGGTATACTACCTATTCTATATTTAACTATGACTCATCATATGATAACGCGCGAACATCGATATAAAATACTATAATCGATAATTAGATAATATAATATTGTATATAGTTTTTTATAGAGTTATTTTATTTTATTTGAATCGCTAATTTGATTATATAATAGTTAAAAATATTATAGTTATTTTATATGCATGCATTACTCGTATTCTATGTATACATATAGACATTTACATGTAAATATATAGGTTGAAATAGGTGGTCTTGTAAAAAAATTTACTGGTCACTGAATATTGAATATTTTTAATTAATTTTTAATATAATATATTCACAATATATAGCTATAATTTATAACTATTATTAAAAAATGTAAAATGAACCTAATCTATATTAAAAATAAGATAAAGTAAGTATTAATAATAATTTATTTAATTATGGCAATTTTACTATTATAATAACTATAGTTTCACATTGAGTATCAAATAATTAAAGTAATCAAAGTTAGTAATCAGATTACAATCCAACAAGTACTCAGATTACTATCATGTGGCTATGTATTGATGAGTATTGATTACGATCACAGATTACAATTCGATTACAATCATTGATATACATTTGATTATGAACATTGATTTACATCCCAGCAAACAGTAAGATCAGCATAATAGCAGCATAACAGCATATGATAGAGCCTCACATGTTTACATTGTGCTCTTATGCTACCATTATGCTGCTATTAAATGTATATTATGCTGCTATTAATTTAATGTCATGCTATAATAATAATAATAATAATAATAATAATAATAATAATAATAATAATAATAATAATAATAATAATAATAATAATAATAATAATAATAATAATAATAATAATAATAATAATAATAATAATAATAATAATAATAATAATAATAATAATAATAATAATAATAATAATAATAATAATAGCAGCATAATAGCAGCATAATGGCAGCATAATAGCATCATAACAGCAGTATAATAACATGCAAAAATAAAAGCAGCATAATAGACATTTAATAAAAGCATAATGGCAGCATAATAATAATAATAATAATAATAATTATTATAATAATAATAATAATTTCAGCGAGTATTTACTAGAAGATTATTCGGAAGATGTGGAATGGCATATATTAGTTATAGCGAACGTCTTAATTATCTTGGCTTACAATCATTAGCATTAAGACGCTTATATGCAGATTTAATAATGATATATAAACTAATTCATAATATATATATATTATAATATCTTAATACATATATGCGATATCGATGTATCTAATATACATGCAGTGACATGGCTAACGAGGTCAGTGATAGGTAATACAGACATATATATAGGTATATATACAGGTTCTTAGTAACACACATATATAGAGGTATTGTCCTAAATAATTGACTATGTCTGACCCATTGACCATTATTACTAATATATATTGCATATTTATTTGATATATGTATATATATATATATATATACACTTATATGTAGGTATAGGCTAATTATTATAAGACTAATCTTATATATTTTGCATTAATATATATATATATATATATATATATATATATGTAGTTATCTAAATGAACATATTATAATTATTCTACATTTTAATAATTCTATATAGGGGAAAGTCTCCTATTACCGACCCCTAAATGATTATTTCTAATAACTTATTCAATATTAAATATATTTATTTGAAATTTTGTGACTAGGGTAATATTATGGCAATGGATAATGTGGCTATTTTCAATTATTGATATAATTATATTTACAAGAATAAATAGTGGGTTCGGTAATCGGGTACATGTGCCTAATACCGACCTCTTCTCCTATTACCGACACCCTATAATAATCGTAGTATAAATAAGTGTAGTATTATAATATCCAATAAAATAGTAGATATACATAAATATAATTAATTATAACATGCACGCAATTTATTTGTTATTGAATTTATGTTTTAATAGTACTATTAAATTTAAATTTAAACTGTATAGTAATTATATTAAAATAGTGTATATTATTATTTAATATTTATTTATTAATCAGTATGTATATAATCAACTGGAATCATACATCATAAATCTATATCAATGATACATAAACAACTTACGACATATTTTATAGTAAAATGCGAATCTATTTTGATTGGAAATTATAAATCACATGGGGTCGGTATTATGGTAATTTAGGGGGTCGGTAATAAGAAAATAATATGGGTTGCTATAATTAAGATATATTGGTTAATAGATATTCAAATTAAATTATTGTTATAACAGTTATAAACATTTTATTGATCTACAATATTATGCACAAAATCAATTTTTCTTTTAATTAATAAAGTATTTACAATGATTTAAAAAAAGTTATTATTCAAATATTTAAAAAGTAAAAACAGAATATTACATTTTATCAAATAGCAATTGTAGGATTAAATATTTTTTAAAACAAAATACTTATTCACATTTTTCATTAAATTACTAACAGTTCATTTATATAAAAAAAATTGATATCTCTTATAGTTACTGAGATATGAGAGGGGGTCTGTAATCGGAGACTTTCCCTACTATTTATATAGCATTTTGATTTTATTATGTGTATATTAATATATATAGTCGCATAAATAACATTCACATGATATCATCGATGTAAATACACGTTTTTATTTACATCGATGCATGATATATATATATATATATATTCTATTGTTAAATTTATGATTGTTTATATTGATGTATACACCAGGGTTGCACTCTAGTCACCTACTGTGCTTCGTAGTCATAAAAAAGGGATACGTGCTCACTCGTGCATGTCTGCCATTGTGTATATATTCTAATAATAGATTTTAACTATTCAATAGAAATATTGCTATGCAAATATATAATATTGTATAGTATACATTCTATAGGAGTTAATGCCCTGTGCGTTTATTATTTAAAACCTATGCATAACTTATGCAGCATAATAATACGTTTATTGTAGATATATTATGTCCACGTTTATATTATTATTGTTATGAATTGAAAATATATATTAGTATTTAAATAGCTAATAATAATAATAATAGCGTATGCTTATAGATGTATAAGTCAAGTTGTACATACGATTTATTAAATTAATCGATATTATAATTTATTAAATATATTTATATAGATATATAATAAATATTATATATAATCTTATTTACGAGAAAACACTATCCATTATGAATACACTATAGTGCCTATATGCAGTATATAGGCAGTATATAGGCAGTAATCTGGCAGTACTAATGAAAACATCTACAGTTTATAAACATATACGTATATATATATATATATACATATTAATGATGTAATATAGGCAATTTGCTAGTTTAGTTAACACTAAATAGTGTTACTACATTTTGGCTATAAGGGAAAGTCTTCGACCACTACATAATTACTTATATTCAATTATTCAATATTAAATATATGTATTGTAATGTTTGTAATTAGAGTAATATTATGGCAATATATTATTGTGCAATTTTTAATTGTATATATAATTATTAATTGACAAGAATAAATTGGGGTGTCGGTAATTGGATAAATATGCATATACCGACCACCTGAAATACGTGTAGTGGATATAATTGTGGTATTTTAGTATCCAATAAAAAGAACATATATAAATAGATTGAAATTTAAATGAGTTATAAAACGCAGTAAATGTATATATATCATTGAATTTAAGTTTTAAAATTCTTATTAAATTTGAAATTAAACTTAGATATGTATATATGTTTTTATTAAAATGTAAATGAACTGATTATGAATATAACAACATTCACTAAAGAATCATTGCATAGTTTTATTGATTCTGTTAAAATGATAAACACTTTTAAAGTAAATAACCGATTTCTTTTTGTGGGTATTACAAATCACATATGGATACACATAGGGTATACCCACATAGGGTATAAGTATCTAAGTATTTAAGCAATTTAGGGGATCGGTAATTGGAAAATCATATGTGTTGCTATAATTAAAATATGTTGGTTATTTCATATACAAATTAAATTATTTTAATAATATTTATTGAAATTTAACTGATCATCAATAGTATACTATACTAGTATATATTATAATATACTAGACATATATGTCTAGTATTACGGTTTCTTTGAATTAATAAAATATTTACATTAATTTAAAGTGGTTATAATTAATAAATTTAAAATGTAAAACCATAATATATCACTTTATTAAATAAAGTTTGTAGGATTTAATATTCTGAAGAATAAAATACTTATCATAGTTACCATTAAATTACTTATATGTTATGAGTATGAAATGTTTTGATATATCTCATAGTTACCGAGATACCAGATGGTCGGTATTTGATGAATTTCCTACATATGATATACGTATAAATGTAAAATATAGATGTTTTATTATAAGTATATAGAAGTGTTGCGTATAGTTTAATTTTAAAATTTAAATGTTGATTAATATATTCATGAGAAATTTAATCACGAATGCCTAGTAATTGTTATATAGGTATCTAGGTATATAGGTATATAGGTAACTAGGGGAAAGTAACCGAATACGGACACTCTCGGTATCTCAGAAACCATGAATCCTACAAAAAAAGTGTAATGAATAACATATTTATAATTATAATAATAGTCTAAAAAAGTATTTTTTATTTTTTTATTATTCAAAATATTTCTGATATATCCAATAAACTGATTTTTTATTACGTTTTTAAATTTATGAAAAAAAATGTCAACTTAAAACCTTCTCAAGATTATACAAATCTATCGATATAAAATATAATATTATATTATTAAAAAATAAAGCATTCTAAAAATTGTATTTTTAATTTCTATATTTTTTATCAAATATTCATAAAGCATATATCTAGAGGTCATATAAGTTCCTAATACGGACACTCTAAATGTCTTAATACGGACACAATATAACTAATCAGCGCGCAGCGTATGAACAATTCTGATTTTCATAAACATCGCGTGCGTTATAATAGTAATTCCTCCAATAAAGATAATTCTAAAAAAATTATTATTTATATACTTAAATTGTATTATTAATTAAAAATAATAAAAATAAATAAATTATTAACTAATTAAATTACAATATATTTTTTATAAAATTAATTATAAATAACGTAATTGTAATTTTTCTGATTGATTCATCAATAATATATAGTTTATCTAATGGCATATAGGGTGTCCGTATTATAACACAGGGTGTCCGTATTCGGACATGGGTACCGAATACGGACACCCCGTTATCTATGGAATTAAAATAGTAAATAACATTTTAAAATTACAATAATATCTATAATCATATAATATTATTATAATGTAATTTTTTAATAAAAATAATGAGTCATCAAAAATTAAGACCATTTATTGTTAAAGTGTCCGTATTAGGTTACTTTCCCCTACATATAATTGTATACATAAAATATATATATATGCAATGTATATTAGTAATAATGGTCAGTGAGTTAGTTAGGATGAAGTATTTATGAATCAACCCATATATTCAATGCATATTACTAAGAACCTGTATACATATATAGGTATATATGACTTTATTATTTTTAAGTAACGTTGTTAACTAGGTCAGTGGGTCATTATCATAATTATTTGTATTCAATGATCACATAGTTTATTAAAAATGTAAATATATTATTTGCGTAAAAAATAGCAAATTATACAAAATAAAAACATGCAGACCAAATGTTTCCGAGAATATAGAACTTCTATATTTATTGTTTGTATCAATATATGTTGATACAATATTTATAATATTTTCCAAGAAAAACGACATTAGGTCTAGACTATAGTTTAGATCCACTATATAGTAGACTATATATATATATATGTAGTATAAATAAAGATGTGTTAACATTTAATTCTATATTGGGTCTATAGTATCTAGGTCTATAGACTATATAATATAGTTTAGAGGCTACACTTTGGACCATATAATGATATACTATATATGATATACTATATATAGTATTGATGTAGTTGTGTTCAAATGTAATGCATTAGATACATAATCACGTATGTACATAACCTATTATTATATACTATAGTTAATAATAACCCAACTAATTTAAATATGAAAAATATCTTCACAAATTTTTATATTTATATTATCATTATCAATAATATTACATATATATCGTTTATGTATATGTGATATATATTAATTATATTATTATAATTATATATATTTTTAAATATAAAATATATTATGACATTTTTATAATAGTTTATTTATTATTATTAACATAACTATTATCTATTATCCATTCAAATTGAAAACAATAATACAAAATAATATTCAAGTAATAATATGTATATATATATATATATATATATATATATATATATATATATATATATATATATATATATGTAATTTAACGTTATTATTGTTTATTATAATTATTCCAGGGTTGAACTATCAAAAAATATGTATATACAAAGGGGTAATTATTTACTCTTGCGTCCAGTCATATAATATTGTCTCTAATAATATATTTAATCTATTTAATGGATATAATAAAGTTATATGTTAATGGATATGTATTATATTTTTAACTTTATTATTGTTTATTATAAATATTCCAGGGTTGAACTATCAACAAATATTTATATACAAAGGGGTAATTATTTACTCTTGCGTTCAATCATATAATATTGTCTCTAATACTATATGTGATCTATTTAATGGATATACTAATGTGGTATGAACATATAGAGTGAAGTATGCATGTTTGTGAATACTATGTTTACATATTATGAATTATAATTACTCAATAATAAAATACTTAATGATTTATATGTGCATTTATAATATTATAGTTATTAATTGATAATATATATATATATATGTATTGTTTTAAATAGATAATTATAATGAATAAGTCCATTTTTTAAAATACGTAGGTCCAACGTATATGCAGGATAATATCAAATACATATTACATTTATATTAGTAATAATAGTCATTGGGTCAGAAAGGGTCAAGTATTTAGGTCAATACCTCTATGCGTGTAATACTAAGAACCTATAAATAAACGTCTGTATTACCTAACATTAACCTTTTTAAATGTGTCACTGGGTCATTTTCATAATTCTCTGTAATCAATAATCGCATATTTTATTAAAGATATGCATCCATTATGTGTGTACAAGAAAGTAACATGATCACATGATCACATATGTGCGCGTGTGTGTGTGCGACGCACACTGCTAGTGTGTGTAATGTTGTTTAGTAAACATAAGCATAATGCACCCGAGCAATGATTGGTCCATTTGATCAATGCGTCATTACATTAGGTCAGATTATATACACTCGTATTACTATGAAAAACTTCATACAGGATATACAATATACATCCTAATTATGTCATTAACCAAATAATATATATATATATATATATATATATATATATATATATATTTAATCATAAATAACGTTAATTTAAATATAACATATTATAATGTATATACTATCCTGATATTATAAACACATAATGCATTCATACATAGTTTATATGTTATAATTATACATATATTAAACTTTTAAGTGAAATATTTTTATAAAACCATACCTATTATCTAATACATTACTAAAGTATGGATGATATTTATAAATAGTCAATTTTATATGTATCTATATAGATAACTTATAATTTAAAATCATATGATAATGAATTTTCCTTGGCCTGTCCATATAAAATACAAAATAAAGAATTACCTGAATAAATTATACGTATCGTATATAATATGGTTATTAGTAGTTATTAATATAATGGTTAATTAAACTGGTTATATAACACGCGTCAAATATGAGTAGCTAATCGATATGTTACCTACAGAAATGTGAGACGACAATGTTATTTTTGGGAAATTCTTTTATGTATATTAGGCTCCTATATGAGCCTATATATAGGAGACTAATATACTATAGGTTTTACTTGTGAACAAAAACAACCTTAGTAGGTATAATGCGATGAATTTGAAATCATAATAAATAGTAGACTTTATTGATTAATGAATGTGTAGTGTATTAATAATTATTTATTTCATCGTATAAAGTTATTTAACTTAACTTGGACGACAATTAAAATATAATAGATATACTTTGTTTCAGCTAATCCGAATTTTGTAAAATTATAAGATACATTTCTAACCAAATGACGAGAGAATATCACATAATGATTATACCGTATGCCGTGTATGAATTCTACTGCTACATTAATACTCCAGATAAAAGTTAGTTATTTTTAACAACTCATCAAGTTAAAATATCAGCACATAAATCGTCGGTAATGTCATATAATGACATTACAATGTTATATATATATATATATATATGTTGTGTATATACTATAGTGTACGGAGAGGTTTGGATGGATGTATTATATTAAGCGCGCGAGACGCTATAGGCATTATATATCTATATAGATAATATCTATTAGATATATATAGCGAGTAATCAAAGATTTTGCGAAGCCAAGATATAACACTCCTTATGCATTCAACGTAATTTAGTAATATCCCCAACCGCTGCTAGCAGTAGTATCGAAATCACTGAAATAGATTTAGGTTCGGCTCTGTGTGCATGCAACAATGTTTTCATTGCTCTATTAAATTACATGCAATATAAATTAGCTTTTACTCACTAAATATATACTTATAGCATTTAAAACATACATATCATATTTGTTTGTTATATATTAGTAATGAACACTTAGTTTTCATCATATACATATTAATTTAAAGCATATTATTTAACATTTTAAAAGTGTATAGTTAAATACGAATTTACATTATAAACAACGCATAGTTCCTAAAAGTAACCCGCTATAGGTGGCACCAGGGTATTTTGTATACAAATTCGAATTACACGATTTCGCGTAAGTGTTATATCTTTCCTTCGAAAAATCTTTGGAGTGATGTTGTCGAGTTATCTCTGTATACGTTTATATAACTAATGTACTCATATACACTACCTTTATATACCTAATTTACCCTTATCTCCATAACCCCGATGACGACGAAGACGACCGGCTTTTGGAACGCTCCAAAAACGAAGTCGACACCGTAAATTAATTACATTAATTATTATTAGTTGTATTGGCACGCCCCTTAACATATTGTGGGCGTGACATCTGGGATTGTTCCAAGGTGAACTTGACTTTGAGTTACGCGTTCGAAGCGAAGAGACGTCTGTTAATCGAATATCGACGACGACCACGAGGGAGAATTGCAACTGAATAAAACTGATATTAAACAACGAACAGTCTTGACTCAACATCATTACATATATATATATATATATGTATATTTAATAATGTATCCATTATTATATATTCGTATGTAATTATATCTATTGATATATGCATATAATATTATTGTATATTATATATATTATATATATATATATATATATAACTATATATAACTATGCGTTTTTACCCCCCATTATTACCCTCATAAGTGGTATGATATATCACTATAGTCATTGGATCATTATCAGGGTTCATTGTAGTAAGTAATTACAATTCAATGATTGTACACAAGTTATTTACGTTTATAAATAGCGTGCGCTCGCAATACAATAGGCAAGTTATCAGACTATATGTGTACGGTTCCAAGAACAATGAAGTGTTCTATTTATTTGTGACCTAAATATATTCAAATGTTTATTATATGTTCTGGGAAATACAAAATGGAGACTAAAAAAAGTATAAATAGTGAAATATATTTAGTTTTTTTTCATTAGCAGAACAGTATACATAAGTGAATTAGTCAATATTAGTGAATAATTTAAATCATAATTTTCCTACATTAAATATGAGAAATACCTCCAAGTGAGTCTTTATTTTAACTATTCCTAATATATTCATTTTTTATATTTTATAATTAATTTAATTTAACAATTCATATAATATATTACTATTAATAGTAGGTATATATATATACACTATTTACTATATGAAATAATATAGTGTATATTGTAGTGTATATACTATTCTAGTGTATACATTTTATAGGTATATAGATATACCTATAAAATGTGAATTTTAATTTTTAAATAATTAGTTAACTAATAACCTAATAATATCAAATAGAATGTATAAGATGTGCGGGGAATTGGGAACTCATCATCTTAATAAAGCTATGCCTAAACTAAATGTTCCTATGTTGGAAGAAGCTTGTCATAAATATCTTCAAGTACAGAAACCTTTGTTATCTGAGCGTCAATTTAAGAAAACTTCTGTAATTGTTAAGAACTTCATTTCTAATGAAGGAAAAGGTACATCTATTTAATATCATTAATTTAAACATTATATTATATCACTTTTATATATTATTATATTATGTTTCAAAGATAATTTGTATCCAATTTATAATATAGTTAAATCATATGTATATGTATTACTAATGTATTATTAATATATAGTTTTACATTCCGCAATGATGGACCACACAAAACATCTACCAAATTACATACACAACTATAATCAAGATCTATATTTACGTAAATCTACTCCCTTGAATACTGGACAAACTGTACATTGCACTGCAGAACTTGACACTATACATGAACAAAATAGACAGGTTTTTATTATTTTTTTTTTAATTAATAATTATTATGAAATTATAAAACTAACTAAGATTTACAAAATTTTAAATATATTTAATTATAATATATAACCTTATAAGGTATTACATTAGTATTAATATAACTATAATACTTAGTATAATCAAATAAATATCATAAATAATTAAATATTATTTTAACAGGATATCAGGTGTACAAATATAATAATGAGCATTTTAGAAGTATCAAAGACAATCAATAATGATACCTATCCACCTATACTACATCATGCGAATGCAAATCTAACTAAAAATGATAACTTTCTATCATTATTGGCAAGTTTACCTCCTATGGAAGCATCAAAAATGGCTTCAGCTTCTGGAATAGTTCCTTTATCTATGGAACAATACAAGTACTTTTTTCAAACTGTACGATTACCAGGGTTAGTTATCTATAATTCTTTATTATTTATATTAATTATTTATATTATTTATTATTATTATATATTATTTATTTTTATTAATTATTTATTTTAGCATATATAACTATATAAATATACTTATTATTAATTTAAATAATATTATTTCAATATTAAATATAAATCATCATTTTAGAACCGAGAAAGATAATATATTACATTATGAACATTCAAATCATGTGGTTATCTTAAGAAAGGGACACGTTTATAAAATTGATGTAATTCTATCAAATGGTTACTACTTATATATTTTAATATATTATTATTTAATTAATTCGATATACTATTATACTATTAAAATGAATATACCTAATAATTTGTAAATATCTAGGTGAAATAATAGATGCTAGAAGTCTCCACGGGGCTATTTGTGAGATAATGAAAGATAACAGAGATACGCCAAATTATCCGGTGTCTTATGTAACCCACGGAGATAGGCCAATTTGTGTAAAAGCTCGTCAGTTATTGGTAGCGAATAAAGAAAACATCGATAAATTAAATATAATCGATAGTGCCAGATGTATTGTTAATATTGATGATTACGAGCCTTCTAATGATACCGCTAAGTCAGACTGGATGTCTTTTTACGGTTGCCCTCATAATAGGTTATTATACACATATATCACATATATATTTAATGACCAGACATTTATTATAAAATTGTAATGAATTATAAATATAATTATCATTTATTATGAATTATAAATATAATTATCATTTATTATAAGAATTTTTAAAATATAATTAGTAATAATGTTTATTTATTGTAGATGGGCAGATAAAACGATGTATATATCTACAGATAAGAAAGGAAATGCAACAGTGTCATGTGATCATGCTTATACTGATGGTAATTATTATTTACTATATTTACTAATAGATCATAAGAATGTTATTAATAGGATATTATTCTATACAATAATATATTTAAAATATATTGTTTAGAATAAATAAATAAAATTAAAATTAAATTAAATTAAATTAAATAAATAACGAATACTATATTACGTAATCAGGATCTCAATCTTGTCACATCGCTGGATCAATATGGTCACAAGCTGCACAGAAACATTACATTAAACATGATGAACTTTCATCTGATAACAATAAAGATTACTCGTTGACTCGCTTAGGTTTGTACTCAAATATAAAATTAATATAGTACAATATTTTTAATAATTTATTTATTAAAATGATTGTATTAATAACATTTATATACATTTTCTATTATTAATACTTTCACGTATATTTAAATTACAGACTTTACAATATCGAGAGAATTAGAAAATTTAATTAACGAAATAAAAAAAAATTATGTCAAAAAAGCAGACGATATTGATATTTCCCTCATGGAATTCGATACTTTTGGTAAAGATCGTGGATTTAGTAATGATGCATTAATGCAAATAGCTGGACAAGTTAGTAATATTCATATTTATTTATTAATTAGAATACCTAATGTAATATAACATATTGATCATTTATATATTATTTTTATTTGATTTCTTAGTTATATCAAAAATTGATAAAAAGTATTAAGTTAAATAATTATATAATTATTTAATATTAATTATGTTATCTATATAATATTAATTATATTAATTATATAACAGTTGACAACATTTCGAATCCATAAAAGAATTATTTCGACGAGGCAACCAGCCTCACAACAACGTTATTGTCACGGAAGGATTGAATATTTACGCCCCGTCACCATGGAAATGAAGAAATTAATCGAATCTATAGAAACGATAAGTTCTCGTGATGAAAACGATGATAAATCTATTGTTTCTGGAAGTATTAGTCACTACAAATTAAATGAACTTCACTCTATGGTATACGATTGCAATCAAAGTCATCGACAATTGATCAAGGACGTCAATTTAGGTAACTATAGTAACATTATTTTATGTAATTAATATTTCTATGAAGTTATCTTCAGATTATTCGTTAAGTTTAATAAAGTATTAATTTAATATATTTTATTATTCAAATAATAATAATTATTAGGATAGTAATTCTAATCCTACAATTAAAGGAAATTCTCCTGAGAAATATATACGATCTCTGGAATCAATGGCATCGAATCTAAATCTTCCAGTTCCACAAATATTCAGTGATCCGTCGTATCGTCAATTAATAGATATAGAAATGGCTCTTACTCCAATTCCTATCATGAATGTTATAAAGAATGCATACTTTGGTCCATATAACAATAAATCTTGGAATGTTTGTTAGTATACTAAAAATATATATATTTTACATTGATTAATAAAATTAAAAATATTTTTTACTTACAATTATTTAATGTACATTATGTACATTATACAATGTATAATATACATTATATACATTATATATAATACATTATTTAATTATATATATTAATTCATTAATTATTTAACAGCATATATTTTAAAAGAAGGTAAAAGGAAAATAGCAATCCAAGCAAATAAAACCTGGGGAGATGTACATCTATTCAAAAGAGTTTACGAGAAATCTTTAAACGATATCAAATATATTGTCAATTCCAAAAAACCAAATATGTAAATTTTAACTAGTTTTATTGTATGATATGTTATTAAAATATAATATCAATATTATAAATATAACTATATATATATATATATATATATATATTAATTTTACATGATATACCTACTTATTTAAACAAAAATTATATAGACCACATTTGTAAATTTTACATATTTATTTTATATCTTATTATAATATACGTATACGTATATTATAAAACTATATATATATAGTATTATAACATACGTCATACGTTATATAATAATATCAGAATTGTATATAGTATACTATGTGTATGTGTAATAATATATTAGTATTGTATATAGAATACTATATTTAGGTTAAATTATATTTTATTATTTTACATTATACCAGTATTGATACGAGTATTTACAAGTAAACAAACAACTATGTATTATGTAATACTTGAGAGTATTATACATTGTAATCAATTATTATTATAAAATATATTGATATATAAATAAATATATTCTTGATTTTATTTTACTCCGATAATAAATCATATAAATAATAAAATGTGTTTTATTACTTTAATAAATATAGATTTATTAACATATATGTTAGAGTAACTATAATATAACATGTCTTATATATATAAATAAAATAATATATACAATTTATTTATATCAAAATTATAATTATAAACATATATATGAGAATTAGTAATATTTAATTAATTAAAATTAAGTTATTAATAAAATATATAATAAAATAATTTCATATTAATATTATTATTAAAAATGTATTTTTACTCTACACTGTTAAAAATCTAATTTTGTCTAAAAGAACTATATATAGTTATATATAATGCTATATATAGCATTGTACTATAATACTATAGTATTGAATAATATACATTGAATAATGTAATGATACATTTATTTTAGCGAGATCTATCCATACACAAGTATAAGTAATTTGATAATAAATAGTTCACAATATATATGTATATATTACCTTACTTACCAGGTCGAGCTTACTCGGCATTCTAGGACACGTTTCTTCCATTCATCAACATTATCCATCAAGTTTATCAGCTCTTCCACTTCACATTCAGTATATCCTACCATTTCATCTACGAATGTCTTAGCCGGTGTTCCGGGTTCAGTTTTTTGAGAGTCTAGATTTCCATATATTAGTTAACTGGTTTAAAGCAGACCAAGATATTCCAATTCTGACATTTATATCGTGTTCTATCGTGTTCTGTAGATTCGATATAGCTACCACGGTATTTAAAATCGTTAACTTGCTTTATCCTTGCTTTTATTCTGGCTATAGCTAGTATACTCATTACATCTCGTATAGTATTATGTTGATTGAATCTATACATGAGTAGGAATTGAACCTATACTCAGTTTTATCGACATTAATGTGGAGTCCAATTTCTTTAGCCGACTTTTCTATGCTATGTAATAGTAAATTTGCTTCTCTTAGATTATTTGTAGTGATGGTAATATCATCTGCATAATTTGCATCTGTTATGTTGACTGCAGGGTATATTGTGCTCTTTCTTTCAGTAATTTATAATCCTAGTTATGTATTACAATCAATGGATTTTCTAAGTACGTAATCAAGGCAGATAATAAACATGAATTGTGCGATAGTATCTCCTTGCAGAACGCCGGTTGTAATCTTATAGAAAGGGGTATCTCCTTTAGGTGATCTGACCATAGCACGAACGTTAATATATAATATCATTATCGCGCTGACAACTTATGTTGGTATTCCATAAGCGAGAAGTATGTCTCTCATTTTATTTCTGTCGATTAAATCGAATTCTTTCTAAAAGTCAATAAAAAGCAATATGGCGCGGTAGGTTCTTGGCTTTTACTCCTTCGATTATATGCCGTACAGTTAGTGTTTGAGCGGTTGTGGATCTTTTAGTTCTGAAACCATTTTGTTTTTTTTCTAAGAATAGGATCAATTTTCGGTCTTATTCTATTTGATATCAACAAATTGTAGATCTTCGCGGCAATTGGTGTAAGTGTTATCCCTCTGTAGTTTTCAGTATTGGCTAGGTTTCCTTTTTTGGAAACGGTAGTAAACATCCTTCGTTCCATCTCTGTATAGGATCCTGATTATATACACTTTTGGAGAAATGTAATAATATGTCTTTAAATACTTCTAGCTTCCAGACTTCCGCTGATATTTTATCTATACCTACAGCTTTACAATTCGTAATGCTTCTCACGGCCTTATCGATTTCATCAGAAGTGAAAGGTCCTTTATTTATGTCTAATTCACAGTGTACAATTCTTGATTTTTCTTCATTTTCTGTAATTCTTGGGTATACCCAATAACTCTGTACAATATTTGTGCTATAGTTTAACCCGTTCTTCATCATTTTTCGCCTTAATCTTTGATATGTGTGAGTGTTTTCTCCCACTTGCCTCATATACTATTTGCCATGCTATTGCTGATTTTTGGTTTCTTACAGCACATTGTATTTCATCTATCTTTATGTATTCAGAGGGTTCTTATCCATAGGAAAGCTCAAGTTCTTTTTGTGCTCTCTTGAATTTTCTGGTATTTTCCATTGTTGAGTGTGAATCTCTTTGTTGTGATGTTTCTTGTAGTTTCTTTTGCTTATTGCATATATCTATAGTTTCCCATGGTATTATTTTCTTAAGCTTTGGTTTAAGTGGTATTATGTTTTTAGCTATTTACTTAGTATTTACTTATGCAGTTTCGAAATTGTGTACGATGTATTTGCAGTTAGTGTAGAAGAATTGCTCTTGAATACTTCGAACCTGTTTTTTACTTTTATAATGAATTATTTTCGTAATTCAGGGTTATTCTTTAGGCTGCTCCAGTCATAAGGTTTGTTATTTTTATTTTTCTTCTTATTTTCTCTGAATATTATTCTTATTTGAGCTGAAACAATTCGGTTGTCAGAGGCGAAAACAATTCTTTGCACTATTTTTCCATTTTTTGTTAATGATAACATAGTGGATTTGTAAGGTGCTAGAGTTTGGTGCTTTATATGCCCATGTCTGACCTTGTCTTTTTTGGAAATGTGTATTTAGGCATAATAGTTTATTTTTGATAAGAAGATTTTTAAATATTTCTCCGTTTCTATTACTGTGTTGATGATAGGATAATTTAAAACTACCGTTTTGTCCTAGATGGGCATTAAATCGCCCCCACTTATCAGGACGTTTGTTTCGGTACTTGTCTAATCAGTGATGATAGGTCTGAATAGAATTTGTCGGCATTATATTCATTGCTTACATTTGTCGGGCTGTAACAGGATAATACTGTCATTTGAGGGTTTCCTTGAAAGCTTGTTACCATAATACGCGGAATTATCATCTCAACACTAGATATTGTATTATATGTAATCTGATTTACTAACATTCCGATTCCGCCATTTGAATCATTTATTGAGTTTATCCACGCAGAACATGTCAACAGTATCTAGTTTTAAAACCTTTGTTCTCTTATTAGTATATCATCATGAATATATATGTATTATTGGATGCATATAATGTCCTGTTTTGTAGTCTCAGTTAAGATGATGAGTTCATAGATTTGTCCTTGTTTTTGAAACATTTGCCTACATTCATAGTTCCGATAATTAATATCTTATTTGTATTCAAGAGTGTATTGGTTTTCTCAGTAGTTAATTTTACGACTGCAACCTGAGATGGAATTGCAGGACGCGCTCCTTGTTTGACCGCGCAACGAGCCATGCGGCATGAATGTTGGTTTTGATTTTGTGTCATAGTTTGATTTCAATGGCTGATATAGCAGATGCGGTCGCCACTCCATACAACTGCTAGCAGTATTCCTCAGAGAAATGCATGTGGAAGTAAATTAAGTTAACCTTACCACATCCAGCACCCTGCTTCCGATACATTGGCGTAACCCTGCACGGTTGGATTCTGATATCCGATACCTTGCCAAAGAGTGTCCATGACTTTGTCCGGCACTGGTTATTAATTCACAGTTAGACATTATTTCTAATGGCCGTACCCCTATCCGCAACCTCGGGGAGCCGCTAGTAGGGTGTTATCATCGTCATATGGGTGTTATCATCACCACAACTATATACATATATATATATATATATATTTATGTATTATTATTCTATAGAGTATCCATAATGAATTATAATAAATATATAGTATAATATATAGTATATATACTATACTCATTCTTATAGTAAATAAAATATAATAAATAATATTAATTATATAAAAACTAACCTAAAATAGTTAAATAAATATATAGTAGGACAATATATATAAAAGATATATAAGATATAATATAAATTAAAGAAGACATCAGTTATATTCAGTATTTAGTTATATTCAGTATTTTCGAAATATAATTATATTTTAATATTCTAGTAAACGTATTTATTTTATAGATTGATTTAATAGATTTAAATTTGTTTTCAAGAATATTCAATAAAAAAGGATCATTGTAAGTTATGCAAAAAAAAATATATTTAAACGGAAAGACGGAATAAAAAATTTAAAAATGTGCCTTTGACTATATATTGTTTAATAGAGAAAATAGTATTGATAATGATTGTTATAAAATTATTAATAATACTAAACATAAATTAAGAATATTTAATTTTACAATATTATTAAATTTCAATATTTTCAGTATTATTTCCTATTTATCTGTATTACATCCATTTGAAATATTGAAAATATCTCTAAAAACCTTAATTTGTATAATTAATATATTTACATTATATGTATCCTAAACCGGATATTGCGGGTTCAAGTTCGAACTTTAACCCGCAGATCAAACAGATCCGCCGGGGGTTTATTTTGTGGACATTTGTCGAGAGTTTAGTGGATCTAAACAAAGAGCGAGTCTTGCAAATTCTCAGATTTCAATGACAAATTAAATACTGAGATCAAAAACCAGAACAGACTGATGAAGGCAAAAAGAGATATTAAGATTTAAAATGTCTCAATTTTATGCCGAAACTACATGTTAAGATATTATATGTAGAAATCATCAAAAAATAATAACCCTGTGGTAATTGGAAACTAATAACCTGTTCAGCATGGGAAAACAGTTTACATGCTGTTACAGGTGGAATTGGTCTACTCGTTAATTCGAGAGGATACATTATATAGAGACATCTCTCTCTATAGAGATAATACTATAGTATTGAAATTATATCATCAAAAATAATGATGGCCACTTTCAATGGAAATCCAAAAACCACTATAATATCATGCTATATCAAAATAAATGTTAGCGAAGAAGTTGAACAATTCTATTTGGAATTGGCATACCTCATAAGACAGATACCCAAACACAATATGCTAGTAATAGGAGGTGATTTCAATGCACAAATTGGTCAGCTAAAGAATCAGCTGAGTTCTCCTAGCACACAAATACTAACATAAATGGAAATATGTTTCACAACTTCATAAATGAAAAAAACCTATATGTTTATATATCCACTTCCAGAAAAAGATGAACAATTATGGATACATAAAGCACCAAATAATACATATATGTATAGGCTCAACTTTATTATTAGCTTATAAATAATAAGTGGAAAAACAGTGCAACAAATTTCAGAGCATATAATTCGTTTATTAGTGTAGCATCGGACCACCGCATTGTAACAGCCAATATACAACTTACACTATAAGCTAATAACAAGAAATCATGTAGAATAAAGCCGTATGACTGGAGTAACCTAAACAAAATGCCGAAATAACAAATAAGTTTATAATCGAAGTTAAAAACCGTTTCGAAGCTCTGCAGAATATTGAAGAAACCATATCAGACAACACAGCATACACCTATAAGTGTATATATAGGTTAAGTATACTTTGATAATGCATACAAAGAACCATCTGCTAAATATATATCCTTGAAGCCAAAACAGAAGAAAAGGTCCCCAATAGAAAACCATGAAATCTGCCAAAAACGCAATGATTTACGCAGCAAAACTTAAAGATTCACAAATATTTTCTTAAAATCATTCAAAATTTAATAAAACAAAAGAAGAATTTACTTCTGCATATGAGGCAGAACAAATTAAATATGTCAACAGAAAAATCAAAGATATCGAAATAGCAGCAGCAAACAATCAATCTTCTATAGCATAGAAAATCGTAAATTAATTAAGTGATAGAAAGAAATTGAACAGCACAAAACTAAAAGCATCTAACAATGGAGAGAGAATCAAACTATGGCATAACCATTTCCAAGAACTTATCGGAAGTTCAAGTAACATAACTGATGATGACTAGATACTATAGTATCTAGTGATATACCAATACATAATTAGTTGAATGTAAAAAAGGTCTGTTCACTATACAATAACTTAACAATGCAACTAAAAGAATCAATAATGGCAAAGTTTGTGGATTAGATGAAATCCCAGCTGAAGTGTGGAAACTGTCATAATTTAAAATATATTGCTAAATTTCTGTACCAGCGTATATTCTCAAAATCAAATAAGAAGATGGACTTAAAGATGTATTTTACCGTTCCCGAAGAAATGAGACATTTCTCAGACCAGCAATTATTGAGGAATTACCCTATAGGGTAATAATACGTTATAACGTCCATTGCAACAATTTATAATTTGATGCACCTAAATCACATAAGACCAGAAATCGAAGTTATCCTACGGACAAATAATAACGGTTTCCGCCAGAATAGATTAACTACAGAACAAATATTGACAATCTGGCGTATAATTGAAGGAGTGCAGTCAAATAATCTACCGGCCACATTAGTATTTGTAGATTTCGCCAAATCATTTGTTTCGATACATCGCGGTAAAATGAAAAATATTCTCTCTGTGTATGGAATACCCAGTATAAGTAGTTATGATACTCTATCAAGATACAAGATCAATGGTTAAATGAAGATACACCATACCTCGAGATTACTACTACCCAATGGTGTATTAAAAGGGATACACTTGCACCTTTCCTTTTTATAATATGTTTAGACTATGTCTTGAGAAAATCACTAGATGATAACAAACATCTCGGTCTCACCATAACAAAAACGAATTAGTGTACTCCTTTTTGGATGTCGGCTATAGCCGATATCCTGAAATATACATAACGTATACTGATTATGCTGCTGATTTAGCCATCACACCAGACAATGTTAAAGATGCAAATATAATGATACATAAAATCGAAGATGTCTCGACTGAAATAAGATTACGTGTAAACGCAGAAAAAATGGAATATTGCTCTCTGAACCAGAAACATAATAATGGTATAAAAAGTCTAAAGGGTAAGATCACCAAACAAATACACGATTTCAAGTATATTGGAAGATGTGTCGCATCTACTGATCATGACGTCAATATAAGGATATAGGCCAGGCATGAGCCACACAAAACAATATAACATAAATTAGGAAATATAATCGATCTGTAAAGCTGAAGACACATTTCTTTAGGGCCACTGTCGAATCGATCCTTGTAAATGGTCTCATCACGTGGACATTAACATCTTATTTAGTGAAAATATTGATGGAACATATACAAGAAAAAGAGCGCTTTAAATAAAAGATGGCAAGATTATATATACGTAGACGTATACGTCTAATATTGAATATATGGAAATATCCCGAAAATAACGATTAAAATTAGAGAACATATATTGCGTTTCTCGGGACATTGTTGGCGACGCAGATAAGAACTGATCAGTGAAGTGCTTCTATGGGAACCTCTACATGGACAACAACAACCTAGACAGCCGCAGAAGACGTATACTGCGCAACGTATAGACGACAGCGGATGCACTACAGATGAACTGAAGACGGCGATGGGAGACTGTGGTGAATGGAGAAAACGTGACATTCTATGCCGAGCAAGCTTGACCTGGTAAGTAAATATATATATATATATATATATATATATATATATATATATATATATATATATA
Organism: Osedax fenrisi; assembly: GCA_964019155.1. NCBI lineage: Eukaryota > Metazoa > Annelida > Polychaeta > Sabellida > Siboglinidae > Osedax > Osedax fenrisi. The sequence continues at coordinate 51,641,252 of OZ025244.1, read as the reverse complement.
TATATATGTAGTTAACCATACAGTATTACAATAATGTATATGAGGTATAGCTCTATAGAGCTATATATTATAAATTAATTGTAATGTTTTTATAGTAAGCGAATATTTTAATTTGTGTATAATCGATACAACT
>OZ025244.1:51623197-51640919 GCA_964019155.1 Osedax fenrisi | reverse complement strand
CCCTAATACGGACACTCTATAGATGTCTTAACGACAGTGTCCGTCGGACACCCTGTAACAATCAGCGCATAGCGTGTGAACTATTCTGATTTTCATAAAAATCGCGTGCGTTATAATATTAATAACACCAATGAAGTTAAATCTAAAAATATTATTAATTATAATACTTAACTTGAATTATTAATATATAAAATAATAAAAATTAATAAATTAATTACTAATTAAGTTATATTAAATTATTCATAAAATTAATTATAAATAATGTAATTGGTTCATCACTACTATACAGTTTATCTAGTGGTATATAGGGTGTCCGACGGACAGTGTCCGTATTATAACACAAGCTGACCGTATACGTCATATTAGGACATGGGTACCGAATACGGACATGGGTATCGAATACGGACACACTGTTATCTATTGAATATAAAGATTAAATAAAATTATAAAAACGCAATAATATCTATAATCATATAATATTAATATATTTTAATTTTTGAATACAAATATTGAGTTATAAAATGTTAAGACCATTTATTGTTAAAGTATCCGTATTAGGTTACTTTCCCCTATTATTATTCAAAAATATAATCAGGAAGTGAATATATATATATATATATTAATAATCATTTTAAATAATTTTTTTTATTTATTTATTAAAATTTCATATAATCTTGCATATTATTCTTATATAGATATTTCTTGAAATCTGATAAATAAATTATGATAAAATATAAATATAAAATATTATGTTGTATATAAATATATTATTTATATATTTAAATTATATATATATATATATATAATTTGTAAATTTATATAATTAACTAATTTAAATATTAGATATAAATATACACAATATAATATTTCACTATATGCTTATAAGCATTATATAAACATATATGTAATTATATTATATCCTTATATTAATTAATAACCGGTTAATAACATGTATTCATAGTAAATGAGTGTACATTTGAAATTTAATTATACACACATTTCTTACAATATTATATACTATTACAATACTTAATATATATGTGGTGTGAATTATACACATCAGGTATATAGCTATACAAGTGCATAACGTACAATATGCGACCAATTGTATGTATGTGTGTGTGTGTGTGTGTACCTTCGTAGGTTATGATATCGGTCTTAGCGTTTTTACCGTTAACTTCCGCAAACATCGCATCAACAACATCCTGTCATAGGTTAACCAATCATGTTGAGTTGTTAATAGTTATATACGTATACATGCAAATATATATATATATATATATATATATATATATATATATATATATATATATATATATATATATATATATATATATATATATATATATATATACGTGGAATATGCCATATACGAAATAAAGTTATATACTATTGTCATAAATAAATAAGAGTGGTTATAAGTGATAGTGGTTAGATTATAGTTTGATCATCGTCATGATTTATACTTATAAGTGTAGTTGGTAATCAAAGCATAGTTGCCTATTAATGATTGTATTATGATTGTAATCATATTATGATAAATTATAATTTATAAATTACATCATGTATATATGGATTTAAATGTATACATATAGATATTTATAAATATGTATATATATATATCTATATATCATATATATATAATATATGTGTGTGTATGTGTATATATATATATATATATATATATATATATGTGTGTGTGTGTATATGTGTATGTATGTATATGTATAAGTGTAAGTATTTATATTCGTATGCGAGCGCCCCGCCTCCGAGTTTGAAACCTTCTTAAACTCGAGAGATTTACAGAGTTTGCTGAGATCCATGCGGTCGATGGTGCCCTCGGACTCCACGTCGGCCAATCGGAACACATCCCGGAACTTGTCCTCGGCGGTGGTGTTGAACTTTGACTCGAACAGCAGCAGGAACTGCGTGAAGTCCAACGAACCGGAGTTGTTGATGTCGCACTTGGTGATCATCTTGAAGAGATCGCGTTTAGTGGGAGCTATGTCCTTCCAGTTCTCACCTGCGTATAGGGGATAAGGGAGCGTTTAGTGGGTGATATGTCCTTCCAGTTCTTACCTGCGTATAAGGGTAGGAGGGTGCGTTTAGTATGTGTGATATGTCCTCCCAGTTATTACATGAGTACAGGTGAATATTGTTTTTTTTTAGTTTTGAGTCCTTTCATCCTACATCCGTGAACTTAGATGACGATGTTAGTAACTTATAAGTTATAAGTTATAACCATTTAACTATAACGTTTTGAAGCCCTTTAAAGCCGTTCTCGTGGTATTACATTCGTAGTATAAACAAAGCCCTGGGCTTTGGTATTAATGAGAGATGGTCATATTGTATACACAATTATATAAGATTTCTTCTAAATATTATTTTAAAACCTATTTTTATGGTCCGTACTGGACTTGAATCCACGTATCAACTCGGTATCAAGGACTAGTTAAACACTGCTCATTTATTTATTATAATACTGATGTGTATATATGTATTGTTATTGTTATTGTTATTTTTATTTGGTGTAGTCCTTTCATTCCATCCAGGAACTTAGATGAAGTTTTCACTTATAACCAAATATGGCTCTAATGTCCCTTCGAAGTCGCTCTCATGTTAAAGCATCCATGGTTTTAACGAGAGCCGATCATTTATTTATACACAATTATATAAGATCACTTCTAAATAATATTTTAAGACCCATTTTATAAAATTCATTAATATTAAGTAACTCTATTAAGGAAGAGGCTCGAACCCGTGTCCTACTGCTTGTGTGTCTGACGCCTTAGCCACTGAGCCACATAGGCAGTTATATATACTATATAGTATACTGATGAGATTGTTTACAATAAAGATACTTATATACTGGTTATAGGGTGTGTTTAATAGAGCGTAAACGCTGTTTTATGTATTACAATATGTAGGGACGAGTATATATACTCATACGTTATAGCCCGTATCGCGTTCAACTGGTTATCCGGTGAAGTGTTTAACACCGCATGACTGAGTCAGTGATTTTTTTAAGGATTCGGAATTCCTCACTTATAAGTATAGTGAGGGAAAATTCCAAAAAAAATTATTTTCAATTGTATATGAAAAGCAATACAATAAAATACAGATACCGATTTATTCTAAAACAATATAATTATTATATACATGATTATGATTACAAAATTCTTTTTTTTGTATGAAAAATTAAAAAGTGAAGGACATTTCTTATAAAATGCACTGAGTGCCTTGTATACACATAATTAATATTTATAATATCGCAATGACCCCGTCCAAGGTTCAGGGGTCATGACACTCTGCTACTACGATGGTTAACCGTAATCTTTGTAGAATGGGGCCAGCACTTCCATGAGGTCTTCCATGTCCAATTCTCCGTCTTCGTTACAATCGAACCAGTCGAACAGCTCTTTGTATTCTATTGTTCAATAAGGGTGTGAAATTATCAATAATAGTATATATATATATATATATATATATATATATATATATATATATTGCTATATTATATGTATTCCACGAATAAAATTAAAAACAATTTGTATTATAGTCATGTGAATTTTACTACAATCCCTAATATTAGTCAAAATAACATTAGCAGATATAGGTGAAAAGTAAAATGTATTTTTGGAGTATTTTTTAAATATCTCTCGTGGGATCATCAATTTTTACTATTAACTATTGGGAAAACTTGTCTTGTATACATGTATACTATAGTCTACAAGTTGTAGATAAGTATATATTTAACTAAAAATCGTATTGAATGCATTTTTTCTTCCATACTTACTAAATATATTATCGGGAATGTAATCATATTTTTTATGATCAGTTAATTTCTTAATTTTAACCCACTTATCTAAACAATTATTGTTACCAAAAAACTATTTATATACTACATTATTTTGTCTATGTATTATGGCATTTACCTTCTTTCTATATAACTTATATATATTAACTGTTACTATATTTTTCTAGATAAAAGAATCTCGATATAATTATTTATTTTTTAATAGCATTTTTTATTTTATTATTAATCCATATAATGCTTTTATTATTATTTTTTAATTAAAATTCGTATGTGAAATAAATGAGAAATTGTTATTATATAGTTTACTTAAAGTTTATAGAAAAATGTTAAAATTGTTATTAACATCACTTTTATTTTCATTGTAGACCAATCATGTAGGATTTCATACGTGGATACATTTATTGTTAATAAACAATTAGTTTGTCAGACTGATTGGGTAAATAATTAGAATAAAAAATAAAGGTAATTGATCTGATATATCTTATGTAATAGTACCAGCTACAGATTATGAAACTAATAAATAATTAACAATAAAAATATCAATTTGAGTGGAAAATGTGTTAATAATACGTGTTGATGAGTCAATAGGTTTACTAATTAATCCTAATTGGTTTAAAATATTAAACAATGCATGAGAATCTAATGTATCTAATATATTTCTATATAAATCACCTCAAAAAAATGTAATTGGAAACATTTTAATTATAATTTTTTTATAAATAAATACATAAAACAATTGTTTATTATAACTTGGTAATCTATATAATAAACGTATGAGTATATAATTATAAACAACATGCTACAATTTAAGTTTAGTAGTCAACATATCAATATTATCAGGTAGGGGAAAGTCCCATATTACCGACCCCATCTCATTTCTCAGTAACAATAAGATATATCAAAAAATATGTTTACATAACATATTAGTAATTTAATAATAAGACGAATAGTAAAAAATTAAAGTATTTTGATTATCAAAATATGCAATCATACAATTGTTATTTGATAAAATGTTATAAACTGGTTTTAGTTTTTGAATATTTGAATAATAATTTTTATTTAAACCATTACAAATCATTACTAATCATTTCCTAAATATTTTATTACTTGAAATAAAAAGTAATATTATAAATCATTTAAATGTTTATAACATTTATACAAATAATTTAATTTTAATAACTAGGATAATGTTAATAACAATAACCAATATATCTTAATTATAGCAACCAATATGATTTTCATATTACCGACCCCTGTGATTTTAATATCCAATCAAAATAGATCCATATTTTACTTTAATTATGTCGTAAGTTGTTTTTGTATCATTGATATTGATTTAGGATTCATGATTCCAGGTTATTTCACCGACTCGGTAATATAGAGAAGGTGGTCGGTATTAGGCACATATATCCAATTACCAACCCCCTGACTGTTTATTCTTTTAAATAGAAGTATATCAAAAATGTAAAATAGCCATATTATTCATTGCCATAATATTACCTTAATTATAAAATTTCCAATGAATATATTTAATATTGAATACGTTATTATAAATAATCATAAGGTAATAGGAGACTTTCCCCTATTTGATCAGTTAACTATTCTACAATATACCTAGAATCCTTCAAACTGTTATCAACCTATGATAATACTCCACCACCTCGCTTATTATTCTTACATAAACGATTTAACTGAAATACATTATATGCAGGAAAATAAAAGTATGAGTTATCATGACTTGTTAACCAAGTTTCTTTTAATTCATTAAGTATTACATTGAATTTATTTTTATACAATTAATATATTCAGTAAGAAGTTTAAAATTATTATTATAACCTACATATATTTAAAATACATATTTAGGACATATTAAGACCGTATATCTTTACCTATATATCATCTATTTTTTATAAAATTTGAATTATAAGAATGAATTGATAATTATAATAGGCTATTGTTATACGTTATTATTAAGAGCGTATAATCTATTATTTGCCAGTTCATCTAATTTTACTTTAATTAATTAAATTAGTTATTAACAAAACGTATAACTATATTCTTTTAATTTTAACATTTCTTCTATTTCAATTTTTTTATCTTTTAATTGTTAGGTATTATACTCGTATAAACGATAATTGATTATATAATTGGAAAACGATAACGATTATAACAATTGTTATTATAATTTTATTTTCAATATGTTCTAGATTAGATAATTTAGATAATTTAGACATACAATTATTCTTTAATTCGAAATTGTCAAAAATCAATTGTATAAGTCTAAGTATATTAGATTTACTATCTTTATATATTTTAAAAATTCCTAGTCTAACATGATCTTGCCTGGATCTAAACAAGTTTACCAATCTTATTATATTAATATATTTAGTATCTATATATATATATATATACTAATAGGACCTATAGGTACTAATATTAATATATATGTAGTACCTATTAACCTGATGTATGTGATTATCAATTGTTCTACTATCATAGTTCTTATTACACGAAACATTGATATATTTATTGTCATCAATATTATATAGAATAGCGCTATCAATGCAGTACATTGTAGGTATTTTATAATGTAGGTACCTATAGGTACTCCATATTTTGTATGTATACACTTGATTTATATACTGATTCTGCTATAGGTTTATATATTCCACGAGTATATATTTATATATACATATCCAAATATATATATGTAGATATATCAATGTATACAGATAAAACTATATACAAATCTATACTTTCATACCACATACATATGTAGGCCTATTATGCACTATAAAAATAAATAAAACAAAATACTAATAATATAATACAGTATAGCTATACTGTAGTTATAGCTATACCTAGGTAATATAGTATATATATATATATATATATATATATATATATATATATATATATATATATATATATATAGGTATACCTGACTAAATTATATCAGAATTTATTTTATGAAGAGAACAACAATAATGTAATATCTAGAAAAAAGAAATGTAAATTAAAATGTCCTTATATTCAGCAAATGAAATATAAATAATGTATAAATGTATAATTTTAAATGTAAATTTATAAATGATAAATGAATGAAAAAACATGTCTGTTCACTTCTGTATTCGGAATTCAACTGATAAGATATATAATACACACATACACACGCATATATATATATATATATATATATATATATATATATATCGTATATATCGTATATATGTGATATAAATACCATCGATTGTGTAGTCATTGATATTGAGATGTTTGAGAGCGTCCGATAGACTAAGCGTCAACACGGACAGATCTGCCGGTTCCTCGCTGTTAGCCTTACTGAACACGTCGCCTTCTTTGCCGCCTTCTTTGCCGCCGGCTTTATCGGTGGCTTCCTCGTCGTCAACAGACTTGGGCTTTTCCTGCGACTTTTTCTCTGACGAATCGTTAGAAGCGCTTTCTTCGGATTCGCTCATCGCCGAGGAGGATAACTAACGATATACTAGGGATATTATAGTATCTGTACTATAGTATATATATATATATATATATAAATATATGCGTTTACGTTAACGTATTTTACTATATTAAATAATGTAAAATAAATGTTTCGCTTTCGTAATAACAGTTCGTAATAAATTTAGTTTTATTTTTATGTAAATAAACAATTCGATGTAATCAACATTTCTAAATGTAACATTTCTAAATGTAACATTTAAATATTTGTAATATTATAATATTATGTACCTAACAGGTACTACATATATACGATTATTAAATGTTGTACACTTAATTACATGTTATTAATTAAACATATTATTAGTACCGATAACCAATCAGTGTATGCAAATATATGTATGACCTATAGAATTTCGAAGTAATGCTATGTTTATAATTAACCCAATATATAGGGGGTTAATCGTAGTATGGATAACTATACGGTATAGTGATTATAGTATACTATAGTCTATAGTATATATATATACTATATATGGTATGTAAAGGGAAACAAATACCATTCAATGGTAGGAATTCCTAACCATTGTTGATTTAATTGTCAATATATAGTTTTATAATTTATGCGGGTTTACACCGAAAAATGTCAACCACCAGTCGCCTAGATGTTTGACCATTTTATATGTTGTATATAAATGAAAAAGTAAACGTATGACCAAATTTTCAATATTATTTAATTCACTTCGTTTTAATTAAATTAAATTTGATAAATTTAAATAAAAGTGTATTTATTTAAAAGAATACTTGACGAGACACCCTCTTTAAACATATTTTATTTAATATAACATAATTTTTACATTAAATCTATAATACTATTTTATATAATGTTACATATATATATAACAATTTATAATTATTTAGATGGGATAGTATTTACAAAATATATTTATTTAAATGTTTTTATTCTGGAAATATCTTTTGCTATTTATTAATAATATATAGTTATTGGGTATTAATCCCGGTTTACGCTAGTATTATTGTTGTTAAATATAATTTTCTATAAACAATAGTTTAAATTAAGTTTTATTTAAATTATTAATACATATTCTATATAAAATGAGGTAATAATAATATTAATTATAACTATTATCTTGTAAGTAGTATAAAATAATAATAATTAAAAATTAAGTAGTTTAAAATATTCTCTCAATAAAATAAATTTAATAATAATAACAATTCAATTTAATAATATTATTAAAATTCAATTAGTTTAAATAAATGTGAGCATAAACCTTATATTTAAATGTGTATTTTTTTGTAATTTATTGCAATATATATAAAGTACATGATAAATGTTCTCTATATTATCTAATAATAACTTGTTATACTATCATAATATATACTTGTATTTATTAGATGCAAGAGATAATTTTTTTATTTTATGTTAATATTATTAACAGTTAATTATATTTTTTTTAAATGGTAAATTTTTTTAAATTCATATTTATTTTAAATACATTATTAAAAATACGAATACATCTAAATTCGATTTAAATTTACGGATGATTTTCTATATTAATTAGAAAAATTGTTTATTCTAATTTATGATATTTAATATCATATTTAATATGATATTACAAACGCATTAGATTGGCCATCATAATTGATTTAGACTGACATCTTCCCCCAATATCATATTTGGGGCCGATGTAAGTCTATATCAATTATAATGGCCATTCTTAGAATGATTCTAATTATATATTTAATTATTGGCCCAATATCATATTGAATATGTCACTAACCGAAAGTTCAAGTTAATAATACATGTAAGGCTTATATAATAATATTATAATATATAAACATACAGTATTGTGATATGTATGTATATATAAAACACGAATTCACTACTCGGTGAATAAGTTAATGAGAAATATAATTCCAACAGCGAAATGTATAATTGAACTCTCGGTTTGACACGTGACTTAATGGGGGCCGATGTCAGTATTCAGCTTATAATTAGCGTATGTATATTTATTATAAAGTTGATAGACTATCATATATCAAATGATATTTTGATATTTATGTATAGCACGACTTCACTAATATAGTAGTAAATTATTCACCTATAGGTGAATAATTTACTGATAAATATAACGCCCTCTGTGAAATGTTAATTGAACTCTCGGTTAAACACTGAACTTATTGAGGGCCGAAGTCAGTATTTAACCTTATTATTATAATTACTTTAATATTATTATAATACAGTTTCGATATGATTATAATAATCGTAACAAGTGAAATTTTGCATTGATTTCATATCTGACGTGAATATTAAACTCAAGTTTTCAGTCTGTGGTATAAAAGTGTGCACTGCACTTCACACCAATACATGTTAATACATGGCAAGAGTAAAACCTTCAATTCAATATTAATGATATATAAAGCTATTCAATAAATCACACTTTTTTTTTGTGTGTATTGTAAAATATAACATAAATTATATGCTACTATAACGGGCAACAACAACAGAAAATAGTCATATTATTTTGAAGCCGTTTAGAAGAAAATATTATATAAATATCATTGTAATTTAACAGAAAATAAAATGTAATTTCCTCTAATAAATATTATTATAATTATACTCCCAGGATTTTCAATATATCATATATATTATTATAAAAATCATACGAAACAAAGACATATTGCGCCCTATCTACTCAACATAATTAATAGTAATCTATTTTCAATGAACATTTAGATGGCAGTAGTATAAATCACTAAAAAGAATATAGTAATGTTATAGTAACCATTGTATTATAATTCACAATCATTGCGACAGTGTAAAAAAACTTTCAATTAATGTTTTTAAATTCCTATCTAGAACAAGGTATCCTACTGCAATGTATTCCTATCTAGAGCAAAGTATTCTTCTACAATGTCCTTCTCCTATATGCATCTTGTGTATTACATAATTAAACTTTTAAAAAGACTTATAATATACCAATATATATATGTGTAATGAACACTTACTTTTGTTAAAATTGAATTCGTATCTATAACTTCCATTTGAAAATTATACGCCAGATATAAAATATAATGTATTTTTAGTTTATATCGACTATTGTAGGAGGCATATCCAATTACACGTTTTCATCTACTTAACATATCTTTCCTTAGGAAAATATTTGTCTATGCTATATTTTAATAAAATAATGTAAATTTCATATATCAAATGGACATTAATTTTGTACAGATATTCTTATAGAAGGTATTTTAGATTGACGGATAACTACAATAGATTACTCTATAATAATAACATCATAAAACGTATACAAGTGAGCCAAATATCAATCTAATTTAAAAGCTAACGATACAACTAATGTTAATAAAGTCTATTGATTATAAATAAATGCGTACGCAAATAATGAAGTAAATTATAATGTGAATTGAAAATATAAAATTCTAAGTTTCGGATACAGACCAACTAAAGCGAATGTTCCGGGCTTTGTTTCGCCTGACATAGTAATTATCCCAATGATTAGTTATACATGTATAACTAATAAAGTTTTACAAATATTATAAGAATGTAATAATATTTAATAATAATAATAATATTTATTAGAAGAATTGAATTTTTTTATTCCATTAATTTACAATTATATATATATAATGTATTAACCTAAACGGCTTCAAAGTAATATATTATATTTTCTGTTGTCGTCGTGCATTATATTAAATTTAATCGTACCCAAGTATATACTATTCTACTGTAACCACTGCCATGCTTATAATTGTATTTAAAGTTTAATTTATAACACTACGTAATTATCATTAGTCAGTAGACATTATCAACGAGATAACTAGAAATATGACTGAATATTGATATATCTAATACGTGTGTTTACACCTGAAAATCATCACGATGATTTCAAATAGCCATATAGTATAGACGCGCATCTCAGCTTCAAATTCAAATGTGTGATTACGCTAAACCTAGTCGGCCTACTTGAGCACGGAGGCTCCCGCTACGATCTATCATAATCGCGGCAATACATGAATATATATATTAAAATGCAATATTTAAAATAAGTTATTTCTCGATATATCTAGTCTGATTTACATTTCATTGACCCGCAGTGATTTTAACCATATTTAAATTAAATAATCGAATACTAGTTGAATTTAATCACCGGTATTAAAGTTATGTACGCTATTGTTTACATCTAATGAACCACATTTCAATGTAGTCCATCTCGTCGTGTAATACAGATAATATATAATTCTGCTCATGTGTATTACGACGAGCTGTTATTCGTTAGGTGTATGTGTGTGTGTGTAACTTACAACTGTATTGCTAACAATTAAAATTAATAATTTATTTGTATTACCCTAATATATATATATATATGTATGTTATATATATAGGGTTGTTAAAAAACGCGTTTTTTATTAATGCTCGTTTAAAACATGTTTTAAACGGTTTTTTTCGTTTTTAATTCGTTTTATTCGTTTTTTATCCGATTTTTTCTATTACAAAAAAAATTATTATAAAGATATTATTAAATAATAAAATAATAATAAAGTAATACATATTATGAATATTCATTATTAATTCAAATAATATAGTATCTGTATTATTAGCATCATTAAATCATATTGTCATACTCTACATTAGTATGACAATTATAATTATTATAATATTTATTTTGTTACAATATAACACTGATTATTCATGTATTATTTAATGCTATAGATATGGAGATTATATCACAATCTATGTATAATATACATTGTATTTGTATATAATTAATATTATAAAAAATGTATGAACTTTCATATTTCTTTTATAATAAATTATTATAAAATAAATATATTAAACATAATATATATTATTATACAATTGATTATATCAAAGCATAAAATAAATCTAATTTTACTTTATATATCATTATGATAATAATATTATATTTGTATACATTTATTAAATAATCATTCATTTTTAAATTAGTATACAATATTATATCAAAGCATAAAATAAATCTAATTTTACTTGATTATTATAATAATATTATTTATTTTATACATTTATTAAATAATCATTAATTTTTCAATTATTATAAAAAATATAAAAGAAATCTAATTTTACTTTATTATTATAATAATAATATAATAATTGTATACATTTATTAAATAATCATTCATTTTTAAATTAGTATACAATATTATATCAAAGCATAAAATAAATCTAATTTTACTTGATTAATATAATAATTATAATATTATATTTATTTTATACATTTATTAAATAATTATTTAATTTATTGATTATAATCATTAATTTTTCAATTATTATACAAAATATAAAAGAAATCTAATTTTACTTTATTATAATAATAATAATATTATATGTTAAACACTTATTAAATAATATCTCGTTTTTTTCTGTTTTTTTCGTTTTTTATTCTTTGTTTAAAACGCGTTTAAAACGTCTGTTTAAAACGTGTTTTTTATTAACTCACAACCCTATATATATATATATGTTATGTTAATTATTATGAATTGTTATTTATAACTATAGTATACATGCATACTATGTGCACTTAGGGTGATTTTGTTTATTTAGATTTTTATTTTAAGATATTTAAATTTATTCTTTACTTTACATTATTTTAATACAAATTACAGAAAATATATATATATATATTATAATGTCTACAAATATTTAATAAGTTGTTGATCTGATTTAATAAGAAACTATTATCATATTGGCACAGGAATATTTTAATTATCATATATATATATATATAAAGACACAATTTTAATTCAATTCTTTAAACTTTATGTTACGATTTATAGCTGAGATATGGACAAGCGGCTGAAGATATCATTAGAATTATCGAATAAATCTAAAGTCGACGGAAATAAGTCTGCAGTATTTCAGTCATTAGGTAAAGATAAGCCAAGGAAGTACCGTAAGGTCATTACTATTTTATTTTATTTACTTTTATATTATATATATATTAAATTAGGAATGATTTTAATTAAAAAATATATATCAGTTATTATAAACATATCATATTTTTATAATAACTGCGGAAAAATATATTTGCAAATATATATCATGAGTCAGTTTTTATTAATTAAACATTTTTTTATTATTTAATCAGAACAAATATATGTAGTTATTTAATAGGAATTATTATAATCATTTATATAACCTTGATAATATTATAATTTATATTTTATTAAATCCATTAAATAATAATTATCAATATATATATGTTAATTTATCATATTATAAAATACTGATTTTAAAATAAATAATCAACAGATCGAGGCTCCTAAAAGTCAAATATCAAAATTCATAGGTTTTATTTTGAGTAAATAATATATCTAAGTTATTAATCACAATAATAATAAAACATTTATACATCTAATAGTATACAATCTGTATTATATCATAGGCCGATTAAATCATTTGTCATCATTTGTTCATACCGGTTATTATATTTATAAAAATAAATATGTATCTGTCTATGTATCTAAATTCAGCATTCCTCTTTCACTACTCCACATGGTGTGATTGACAGAGGGTCAAATAGAGCAGACCAACATGCTAGCCAGGTCCAAGCGCATAATAGAAGAGAAGAGGAACCGAAACAGATACACCTCGAGTAGTGAGGTTAGGTGTACCATTAGAGGTTTTCTACTAGTGGTGGTTAATAGCTAATAACCCTTAGGTCTAACACTAGTAGTGGGGTTAGTTGTACCATTAGTGGTTTGCTACTAGTGGGGGTGTATTCCTCACATTGACTAGCTCCATCACTCTTATGTAATGCTTATCTCTACTTTAACTGTCAGACAGCCACTATATCGTATTATATCTAGTCACTATATCATCACTATAGCATTACCAATATATGATATAGTTGATGTAGGTGTTATTCATTTTCAGATAAACATATTGTGAAAAGCAATTATTTGTGTATGTGTGATATCCATTAAGTGATACTATAAATGTAAACTAGATAAATGTATTATTATTATTGTTATATATCGCGCTGGTTATGTGTTGTCGTGTATCGGTGTTTGTGTAGTTATGTTACGTAGTAGTCATGTATTAAGTAGTTCAACCATTTAGTAATCCTCTACTTCCATGTGTATATATTTATACTTAACTGTTCATACAACAATTCTCTCAGAAGTCGAGTAGAAGCGTTAGCAAGGAAAAGAAACACAAGAAACGCTCCAAAAAGTTAGATCACAACTCTATCAATGTATACGTTACTACAATATATCGGTGTGGTATTGTTTTAAATAATAGACATCAAATTCACAATGTTTACATAATGTATTATTTGATTATATATTAGATTCTATATTCATTAAATTCATATATAAATAGTTAAATAGTAAATGTGATTATCTAACTTTATAGTTTCTCACATATTTATATTGTGATATCATTATATTATTTATATCATATTTATATTTCATTACTACATGTTAACCATATAGTTAGAATCATAGTTCAATAATTATCATTGAAATAAATAAAAGTAAATATGTAACTATTAATATTGAATTAAACACGCCTTGATGTGTGTCTATATTTACTAATGATTAATAAACTATTCAATAACAGCTCAATTATAATCTAAACCTCAATATAATATACATAATATATATATATATATATATATATATATATATATATATATCGATATATTATACTCTGCAACTATCCACCAACAGACATAAGAAGGAGAAGAAAACCAAGAAAACGAAAAGGAGTAAGACCAGGTACCCGAATAGTAGTTCGCTAGTTGTATCTCGCGCTAACACCCCTACCCCCCCCTCGCCCCTACCCCCCGAGTAGTTCTATCGCTCGCTAACACCCTTCCCACCCTCGCCCCTACCCCCCGCAGGAGAGCTACGACCAGTGACGAGGAGCAACAGGAGGATACGTCGGCTCACTACCGCCGAAGCAGTAGATACAGCGACAGCGATGGTGACAGGCGAGGTGACATCGACGCGACATGTGACAGACGGGGTGACAGACGATGTGACAGTAACGCAGAGTATAGCTCCGAGGGTGGCGGGGAAACCAGGTTCAGACCGCAATACGAGAGCGAAGAAGACGACCGCTACACTGAACCGCCTAGGCATCATCGGTCTCGTCTGGAGCAGAGTCGCGGCCAGAGAAGGAGATCCGACTCCTCAGCAGCCGCCGCAGAGAATGATCAACGCAAGAGATCCGCTGTGGAGAAAGAGCGGAAAGCCGACTTCAAGGCGCAAGAGAAAGAGATAAGGAGACGTATGGAACACGACGTCAGGATTAGGGAACGCGAACGAGAGCGCGCCGAGCTTAAGGAGAAGGATAGGAGGGATGAACAGCGCGCAGAGCTCATGGAGAAGGATAGGAGAGATGAACAGCGTGCCGAGCAAATTGAGAAGGATAGGAGGGATGAACAGCGCTGGTTCGACGAGAATAAGAGGTCTAAGAGGGTCGGTGGGGGCGATACCAGAGATAACTATCGAAGGGTAGACGATCGACCCGTTAAAATGGAGAAGGAAAGGGAACGCTTCAGAGACAGGAGTAAAGAGAAGAGAATGACTACCACCTCTAACAGTTTGTTTTCATTAACTTATTACTAATTAGCTCGATCGTTGATTATAATCGTGATTTATATTTATCAGATAAACCTACGGGAGGTTCTTTTAACGATAGAAGAATGGTTAGTTTTAACTTAATAAGTTGAATAAATGTATAACTTATATATGTAAACATTTAGAATAATGAATTATTATTTTAATAATATTATTTTCTGTATCTCAACTAGAGGCAACCACTAATATAAACAATACGTAATCAATAGTTCAACTATAGAGGGGTAATATAGCAACGCTAATGATATCAAAATTAAATCCTAATATAGAGTACGATTATAGTTTAATAAAGATTATGAATTTCTACACGTGAATAATGTATAAACTGTGTTTGTTTAAATGGTACAATCTACGAATTCATATACAAAGTATAATCAACTAAATATTATACTTTTAATAATATAATAATTTGATATCGATTACGCACTCTAAAGTTGAACTATATGAAGTCTTTAGTTGGCTGTAATCTATTAATTGTATAGAATATTTAACATTAGTTATTATGTACTTAAAGTGAGGACAAAATATTAATTATTTCAATAATAGAATAGAATACATCAAATTTAATTTATAAAATAAATATATTATATTATTACCGCATATAAAACCGTGATAATATACATATTATGTATATATATTTGCACTAGCCTATACGTATGATCTATATTCTCATTCAACATGCGCGCGCGTGCGTCCGCATTACAGGAGTACATCGGCCGTAAGATAGCGCAAAGATCAGAGAACAAAGTAGGGGGCGGCGCCGCCAGCATTAAGCCACGCCCCCTCGCCAGATCACCGTCCACCGATTACTCGTCGAACCACAGCGACCGCCAGCGTCGATTTCACTCCACCTCGGCCGCTAGGAATCGCCTGGATAGATCTACGCCCGTTCGTCACAGCAGCCAACTAGGTCGCCGGCCTCAACACCGAGAAGTAGGCCGACGCCCGCGTTCCGCTTCACCGAGCAGCGCCTCGTCCTCTTCTTCGGACACCGCCGATCGTAAACTTCGCAACAGCGTCGACCGTTTCCTCATGGAGAACTCGAAACATCGACTGGAAGCCGAGCGTCGCCAGTCTAAGAGAGGTCCCGCCCCCGCCGCAGCAGCCCCTATCTCGAAGCCACTTCCCTCCACCTCTCAACCTGTCATCGGTGGTGGTCTAAGGCAAGATAGCGCGCAGTTCAATAGGCAGACGTACGCCGTTAACAGAAATGTACAACCGGGTGCTATCGTACAAGCTCACCGACTAGAGCAACCCGGTGGTGGCGCCGGTGGTATCGTCCCTGGAGGTCAAACCTTACGACAGACTGAAGCACACCTGTCGAGAGTGTCAGCCCATAATCGTCTCGGTGGCTTGTACACCCGGGCCCTACCCACACGAGCTCCCCCCGCTCGAGCCCCGCCCACCCGAGCTCTCCCCACCCCCCCTAAAGTTCAAGATAGACTAGGCATTCGGCCCCTGATGGAATTTAAAGTGGCCGCACCTCATAAGAGACAACTTTTCGACGCCAGAGATCAGATACGCCATAGGAAAACAAGCGAATCTCAGAAGGTCTCTTTACTTATAGATCACTCACCTTATACCACTTAGTATGTGTGTGATTGTGTGGCATTATAATACACTATATTTAGATTTGCAATATATATTAATTTTTGTAATTTAATGTTAATTTAATTTGTACATTGATTTATCTATTCCCTAAATTAATTATATTAGAATAGAATCATCTATCATTAGCATTATCATTAGTATTTCATGTTTATCTCGGGTACCTAC
>OZ025244.1:51228197-51620697 GCA_964019155.1 Osedax fenrisi | reverse complement strand
ATGCAAGTAAAACTTTAGATGCTAATATCTCTGGTGTTTTAGTTTTTGATTTATTTTTTTTAATGTCTATATATTTTGATCTCTTATATGAATCTTTATAAAATATTCTGAGTATATACCTAATATATGGTTATTATTATATAGGTATGTAATCTAACATAAATATAATCTATTAATATAATTATTTAAAAAAAAAAAAAAAAATGGTAATAAATTTATTTTTAAATAATTTTTAATATTATAATTGACTTTTCTTTAATTAATAATACATTTATTATTTTAAGATGTACCTATATAACTAGATATGAATATTATCTAAATAATTTAAAAAAAATTAGAAAAAAATACTAATAAATAGAAAAGATATACCCTGTTAAAAAATAGCTATTTTTCCCTATATTTTACATGTAAACGCCTGCAAGGTTACGACGGCCCTCTTAGTTAGATACACAGCACATAAATTAATTATATTTATGAGATATTCATTTATATTATATTCATGATATTTTAATTAATTTCCTTTCAAATTGTATACACATTAAGTACCAATTATTCGCAGAATAATACAGATAATTTTATTTAATCAGAAACCTATGATAATAACAATAACAAATACATATATTGTTTATATTAATATTAATATATTTTATGATCAATAATATTCATAGTTTCTGTTATAATATTCATTTGCTTCTATTTCAATTAAACGGGTACATTTCCTAATAACTATTATGTATTATATAATGTGTAATAAGCATTGAATACATTTTGTATGCTATAAATTTGAATATAAACAGAAAATAGGTAAAGTTAATTAATTAATATTTATCCTACAAAATATTTTAAAGAGAATATTGTTGGCTTCAGCTTTACTATGACAACATGATATAATAATTCTTCATTTCTAGTTATTGGTTTTATTTTCTAATCGTTATCAAAACTTCATTCAAAATGTGTAATCGTTTCAAATCATTTTATTTTTAAAAGTTTTTCGTCGTTTTGAAACATTATTTGTTGTTGTTTCATTTGTTTAGAAACATACATATATAGGCTCATTTAAATGCCAAGTTCATACCCTTATATAACTAAAGAGATTATGATGATTCGTGTCAGAGTTATTATAACATGGATGATTAAAGTAACACATTACAACCATTGTTTATCTCATCTAAGTTCCTGGATTGAATGAAAGGAATCCGCCTAAAAAAAATTACAATTTTTTATATAATTAGATTATTTATTTTATTTATTACATATATATAACATTTGTTAGGAAGAGAATGTTACTTATTCGCAGTAATACATTATCCTAATTAGTATTAATTTCAAATATTAATCTATTTAAGTTTCTATAATTTTTGATCATCTATTATAAAATTCCTGGTTAGTAATATCAATATTTTATTTCAAATTTCTGAATATTAGATATAAATAATTGTTTATTTATGTTATTCACCAAATAATTCACGACGTATTAATTTGTAGACATTTAAATTAATCGACTGACGCTTAGAATCGAATAAAAACCGATAATTAATTATCTTTATAAACGTTTTAGTTTGAGGAAAGTTCATATTTTCTATGATATTTATTTTAATTTTTTTTGTTTTAAATTATAATTATGAAGGTAGTGGTGGTAATCAGTTTTATAATCATTTCATGTAAAGATTATACCTACATTCGCTATATTTATGAGTATACATGATATTATAATGATTTATAAATACTAAATCTGAATTTCTTATAATTGCATGACAATATTTCAATACAATTTGATAGTTGTTTTCTCAGAATGTTAATTTTATGAATATTGCTTTACTAAAAAGTCCGGAACTTTTTTTCAATTCTATAAAAATTTCTATATTTTTCATTATATTTAGAAAACATTCAAATGCATAATTATGTTTTTTTTTAATAATATAGTCATATTTAAAATTTTATATTTATTTTTTTCATTTTTATAATCGAATTACTCCTATTATAAAAATAGTATATTTAATTAAAAAAAATCGTATATATGATAAAATGAAGTATTATTATTATTATCTGCACAAACAATAGTTCAAGTTGTAGATTTTAAAAACGTCATTTCAGTATCTATTACACGCGTCCGCGTGAAGGTTGCGCTTACCCTCGCTAACTATTATCTAACAGCACTATTATACCACCGATAAAGCATACCATATTTGCGAAGCTCGTCGTATTTATATAAATATCTATCTATATCTATCCTTCGTTATGTCTATCTAACCCCGCCCCCCCCCCCCCCATCACCACCACGTAGGCGACAACATGGACTACGACAGTCTCTCCGACGAGGAACTAATGGAGGATAGCCCCGTCAAGAAGAGGGCTAAACTAGACCCGCTACCACTAACCGCGGAGCCCCTACCACGCCGGAGATCGGAGAGGGAGCGACGCGGCCGGCAGAGCGATGACGACGAACGCTACAACGCGAGTAGACGAGAGAGGCGGCGGGACAGAACCGATGAAGCCGAACCGCGAAGTAACGGAAGCGGGAGGAGGAGGGAGAGGAGGAGTTTAGAACGCAGCCGTAGTAAACGGTCTATCACCGAAGCTAAAGCGACTAGCGGAGGAGAAGGACGGGGTAAAAGTTCAGCTGAAGAAGGCGAGAAGAGTGGTAGTTTGGTCTCCCAAGCTAAAGGTGAAAGCGAGGCTAATTTGGTCTCCCTAGGTAAAGGTAGTAGCGAACACGGTACCGTCTCCCATAAAGGTAGCCGGTACGACGAGAGAGATCGTGAAGATGAGGCCGATGTAGAAGAAGTGGCTGATTATCACAGGACAGGAGATGAAGTTGCTGTAGAAGAGGCTGAATATCACAGTAGTGGTGATGAAGATGCTGTAAGAGAGACTAAATATCACAGGGCAGGAGATAAAGATGCTCTTGAAGAAGAGGCTGAATATCACAGTAGTGGGGATGAAGATGCTGTAGGAGAGACTACATATCACAGGACAGGAGATAAAGATGCTCTTGAAGAAGATGCTGAATATCACAGTAGTGGGGATGAAGTTGCTGTAGGAGAGACTGAATTTCACAGGAGAGGAGATAAAGATGCTGTAGAAGAAGAAGAAGAAGCTGCGTATCACAGTAGTGGGGATGAAGATGCTCATGTAGAAGAGGCTGCATATCACAGTAGTGGGGATAAAGATGCTGTAGAAGAGGCTGAATATCACAGTAGTAGGGATGAAGATGCTCATGCAGAAGAGGCTGCATATCACAGTAGTGGTGATGAAGCCAGCGATGGTGTTAGTGTTACAAGTAAAACTAGCCGTGACTACCGCCATAACGACGATGATAGCGATGGTAGTAACCATGGTAACGGAGCTGATGGTGGAGCCACTGGTGGTGGTGACAACGATAGTAGATATGGTGAGAGTGGCTCCGGTGGTAGTGACGCTGGTAGTAGAGCCGGTAACGATGATGGTGGTGACGATGATGAGTCGAGTGTCACCGATCAGAGAAGCGTTCATCCCACCGATGATATGGGTAGCGTCACGAGCGTTAATGACGAAGGTAACCATAGCGACAGAAGCGTAAACAACGAAGATAGCCTTAGCGATGCCCATATTACTGACAACGAAGATGTATACAGCAACGCATGTATCAATGATAATAGAAGCGAGGTAAACACCAGCTACGACAACGAAGTCGTCCGTAGAGATGAAAGTGATATAATCGCGGAACACGATCAGCCGGCGAGTCGCGACATAAACGATTGTGTGACCTCTAGTGTCGTCGCAGTCGACCTTGACCACCACGACATCGATAACGCTGATGCTGATGTGATGTCGGATAGCGGAATACCTCGTAATAGGGACGATCGCGAAGGCACACCGACCAGTGTAAGATCTCCTTCACGAGATGCTGATAGCTTAGATAGTACCCATAGTGCATCGGTAACACCGCAACACCATATCACCGATGACGACCAATCAGTGGCGAGCGGAGGAGAAGAAGGCGACCAATCAATGGCGAGTGGAAGAGGAGAAAGCGACCAATCAGTGGCGAGCGGAGGAGAAGGAAGTGAACAATCAATGGCGAGCGACGAAGAACATCCTACTCTTAAGGAATGTAAACTAGAAGAACATCCTACTCTTAAGGAATGTAAACTAGCGGAACATCCTACTCTTAAGGAATGTAAACTAGCGGAACATCCTACTCTTAAGGAATGTAAACTAGCGGAACATCCTACTCTTAAGGAATGTAAACTAGCGGAACATCCTACTCTTAAGGAATGTAAACTAGCGGAACATCCTACTCTTAAGGAATGTAAACTAGAGGACGAACACAATGCTATCAAAGGTTAGCGCGCTGATTACGAAACGCTTATTTAATACAAAATAGACTATTTTAATGCTATTTCATTTCCCACTAGTTAATCAGTACGATAGGATTATTGAATACAGCGCGCTATTCCCCCTTAACATGCCACCACCATCACTACAGTAGAACCTACTACATCCAGTACTGCTGATTCCACAAGCCAAGTGCCAGGTTTCATTACTTAATAACGTACGATGTGATCGTTAATTCTACAACTGTATACTAATAATTTATATAATTATAATTTATACTAATAATTTATGAGAAGTATAAGAGATATAGAATTTACTTTTTCTGTTGTTGTTTACCTCATACACATGCGTTGTTCCTCCTAAAGTGTTTGATAATAATATTAAATATTATCTATTATCGTCGCCACACCTTAATCTCATCGCCTTCACTAAAGTAGAGAAGGTCTACGAGAAGAGGAAGTCCGTGACATTGCTCGCCTACTTAGTGGACACTAAGAACTACCTCGCCCTCGACAAACTAGCGAAGGGTCGCGCCGAAAGTCTCATCGACAACTACAATAGAGGTAGGTCGTCATATACGCGTTGACTAGCCAATCGGAGTGCTCCATTAGCCCCCCCTCCTAATACGCTTTCATGCGATGATGGCGCTTTATTTAGGCGGGGAGTTTGCGTTTTCATTTTGTATCGCAAATTATTTAGAAATTATATATATAATTTATTACGTCGTTGACTGAATATTATAACTAGAGCGAATATATCCTAGTTAATAGAACTACTACTACTACTACCACTATTGTACTATTACTGTTACACCTACTATGGCTAATAGGCTTTTCACATGAATCGAATAATGCTTACCATGTCAAACACTGATTTTGTATAGCATCAATAGAACATGTTCTATTTGTGCCTAGGAAATCTGTATTTTGTCATGTGAAAACTTTCGCACAGCAAAACTTATAAGTATCATGAGAACACTGTTACAGCTACACTCACACTACCTCAGATCACCCGTTTGAAAAACCGCTCAGGCCTGCCCCCAAGGTCGTCTGCTTAGACGACCTAATGGCGGTGCTACTGGCTCAGTGCGAAGGTCACGACCTCTGTAAAATAGCCACCACGGTAGACACCTCTATCGAAAGCCTCGACTCTAGATTCGAAGTGTTCCGTAAGATGAGGTCGGAGTTTCCCCTGATCTGCGGCAACGGGGGTGAACTCAGCATCCTGGAGCTGTGGAGGCGGTACCTTATCGAGGTAGGTCTCACCAACCCACCACCCCGCTATATACGTATGCGTTAATTCAATCTTCAACTTCAGATATTATAAATTGTGTGAAATTGTAAGAAATATAATCTCAATCGCAAATATAATTTTATTTATTTTTATAAGAATTATAATTTAGTGTACATAATTATAAGCATTTAAATTGCTTATACAATGTATCATATACATATAATCTACATTAATCACGTAACACAACGTAAACCCCTCCCCACACACACACACCCACACACACACACACTCGCGCACAGATAATGGAGTTCTTCGTTAAGACCGACAAGGAAGCACCCCAACTAGACACACTAACTGAAGAAGTGATATCTAAATATACAGTTAGTGACAGCTGAGATAGAGATGTAGTCAGTAGTCCAGCTATTGTGCTGCTAGTAACAGCAGAGATAAGGATGTCAGTATACAGTACTGATGATAGATATTGTGTTGCTCGTGTACATGCTACAGATAATATCAGTTTATATATATATGTATACCGTACTGATTATATAGCTATTGTTATTGTTGTTGTATGTGTACACACCTTAGATAATATCAGTTTACATAGGTATGTATTCAGTATTGATAACACAGCCGTTTCATATCGTAAACTAAGATAGCCTCATTAGTATCAGTACACTTGTGTTCAGTACTAACATGATGTGGTAATGTTGATCGTGTAGGGCAAGCACTCGTATATAATCATGGTGATGATTAGGTACATGTGCACTTAGCATAGGTGTGACTCAGTATAGGGGTGGCTAACAATACAATGTAGTTTCTAATGAACGAGGACAATACATAAGAACTATAAATAGATATGAATATCTATAATAGAAGCTACTCCCCCCCACTCCTTATCAGGGTATCTCTTACATTATAGATAGTCAACATTCACCTAGCTATAGATACATACATACTGCTAATACTCTTTAATATGGTTTGATATACACAGGCATGGTAATAGCACATTATGTTTAGCTATGCTATTCAATGATAACTACTTTTACTGTGGTGACTGCACAATATTGATATCATAGAATAGAATTGTGATTGAGTGAGTGAAGTAGTATTCTTATTATTGTTTTTATTCCTTTTTTCATTGTCTTTCATTTGCTTCCTCAGCCTTAAGCTACCATTACGTGTCTTAGTATAACTTTGAATAGCTGCTTTATTGCCATAATGTATAACAATAATATCTACTTGTTTATAGTATATTAGGGTGTAGTATATATATATAGATCTACTAATAGTAACAGCGCTACTACTAAATATAGTAACCATAACTAATACCATAATAATCATATTATAAGAATTGAATACTTGTGAGATAATCTAAATTCAATAAATCTTAATAAGTCATTCAATAATAATTAAAGCGCGGACCAACATTATTGATGTGAATGCCTGTTCGCAAGCTTCTGATTCTAATGTGTAACCGTAACCTGTACCATTACGGAAAGAAGCCTTTGATCGATATGAACTAAGCTAAACTATCTACTTACACGAATACATCTAACATAAATATATTATAATCCGTATAGATCTACGATTATAAATACTGTTGCTTCTACTCCTATATTGTAACCTATATAGGTAAATCATGTTGTTACCTCATACCATATATACATATACATTATAACTTAACCATAACTACACCACACGCACCCACAGAAAAAAGCGCTAGCGATATGGAGCAAGCTGATCTACTCGTTCTGCGGGTGTCTGATGAAGTCGCAGGACCCTTGCCTCGGCTGCCTTCGTAAGATGAGGACTTCCTACGTCGTTAAGCTGGAACCTAGACCTGTGAGAGAGTAACCCCCCCACCCCCAACACTCTATTGTTATTATCGTATGTTTTATTCGCTAACTACGTATTCTTACGTATATTTTAAT
Organism: Osedax fenrisi; assembly: GCA_964019155.1. Taxonomy (NCBI): domain Eukaryota; kingdom Metazoa; phylum Annelida; class Polychaeta; order Sabellida; family Siboglinidae; genus Osedax; species Osedax fenrisi. Next base: position 51,613,213 of record OZ025244.1, on the reverse strand, counting down.
ATTCGTTCAATAATTTGTTTGTAATAAAAGTAATATGCCCAAATCTTCTTCGAATTAATGATATTACATTTATATACATTTAATAATGTTATTACAATTATGTATATATATATATACATGAGATATTCACATATAATACCAATATAAGTCAATATATTAAAAAATACCCTATAAAATAGTTATTATTTTCAACTTTAAATAGTTATTAATATGCCTAGAGGAAAACACTGTGTATATATGTGTCCATTAAAGTGAGTCATTATTTTAAATTAAGGGCGTGATATGCCTATATTTATTAAAATTAGTCATTATCTTTAAAATGATGTATAATATATTATTCAACAGTAACTTTAAGTTCCTACGCATTATAAACATACGATTTGATAGTAAAGAGTAAACAGTGATGTACTATTAGCAGTAATGTTCTTATGTATTTCATATTGCACACAAAATCTACAAGTACAAATTGTCTGTTTATATATATAATATATTATATTATTTGTTAAGATATAAATATCATGTATATTAATTTATTAAATATCAATTAAAGTCATTTTACAAAATAATCAAAAATATACGTTTTTTTATTAATTTAAAAAAAATGTATACGGAATATTTATATTTCCATATCTTATACTTGTCATATGCTATTATAAAATACTGTTATGTTTTTTAATTCTTATATCAATCTCATTACTTCTCAGTTGTAAACCATTACATCTCTTTATTTCACATGTAAATATCACAAGGTAAACACAAATATTATAGTAATTTACTCGTATTCATTTAAATTTGTTTAAATATATACAATTTTTAATTTATAAATTAAAGTATAAGTTATTATAAATGAAAAAATTAAGTCAAAATATATAATAGACTAAAATTAAAGTTTTATAAATGTATATTTCTCAGTATCTTTTACATGTGAATAAGAAAAGTTGTCATGTTTTACATGTAATGAGCTCCTTTCTCAAAAGAAATTATATTAATTAGTGAAAATAATATTTACAAAATAGCTATTCTGCTTGGAATAGATAATACTGTAGCAATGGGCTTTAGTATTACTATTGCTCTCTATCAATATATAAAATATCTGTTTACTATTAGTTCCATCTTAATTGAATATTGAATTAATTACACATAATAATAGCTATATTATTATAAACTTATACTAATGAAGTATGATACTTGGAGAATGGAATATATCATGAACATTGTCTTTATTGTATATATTATCTCGTAATTATTATTATGACATTAAATGTACTCATCAAAATGAATCATCACAAATAATTGTTACATCATTCTCTCCGATTATACACATAGTTGTTGTAAGACAACTATAAGAATATATTATGTAAACATAATGATAACCTTCTTAGTATTATAGAGGACATTACCACATGTCCTTCGTATCATGTTTACAATACTATGATATCTGTAGACATGCTTACTACATGTGTCATTGTCAATGACTCATTGGTGCTGATCGTATTGTTAATAAGATACAGGTGGTTGTGGTATTTGTTAGGTTTACAGGTATCTTATACTAATTTACTATAAAAATACACCATTACAATGAATATCTTTTTATTCTAACTATTCAATTTGTAATAGTTTCTATTTTATTAACGGTGTATTAACAAGATACACCATATTTAAATATATAAAAAAAATGTTTATAAAGAGTATAACTTATTTAGTAATTTAAGAAACTTTCAAAGTAATATTCATAGTTTTATATAAATAATCGTTGTTTTTCTTTCCCAAGATCTTTAATTTAATATCTATGTCTCAACGTAATTCAATTTAATATTATAAAATATGTATTCAATGATATATAAAATTTATTAAATATTAATAATAATATATATAAAATAAATTTGTTTAAATGAAGTTATATAGAACATATATAACCTCATTAAATGCTGCGTATTAATTATCAACAATACATAAATAAATTAAATATATGCGCACATACGTAAGTTCAATTTAAATAAATAAGCACGGGACGGACGGAATGTTTATCGATAATACCGAAGTCGTTGACTCTACTATTGGTGACTCACGGTAAAGCCAGCCAATCGCGGCTCTCGAAACTAGGCCGCGTGCACTCGTAGACGCGCCGACATACGACCTCTAACTCGGCCATGTGATCGTCCATAGAGCTTACAGAGGTCGCCACTCTGTCCTCTTCGTAGGTGAAGTGACCGATGAAAGCAGACTTCACGGGCAGAGTGTACAGAGCCAGACCCACTGCCTACGAGGGGAGGGGTGAAGGTCATTATGAAGGTCATTCGTAACATGACCTGAGGGAATAAAACGTAGACTATACTGTATGTGTATGGCATTCATAAGGACATGCCTAGAAGGTATAGAGATATCCAGACTTCCTGCGAGTGTTAAAGGTCATCTCGTTATAAAGATACACTACACAAAATGTGCACAGTGTTGACGAAATCAACAGCACACGATATTAGTGAAGCTTAACAATTGCTAATACAGGATCAGGTATTCTCTCTCTCTATAGCTCTCATTATAACATCTTTAACTTCCATTCTCGTGTTACTCTTATGTAGTATTTTCGATGTAAAATGTGTGCACATTGTATTATCCCATTGAGATGCAACAGATACATCGGGTAGTTTCTATTCATTTATATCTCTTCAAGCCCATAATGTAGTTAGATGAAAGCATTCAATAGTATATACTTGTTTCTATTAAGGGGTAACGCACTACCTTTATTTCCGGAAATAAATTATGATATTGATATTCCAATTAATTATTATAAAAGTTAAGATATTAAAATTATTTCATTAAAACATTATTTCCAGTATTAAAATATTTCTTAGTGTATTCTAAAACTTTTTCTATTATACAAATAATTGATTTTATTTCAACGTAACTTAAATTTAATAGAAATACACGTAACATCTAACACACATCAAAGCACGTAAACATTCGCAAAAGTCTTAATAAATATTATAATGAGCACGATCGTGTGTATTCGATATGTATTATATGCATTATCGCAATCACTATAGAAATACGAATACACTAAGAAATATTTTAATACTGGAGATCGTGTTTTAATGAAATAATTTTAATATCTTAATAAAATGTAAATTTATATATATATATGTATATATAGTATATAACCCATTGTAAATAACCTTTCGAATGAAAAATGAGTGATATTTCGAGAGAGTGTTATTATAAGAATTACCAGCAGACGTCGACAAACTGGCATCTGGTTCGAGATCTACAAATGTGTGACGGGTATTTATATTTCAATAATATCTTATTTGTAATGTTCTTTAGTGAATACTTTACTAGCGTTGGTATGAAAATCTAGAGAATCAAAATAAAAATTGAAGTAAAATCACAATATTATTCTACAGAGCCGTACATATAATACATGTATGTTATTATACATTATATTATTATACATGTAATAAAGTGATGGTTTAGTATATTGAATGACGGCTTATTAATCTACTACTGATAGGTATATTGGTCTATTATATATTGATTACTATTAGATTTTTAATTTCAATTTTATTTATTTATTAGAGCTACTCTAAGTCAAAGATCATACAAATTGAATAATTAGTATAAATTAATAATGATCAGTATACTGCCATATGTATACATACATATCGTTATATACAGTCTGTATACAACGATATGTATGTATAATACAGTGTAAACATAATTGAATAGCAACAATAGAATTTCCAGCATGCTAAAGAAGATACATCTCCCCTCCCGTAATGCTAACTTTTCATGAGACCCAGGAACTCTACGATGAACTCCAGAGCTCGATGAAGTCGCAGTAGGTTACGCGACCCCGACTGGCGTTTTCGCTCGACGATATCGCTCTGTTCGAAGGTCGCCATCGATTCAACGGTTTCGTAGTGTTTCTCGTCTTACGGACGAGATTATAATAATATGTAGTTTATTAGGTAAACAAAAAATATATTAAAAAAATACTTAAGACGATATAGATATGAATCGATATCCGAATCGATGTGGTACAACAATTAACATTGGGTTTACATTTAATAACAAAACGCCGCCTTGGTTTATGCATGCCTTGATTAATACCATTATATGAGGTATGATATACACGTGTATACGATATTGCGGTGAGTCTATAAATAGTATATGAGGTAAATAATGAGGTCATCTCTGACGAGGTCAATTAGTACTGAATTTACGAACCGACGCAATTATAAATGAATCACGCGCGCGTGTATATATAATTGTATCGATGAATAATAGTGACTCATTAACTTACACGAGACGTACATTGTTAACACCGTTGCGCTACTCTTTCGATAACTATGACTAACCTGCATCGCGAAGTGAAGAGATGATGTGCAATTTCGAGGTGATGTCCTTAGAGACGAATTTAAATATGGGTCCGAGTATTTCAAAGAGTCTAACGAAACGTAATTATAGTTTTAATCATTTATATATCATCAAAATATATATATATATATATATTTAAATACTATATGTATCTATTTATAATTAAAATCAGTTTCAAACGAATTTAAAAATAAAAACATTTACTAATAAATATAGTCAAAGTTAATATCGTTAATATTAAAGTTAATTAATATCTTAAACTAGTCCAAGTTAATATCGTTTATTACAACTAAATACAAAACTGCACATTACGAAGCGACTATAGCGATACCCTGCGCCGTAAATATATCCTACACGGGCCGGGGTAAACCCGCTGAAGGAGTGCTGCATCGTTAGTGTAAGCACTGTTGTATATATTACCCATGCATATACATCATACACGTATACACATCCCGTTGTTTGTATACACACATATATGTCACACATATGCATATATCTCTATATCTCTATATACATATATATCCTAACACGATACCATGTAGTATCTACATACATATATCCAATTAGCAATACACAGCACAGATATACAACAAGCACTAGGACCTCTTCACTCGCCTTCTATTAGCATCGTATACACGGGAACACAACACTCACGTGTGAAGGCGTTATTCATTATATTGTTATCGGATCCCTTAGTTATTTAGTTTTTTTTAGTTTCGTGTCTTATTGTACTAATTATTGTTTCTTTTTCTACTTGTTTTCTATTACGTTTCGATAATATAATAAACTATATATCTACCTATATATCTATAAATCTAATACAACAATTAGTATATTAGTATATATCACTTATTTTATTATAGAATTTTAACATAAATATAAAATTGTAATTATTAATTATATAATATATATTTTTAATATAAATTAAATTTACTTCTAGATATAATTTATATTTTCAAACACTAATTAAAATATATTTATATTAATCAATAATAATTTAATAAAACTTTTAAGAATATAAAACTTTAAACCATATAACATTTATAAAATTTATATTATAAATTGTAATAAAAATTATTTATAAAATATAATAATAACCGTTACAATTATATAATAATAAATTACTAAATTAGTAACTTATTAGAGGTTTCACGTAAGATTTTTAGAATATATAATTCGGATTTTTCATATTAGAAATTTATAATTAATGCAGTTAATGAGTATCTTTTCAAATATATCTTCTAACTTCTAAGTGTGATGCATAGTTATAAGCTTATCAATTAATTATGTTTATAAATGTATAAAGTACATCCTGGATATAACACAAACCAGGTTATACTATCGTTGATACGTTTATATTGAGAGTCTCACATGATTACATCTATCTAAAGGTAAGATTTCATATACTATATGACATATATACTATATGATATAGTTCAACTATAGGTGGCGTTATTCAATAACAAATTACTATATTACTAAAAGTCTAGTATTTAGTTAATTATACTTTGTATTTAAAGTCACTCAATGTACATTATAAACATATAATTTGTATACAAGATACATATGTAGATATTCATAATCTATATTAAACTATAATCGTTTACTATATATTCCGATATTATTTCGATATCATTGGCGCCCTCTATAGTTGAACTATTCATTGTAATGTTTACATATGTCGGCTTATATTACAAGTTATAGTCGAGATATAAAGAGGCTTCGAAGAAGACCGGCGGGCTTATTATTATTAGAATGTCAGAGTACAATATGTGTTAAATTAAATAATATTAATTTAAAATTTAATAAAAAAAATTGTAATATAATAATTATATTTAATATAATTATTATATTATAATAATATAATTATTATATTATTATTATTATAATAATAATAATTATATAATAATTATATTTATAATATTACCTATTTAATTCACGGTAGGCGATCATATAAGATTTCAAATATATATTTCCATCTTTTTGACACTCAGTAAATGCATCAATAACAGTATTTATATTACATGTTATTTGTGCCATATCAAATCTAAATAAATGATAAAACTTAAAAACTAAATAATTAATTAAAAATAATTTTATAGATTTTTTGAATTTACAAAGACATTACAAAAAATACAATTTCAAATTCAATAATAAAAAATAAATAAACCATCAAGGATTTTAATAGAATAATACCAAGGAAACGTTAAATAAACATCCTACCTCTTATTATATTGAATATTTGTTTTAATATATTCATTTATTGATATTTAAAGGTAACTAATACTTTATTACATAAATATGGCAGACCACAGAAAAGAATTTATATCAAACAATTCAGATCCTAAAAATCCAGAAGATTTGACAAATTACGTTTGTATTTTTATGATGATGTAAATTAATCTTTAAATTAATTTAAATTTTAAATAACCCGATTATTAAATTAATAAGTGTCCACATACATATTCAATTATATATATCATATAAATATAAAGGTTTTCTATAGCTACACAAAATGTATTATTTAAAATATAATTATTATATTTACGGGGGATAAACATATCATATAATGATCCTACAATTTTAAATTTATATGAGGCGTGTCACGCAGGGTTGTTAAAAACCTACTTTTTCTAAAACGTGAATTTAGGTTTTTAGGTTTTAATAGGTTTTTTAGAGAAAAACATAGGTTTTTTTAGGTTTTTTAGAAAAAAGTTAGGTTTTTTAGAATTTGTTTTAGGTTTTTTACCATTTTAATAGATAAAATCCATTTATTTTTTGAAAATATTGATTATAATAATAGAATACAGGTTACTTCATCCGTTGGTTCATCTTGTCCGTCAATTCGTCCGCATAATTTAGTTATTTCGTCTAAAATATAGTTTTTTTTCGTTCAAATATAGTTATTTCATAATTATATTTTTTACATAATTATATACAGTTTTAATAAACATATTTAATTAAATATAGACTATATAATACTCTATCATAACTGTATATATTACAAAATATATCTGACTTCATAGGTTGGTGGAATTCCTATGTTTTAGGAGGGTATCGTTTATTTATGAAAAATACGTAAAATATTTTCGATCTAAATAATCGTTTCGTTCGGACATATTTTTTCATAATTATATACAGTTTTAATTAATATATTTAATTAAATATAGACTATACAATACTATATCATAACTGTATATATTAAAAAATATATCTGACTTCATAGGTTGGTGGAATTCCTATGTTTTAGGAGGGTATCGTTTATTTATGAAAAATACGTAAAATATTTTCGATCTAAATAATCGTTTCGTTCGGACATATTTTTACATAATTATATACAGTTTTAATTAATATATTTAATTAAATATAGACTATACAATACTATATCATAACTGTATATATTAACAAATATATCTATATTACATATATAATGTATAAGACAAATTATATATAAGTTATATACATATAGCTATAAACTAGGTTATAAAAAATATATTATTTAAAAATTATAAACATTTATATAAGTATTACATCAGAATTATATATATTTAAAAATAATAATTGATTATAGATAATTTATACGAAAATCTTATATTTAGACTTATATTATTGTTATATATTTATATTATTACACCACGATTTTCAATATCAGAATAAATATTTGTTATGATTTCAGTATGTTTTATACTAGTTTTTATACTAGTATATAGCCTTCTTAAATTAAATACCAGAATAGCAGAGTAGTCATATAGTTATGATATAGTATTGTATAGTCTATATTTAATTAAATATATTTGTTAAAACTGTATATAATTATGAAAAAAGATGTCCGGACGAAACGATTATTCAGATTGAAAATATTTTATGTATTTTTCATAAATAAATGATATCCTCCTAAAATATAGGAATTACAACAACATATGAGGTTATATATTTTTTTTTAATATTTACAGATATAATAGAGTATTATATAGTCTATATTTAATTAAATATATAAATTAAAATTGTATATAATTATGTAAAAAGGTGTCCGGACGAAATAACTATATTTTGGACGAAAAAACTTGATAGAAAACAAGATAGAAATTGATAATTACAAATATTTTGAGTGTGAAGTGAATCAGTTAAATTGGTAATATAAACAATAGGAATTCTGGGTATTATTTAAACAAATATATAGGTAATAATAGTAATCATTAAATAATAAACAAATTATTATATAATTTTAAATAAATATTGTAAAATATACAATTAAAAAAATCTTATTTATAATTTTAAAAATATAAGAAAATAAAAAATCTTAAAACCTAAATAACACATTTTAGGTTTTTTAAAAAAACCTAAAAACCTAATTTAGGTTTTTTAAAGCCTTTCCAACCCTGGGCGTGTGCATCATCATTATCATAATAATGATTATGATGATCATAATTATCATAATGATTATGATCATTACGCGCATTACAATTCAATTGATTACATAACTATATATTATATATATAGTAATTCATATTTTGGATTTGAGTTAGATTCACTGGTTTGGTTTGGTTTGGTTTGGTTTAGTTTTAATATTTCCAGGGTTGTTTAGCTTCATTTAATGAATCATTACATTCCGAATTAGCCTATACAAACTCATCTATACTATATGTATATAGTTTAAGCATTGAATTGAAATTAGCTCGCTAAAATGCATACGCCCCTTATCTAATTTAAATGCAGTATCCGCATATGATTGTAATCCAAAATTTAAATATATTATAATTGCTAGTTAAATATATTTCTTCATGGTAATACAATTATTATATATAGGTAATTTATTTTAAATTATCACATATTTATATTTATTAAATATAATAAGTTGTACATTTAATATATTAACTGCAGGACTAAATATAGAGAGCATAGTGGGTATATCGTATATTCTGTACCCCCTATTCTACAAAGAAATTTATATATCAGATATTATATATCAAAATTATCTTTATTATTATATAAATAATCATTTATTAATCATAATTAATATTATCATAATATACTATTAAAATAGAGGGCGTTACTTATGTTACATTTAAATATGTTTACGTATAGTTAGATAGAAATGTATTCTCTTTTAAAAATCAACTAATTAAATATTTAATATTTTAAATTATATTATATATAATAAATTAATAATATATATATATATATTTAATTAATGATATACAAATTAATATAAAATAAGTATTATTAATAATCTTAATTAATCTGCATAATATTCTATTTATTTAATTGTGATACTAGATATAGATAATAATAATTAATTAAATGTGTTTTATATTGTGTATCTATAATAAATTATTAGCATGTTATTAGTGATAAATAAGTATAATACAAAATATATACTATTATGTTAAATAAGCTATATAAAACTATTATTACAGTTCTTATTTAAATAAAGTAGATACATAGGAACTATGTATTAAATCTTAGCTTTAATGTAATTTGTGAGTTATTATCCATATATCTATACTTTATTATATATAGATACTGCATTATATTTCTATGTATATGAGTGAACCTTATGTGAATTATTTAAGCCTACTTTATTTATTTTGTATCCATAATGATATTTGTTTATGTTCTACTTATATCGTCAATTACTATTATTTATTTATTAATATTGTTGTTACTATTAATTTTAATAAATATATATTAATTATATAGGAATATATATTATAGGGAGATAAATTTAGAACTAATAAATTATAAACTATATTAACTATTTATTCCTTAGGGCATATAGCATATATTTATACTTGATAAATAGCTATTATATATGTAATATAAAAAAATACCTAATATTCTGTCTATTCTGATAAGTTGTTAAATTAATTTTACTTATGTGTATAACAATATACTAATTAATTAATAGTTTTTAAGTAAATAAATATTTATAATTACATTGTACTCGTAACAATGGAATATTCTACTGCATAATAATCTATTGTTAAACACGTGCACAGATTCAAGAACTGCTACAACAAATGCAGGACCGATTTCAGAACATGTCCGATCAAGTCATTAACAGAAATATCCTTTGTTCATTTCTCGCTAATTACGCTAATAAATAACCCGCTCTGCTATCAGTTATTAATTACGCTAAATTCTAGTACCATATCAATATTACACAACTACATATATATATAATATGTGGAGGTAATTATTTTATACTTTTGTTGTATTTTAATACCATTTATATACGTGGATAATTTATATTCTCACTCTGAATTCATTTATATGCAAATATGTGGTTTCGGGTGAAAGGGTCACCCAATGTAGTTACTAAATAAGTAATATAACTAATTATTCTATGTCATGTAGGATGATCTATTAATAATAGATTATTATCATTGCTAATTAACCCCTCTTTCTCTTCCTCTCCACCCTCAATATACCTCCCCCCTCCTATCCAACGTAATAAATATAAGAACAATAACTATCACTATTCGCTACACATTCCTTAACTAAACCCTCTCTCACTCGACGACATGGGAGGTCGTATCGATGACCTTGAAAAGAATATCGCAGACCTTATGACCCAAGCGGGAAGCGATGACAAGGTCGCGACTAAATAACTCTATAGACGAGGTTAACACGCAAGTATTATAACCATAACAGCCTCTACGTAATCTATATTAGTGATGTAAATGAATATTATTATATAAAGTATCTAAATATCTCATTTTCTAAATCTAAAACTACCGGAATAGTCTCGCCTACGATTTACAATGTTCAAAAATACCTGTATTAGATCTAATTCTCAGTCTCAGGTCGTCTAAAGTCTTTGTCATATCCAAGCATACGCGTAAACAATAACAAACCCCGGCCGATGTCACTGCTACTGGATTACTCGACGATTCAAATACAGACTATAGTCTGAATATAGTCTATATATAGTCTAGATATAATCCTAATATCACATCTAACACATCACCGACCCTGCCATGTCGATATCAGACACAATATTAAAAAGTCTCGGCTCTCATCATTCACATATCATAACGTTTACATCACTATAGTAGACTATAGACTAGTCTATACATCCGTCTATTAATCGTATGATTTAGCACACACGCTCTCTAATACGGAAACACTCTCTCTACAGAAGGAAACCAACCAACCCACCAATAGGAAATTAACGAGCACAATAAGGAGTAGTGTGATAGTGTACCGTTATAGATGTAAGGCTATTGTAGACTAACGGTCCACGTAGCTATCACGCACATTATTGTCCACATCTTTGTTATCGATTTCTAATATTTTTATTTTTTAAAGTCGATATTTATTATTACATACGATATATATATATATATAGTAATATATTGTAACACTAATTATTTTTTTTACATAAATTTGAAGTTGATATAAAGTATATAAATTGATTCTTTTGTTATTATGAGTATTTTAATGATACCGTGAAATTAAGAGATACATTGCTTATGTAAACACTTAATTTTATAAATATCACTACATTTAATCTTCAATTTAATTATCATTTTATTAAAACTATTTTATATAGTACACATTTTAATCTATATATGTAATATACCAATACTTTAAATTTTACAATATAGTTAACATTATGAAGGCTATAAATAATATAGATTTATTCCTTATTAATAATAATGGCAAATTCTTCTAGAATAGTTTATATTTTTTAAGAATATTTTTTTTTTAAACTTTTATTAAATCTATAGTTAACCTAAAACATTATATATTTGTATTAGAGGGTAACATATTCTGTTGAATTCCCTAACCTTGCTAATTATTCTGATATACAGCCTATTAAACTTATTAACATGTTCAATATGACATACATAATTCATTATATCGTCATAAGGCATTATATATATACCAAATTATAAACACAAATTTACTTTTTTATAATTGTTATCATATATACAAAATAATGTATTGAAATATAAGTATATATAATAATATATAGGTATATACATTTATTAGAATATTGTGTTAAAAAAAAAATTAATTTATTAACTAATAATTAGTTTAATTAAAATAATTAGCATATTAATTAGTTTATTAGCGAAATAATTATAAAAAATTAATAAAAAATAAAAGATGATTTATTTTTATAATAATAATTTATCATATTATATAAATATTTATATATATATATTATATTTGATCATATACATTGAACATAAAAGTTAATATAACATCTGCAGCTCAAAGTAAAATAACAATGTATTATTAAATATGAATATATATATATATTACATATTAATACAAGCACATAAAAGTAACAAATGCAATAATAATACTATGGTGTCGGGGGTAAAAGGTCAACAGTCGAAGGTTATAGGGTAGCGAGGACCCTGCTGAAAGATAGAAATATGATGGCGATAGTTTGCCCTACGCCCCACAACAACGCGGTCTCCATCTTCATGGGGTGCGAGCCAGCTTTATAGATGAACGCGATCACGGCACCTGTCAATCAAGATGTAGAGAGGGTGTAACCGAGATTATTTAGTTTTATAATAATTTATCTTGTTATATATAAATATATATTATATGTTATCATATACATTGAACATAACATATATAGTCGTTTCAAACTTACATTAAATAATAATTAGTATACAGAACTATTTATTCAAATTAATTATTATTTGATCAATTTAATTAACAATTATTATAATAATCAATATTTAATTTTCCCCTATCGGCTGAATCGATATGCTACCCATAGATAGCATTATATTATATGCATTATTATTTATCTATAATTAAATTCATCAATATTGTTCATAAGTTGCAAAGCTAAACAAATACATCCTCTAATCTGACACTGATCATACATTTAATCTGTGTATACAATACAAATATATATTCTATTTATTGTTTAAAAATGACATACTAATATCAAATATTTGGCTGATTCGATAAAGTAGCTTCTATACTTGCTGATAATACGTAGGTAATACTAATTTTAAAATGTTATAAATTAATTATATATTATAGAAATTATTTATATTTAGACTTACTTAAATAAACTGTTTTTAATATTATTGAATAATCGATATTATAATTTTAATAACATGTAAATAATTAATATATATTATTAAATTATTATTATTGATTTTAAGATATAAAATTATATATCTCTGAATTAACAAAAATACATACAATAGATATTTGAAGTAATGTATTATTGAGATTGTGGATATATTATGAGATATATATAAACAATGTATTTCCCTAAACTAATGTACATGTAAATTGTAGTGGCTCGTTAGTAATTAAATATGTGGCATCAACACAAATCTTAAACAGTAGTGTAACAACAACGATTGTGTTATAGGTAATTGAGTAGTCGATTCGATGTTTAATATGTTGAAAAAATACGTAGAATTGATGTGTAACCTTGAAGTGAATGTTATTTTAGTGTTTTCATAACCTCTAAACTATTCAAATAAATGCAGAAATTTAATTATAAATCAAAATTTTGTATTTAATTAATATTACATATATTATATTTTATTGAATTATTAGTATATAAAATTGTATATTAATTCATTTATATTTATATTGTTTAACTTACTTTTTGTTATATTAATATATTATAAACTGTTATTACTTTTATAAACTATATAAATTTTTTAAATTATTTGATTTATGAATCTATATATATATCATAATATAAATAAATACATAACTATGAAGATATTAAATTAACTATAAAATGTAGTCTTATAAATATTATTTAAAAATAGTATTAACATACAAATAAATGTTTTTCCTATAAAAATTATTTACGTCTTAATTGATGCATAATATCTAATAATATCTTTTAAAAAAATATTTAAAAATTCTAAATGTTATATAAATTAGAAAAAATATGAAATAAAAAAGATTTGTATGGTGATCTCAATAATAGTTAACAATTATATTATGGTAACACACATTTTTTAATATGTCCTAGAAAGTTCACCTATTATCATTTTTTCTATTACAAATCATTAACATTTAAATTTTTCCTAAGAAAATATTAAAACAAATTGTTTTTTTTATAATCATATACAAATATATATTATATATTTATTAAACTAGAATATAATAAACTAGATTTTAATTTTATGTTTGATTAAAAATAAAAACAACTAATATTCAATAATTAAAAAACATAAAAAGTTCAATCATATAAATGTTTAAAATTTAAAAGAAATTATTGATTTTTCAACAAAAAAAATTGCTATTCTGTTAATAATCGTGAATTTGATTACATAATATCATATGAGCGTATTCATTTATATAACATGTATTAAAAATATATTGAATTAATATTGTATCTACTCCATTATAATGTTTCTTATCAATCCAATGTTAAAATTGAAAGTCAAAAATGACAATTAAATATTTTTAGAATAAAACTATTAAATTGGGGTTACGCTTGTTTTGAACGTTTATGAAAATTCTATGTAAAAAGATAGGGATTTTTATATTTTGTTAAATATCAATAAGTTTAAAAATTCTTAAGATATTATAATTCTGTAAAATAAATATCGAAGGGAGGACTGATTTGTATAGTTTGATATAGAGATGCATAATGAGAAAATATTATATATTTTCAGAAATACAACTCATATAATAATGGTAAACAATAGTTTGATTTTTATTTTTTTTAAATTAAATTTGATATATTAATTTTATACAAATAATGTTATGTTCATCTATTCAGTCAATAAATACATAATAATACATAATAACAAATATATTCTGAAAATGTCATCAATATTTGAGAATTATTTACATAGTTATTGAATTTGTTAAGAATAAAATTATACTAAAATAATTATTCTGAGTAAATCAAGTTTGAAAATGACATATATTTTGTATTAAAATATAGAGCTTATTTGAATAAAAAGAATATAGTATATGTGTTTGTATGTTTATTATACAAATATGTATATGTATAGTATACATAGTTATGATAATAATCCACAATATCATATGTATATATATTGTATAGTATTCAAAAATTGAAATATATAAATATTATAGTAATCCACAATATGATATATGTATATATATATATATATATATATATATATATATATACATTTAATCACATTTACAAATCAATTAAGTTTAATAATATATACAATAGTATAGTTCTAATGATATACAAAATTGAAATTTTAAAATAAGTTATTGTCATTTTATAATTTACTAATATTTTTTTTTATTTTTTATTCTTGTAATGCTGTTATCAAGTTGAGTGGGAAAATACCTAGTCAAGCTTTGCTTTTGTATTTTCCTGAGTGTTTACACTCTATCTGATTCATATATATATATATATATATTTATATATATACAGTAAAACCTCTCTATAAGAAACTATTTTTTGTCAGTACTTTTTTTTATAGAGAGGTTTTCTTATAAAGAGGTTTTTACTTTTCCAATGATTTTAAGAATTAATTTATAATTGAAAATGCTTTATATAACCTATACGTTATATATATATAGTATATTTATTTTGTATACTGTTTTAAATGTATACCAAAGATTTTCCGAAGCACATTTTCCTTAGCACACATCTTATTATACGGTAGTGTTTGCGCTTAGACATGTTAATACATAATGAACTTTTATTAGATTTACATTAGAAATTATAAATTATGAATCATCATTGAAGAATATAATATAATGAATATTATAACAATCTATTATTTAACAATTAATTGTATAATATAATAAATTGTATCATCAATATATTTAAGGATATAATAACATTTATTAATTAATTTTAATACATTTATGGATATACAATAACAATTATTAATTAATTTTAATTCATTTCGAGCTATTTATGTAATATAATATTTGAAAAAAGAAAAAAAAATATCTTATATAATAATTAATTTCTATAATTTTTATGGTGTATACGCGATAAGGGCGGCCAATCAAAATGAAGCAACATATATTTAAAAACTAGACCGCAAGTAAGGATAAATGTCCTTTACCTTAAACTGTCAATCAAAAGATCATATAATAAAATACGAAGATAATTTATGAGGGATAACTATGACGGATAACATATCGATGGATTATATTATTATACATATAATGTATAGGTTCTACTTGAAATTAAACGGGCATTCTAAAACTATATAGATATCATATTTTCGTAACATATTCGAAGTAGAATAAAATAATTTCTAATAATATAAATTAAAATTTAATAAAAAATCAAATTCATTAACAAATATTTGATTGTACAGTTACTATAACGGATAACATATCGATGGATTATATTATTATACATATATAATGTATAGGTTCTACGTGAAATTAAACGGGTATTCTAAAACTATATAGATATCATATTTTCGTAACATATTCGAAGTAGAATAAATTAATTTCTAATAGTATAAATTAAAATTTAATAAAAAATCAAATTCATTAACAAATATTTGATTGTACAGTTACTATAACGGATAACATATCGATGAATTATATTATTATACATATATAATGTATTGGTTCTACTTGAAATTAAACGGGCATTCTAAAACTATCGATATCATGCGTACGTAATATATTCGAATTATAATAAAGTAATTTCTGATAGTAATAATTGTAATTTAATCACACACACAATTATTTATGTATATATATATATATATACGTATTATATCTGAATAATCGCGTATGAATATAAATTATATTGCATATTATTTAAATGCATCACTAATCACTGAATGTAAAGAGCATATAACTTTATATAAACATAACTCAATAGATAAAGTATAACTATATTACAACGACTCGTTGAACGAGTGTAGTGAAGCATGACGGCGTTGGTTCCAATAATATGTGTCCCTATATACAGTATAAACACACATATATGTATACAAATATACTATATAATATAGTATCTACAATCCAATAATATATCTCTATGTAATTGTATATATGCATTATAATAAAAATGTATACATATGTGTAATATACACAATTAGTATTACACTCATAAATTATCTTCGTATTTTATTATATGATCTTTTAATTGACAGTTTAAGGAAAAGGACATGTGTCCTTGCTTGCGGTCTTGTTTTTAAATATATGTAGCTTCATTTTGATTGGCCGCCCTTATCGCGTATAAACCAATTTTTATAAATATACAATACTTCTATTTATATATAATTATTTTGTATACAATAAGTTTCTTATAAAGAGGTTTTTCTTATATTTTTCTTATAAAGAGGTTTTTTTAATGTGGAAAAGGTTGAATTCCAACCAAATGTGTGAACAATTTTCTTATAGAGAGGTTTTACTGTATATATATATATATATATATATATATATAATTATGATAGTATACTAATTACTACTATTATAATAGTAATCCAAAATATTATATTATATATTAGATAAAAAAAATAATAATTTTGTAAAATAATTTATATAAACGTATTTTTAGAGATTAATTCTTCATTAATTCTTAATCATTATTTATTCTCAAAAATAGGCCGTGTTATAAAACCTTTATTTTTATATTTGATTAATCGTTTTTAGCTCTACTATTTTAACGTGAGTATAATAACATCTCAAATATTACATATTTCAATTTTTTTTTTACTGTTTTTTTTTCAAAAATGCTAGTATCCCTTACTTTTTTTTGTATTGATTTTATTATATACTTTCTAATAATATCTTTCTGATAGTATCAGACTGATACTACACATTTATATTACGTTTGATGTTTTACAAGCCACTCTAATGTACAGTGTACGATTTACACCTATGTTAAGGAAATGACTATTATTAACAACAAAAACACATGAATATAAATATAATTATAATCCAGTGGCAGTTCGTAGTATCACGAATGAAAATACATATATCTACTATACAAACATATGAATAACTAATATATAAGAAACATTGCACAACTCCTCACACATACATTACTAATAGTGTACTACGAACAAACACACATTCGCTTATAGCAAAGGTTACAACGAGGTAATACATGTATTATACTCGCAGTGATCTACGTACACAGCTAGTACCCTCTAGTACCCCCTACACAAGTGTGCAGACTAGTAACGCATACTTCCATCATACGCATACTAGTCACTTTATGAACTTCACTCTTTAACACACTCTTTTATTTTATAATGGATGTCTCCATATTACTTTGATTTTTGTGAATAAATCAATTGTATTATCTCTAATACTACTACTATTACTACTACTACTACTACTACTACTACTACTACTACTACTACTACTACTACTACCACCACCACAAACATGAGAACTGTAATGATCAGTCACCAACACTCCATCATACACATCAGTAAATAATTACACACCCCTCAATAACACACACACAATAGTTGTGTACAATATTAATTAACATACATGGTACTATACCCGCATACAAGATTAGCTATTCAAACACACCACCTCTCACACACTCACACACATACATATAGCTATACAAATACACCCATACCCGCATAGCTCTACAAAACCCCACCTCCCATCCCCCCCCTACCGACGCTAGTGATAGCTATGTAGCCACCCCCCCCACTACCCCCCCTATACTAACTAGTAACGGTGCCACTAAGAAGGGGAGATATCACCCCTACAGACGCTATAGTAATAGCTATGTAGCCACCCTCCCCCACTACCCCCACCCTATACTAACTAGTAACGGTGCCACTGAGAAGGGGAGATATCACCCCTACCGATGCTATAGTGATAGCAATGTAGCGGCCGTACTTGTGTGTGCGCAGGTGACCGAACGCTATAGCTGCGGCTATCAGGTGCACGAACAGAGAAGAGAAGAACACCCACGCGAATATGTACTGGAATATGTCTGTGTGGCGGGGGGTCGGGGTTATAGGTACGGGGATTAAGAGGTAGTCGGATGTGATAGATCTAGAACTATTGGGGAGGTAGGGGTATTAGTGAAAGGTAGTATTTGGGGGGAGTGAGAGAGATATGAGTGGAACTGGAGATAAGTAGCAGTGTGGAACGATTAGTTATATATAATGTATTATGAGAAGAAAGAATATACATATTGGAGTACAAAAAAAAATGTACCCCTCGTCTATTACATAATAACCCCAGAATTCAGTTGGCGGCACGCTTGGTAAGAGGCCTATGACTTTCTCGGAATGTGAAGCGACTGCGATAATGAACAGGTGAATTAATGACGACTACAAACATTGTAATAATCTACTGTTTTATTAATTGCGTTTAATAAATAATTAAAATACGTATTAAGGAAAGGGACATATTCATAATTTTTATTAAAAATTACTTATAGAATCATCAACATCGTGAGTGTCAACCAATAAAAGATTGACAAATTTAACTATTATATATAACTTAATTTAATGCATTTTGGGAATAATTATGCATTATTAAATGAAGAAATAAAATGATGAAAGAAAATATTAATTAAAAAATCAATAGATTGTTTCTATTTACATTTAAAATAATACATTTCTATTATTAGTTATTAAAGAAATTTATATAACGTTAATTAAAATCTATCTTTTAAGGAGACTTGATACCTTTTACAAAAATGTATACTACATCTAAAATACTAATATTAAATATCAACTTTAGACATTAAACATGTTTAGTATAATATAATTATATATATATCTATTAGGTATACATTATTTTTTGTTATTTTTACAGACCAATTTTATTCACCAATAAAATTAAAAAATGGTTCATGTCTCCTTAAAAAATAAGTAGACCTGATTACCTTAAAAAAATGTTATGCCTAATATGAGCACCCCATACAATTTATGGTATATTCATATTAAAGCCTAATTTAATATATCATTATTCATAATATTTAATATGAATATAGTTCATAACATATATCATATATTATAGATTCAAAACATAATGCATTATACATTTAATATAAATGTATAATTCATTTATAAATGTATTAAATGAATTATAATAATGGAAGGTTATAGCCAACTAAAAACAAATATTCATATAGTTCAAATATAGGTGGATAGTCTATAATATAGACTCTATATCATATTATAATATTATTATATTACTAATATCAAAGATTGTATGAAGCAAAGATATAACACTCCCTATCTACGCAATGTGATTAATATTCATACGTTCCGCTGCTAGCAGTAGTATAGTAAATCACTGAATTAGATTTAGGTTGTATGCGCTTCTCATACTACAATAATATAATTATTATAAAATATAAAGTTTACAATATAATGTTTATAATAAACACACGTTTTATCCATTATACACGTGCATAACTACATAATCTTAAGAGTATCTCTATATTTAACTATAATCATTTATTATATGGAATAAATTCCGATATTATTTCGATATCATTAGCGCCATGTACATTTGAACTATAGTCCTATAGGTACGATAAATGTAAACTTTTATTTGTATTACATACCTATTACTACAAACCTGGGTGTGTATATAATATATATATATATATATATTAAAATTGTATAGCATAATTACTGTGATATGTGAATTAGGGTCAAAACTAACGCGCGATAGTAAAAAAGTAATCAACGTGAGGCGGGAGTCGCGTATACACAGAAATGAATATATGTATATATCCAAAAATCTATAATATGTACATTTGATGAACTCATTCAAATACGAATTTTATGATCAACTTAAATTCAATTAAATTATGCGTTTGTATTTTTAATTGTCTCGCGTTAGTTTTGTCACCTGTTATGTTACATAATTTATCATAAGTATTATGCACACTTCAAGGTAGCCAGTAACCTCGTACGAGGTAATCTCGTACGAGGTAATTTCGTACGACTTATTTAGTAACCTCGTACGACTTTTTAGGTAATCTCGTACGAGATAATTTTGTACGAATTATTTAGTAATCTCGTACGACCTGTTAAAGTTAATTTATTTCATAATTATAAAGTTCTAATACGAATATATATATATAATAAATGATTAAATAGTGATATAATATATAGTATATACATGTATGAGTAAGAATAAGTATTATCATGTATACGGTTAATGAGTTTAAGATAACTTTAATAATACATTTTATGTACAAGTATTTGAAGTAATCTCGTACGAATTATTATGTTAAATTTATTTTATATGAGAAATTGAATGAATTTATGCTAATCTTAATATCCAAATTTATAACGAAGTAAACTCGGTGACTTTAATATATTCAGTTAATTGTATTCTTAAGTTATTACACGAATATATATACTTTAATTTTCAAATAACAATTATTATTATAATAATTATATTACGAAATTTTATAATAAGTATTTTCCTATTTAAAAAACATATAGGTAATTAATATTATTATTCATTAGTAGGTCATAGGTTACTTATAAATGTCTTATAGTAGTATACATATATCATATATTAATTCTACTTGAAATTAAATGGAAATTCTAAAACTATATCGATCTCATGTGTACGTAACATATTCAAATTATAATCGAGTAATTTCTGATAGTAATTTAATTAAAAATAAAATGTCAACAAATACTTCAATGTACCGTTACTATAACGGATAACCTATACATGGTTTATAGTAGTATACATATATAATATATTGATTATACTTGAAATTAAATGGACATTCTAAAACTATATCGATCTCATACGTAGGACATACGTAACATATTCAAATTATAATCGAGTTATTTCTGATAGTAATAATATAAATTTAATAAAAAATCAAATTTATTAACAAATATTTAATTGTACCGTTACTATAACTGATAACTTATAAATATCTTATAGTATTATACATGTATAATATATTGATTCTACTTGCAATTAAATGGAAATTCTAAAACTATATCGATCTCATGCGTAGGTAACATATTCGAATTATAATCGAGTAATTTCTGATAGTAATAATATAAATTTAATAAAAAATCAAATTTATTAATTTATTAACAAATATTTAATTGTACAGTTACTATAACAGATAACATATTTATGGAATATATTATTATACATATATAATATATTGATTATACTTAAAATTAAATGGACATTCTAAAACTATATCGATCTCATGCGTACGTAACATATTCGAATTATAATCGAGTAATTTCTGATAGTAATAATATAAATTTAATAAAAAATCAAATTTATTAACAAATATTTAATTGTACCGTTACTATAACGGATAACTTATAAATATCTTATAGTATTATACATATATCATATATTGATTCTACTTGAAATTAAATGGATATTCCAAAACTATATCGATCTCATGCGTACGTAATATATTCGAATTATAATCGAGTACTTTCTGATAGTAATAATTGTATTTTAATCAAACAAACAATTTTTAAATTTCGTATAATAATTATTATTTGATAATTAAAGTATATATATTCATGTAATAACTTAATAATAACATTAAATGAATATATTAAAGTCACTGAGTTTACTTCGTTATAAATTTGGATATTAAGATTAGCATAAATTCATAACGATTCATTCAATTTCTCATATTATATCCTATAATAAATTTAACATAATATATTATAATTATTACGAATTATAATTCGTACGAGATTACTTCACATACGTGTAGGCATAAAATGTAAATAAAATACTACATAAAATGTACTATTAAAGTTATCTTATCGTATTAAACTCATTAACCGTCTACATGATAATACTTATTCTTACACATACATGTATATACTATATATTATATCACTATTTAATCATTTATTATATATATATATTCGTATTAGATCTTTATAATTATGAAATAAAGTAACTTTAACAGGTCGTACGAGATTACTAAATAAACCGTACGAAATTACTTCGTAGAGATTACCTCGTACGAGATTACCTAAAAAGTCGTACGAGATTACTTCGTACGAGGTTACTGGTATTCCACTTCAATACCTACAATACAGAGATGCCGAATAAAGCGCAGATACATAGTAACATGTATATATATATATATATATATATATAAATAGAAGTTGTCTAAAACATCTTGCTTCCTCTAGTTACAGGCTGTAACTTACAGCAGATGAAATTAAATTATTATAATTTATAAGTATTATATGTGTAAATTACAATACAAATAATTTTGATTTTACTATATCAATAGTAATCAATATAAACGGAGGAATAATAATATATATTCAGATTTTTGAGTCTACATTTTTAAGTTAATGTTTATAATATTATATTAAATAGAATCAGGGTCAAAACTAACGCGCGAGAGTTAAAAAGTAAACAACGCGATGCAATAGGCGGGAGTCGCGTATACACAGAAATGAATATATATATATATCCAATAAAGGACGTATTTCCTTTCTATAATATATACATTGTATGCCATAATTAAAATTAGAATTTGATGAATAACTTGAACTCAATTCAATGATTCAACTCCCGCCTTACGCGCTTGTTTTTTTTAAATATTGCGCGTTAGTTTTGACCCGCCACCATTAAATATATTTAAGATAATTATTAAAATAAATAATTATTATTTTAATATTAAATAATACCTGAATTGTTAATCATTTTAATTGATTATTATATTAAAATATAATAATATTTATTGAAAGACAACCATAGATATATTAGATTCTCTATTAGATATATTTAATAATTTATTTGATACGATTTTATATAATAACATAATATGCGAAATTTAAATATATATATATTTTTATATATTTACATCACTGATTATTACAAAATTCTAATCTTTGTTTTTAATTATTCTATTATGATTGATATTTAAAAGTCTTTTGAAAATATTTACCATTTAAATAATATAAATTAAATATTTGTGTATTTCTAATTGTTATCTGTTAATTTAAATATGAATAACTTTGGAGATGAAGAGTTTGGTTCAGATAGTGAAGACAATGATTATTGTCCTACAGATGGTAATGTTTTAACAAATATGAAATGATAACTATGTAATTTATTATTTAATATTAATTAATAAATATGTTTACACTCGCACCTGCAGTTGGTAGCGAATTTAGGTTATTACCAACCGCAGAAGTATTATAATTTCAATAAGGTGACTTTTGGATATCATTTATAAATGGACGTATGTATAGGCCTAGTTATATATATGTGGTGCTATATTTACTTATTACTTATATAACCATTTATTTTTTATTATAAATTTTGTGAAGACAAATTTAATTTGTTTATTTTTATATAAAAATTACTTTACGATTATTAACAAAGGATGAATTAATAGTTTAATTTAATTTGAAATTAAATTAAACTATTAATTCATCCTTTGTTAATAATCGTAAAGTAATTTTTATATATATATAAATGGATTATATGCGATTAGACCGCTAAATATAAACAAACTTAATAAATAATAACAACAAAATATCGCGCACATATATTAATTGGTCTATGATCACAAACGATGGGTTCACTTTGGAATATAATGCAGCTAAAAAACAGATAGTTAAAACTAAACCAACTAAATCAAACAAACCAAAAATATCAATCCGCAAATATATATATATATATATATTAAATCATTTAATAAATGTTGTATATAACAAGTATTTTATTATATGCGCTTATTTACATTCTTAACCCGTCAGTTATGATCAGATGCCAAATATCTCTAATAAATGTTATATTCAATAATGTATTGAATAAATATTTGATAATAAATCATATAATCATTATCATATATAATCATTGATCATTTGTATTTGTTACATTGAGCGGTCTAATCGCACATTTACAATATAAATAAATTTAAGAAACTTATTCTTTATAAAACTTTATAAAACATACTATTATAGTGACCATATGTCACTAGTAGTGCCACACTATTCTATTACATATATATAGTATGTTTAGTTTTATAAATAATAAGACTCATTATTATAAAAATTATAAGTTACTTAAATATATATCCTATGAAATATAGTGTATGTTTAGTTATAAAGAATAAGTTATATATTCATTTATTTATATTATAAAAATTACTATATACAATATATATACAGTAAAAGCCGCTTGTATCGACATCCCAGGAGACCACAAATATGTCGATACATCCGATTGTCGTTACATATGATGAAGGCGTGGCTAATTTTAAATTACGCCCACTTAATAGTATATGTACTTGTATTATCAAATATCAAATATATGCTATCCTTAATTTCTATTATATCGTTAATTGTGTATATTACGTAATATCGCGCGCTCACATTCCAGAGAAGCGTACGTTGGCAATAACAAGTCATGGAATTAACCCAGCGTGGTAGGGACATTCGTATATACCAGCATTTTTGCCCATATATAGACTCAAATGAGTCTATATATGGGCACAAATGCTGGCATACAAATATCTACGTACGATCATACAATACTGCGTAGTATCAAACATGATATTAATATGTATATAGGGGTATATGCATATATATATATATATATATATGTGTATATATATATAAATGGGTATGCGTGTATATGGGTAATATATATATAACAATGTGCATAGTGTAGTGAATCTACAATAATACAAAGATTAATTCTTCATATCATCATAACTTATTTGATAATATACATATATATATATATGTATTATAGTCCATAGTTTATTAATATTCTCAACTCTATATCATACATACTATAGTATATATGTTAAAATGTGTAATATTTTCATAATGTCGATACACGCGATGAAAAATTCTAAATTATATGGTAACATTTTGTCGATACAGCCGATTTGTCGATACAGCTGATTGTCGATACCCGCGATATTCTGTAACATGTATTAGATGGAAATTCCAACAAATATATTTGAAATTGTCGTTAGAACCGATATAACGATACATGTGGCTGTCGATATAAGCGGCTTTTACTGTATATATATATTATTTATTAAATTTTTTATCAAAAAATGTTTTATTATATTTATTTATTAATTTTACTTTATTTAATTAAGTATGTCCATCAAGTCTCGCTACATATGCATTGTTTCTGCTGAATTAGTCATATTCGCTATTGTTCTATATTAAATAATTAAGTAATACATATAATATATGATATAATATATCTATAGTATATACTAGAAATATAATTATTATAATAGTGCGAAAACATAAACTACATAATAAAGAAATATAATCAACAATTATTACTATTATATAATAGTTTTATTTGTATGTAACTAGTATATCACATTATTAGAAATATTCAATATATACTAAACTCCTATTCAGTATATAGTTATCTATCGATATGGGGCTTGAACCCTCGTTCTACTACCTGTATGTCTAACGCCTTAGCCAACCGTGCCGATTAATTAATAACCGAATAATCACATTGATAAGTTTATATACGTACTTATATACGTACTTGTTTTCTTATACACATCAAACAGTGCCTGCTCATGTTCAGCCAACATAGGCCTATATTGAATGTATGTGTATGCAGTACACTATAGGTGTCTAGTGTACGCGCGTGTGTTCACATGTTTGAAGTCTACCGTAGTCTACAGGCGCACCTGTGAATCAATACCACGGTAGTCAGTCAGTGCGTGTACATTGTAGACAACTAGTGTACGCGTGTACAACGGTACTAGTACAGCTGTAGTCTACTACTTAGGTGTGTATTACAACATAGACCTATGACGTGTAACGCTACTACATTCACATACACGCACGCATACATCAACGACAACCATCAAATATAAACTAAAGAAGTACTTACTTTTTCACGATATCTGATTGTCTAATATATTCATTTTCACCATGTTGTTACCTTGTCTGTACTAATTATTACGTTTATTTATTGTTTTTTATATATTATTGTCACACTATAAGAATTTTATAATTGAATTAGTGTTTAAATAAAATCATCATCATCATACACCCACACACTCGTACCCACATTACATCAGCGAATACTTATCAATATAGACCTCTCACAAGTACTAGTATTACTACATTCACACACATACATACAATCACACACCCACCCCCCCCCCACACACACACACATCCACACACACATACACACACCCATCCCCACACACACACACACCCATCCCCACACACACACACACCCATCCCCACACAAACACACACACCCACAGTGTGGGTCCCACACACACAACCTACACACACACACACCCCCATAAACACCCACACCCATACATAGATTCCATCAGTGACTATGAGAGCGATGGTGACCACGGAGATTGTGAAGACGCAGGAGCAGTGGGAGGAGGTGGAGGAGGTAAACCTGGTAAGGGAAACAAGAAAAAGAGTAAGAAACAAACGGAAACATCTAGGTATCGTATCACCAGTAGTTATTCGCTAATACTTAATAAGTATTACTTATACACAAATATATATACATATATTTATTTAATTATAAATATATTCAAATATTATATTCATCGAATATATTATCAAATTACATATTCGTACATATACCTAAACATATATCAAATCACATATTCGTACATATACATTAACATATATCGCATAAATTATTACATATTCACCCACTGATACTTTACTCCTCATACTTTCGCTCGTGCGATTAGAAAACGTAAAGGAGGGATATCACTACAAGAGGATACTATGTCTACGGAGAACTCCGCTATAGCCCCATCAGAGAACACCCCCACCCCCGCCCCCACCCCTGAAGCTTACGTCGTACCCGACTTCAAAGAAGAAATCCGATTGGTTACTATTACGGCGTACGTCCGATTCTATCTCTCGTATTAGATGGTACCCCAGTAAAACTGCCCTAGTGTTTATTATACAGTGTATACATAATATACACTGTATAATAGACCGGTTCGTTCGATTCAATTTTTAATCCTTCATATAAAATATAATACATATCTATATTTTAGTATAATATGTGTTAATAAAAAAATATTTTTATAAAAAAATAGTTACCTTTGGTCACAAAGCATTTAAAGTTTGAAATATAAATTATTATTTTAAGATAAAATCTATAATATTCCATGTATAATAGTAATGACACCATCTTATTATCTTTGATGTTTACAAATATTTAAATTAATATTTAATATTAATTATGTATTTGTATTATATTTAATGAATTAATATAATATATACCATTATTTATATTTATTATTAATATAATATCTATATTTCATGTTTATATCTACAAATTACCAATATTAATGTCTCCTAAAACTCGAGAAAATACACCATTTTATAAAGTATTTATTTCAAAATAATTCAAAAAAATAATTAATTTAAAAAAATTAATATATATAATTATACTTTACATAAATTTGAGTGATCATATTGTATTGAATTGTGGATATAAGTTAGATATAAATGTCCTTTATACAAATATAATTAAAAAAATTAAAAAATATGTAAACTTATTTTGTATTTCATATTTCAAATAAAAATCCAAAAAAATTTAAAAATGATGTTAATTTTTTTTCTAAAAATTATTTTTTATTTTTTAATAATTAATTTGAATTGTATTATTATTATCTATAAATTATATATTTTAATTTTTTAAATTAAATTGTAATAATTTATTTATATTAAATTATACGATTTTTAGATATTTTTTTTGACTAAAATTATTTTATAAAATGTGGGCATCTAGATTGTTATGAAAAATATTTTGTACTGTTAATACTACTTGTTATATATGTTTCTAGGATATATCCATAGTTGGCTTAAAAAAAATCATCCAATTTTATAAAAATTGAATAAAATTTATTTCTATATCTCCCCCATGTTAACTTTTGTATGTATTCAATGTTAAAATAAAAAGATCTCGTGACATAACAATATTTAAGATAAAGGTCTAAAATTTTAAACACTTATTCATCATAGCATACATAATTGTCACAGATGTGAAGGTTTTTAAAATTGCGAAAAAAATTTTAGTACGAACCGGTCTACTGTATAATCAAGAATTTGTTTACGGTATTAATTATTTTAACTAATAAATAGTATTTGTTATATTTGATATGCGGTATTACTTGATTTAATAATTATTTAAATGTAATGTATAGTATAGAAACCTCTGCAATTTTAATTAGTTAATTTTATTTAAATAACATTTAATATTTCTTTTATTCATAAATATATTTCATTAGCAACATCATATGAAACTACTACTGCGTATAAGTAGTACACAAGCTGTAATAACCACCTAATTCTATCACAACACAGTGTATCTCATGCATCTCACACTTAATATGGATATTAATATCATTTATTATATGTTCTATTATCGGGTATAAATATCTTCAGTTTCATCAATATTTGTAATAATTTATAGAAAATAGAAATAACTAATAATAAATACCTGTATTATCGTTAGCTATATTCGAACGTCTACCAGTATAGTTAAGCCTAGTGAGATAAACAGTTCCCGATGCACAATACCTATACCTATATTACCGTGTACTATAACGCTTGTCTAAACACATCACACCCACTGTAGCAAGCCGAAGAGAAGAAAGAAGAAGCCACGAAGAACAGAACCGACGACCTGTGGTCTAGTTTCCTGAAAGACACTAAAACTGTTGCCAAGAAAAAAGTTTATAGCTATTCATATTATAATAATATTATTCCTAATACCGGTATTTTAAGTCGCATTCAATAATGTTAGCGATAGTTTTGAATTTCATATGTTCTAAATAAAGAGGCATCAAAGAGTAATTAATGTAATACTTTTAACAATGTATTCAATGCTTGAATACATCTCTATACATTCCCTATACTATTGATAAGGATTAGCATTTATTTTAATTATAAAACTTATCGATGATACTATTATTTTAATACATATTCTGATATATAAGAATACTCTGTATATATTTAACATCAATTACGTAAAAATTAATGCCTTAATTATTTTATTTTGATAATATCCATTAGTAACCAATGTATATATATATATATATATATATATTTATATATATATATATTTAGCTTAAATCTTATATATTATTAACATAATATAATATTATAAGAATTACACAATATCAAAGTCTGTTTACGCATATTATTTAATTTCACTACTTTTTTTTGTAGTTTAAAAGTGAACACACGATTAAAGTATGTATAAGTGTAATACCAATAGACAGGTAATCTCTAAGGTAGGCGCCGTAGTGTTGTAACCTACACGATGCGATGTAGGTAAGGTAGACGAATGTCATAGGTTAATAATTAATATAACAGTGACATATTGTTATTGTTAGCTGGGTGGAGTCCTTTCATCCCATACAGGAACTTAGATGACGCTTTCACTTATAACCATATATGACTCTAATGTCCCTTCGAAGCCGCTCCCATGTTAAGGCATCCGTGGTTTTAACGAGAGCCGATCATTTATTTATACACAATTATATAAGATCACTTCTAAATAATATTTTAAGACCCATTTTATAAAATTAATTAATGTTCCGGACGAGGCTCTCAGGCAATTTAGATTATAATACAGAAAGTATAGAGTTGAAATACTTACTAACAATACTAGCGCATACGGTACTAAATTAAATGATAATAATTAAAAATAAAAAAACAAAACAATTATCATAATAGCATAATGAATAGAGGGCGAGTAGAATGAAACATTGTAGAGTGTCCCTATTCTATATTCCTGTATATTATATATATCAAATTATTACTGTATAATATACAGTGTATATATTAGTAAAAAAGTGGTATTTTATTTATAAATATCGGCGATTATTTAACTTAAGCAATGGTTTGATGTGAACTACACCACATTATCTAGTACCCGTAAGGTTACATTACTGCTTTACTACGAACCTATTTAGTATCACCGTTACGAGCTAATTATCTACGTATTTGATTTAAATCTATTCCGTTCCACCTCACCAGGTGACCAGCATCACCGAAGTTAGAAAGTCTACGGAAACTAATGGTAGGTCGCAGCCTAAACCGGGCACCTCGGATAAGAAACCCGTAACGGATTTCTTCGGCGACTCCCCCTCGACCTCTGTATCGAAGGTCAAGAAGATAGAAGTGGAGTACGACTTTGCCGGGGAGTCTATTAAGTTTGTGGTACTATGTAGGATATTGACAAATATATATATACGAATGAATCAATGAAATCAGTTTATAGACATACGACATACTATGTATATCATACGTCTATGGAGGATCAGTGAAAGCCTAGGCTTTATTTATTCAATATGTTCATAAAATATAATAACAATATAATAATTATTTAATGAATACACGATGGTGTCTATCTCAAACTAATCCAATACAGTATATTTTAATACAAATACATATAGATAGATTTAATGTTAGCTTTATTATTAACCTATACTTTTATAAAATATGAAATGTTATCTATTACATGAATATAAATTCTGTAATTGGATTTTAATTAAAAATATATCAATTTATTATTATAAATATGGTTATAATTTGTATATGTATTAAGTATATATTATGTAGTAGAATGTGATATAATACTCTATATATATATATATATATATATATATATATATATATTTATTATTATTTAATTATTATAAATATATCAGTGTTTATATAACTATATGCATACACTAAATGCATACGTTTATAATAATAAATATAATTGTAGTGTGTATTATTTAATTAAATAAATTCCATAAATGATTCCTATGTGATTTGTAAACTTCAACGTATTATATTAAACATATATCTCCCCAAATATATAGCCTAATGTCGAGTCCGATTTTAAGAAAGCGAGATTTAAAATAATTTATTTTAAAATATTTTAAAATATCATATATTATATGTCACATATATGAAGATATCAGATTTTCATCACCCGATTTAAATCGTATAACTACTCAAATTTTGAAATTAATGTACCAACTTCAAAGAATAACTTTAAATCTAGATTTAGACGATAATAATTTAAAATACCGACATTCAAACCTATATAGATACTTCGCTATTACATTAAATTCAAGCCTATCAAAGGCTCGTATAATCCAATGTTTAATTTTATTTTACTTCTCCGTTTATTTCTTGTTTTTTTGTATCGTGTCGTTTTGTCTTACCGTTATCACATTTATATATCTTGTTTATATATGTTATATAATTATATGTTTATATATAATTATATCTTTCTATAGATATATAACCAGTTATTCAATAAACTTTTGACCTGTCTATCTATCTAACTCCCTAAACATTTGTAGAGTTATGAAGGAGGTGTCGGTGAACTCGAAGGAAGCGTCCGCTCACAGGTTACTATGTAGCCGATGTCTACCTAACAGCTGTTGCCTAACAGTTATTGCATAACATGGCGGGCAGGCTTTAGTTTCTCCGGTAGATTTGAACGAATGAATGAATTTATTTACCGAATATTAGCTATAATAATCGGAGAAAAACCCAGAAGCTATGTTTAGCTTATACTAAGGATAACCTTAAATTAATTTACATTGTTTAATCATACCATAATGTAAGCAACCAACGCATGTATTATATACTAAGCCCTGCTTAGTACGCAGTGTTCCGTAGGTTTTAACGCATATGGAAATACCCTGTAAAAACCTATTTTTGTCTATATAATTAAATCTAATATTATCTCTATTATTTAATAACTATAATATTTAATAACCTACTATTGTCTATATAATTATAGATTTGTTATGTGATAGATAATATACAATTATAAAGTTAAACAATACTACATTGAAAATATTAGTATAAGGTTTTTTATATTTTGTAGAAACAACCTTTATTAATTTTGACATTTTTTAAATAAATAATATGATATTGAAATTTAAATAAATAAGTAAATAATTGATATATAATACTGAATAGAATAATATATTTATTTTTATATTATTAATATTGTAAATAAAATATACATATTAAAGGGAGAAGATCAAAAAGGATGAGTTGAGGGTTAAAGGTTACATTTGAAATACGAGTTAATAGTATATATATATTTATATTTTGTATAGATATTTGTGGGTTATTTGGTTTAATTGGTTTAGTTTTGTCCTGCTTGGTTTTGTTTAGTTGCATTACATCCCAAAGTGAGCCTATACAAATTTATTTTGCATTTAAAATTTAACCTTTAACACTCAACTCGTCCTTTTTGATCGTAAACCCATATTAAATATTAAACAATTATTACTATATTTATTTTATATTAGTAATATGTAATATTGTAAACAAAATATATATATTTAAACAATAGAACCAATAATATTTTCATGGAGAAATTATTTGAATGTATTCATGTTTGATTTTATACCATGCTATTTAAATAGATATTGTTAATTATATATATATATATTTAATTTATAATGTTCAATATATATTTATAAATATAAAATATTGAATAGATAAAATTAAAAATAGTTAAAAAACATATACTATTATTGAATAAATACAATAATTTCATGCGCATCTTTTGAATAAAATGTAGTACATTTGGATTAGTAATGTCAAAATTAATCATTGTCTAGGTCTTGATAAATTCAAAACTTGTTTTTTATAAAGCACCTAAATAAATGAATATTATGATACATATATATTATATGTACTACTTTTTGTATTCAAATTATTAATATTATCGTTAATTTTTCAATATTTTTTTATATATAAATGAATTAATATTGCTTAAAATTTCAATAAACTCTTTTTTTTAAAGTTATTATATTTGTATAGTAATAGATGTTATCAGTTGTTACCTGTTATTACCAGTTATACTGTAAATTAACACTGTCAAGATAGGTTTTGTTCGTTTTTGCCGGTAAAACAGAATTTTGCCAAAAAATAAGAGAACCCTGATACTATTCCATCATATATGCATTATAAATTGGTTAATCTTTGTCAAATTGACTATATATATATATATTTAATATTCATGTTATCGCTACACATATATATATATATGACTATCATCTATAACTAGCCAAGTAATACCCAAGTCTGGTAATAACACACACACACACCTACATACCTCACTATCTCCTAGAATAGAAACCTCTGAAATCAATGATATATCGAAGTTAAATTACCAGCAGATATTTCCTTCAGTAGTATGCTTACTTTGTTCTATATCTCATCGCTTCTATATCAATAATATTCATACTTATACCATGGTCCATGTACATTTGTTATTAATTAATATACCTCAGGCATCATTTACCACACAAATTTGCCAGCATAGTTAATGATTACTGGTGTACAGTTGTATGCCTTGATGATGATACGTCTGTACTTTAACCTATATCATAATTGCGATTCTATTTCTGTACTTTAGCCTGCATCATAATGACGATAACGTATAATGAAGCATCTGCTATTGTAGTAATACGGCGAAGAGAAGTGGAGGTTTAAGCAGTCTACTGAATAAGATAGCTAAGAAACCTAAAATGGGAACACTGGTTTGTATTACGCTGAACTCAACGAGATGCACAATCTTTAATATATATAGCACATCATATTAATAGTAAATAATATAAAATCGTATATGTGTCCACAATTAAATTAATTGTTGAATTGGTCGAATTCATTTAAATTTAATAACTTTTTTAGATATTTTATAATAAACAACAGTTGATTAGAAAACTGTGTATTTCACAGTTTAAAATGTAAAAATAATCACCTCTAAAATATCATGTGATTATTATAGTATTCTGATTATATCTTATACATGAAAGTTAATTTTCAATCATGTTTAATAATAAAATCCTATTCAACAATAATATAATCACAATATATAGATAAAATCTCAAATCGATTGGAATTCTTATAAACAAAAAGAAGGATTGGTTGAAGAAATGGCAACTCACAACAAAGGAAAGAATGGGTAAATAAATCAGATTATATATATATATACAATTCACTACATATTGAATACTATCAATATGGGGTGGCAATTAGTTCAGTACAATTCATGATCTTATATTTACAACATAGGTACATCGAAAGGAAAAACTTCCTAGAAAGAACGGATCATAGACAATTTGAAAAGGAGAAGGAAGCTCGGGTAACCTCTAGGAAAAGATAAACGTGAATCCGCCACTTTATTTATCTTATTGTCTTTGTACCATATCGAAACTATACGTCTATAAATTATACTTTTTTATTTGATTAATAAATCATTTTGTAGTTAATTAATACATGTTTAAAATAGTAAGTAAATTAACTCATATAACAACCGAATAATTAAATTAGAGAATAATTTGTAATCTTTATATCAGTTGTTCAATTATAACATACATTAGAGTAATATTTATAACAAATAATTTAATAAGAAAAATACATTAGGTTGATAATTGTATCCCGATAATACTAAGAAAAGATAGTAAGACATATTGGTATAGTGAATTCATATATACTACTAAATAACTTATAAATAATACATGCACTAGGTTTACTTATTTAATGCAGACAGGATATGATGAGCTATAGTTTCTATCCTCATTTAATAATTCTGTTTTCTTAGTTTATATCTATCTTACGTATGGCATTAAGTGTATTCAATCATGTTTGCTCACTCTTGTAATTATATATAGTGTGCTGGATAATACGTGGAACATTAGCAGCATCTCTGTACTATCTGATTATATATTTATTACTGATTTGTTATTATCTATGCATATTAGTCTCATTCTCTAGAAAATCTATTACAATAATAAAACGATACCTAACGATAAATATATAATTTTAATAGATAATTATAATTAGTGATATTTATATTAACAACTTATTTTTATTAATCAGAAATAAAATTATGATACTTAATATTTGACATGTAAAGTAGTAAATGATTATTCATTTTTATTTCTGAATTACTTTACAATAATGACTAGATAATATTTAAAATAATGTATTAATTATATTTTATTATTTGTTAAACTTTTAATTTATAACTTAATTAAATATATAAAATAAAGTATTTTAATATTGGTACTTCTTTTAAATATTAATCTCATAAAATATTAATATATTTCTATAAAAAACCTATAATAAATGGATATCAATTCAATTAATAAATTCTAATTATTTGTATTCGCCAATTTTACAATATAATAAAATATGTGAAATATTCTACTCTACTGAACTTCATATATTTGGTATCATACTATATACCTAATTAAAAAGGTGAATTGTATTAAATTATAATTATTACAGTACCGACTTACTTTCTAAATCTACTTTATAATAAATAATACAGGAGTAGGTATTGAGTGGAAACAAAATT
The DNA here is from genome assembly GCA_964019155.1 of Osedax fenrisi. Taxonomy (NCBI): domain Eukaryota; kingdom Metazoa; phylum Annelida; class Polychaeta; order Sabellida; family Siboglinidae; genus Osedax; species Osedax fenrisi. Next base: position 51,576,559 of record OZ025244.1, on the reverse strand, counting down.
GCATTATAAAAGCTATTCATAATGTACAATTTTAGATAAAGTCATAAAATAAAACTTTATAAAAATAATTATTTTATATCTATATAGATAATTATAATTCCCTTGGGAAATAAGTTATTTTATTTTACAGAATGCTTATTATTATATAATTGACCTATTCATCAAAATAGACTTTAGCACCACAACAATCATGTTAAAACATATAATAAGCATTAAAATTAGTATATATTTAATAGAAAATGAGAAATAAATAATTAGAATGTACTTTGTACATGTAATGATCTATTTATTTATTCTATATTTATCACTTATATAATAACTGTCCCAAAGATCTATATTAAGTATATTACAGCTAAAACTATATAAAGAAATCAGAATACCTACATACCTATGTGAAATAAGTAATGTAAGACGGTATAAATCTGTTATATTGGTAGATGTTTTATTTGCATCCATATCTGTATCTTATCTTTATAGTTATCTGCTACATTAAACACTCCTTTAATACACTATCACATGTTTATTTAAAAGCTAATTAATTCCAGACTAATTTCATCACTTTAAAAAACTAATTATACTAATATAATGTGTATATACTAATTAAAATCTAATAATAATATACAACTAATGTCATCTTCACATCCAGTCAGTCCCAACACTAGTAAAAAGGTAAAATGTTAGTAATAATTAACATTGTCATTTAGTTTATAGGTAATTAATGAACCATATCTATAAATATATCTTTAAATTAGTTATCAGTTAGTTATTACTGTTGATAATTTTTATGTATTGCCTATTAACAAATAAATAAAAAATGTCTGGTGACACAGCTACTTTTATATAAAAATAATTTATTGCGAAATATAAATAGTTATATATAAAACATTTTTAGATATTTACAAATAAATAAATAAATTCTCGAGTAATATATTTGTAGAATATATTAAATAAAGGTAATATATATATATATAGTTATAAATAATACAAAACCAAACAATAATATATAGATAATGGAGTATATAATCAATTAAAAATTAATAAATAACAATGGTGAAATTGTGTTTGTGCAATAGATAACTGCATTAATACTAGTGATTGTAGTGGTGTAGAGGTAAGGTTAGCCCAAGCCTACATCTAATGACATCATCACAATAAAGCCTATAATGGTACCCCATGATGCAATCGTGCTGTTTCCCCTATTAATAGTATCCAATATTAATATATATATATAGATATCATCAATATTATATTATATATATATATTTGAAATAGATTAATTACTATATACTTGATTATTTCTGTATAATAGAGAATAATTTCTTTATTCATTGTTAAAACCCAATGAATATATTATTAAAGATGCCAAACAACAATATGCATGTGATCATGTGATCAATGAGAGAGAGTGTTAGAGAGAGCTAACCCAAGCTGTACTTCGGGAATGATGTCATCGACAACCACATAGATCATAGCGCCGGCTGCAAAGGCCAGTGCATACGGCAATAGTGGTGTTGCTATGCTGACCATTAGGGCACCTAATACTCCGGCCACAGGCTCCACCAGACCACTGAACTGACCGTACCTTTGTGTGTGGCAAGTGCATACGTTCATTGTTCAACTCAATAATATTACTCGAATACTTAACAAAATTCAAGTTATATTCAATTAATATAATATCTTATTATATATATATAAAAGTAGTATTATTGAATTCTATTATTGAATTATTTATACATATTGATAATTACGTTCAATTTTAATGTACCATCTATACTATAAATAAAATTATATATTTAAAATACAATATATCCAACATTCTTCATAATGTTGTGCATTTAAATTTAAGATATCATAATCTTTTATTTATAATCTAAATCCATTGATATAGAAGTAACTTCTATATTTGTAGTCGACAAATCTACGGTTTTAATATTTGACAATTATAATATGACTAATAACCAATCAAAATCAGTACCATTTTTTTAATTTATCGATTAAAGTGCTATTCGCATATCTATCTTTTACATGCATTTTATGTGTAAATTGCACATACCCACACGTACAAAGTTGATACATATTTTGTAATCTATTAATAAAATATGAGTAATATATTGGGTATGTACTCCAAAAATATTATAAAGATTCATCATTACGTTAAAAAGTTGTAATTTTCTAAAAAATAAAATGGAAACAATATTTCTGAGAAGTGTTATATATCTATAAGTTAGAGACTCTAACTATACACTACTAAGTTGTATTTGTATTTTATGTGAACTTAATCTATTGTTACTATTTATTATATCTATTATGTATATGATAACATTTAATTAATTAAACAATATTCTGAGATATATATATATATATTACTTATTTAATCATAAGCTTAAAAAGTTGTATTTGTAATTTCTGAGTAATAAAAACTTATATTAACATTATTACTTAACAATATTATCTCTACTAATATTAAATTATATACATTATAATATAAATTATTTTATAATAGATAATATGTAATATATAAAATAGATAAGAATATTAGCATACTAAAATATGACTGTTTATTAAGACTTTATGTTTAGGCTAATGATTAAAATGTATATTTGATGCACTTATAGTTCATTTTTTATTTTATATATATATTAATACATCATATTAATAATTATATAATTAAATTTTAATATTTTAATAAAAATAAAATCGAAGGTTATTGATACCTGCTCTCAATAATGTAAATAAAATACTATTATTAAATAGCATTCAAAGTAATCAACAATTCTTTATAATATTTATTTAATTATAAAAAATAAGATATGTAAAATTAGATAATTGTAATAAATAAATGATAGTTTAAAAATAAATAGTTTAATAATGAACATTTATCAGTTGTTATTTTACTACTTTAGAGGTGAATTATTAACAATTATTATCAGTATATGTGCATGTATGTGTGTGTGAGCGCGTGTGTTGTAAGGATAACTAATGGGGGTACTACTACTAACAGGAAAGCTTTCCATGTCGACATTCCAGATCCACGAAGGGGCAGAGAAACAGCTAACCCTTCAGGGAAGTTCTGTATACCTATTCCTATAGCTAGATTTCTATAGGGAATACAATATTACTTAATAACATAATATAATATAACTGTTTATTATGTAATGAAATGAAAATTATGTAATAAAGATTAAATTGCGATTAACAGAAATGGCTTACCTGGCATTTTTGAATGTAGTAGATTCTGTTTTACCAATTGCTCCAAAAGCAACTCCAACAGCTAATCCCTCTGTTTTGGTATTACGTAATAGTTTTATTAGTATTACATCATTGAATTATTATCACACCAAATTATATCATAGTTTTATTATGAATTAAATATTCATATATAAAAAACAATTGATACATATATATATATATATTATGAAAACCTGTTTGTATACTTATACATAGATTTATATAAACAATAATATTATTTTTAACGATAGATTTGAAATTATATTTTTTTTTAAATTTATTTAATGTAATATTATTTAAAACCTTATAATAAAAGATAAAAGTACAATATAATTAACAGACATACAAGCCAATAACAGAAACTCTCACCTGGAATATTGTGAACAGTTATGGCAATCACTAATAGTAGAATACGTTTCCAGTTAAACGTATTAGTTAGAGGTACAGCAGCGGATGATTTGATTGGTTCCTTGTCCGTAGAACGCTGTGTTTCTACAGTGTTATCAATATCTAGAGATCACGTAAAGAAATAGGTTTATAGGAGGGGTTACAACAGTTAAAGATGGTAGCAATATATTACTATGTAGAAACTGTAGTAATTATGTAAAGATAAATTATATACTGATGATAAAAATCATGCGAGATATTATTCTATATATATATATATATTAATTAAACTGGCAATATTATATATATTAAGAATATTAAATAATTTTTTCTTGGCAATTCTATAAATTTAATTTAATTATATTATATATAATATATTAAAATGATAAAACTGCTTGAAAACTGTGAATTATTTCCCTATAATATATCACATATCACAAGTTAATATTCATAGTGTATATATAAAGTGAAATATCGATGTAGTAAACTTAATATTTAATAAAATACTGATGTAATAAATATTTTAGAATAATTTGATAGACCTATATATTATTTCAGCCATATATTTGAACATTCACATATGCAGTAAACGATATGGTTCACATACATTTATAAGATCATTGATTTTCATATTCAATATAGTAAATCTATATACAAATGTTGCACAAGTATTTATATATTTGCTAATTAGCTCAGATAATCATGCCATAGATTTCAATAATACACGATATCCACAAAATTGTAAATATATATAAAGTCTAGAGTAATTTATGATTAATTAATGTGGATTGTATATTACTTAATAATACAACATATTTTACAAGTAATTATTTCATATTATTGTTGTATGATAATAATATACTATATTATTAGATTTATTTGCTTAATTTATCTAAATTAACTTTCATAGTTTAATTTGCCAATTCAAGTATATTTTACATGTAAATCAACAAAAGTAAGTTAAGGTATTGTGTCCTTTTAGTACAACAAATTATCGCCCAAGTTAAATGTGTGTTATAAAATGTGTTAAAATACGTCATCTAATTTCTCAATATAAGCTAGGTGGTATTAGGTTGAGATTCAACTAATTAGTTAATTAGCAGATTTCTAAAGATAGGATAATTTCAGGCAAATTCAATTAGCAGAAGATGAACAAATTAAATATTTCATATAAGTATATACAGCTAACGTTGAATATATTAATAATGCGTGAAACACATGAATGTAATAATAGCAACAAACCATCAGTAAGAAACTCTACTTCAGTGGGTACTTTTTGTAGGGATTCATCGCTTTTCTTACTATATAGGTAGTAACAAATGATTAGATGTGATTATAGACATTATTGTTGGTCATTAACCTCTTCCTTCGCCTCCTCTTGCCCTTCTTACTGTTTGAGTCACCAGCCATCGCTACTATATGACTGTGTTTCACGCTATCATCTGACAACACAGCAAATCATTGATTAACTGAATGCTACGCTACAGTATATAGTTGATAAAGAGGAAGCAATAGCTAATAAATAACATGGGTTTGATTCAACTTTAGATCACAATAAATACATACCTGTGAGATTTAAAGTAAATAGTCACTATTTTATTTTTTTTAATAAATTTAAAATAGTTATATTTATATAAAATACTATCAATATATAACTTAAAGCATCTTATATAGTTTATACGATAAGAGTATCTATTATAGATTTGTATGTATGACCATCGATGATTGACCATAATCAATAAATAATTATATAACATCAATTTATATATATATATATTTATATAATATTTACTAAATGCTATATGTGTTATTCAATAAATGTTACATTAATCTAAATACAGAACAAAATACATACTATTATAACATCAATTATGTTATAATATAGTTATTATATTAAAATGTTAATTTATTTACCTTATATATTGCTGATAAACAACTATTATTATATGATATTCAAATAAATAAAAAATAATATTGAAATGTTATGAGGTATAAATTAATACAACCAATTTGAATAGAATAATTAAAATATAAAATATAGCCAAATTACATTAAAATCATATATATATATATATATATATAAAATATAATATTAATTGATAGAATAATGTATAAAATAAAACATATAACTCCGGTAGTTAGTATTAAAGTTTATTTAATTCAACTTATTATACAAACCATATTTTTCTAATTCAATAGATTGAGAATCATCTTCAGTGTTCTGGGCAAGTTCTATAGAAGGATCAGATGTTATACCCTGTATGATAAGTAACAGTTAGATAATGAGGTAAAGATTTGGGGGTCTACAAAATATAAAATTGAGAAAGTGTGCGTCTCAAGACTATTACATCTCAGTGCATGCAAGCACAAGTGTAAAATAGAAGTTTATATTAGTCAATACGCATACATTCACTATAGCCTGTACATATATTATCATTATTCAATAATTATTATTCAACTACCATTATATAATCAATATTATATAACTTCATAACTGTAAAGATAAAATTAAATATAATAGTGCCATTTACTTTACAAATTAACTTTACTTAATTCAATATTATATATATATATATATGGTAAATAATATATTTGGTTTGAGTTGGTTTGGTTTAGATTGGTTTAGATTGGTTTAATTTGGTTTGGTTTGGATAGGTTTAGTTTTCATATATTGAGGTTTTTTTAGATGCATTACATCCAGATAGAGTCTATAAAATATTATTTAATTATATATAGGACATTACTCAACCTTATTGTTACTTTATTCATATATATATATATATATATATATATATATATATATATATATATATATAATAATTATTTATAAATATAATATAGCATGTCTTTAATATTACAGAGACATTATTGTAATTATACATTCAATTAATGTTATCTTTACATTTAATATGTTATGTAACATTGCATAATGGTAATATATGTATAGGCTATTGTGAATATGTATATAATTATATTTAGGGTATGTGTGACTGTAATTGAGAAAAAAAATTGTATTTTAAATTTTTTTTTATATAACTATTGAAATAACAAATATTATCTTTAAAATCATATATATATATATATATATATATATATATAATTTGTTTATGTAAAAACAACTATACAATTTGAACTTCTAAAATTATTCATTTAAATAAATTATAATAATTAAAAAAAAAATTAATTAAATTTATAGTTATCATAATTTAATGAATATAAGATCATTATTAGAATTTAAAAATCTAAAATAAATAATAATATAAAGTTATTGACTGTATATATATTTCATACATTGTTCATACTTTTATTGTAAATATTTAGATTGAATTTACTCAGAATAATTATTTTTACCATTTTCACTTATTCAAACACTATAAAATCCTTCAATAATGCTTTAAATGTATTCGAATTTTAAGATAATTTAGAATATATATAAATACATTAAATTTGCATTTTTTTAATCTAATAAGTAATTTTAAAATATTCATAATTTTATCAATTATTTTCAAAATATTAAAAATTATTAATTATTATTAAATTATAATTTATTAGTTAAACATAATTTATATAATATATATTCATTCATATTCTATAAAAAATGCAATTATTATATATCTATATAATATCTATTATTTTGTTAAATATTGTATTGAATAAAACAAAAAAAAATAGTTAATAAACTTTTAGTAGAACACTCTTTTTCCTATTAAATACATGCACAAATCAGGATAGACATTGCACCTACTCTCAACAAATATAAGTGCTGCATTCACTGCAACAACACTGTAACAAATGTGGCCACCACACATTCTCAATGTTATACATTGTTATTGTTACTTAACATACAAGCCTAAAGATTGTAGGTTGTAGTCAAATGTATACACTATTTCACATACATATTAATATAAATGTAAATAATATTATTTTAATTATTGTATTGTAAAGTTAAATAGTAATGTTGTATTACAATCATGATGATCATGATATGTATAACATGTACTTATATAAGTCAATTCGGGTCCATCCATCATAACATATATTGAACACTAAAATAATCTAATCATTAAATAAAGTCAATGAACTTATGCTAGTGATCATGATCGATAGTGAAAATATTAGTTATATAAAATGTCCAAGTATTAATACTAAATTCCACCTGAAATATGATACATCACATTATTATCACATACATATATATATATATATAATGAGTGATGAGTGATTTATTAATAAATATACTTTGTATTAATTACATGTTTAAAAATAGACTATGAATCTATCCAGTAATTATATTAAAGTGATGTGGTCATATATATGTTGTCACACACACACACACACACGCACATATACACACGCACATGAAGACTATAATGTAACTTACGATGAAGTTGAGACAGACATCAGCCAGGTAAACAAAAGCTGCCCCCAACCCGAAGCCGACAGCTATCGGCATGAAGGCGTATTGACCTTCGCTGCCATAGTTTCCGGAACGTTCCGCCATCTCTATTCCGGGTGCCAGCAGTGACCAGAAGGAAGCTGCTATCATCACCTATTGTTACAGTGTACACATTAACACATGTGTATAGTGAGACGTTAATGATACTACAATCAATAAGAATACATGTATAGAACTAGTGGTATACACATATAGTGTATGAAACATACATAAGGATACACTTGTGATGTGATATCACATATATTTATGGTGTGTAATTAAGTTGTAGTTGAACATACATATTTCATTGCTATAATTATATACAAGAAATATGCCTAGGTTGATATACATTTACATTAATCACAACACTAATTTAATAGCTAAAGATATTATGAATACATAGTGAACAAGCAATAGCAAAGTGACCAGTAGCAGTAGATGTTATTAAATATAATGTATACATAGTAGTTCTATATTCAATACATGCATTAATTATATATATATATTCAATGCATCTATATATATATATAATAAGTGGCATTGATATATTCATTAATTATATACCATTATATATATATAATGGTGTTACAGCACTATCTATACTAATAGTATAGAATACATGAAGTATACATGAGATAGGAGACTATAGAATGATAACTAATGTACAATTGGTGTTCTAAACAGTGTGTAATGCTAACCCCTGCAGCAAAGCCCAGACAAGCATCCAGTACATTCCGCTGTTAATGTGTAAGACATATATAGGGTTATGCATGTAATAGATGGAGAGATAAGGTAAACAATTACAATGCAGTGTTCATAATCTTATCAATGTTTATAATTAAGAGTAAATAAATATTACAAGATATAATATATTTAATGATTACTAATTTATAATTAGTAATTATATAAATATATATATTTAAGATTACATTATAGAATAAATAAATAATTGGTAACTATTCAAAAATAAAATTATAATATATTTCTTCTATAAAAAAATATTACAATATTACAACATATACTATAAAAAAAATGTATATTAATTATTTCCATATAAAATATAAATAAATTAATATAAAATAGAACATTTTTAAATTAATTATTATTAATTAAAATTAAGCTGTATAACAATTATATATAAATATATAAACATATTGTATTGATGAATAATGATTAATTAAAAAAAATTAATTATAACCTATTTTTATCAAACCAGTTATAAATAATAACCTTTAATTATAATACAATAATACCATATGCAACCAAGCAAATAAACTTATAATATATTATTATTACAAAATTATTTATTTTATTTATTATATTTAATTTATTTTAATTTCAATAAAAAAAAACATAATTGTTTCCAATTATTTAAACTTAATAATTTAGATAATATATTAGAAAGTACAAGTTCTCGATATTAGCTTTAAATAAAAAATGTATCAATAACAATATATAATTATAAGTACCAATTTTAAATATATATATTCTAATGATACATTATAGAAAAAATGTATATATTTTAAATTAATATGTAGTATATAAATAATTATATAAATAAATTAATATGAAAAAAAACATTAATTTTAAAACTTAATATTAATAAATAAATATATAATATCATAGTGACCACATGAGAGACTTGCGAATAGTCATCCCAGATTAATGGAATAGAGACGCATGTTAATCTGTACTACGCCAGGCTTTAAGGTAAAGCTAACACCAAAGTAATGGAACAGAGTCGTATGCTAATCTGTAATACGCCAGGCTTTAAGGTCAAACTAACACCGTACTTATTCAGTGTGCGCCTGATAGATATAACTTGCGTACACTATTCACAATTGTATATTGATATATATTATATTAAAACGATATCTAAATAAAATAATAATAATAATATATTAGTACAAATCAGTTTATTATATATATTTCGGATATATTCAACATTTTCTAGAAAAATATCTATAAAGCAGAATTAATTAACAAATATATTAAAATATTTTTATAAATCTGTTAATTTATAATAGTTTATTTTAAAGATAAATAATTATTTATTACAGATTTTAAACAATAATTCATTCTAAAATATTATTTCCAAATATTTATAAAAATTAATACAATTATATATAAAAATTAGATAAATTATAATCAAATAAAATAGATTATAAATAAAGTCATATTTTTTAGATACCAAAAATAGGATGGTTGTAAATTACTAATGATCAGCTTATATATTCCTATCTAAATATATATATATATATATATATATATTATAGATTAAATTAAATTTTATTTTAATTCTATAGTCAATGTGACACTAGACTTTTCTATTGGAAACCATCAATTTTAGTTGTGATGAGATTTAACAAAGGCTATATATGGAGGCATGACCATTATAATTGAAACATATAATGTCATATTGAATCAAGAATTAATATGCCAAAAACTAAATCCTTTAGAATTTAAAAAAATGTAAAATTGACATAATATAAATTAGGTTTGAATTGAACTAATTCTTTATATTATTTATGTCTATATTCCAAATAATATAATCATAATAATAATGATTATTAAATTATATTATGAATTTAAAGGCATACTATTGCTCAAAAATTACGCCAACATTTACATGTAAATAGATAGGTAAACGCTATGTTCACTATAAATAGTCCACTGTATTTATTAATTGGCTGATTGCCAACAAAATATCTGCTATATATCTATAGATTAGCATTTTTTTTAATATAATTATATATTTTGGTATATTACATTTATATATTTGTATATTATAATTATAATTATAGGTTCCGCATGAAAACCGGCACAAATAATTTATGTATAATAGTTGTGGTAGGTGTGTAGGTGAGTGTGAAAAATGCGAGTGGTACGTCGTGATAAATTACCGATACGTAGATTTTTGTAATATCTATTACCTTAACATTAATATATATATAATATATATAATATAATATATTATATATATATAATATATATAATATAATATATTATATATATATATATATATATATATATATATATATATATATATATTATATATATTTAACACTATACTTATAAATGATTTATATATATATATTTATTAAATATAAATATATATATACAACATAGTAATACTATTACTAATATAATAGTATTAATAGTACAGTTTTCAATAGTATATTAGAGTTTATTACATTTAATATGGTATGTAATTCTATCATGTATAATTCGCTCCCACCTAACGTTTGCAGCTATTATATTATAAATTACAAATTATCTCAAAGCAGGCCATCGATTGTTATTATAATAATTTCGAGAGTTCAAGGTGGGCGGTACTTTTATATGCACTACTGCACATTGTACGCATTATCAAATATGTTATAGGCTCACTTGGGGATATAAATTATATCTGATATAATGAAGCTGAAATAAGCAGCAAAATAAAAACAAACCAAATAAATCACACAACCCCAAGATAAAAATTGAACTCTGACATTCAAATAATAATAATCGGCGGTCTGCTTCGAGAATCACGTATAATTATTATAATATAATAATATAAACAATTTTTATTATAGAATCTATATATTATATTATTATAATAATTATATAATATATAATATATATAAATTTGTTGTGAATTTTGCATGCGGTATTATTACGTTAATGTTAACAGGTTAACTGTAGTTGTATATTCTTAGTAAAAGTGTACACTTTCGTTATTATAATGACCACATCCATATGGAAATAATTATGATTACATAATAATTTAAAATTACATTTGTTATGTCATAGAAATTCAATGATAGAATTATTGTATTCGCTATTATTGAATGTAACCTAATATAATTGAAATGTATACAAAAATATAATTAATTTAATAGTTTAAAATTTATATATTTATAATAACGAATATAGTGATAAACCTGTGCTCTATTAAATATGAATACACATGCACTTCCTAATGCAGTCATGCCCCATGTAAATAACGTACCAAATAGAGCCATGACAATAGGATCATAGCCTTCGATCATATTTATACAGTTATAGGTAAAGTTATATAAATAACTATTTAAATAATAATTTTAAATTGTAATTACATAAATTTAAATGTAAGGGTATTAGTATAACAACTAATAGTACAGTAATGAACAAACTAAATAGAATATCTTGATGACAAAACTTAAAATGTACAATTTTATTTACCAAAGATATAGGGATATTGAATTCATTGAATTACACAACCATTAAATATATAATAATAGCAGATCCCTGGGGTATCTTTAATAATAGTATAGGTAGTACCTATTAGGTACCTTAGGTACCGTACCTTTAGTACCTATATCAATAAATCCCTAATAAATCCTTTAATTAGTAGTAGAAAAAGCTGTGTAAACTGAGTAGTATTAAATCAGAAAAAAGTAATATTTTACTTGTATTTATTTATAATGTAGGTTTAACCTATGCTTATTAAGCATTGCTTAATCTAAAACATATATATCCAAATGATGAATAGCGATATCGTCGCGATATCGGTGGAGGCATATAGCTAGAGAGAAATGTTTCTCGTTAGCTCTGTGGGTGGGAGTGTCACACCGATAGCAAAGGTTTTCCGAATGATAAATCTGCTTCGCAGAATCTTTGCCGATCGGTGAAAAATCTGCACGATATCGGCCACTCATCTAACAGTAATAACCTAATAGTAGCAACATAATAGCATATCTAATAACCTCACATATTTACATTATGATGCTATTATGTTGCCATTAAATTTCTATTATGTTGATATTAATGTATCATGCTATTATGTTGCCATTAGAAGTCTATTATGCTATTATTATGATGCTATTAATTTTAAAAGTATATTATGCTGATATTATGTTGCTATTCTAATAATATAGCATCATGATATTATGCATAATAATAGCATAATTTATTAATTGTCTATTAATTGTATACATAATTGTATTAATAGTCTCTTAAATTCTATATAATTATCATAATCTATTAATAGACTTTTAATATTTACATAATAGCAGCATAATGGCATGCCAAATTAATAGCAGCATAATATACATTTAATGGCAACATAATAGCAGCATACTAGCACAATGTAAATAGTTGAGGCTATTATGTTGCTATGATATTATATTGTTATTATTAGATTATTATTATGATATGATATATCATAATATGATATATCATATATAACATAATATATTATGTTGCTATTATTAGGCTATTACGTAATACAGTAAATTTACTGTTATATGGGCAATTTCGCTTGTGTAACAGGGGCATAGAGCTAGAAAGAAATCTAACTATATTGGTAGGGGATTTATTATATAATTGTAAAAGATATAATGCAATGCGTGATATAAATCCTAAATATAATATTATATAACACACTTAACTTTATTTATATAATAAACATATTTGTGAAGTGTCTTCACAAAATATTTGACATATACATGTATGCATATATTATAATATTAATAATGTACACAATTACGTAAAAATTTAAAATTAATTTGAATATAATAATATTATAATATTAATTAAAAATTATATTAATATTATATATTAATATAATTTTTTCAATTATTATTTTTATAAATTATTTTAATTAAGGATCGTCCTTTGTTGTGAGCTTATAATGGATATCTACGATGTATAATAAATAAAATAATATTTATTTTTCAAACAAAAAAAATGTTTACAACTAGTTTACCACAAAATTTATTTTTTGTTAAAATACTCAATAAAAGTAATTTGTTGTATAAGTATATGCTATTTTTATATCAATACTTATAATTTTATATTCATATAATGATGATAGACATATATAATATAATTTTTTTTTTTAATTATTCCATTGATAATTTTTTTTTTCGATTTAGAAAAATTAAAAAATAAATTAAAATTTCCGTTAAATCAATTTAATAATTTTGTTTTTAAATGTTAAAACATTTTATAAGGATGTTTTTATATACTACATATGCATAAAGGCAATTTTTAATTGTAAACAATTTTTCCTTTCATTTATCTGTAATTTAATTTTTATTCGTAATTTTCAATGTAAATTCCTATCTTTTTTCAATATTGTTTATCTTTCAGAATTTTTGTCGGTTTTCAATTATTTTTTTTATTATATCTAGAATAATTAAGAGGAGTTATTCCGAGTTAGTTAACACTTTTCTATGAAGGGAACTAAAAAAGTTACCAAAACAGTCTCTCCTACTGTATACAATGTACATTATACAATATACAATGTACACTCATATCCATACATGTATTTATTTATACATACATACATACTATATATTACATATATATATACCCACAAATATATTTTACATATATTATCTAATATACAACTTATCTGACTACTTTTTTAATAATATTAACAAATAAAAACATATTTATATAGAAATTTGATTATTAAAAATATAAATAGGTATTTTATTAATATTAATAGTGAACATAACATTTGTAATTAGCCAAATTATATATATATATATATATATATATATATATATATAATTAAGTTTTTCCCTGAATTAGTTTCAGTGAATTTGTGTGTTAAAATAGTCAATGCTATTTTTATAACAGTTTTCTAGGTTTGTACATGTACATCAGGATCATGCTGAGATACATCAGCAGTGTATAGTTGTAGTTTATCAGCATAAGGAGAGAGGACTCTGATTTCAGTATGATTTTCAATAACAACACAATATATCATATATACTTTTCTGGGCAATAAGAATATTGTTATTTATAAGAAATTGAATTATTTGTGAAATGTTAATGCATTAGATAATACATTGGAGTGTTGGCGGTTGTGACATTGGTCAGTTAATTCCTGACAGTAATTATTTAAATCATCAGTTTCTTTTGTATTATTAATAAGTAGGGAAACTAAGCTGTTTTCATCGAGTCGGGTAGTTTAGAATATCTGTAACTCTGGTTTATGAATGTTTGTTTATGTGGTACGAGTAGATATGCTAATTTATAGAGGAACACGAGGTAAAGATCATTAACATATGTATATGTATAGATATTGTGGAACTAATCAGTTTTACAATACTTTCAGAAGATGAGGACACCGTTTCCATGTTTTTTGATTGTTTGCCTATCTATTATGTATTAATAAGCTATTCCTGCTTCTACATTGCTAGTATATACAATACAATAAATGATAGCTAAAATACAAACAAATGTGAACACTTAATTTTTTATATTTCAAAAATTAATGGTAAAATAATTTAAAATTACAAAAAATATGTCAAAATAATACAAAATATATTTTTAAAAACTTATAAAAAATATAATATTTCAAAAATTAGTGGAAAAATATAAAAAAATACAAAAAATATAAAAAATATATTTTTTTTTAATGGCGAAAAATATTTTTTATAAAGTCGACAAATATTGAAAAATATAATATAATATAGTAAAGTGGAAATCAATTATGCTCATACATTATTTATATACAATCACTATTTATCTTAAATTAATTAAATATAGTTATTTAAAATTATATTTAATAGAGTAGAAATCAACTATGTTCGTAAATTATTGATATAATAATTATAATATAATATTATTTGCGCATCTACTCAACCCATACTCAATCCTACCATATATATTACCCATCATATTGACTCATTAAGTACATTCACTATTCCTTCACTGTATGAAGTAAATGACCTACTCATGAAATCTCACTGTACCTCCCCCACTGATCCCCTACCTTTATCATTATATCACAAACTTTCACCCTTATTTTCTCCTATTTTCTTGGATATTATTGCGAACTCACTAAACTCTGGCCAAGTTTCACCCTGTCTCAAGACTGCCATAATATCCCCTATTCTAAAAAAACAAAACTTAGACCCAAACTCATTTAGCAATTATCGCCCGATCTCCCACCTACCCTTATTAAGTAAAATATTAGAAAGAATTGTTTCCAAACAACTCATAGCCCATGTAAATAAAAATAATCTTTTCGACCCGTTTCAAAGCGCTTTTCGTAAGGGTCATTCAACCGAAACAGCTCTCCTACGTATTACTGACACTATATTATCTACCTTAAATAGCAACACGTGTTGCCAGCTAATCCTACTTGATCTATCATCTGCTTTTGATACCCTGGACCATAACATATTAATCTCGCGACTTACTTTAATGGGTATATCTGGCTTAGCATTAAAATGGTTTACTTCATATCTCACTAACAGGAATATCTCTATTATGATTGACAAATCTTACTCGCCTCTTTCTCCTCTTAACCACGGTATTCCCCAAGGATCTGTTCTAGGTCCATCCCTCTTTTCTATTTATATCCGCCCTATTGCTGATCTAATTAAGAAATTTCCAAATATCCACTACCATATTTTTGCTGATGATATCCAACTGTTTACCTTTTTCCCTATAAATTCTCATAATACCATTAACTCTGAATTAATCGAGTGTGCTAACTCCATAAGATTATGGCTCCTCTCCAATAAACTACTAATTAATTCCTCTAAGACTACTGTACTTAACATATCTACTTCTGAAACTTCCTTTCCAAACTTTACTCTAAATAACATGATTATTTCTCCTTCTCATTCCTCCAAAAACCTAGGATTAGTATTTGATGACAAATTATCATTTAAGAAGCACATATCATCCATTACAAAATCATCCAACTTTCATCTCTTCAGAATTAAAAAAATACGGACATCACTTTCCAGAAACCTTACTAAAACTCTAATTAATGCTCTTGTACTTTCACGTATTGACTACTGTTCTTCCCTACTGAATTTACTTCCTGCTAAAGCTACTGCTCCACTTAATCGGATTATCCGTTCCTCAATACGTACTACTTACTGTTTAACTCGACTGGATCACTCTACTACAACATCTCATCAATCATCTCGTATGTGGCTACCATTCTCCCTCAGGTGTAAATTACGTATACTATCTATAATCCATAAATCAATATATTCTTTTACCCCTAGCTATATCTCTGATCTAATTAAAAAACGTACTATATTATCTTCTCTTCGTTACCAAAATGCTCCTCTACTTATCTCCCAGAACTCTAGTAAAACTTCCCTAAATTCTAGAGCTTTTAAAAATTCCGGTCCAACCCTATGGAATTCCCTCCCTCCTACCATTCGTTCTATTAGATCCCACAAAAGATTTATAAATCTTACTTCTTCTTTTCTCTCTACCCATAATCATTAAATCATCCAACTTATTATTTGTATCCGTGTTATATTAAATTTATATCATTATTAAATCGTTATTGTATTATTATTATCTTATTATTATATAACACTATACTATATCAATGCAGTCTGTAGTATATACAACTACACCATATCAATGCAGACTGTAGTATATAATAGTCCTTTATATTGTTTATTATTGTTTTTCCGTTGTATATTGAATGTATATTATTATCAAATTATTATCGTATTACTATTATTTTATTATTATTTTCTTCCCGCACGAGCGAAGGGGTCTACATGACCCTATTTTAGTGCTAATAAACTCAATATCATCATCATCATCATCATATACAATTCATCATTATTTAATAAACAATATTTATAGATTAATTAAAAAATAATTATTTGTAGTTATTTAAATTATATTTAGTAATGATAATAAAGATGATTCTATTATTTTAAATTATAATTAAATATATATTTTGTAATAATAATAGATAAGTTTCTATTATTTTAAATAAAATGTATGATAATTACATCGTCAGATATGATTGTATATTCGAAACTGATTCAATATTTAAAATTAGAAAGCGATGTAGTAAAATAGGAATAAATAGTATTAATTTATTATATATTTATTTATTATTGTTGTTACTAAATACAATAATAAATAAATAAAAGATTAATAGGGAATAATATTAATATACGCATGCCTCGTTTTTTTCGAATAGTTAAAATAAATATTCAAAATTTTCAAATATTTCATTTTGAAATTCCAAATTTTCGAATAATTAGATTTAGGTATTCGGCATTTTCAAATATATGAGAAATTCGAAAAATTTACTATTTGAAAGAATTAAATATTAAAATATTCTAATATTCAATTTGATATTCTAAACCGTTTCCAACACTATTATTTATATATATATATATAAAGAAAATAATTCACAGACTGATGCTAATCTTTCTATAATTACTATATAATATATGCACAACAACAATGAGATAATGACAATAGAAAGCATACATGTGGTGTGTATTCATTTTAGACAATGCATAATAGAGACATTCATTACATTGGTATATATATATATATATATATATATATAATGTATATACTATCTACTTCATCTGTATTCACAGCTTTACTCACTGTTTTTCATAAATTTGTCATAATTAGTATGAAATTAGTTATAAATAATGATATATATATATATAATAGGTTATATATATATAGACACTGAATTGAATACTATTGTATAATATATAGAAAAACATAATACATACATTAAGATCTGTTAATATTTGATAATATTGGTATCTAATATATGAGTATCACATTTATAAAATATCTTGATTATATTACTATTTTCACTGAAACTTATCAATGACCTTGCACTTATCAATGACCTTGATATTATTAATGACCTTAATCTTATCAATCATACACTAGATATGACTGCACTTAGATATTAATTCAAATTTATGAATGACCTTGAATATAATGTCTCAGCTTAGGTCCAATTATAATACTTGTATATGGGCAATAGATAGTTATATACTGATATTAGTGTATACACTAATATCAGTAGAATTATATAATGTGCATATACAATGTAATGACAAATATTTTTATATAAATTAAATATAGATGATATATATAAAAAAATAAAATACATTTAATGTTCAATGTACCTTGAATACATATAATAAATAATAGATAAAATCATTAATTTCAATAATTACCATTATTGTTAAAACGGTATATAATATATATATATACTATATATGTATGTATATAATAATAAATTACAACCAGAGTAAATATACATATATATGGGTAAGGATAATTTTAAATTAAAAAATAATTAAATAATTCATAAATATCATACCTTTTATCACATCTATCTACAAATATAAATATTTAAAATAATCAAATTAATTAGATATATATTGATTGAAAAATGTATTAACTAATAATTAAAAGTATCTTACATAACATATGTGACTTAAGATAATTCTCAAAGCTTAGGTTACCTCATTTACATACAACAAATATTGAAAAACCATAATAATTAACAAAACCCCAAAAAAATAGTTATTTTATTTGTTATTAAAAACCTGAACAACACAATAACCCGACTTGGCCCACCCTGGATATACATACATACATACATACCCATATATCTCATATATTGATATAGAGTATGCACACCAATTGTTGTCGTACGTTAAATAATACATAACTAAAGTTGCACGGTTAATAGTTTACACATTCTATAATTATCAATGTGATTAGATAGAATGTCTACAATAAATATTCCACAATTATTGATTGGAAATATTGTGATTTCTTGAATCTGTAATCCATAAGGGAAAAGAATTGATTTATTTTTATTTATATCAAATTAGTTATTTAAAATACTATATATTTTTGTATGGTTCGGAAATTTTGAACGATGAGAAAGATCAGAATTTGTAACTATGTAATTTGTTACTTTTATTTCATCTCAATTAAAATAATTAGTCATCATCTGACTCAGATGATTATTATTTTATTAACAATTTGTATTAATTTCAATAAATAATTTGATATTAAAATTTATAATGGTCAACATATTAATTTTATGTTTTAACGATTCGATTTTAAATTTTCAATGATCAATATGATAATAAAATTAAAAATGGGAATATGAGAAATTAAATTTTCAAAAAGATAGAAAACATATACAAAATAAATATAAATTTGTTCTGTTTTTTGCCAACCATAAGTATGATAAGTGATGATAAATTAATATCAAATCCACCTTATATTATGTGATCAATATATTCAACCGGGGAGTCTATAATATATATTTTCTAGTCAACATATTCATCGTAATCTAGTGATAATATTAAATTAACTTTACGACAGTTTAACACGTTACTTTAAGAAAATTTACGCTTAGTAATATTGGTTTCGTTAAGTGGTAAAAATATAATACGAGTGTTTAATTTTCTTTAAATGTTTATTGATAATAATCTTTCGATATAAAATCATATACTTATTAACGGATTATTTGCGAATAAAATATCAATATTGTATAAAATGAGGAATTAAATATTTCATGATCCTTGTAATGTGCTTCACATTCAAGTATTTCATTCTATATCCTACTTAATTACCAAGAAAATGTTCACTTAATAATAAATATAAATTAAAGTTTGAATTTAAAAAATAGTTATGAACAAATTTATAAAGATCTAAATTTGTAATATTAATTTTGTATAATACATAATATAGTTGTATTGGTAGATTTATTTAAAGTAACATTAAAATCAAATTATACAACTTTTAATAGCTATTTATTGGTGTGTTTATCGAACATTAACATGAATATATTAGTGTTCATTTATGGTTATAATTGGATTAAACACATTAAACATATTTTAAGTAGGCAATAATCTAAATGAAAATCATAACATATTATATAATGATTTCGTTAGTATATTCATGGATTTATTGTAGTCAAATTTGTGTTCGGTTAGGGTTAACGTTACCAAATTAGAATATGTGAATCGGTAGTTTATTCTTATAACAAATATTACTCCATAAATTATAAACAGGGTGTTACAGTAATTATATACGCATGTACTCCTTTCATGTATTTATTTAACGTATATTAACATGCTTTATTATGTAACAATAAATGTATTAATTTGTGCATGTGATAATTGGTATTTCAAATGATAGTATATATAGCACCTATATTTCAAACTAAACGGCATTACAATTTATTTCACATAAGTAGATAAAAGTTATGTATATTTGCTTCGTAAATTCATTGGTGATATGATGAACTCGTAGAGAAGTTGATGTAAACCGAAGCGCATCATTCTATACCTTCATGTATCGATAATAACTCAAATCATTATTGTACAGTATACTTGGTACGGGTTATTCGCTAGACTCGTGTATCGTTAGCTCGACTTTATTATATTAATAGCGTCCATCTCGATAATATCTAGTAGATATGTATAATATACAATGTATATATTATATATATATATATATATATATATAGAGAGAGATGATCAAAAAGGACGAGTTGAGGGTTAAAGGTTACATTTGAAATATGAGTTAATACTATATAAATATATTTTGTATAGATATTTGTGGGTTATTTGGTTTAGTTTTGTCCTGTTTGGTTTTTTTTAGCTGCATTACATCCCAAAGTGAGCTTATAAAAATTTATTTCGCATTTAAAATTTAACCTTTGCACCTCAACTCGTCGTTTTTGATCGTAACCCTATATATAGAGAGAGTTTCTAGATAGAGCTATTAATAATTATATTGTATTCAAATTGTATTATATCGTTAGTTACAGAATTTATTTGATTATAGATACACTCATTATTAACTATTTTTAACATCTTGCTTACAAATAGTCTTTTGATTGACGATAGTAAATTTAATATAATTATTTAAATACATACGTATAATACAGATGAAATGCTACGATAATACTATAGATAATGTAATATACATTAATGTAGTGTACTTTAAGTAAATCTCGATTATTACTAAAACAGTTTAAAATTGATATACTCTGTAATGTAATGGTAATACATATAATACTCAAAACTCGATTAGTAGAAATGAATTCTTATGGGAAGAGTTAACCTCGTGTTAAAATTAAAGAATTAACCGCGAAGAACCGTAAATTTATACTGGTTACAAATTATTAATATAGCTGTTGGTGAGTGGGGTTAGTGTATGCTGGCAAGACCTCCTATAACCTCAGTTATAGGAGGTCTTGATGTTGGTTGATGATTGGCGGGGGTTAAGTTTATTACCCTTAGCGTATATCATTCCACTATACATTGATTTAATTTAAAAATACGTTACTTCGCGGTTCAAACCTTAACATTCTGCAAAATATGTTGTAAATTAGAAATGGTGTAAATATATGTTTAATACAGGGTCCTCGCTGGACGAAAATGAATATTTTGTAATTACTAATATTAAATGCTATTTCAATAAATAAAATACTATAATTTATTTCCGTAATAGTATGTTGAAAAAAATTAATATTTGTTAAGGAATTTACTCAACGTAATCAATATTTAAAAAAAACTAAAAGCAGAATTCTCTTATTTCGATAACTTTTTAATTATAAATACACATATTCTATATATAGTAGACAGTGTCTAGTAGATAAAGTATATTGTAATACATTATACACTATGAGAAGCTAATTTTGTTTTATTACAAATTTATAGAAAATTAATTATGAATATTATTCAATATATGAATTTTAAAATTACAAATTAGGTTTAATTAATATTTGTAATCTTTGTAAAATATCGTTTTTTTGGTAAATTATAATCAATTGAAATTTCAGAAGTTATAAATAACATATCTGAATGATATTTAATATTAATAAAAATAATGATAAAATTTTTTTTATAATTTTTATTGGTAAAATATTTAATATATTTTCTGAAATATTATCATACGATATGACTCATATCGTCGATATAATATTGGGAATGAGTAATTATTAATTTAATACAGAATTTAAAAATAATATATAAAATGTAATCATTATTAATTGATATGCAATATTTGTATATATTCTATATTTATTTACATATGAAATATAATAGAAAATTGTAATATATTAAATATACAATTATTGTAATAATTTTGATTATTACTATATTATTTATATTAAAAATATATTTAAAATTCTATTTATAACTAAATATAAAAAGTATGTATTATTATCGGTACTAATATAATGTATGAACTAAGATTATTAAATATAAATTACAAGATGTTTCTGGGAACTTCTAGTATAATTCTTATTTTCATAAAAGTTACGTTTATATTGACAATAGGAACATGACTTTTATGATAATATATGTTATTTAATTAAATTTGAAAATTTTACTTATTTTTGCGATTTATAGCTGGTTAGAAATATATCTTCTTTAGAGTAATAATAATGAATATTATATATATACTTCTATGTAATAATATATTAAAAAAAATAAGTTTTTCTCTTGTATTTCATTGATTCTTATAAACGATAATATAATATTAATAATAAATATAAATATAATGTTTATGAAATATACAATATATGATCGGTGGGAATGCTCTCACCAAAATCCCAAGCAAACCTTGAAATTAAATTTAATATTATTTTCAATTTAATAATACATTATATTTAATATAATATTGTATTATGTTATTATTGTTTATCAAATTAAGTTCGATTTACAATATTTAACTTATTAATTATATAAAAGTTAATACATTATTGAAGTATTATTATTATTTAAATGACTCATAAATATATCAGTCAGTAGAATTTCTATTATAAAATTTACAATAAATCATAGATTTGTATTCGTATGGTATAAATCAAAACATTTTTTTAAATATATAGTTGTTAGTGACCATATTTAAGATTTAGACTGACATCGGGCCACAACATGTAACTTGCTAACCGATAGTTCAAGAAAACATTGCATGTAGGGCTTATATAATTATTATATTATTATTATTATTACATTTTATTTAAACACTTTTTAAACGGAAAATATATAATTAATATTATAATAATATTATATTAATATATAAGCATACGGTATCAATGATACCGGGTATCCAGGGCCGGCTCAAGGGGGGGGGGGCAAACCGGGTAACTGCCCGTGGCGCAACATTTTGGGGTGCCCATAAATTATTTGAGAACATTTTTTTTTACTATTTATTTAAAAAAAAATATTTATAAACAGTATTTTTTTTATACATTCTATTTTCTTATATACTATTAATTTTAATTAAACAAATAAAAATAATATAATAAATTAATTAAATAAGAGTTAGTTAGGCATATGAGAAAAGTGAATTTTACAAAAATTTCAAATTTACATGAAGATATTACGGTAACACGTAAATGAATATGTTGGAGCACATGCTAATAGTGATCACCATATACTACCTCACACATATCAGATTATCAGATGAAATAGTATGAAACGAATTGATAAATATTTGATTGATAAACCTGGAAGTGATTAATGATACTAGATAAATGTGAATAGGATGTATTAATGTATTAAAGGATTATTTTTGCCCGGGGCCCTTAGTATGCTTAAGCCGGCACTGCGGGTATCATACTATATTATATAGTATATATGAACATATAGAACACAACTTTACAACTCTGTAAATAATTTACTGAGAAATATAACGTTAGCCGCGAAATGTTTACTTACAATGTTTTCATATGTTATCACTATTAAATTAATATATATATAAGATGCAATTATATTTTTTATTGTAATTAATTTATTACAATTTTTAAAAATGTATTTTTTTACAATACACTATTTGGGGAATACGGACGGTAGACAAAAATTAAATAACTATAAATAACAAAGTTCAATGTCGTGAGAATTCATTATACGCTCTAGTGCACACGAATAAAATCTGAATGAGAAACATGTATATATGGAATAATTCTTGTAGAATAATATACGTATTAACCATTCGTATTGATATATATATATATATATATGTGATATATACACATACGAATACGAATACCATCCTATTTTCGGATTGATATTTTTGGGTTGTTTGATCTATTTGATTTAGTTTTATTCTTCTGTTTTTTTTGGCCTTATTATATCCAAAGTGAGCGCGCCACACGTGAACTTTGCTATTTATACTTATTTAATTTGTGCCTACCATCCGTACCATCCCAAAATTTCTTTATATTAAATATAATATTTTCATTGTATAATAATAATAATTCTATTTGAAATAATTAGAAAATATATTAATATTAAAATGCATATATGTGAATTAACTGGATATTCTTTATTAAATAATCGGATTAGAGTCAAAATCTTCGCGAATATTAAAATAATATATGTACTAATTCGTATATGAACTCTGTATTCGAATTAGTGATTATATAAATTTATATATAGTATTATACTAAGTATATATGTTTAACATGATTTTATTATAAGTATAGCTATGCCATATATATATATACGCGATTTCTAATTTTGGTAAATATTTTGTGTACGTTCTAAGTGTAGTGCATTACAAATATCGCGAAGCTTTAGGAACAGGTACCTTATTATATATTATAAGAATACTTGTGCTGCACAAGTTGTGCATCATAATTGTATATTCATGCTAATATTATATATCAAACTTTAACAACAATTACTCAATATTCATGATTCATATTCTCATGATTGTAATATTTATATAGATATAGATATATATAGGTATATATATATATATAATATATATAAATATATATATAAATATATATATAAATATATATATAATAATAATAATAATAATCAGAGTTTAGGCATTAGCCTGGATGTACGAATAAGCAGAGCTTATCAAGTCGTTCACCCAATGTATTTGTGGTGGGAAAAAATCATGTATAAAATTAAAATAATAAATAAAATATTAGATTATAAAATAAAATTTCTATCCAGGATAAATTTCTATCCCGTTACTCACTAACCCGACTGATCACTAACCCCACTGAACATTAACCCACTGAACACTAACCCCACTGATCATTAACCCCGCTACTCACTAACCCCGCTACTCACTAACCCCACTGAACACTAACCCCACTGATCATTAACCCCACTGATCACTAACCCCACTGATCACTAACCCCACTGATCACTAACCCCACTGCTAACTAACCCCACTGCTAATTAACCCCACTGATCACTAACCCCCTGATCACTAACCCCACTGCTCAATAACCCCCCTGCTAACTAACCCCAATGCTAACTAACCCCCCTGATCACTAACCCCTGCACCCCAGATCACCACTGCGATGGACATGCTACTGAGTGGCGATGATGCGAATCAGATGCGCACTAAGTTCGAGGAGATTAACCGCCTGTCCTACCGCATCATGCACACCCCTTCCGTTGAATCGTTACAAGACTACGACGACATCTTCGACGAGGAATTCTGTACTATCCTCGAAGTTACCGATGAAATGTTCAATCTTATCCTGTACCCACTGCACTCTATCCTTCAGAATCGTAAAGATTTGTTAGTAGTAGTAGTAGTAGTAGTAATAGTAGTAGTAGCAGTAGTAGTAGTAGTAGTAGTAGTAGTAGTAGTAGTAGTGGTAGTGGTAGTGGTAGTGGTAGTGGTAGTGGTAGTGGTAGTGGTAGTGGTAGTGGTAGTGGTAGTGGTAGTGGTGGTGGTGGTGGTGGTGGTGGTGGTGGTGATGGTAGTGGTAGTGGTAGTGGTAGTGGTAGTGGTAGTGGTAGTGGTAGTAGTAGTAGTAGTAGTAGTGGTGGTAGTGGTAGTGGTGGTAGTGGTAGTGGTAGTGGTAGTGGTAGTGGTAGTGGTAGTAGTAGTAGTAGTAGTAGTAGTGGTAGTGGTGGTAGTGGTAGTGGTGGTAGTGGTAGTGGTAGTGGTGGTAGTGGTAGTGGTAGTGGTAGTGGTAGTAGTAGTAGTAGTAGTAGTAGCAGTAGCAGTAGTAGTAGTAGTAGTAGTAGTAGTAGCAGCAGTAGCAGTAGCATTGGCAGTAGTAGTAGTGGTAGTGGTAGTAGTAGTAGCAGTAGTAGTAGTAGCAGTGGCAGTGGCAGCAGTAGCAGTAGCAGTAGTAGTAGTAGTAATAGTAGTAGTAGTCATGGAGTAGTAGTATTAACCCCCCCCCCCCGCACGCTAATAGAACAGAGGTGACCACCATCAAGTGTCTAGACATAATGGCGAACATGCTATGTTTGAGACCCATACAAAAGGTGAGCGTATTCGACATGGTGCTGAAGAGTCTTCTGATCACCGCGCTCGAAGACACCAAACAAAAGAGTGCATCGCGTTAGTCTAAGCTGGCCCCGATATAAGCTGTCCCGTATCAATTTCCTCTACGCTCAAGTGCCTATGTGTTCTCGATATTAGCTTATCTACGTCCTTTGTGTGCGAGTTAGTCAGGTGTTTCTATGTCCTGTGTATGTGTGTTAGTCAGGTGTTTCTATGTCCTTTGTATGTGCGTTAGTCAGGTGTTTCTATGTCCTTGGTATGTGTGTTAGTCAGGTGTTTCTATGTCCTTTGTATGCTCGTTAGTCAGGTGTTTCTATGTCCTTGGTATGTATGTTAGTCAGGTGTTTCTATATCCTTTGTATGTGCGTTAGTCAGGTGTTTCTATGTCCTTTGTATGCGCGTTAGTCAGGTGTTTCTATGTCCTCGTCTATCCTATATACGCGAGTGTATGTGTTATGTTACTGCCTATGTCGTCGGTATAGGCGAAACTTTGCATATTCACGATGGAACCGTGGATATGTCCTTCCTATGTCCTCAGCGTTGACTCCACGTTAGAAGCTTTTCTATGCCCCGTATAGGTCTTCAATGATAGGCTGGTGTGTATGCGCAAAGGTATCACCTTAATAGAGGTGTGCGTATGGTAAGCCGGATTGCTGGGCATATTGCTTCTTAGTAAATAGCTATAAATAAGAGAAGAATACGCAGATTGAATATCGTTTTCGAGTAACATTAAACAAAGTTTAATTTTTGTCGGAAAAATTAAGGATGCCCGAGTCTTTTTCAAATTGTACATAGAAATTATACGAAATAAACGATATTTATGAATTAAACTATATTTAATATGGTGTATATTGAAGAAAAGTATAATTTCAATTTCACAAAAAAAATTTAATTTGAAATACAAATAATATAGTTATTTAATTAGTAATTTAATACATACACAAATAATATTCATATTTTTAATAAGTATAATTTTCTCATGGAAATTATTATTAAATTAACATATATTCAATATTTGTGGAAAATTAAAAAGTATGTTTTCAGATTAATTTGTTTAACTTGAGCATGAATATCAAATACTTTTTTACTTTAATATCTTTAAATTTTTTAAATTTAAATATCGAAAAAATCATTTATAAAATAAAATATTGATATTAAATAATAAAAAATCATTTATAATTCATAAATATTCAATAATAATCCTGATTTTAAAAATACACTTTTGTTCTCGATCAAAGACAAATATTTTCTTCAAAAATGTTTAACATTATATTTTAATAATATAGATAACTATATATTCTTATTAATTTCATTTAAAAATAATTTAATATTTAAAAAAAATATTTATAATTTAAAATTAAATCAAATTTCACTATAGAAAAGATCATATTTTTGACGGACAGCCAATAAAGCAATTGATGAAAATCAATAATTTTCGTAATAATAATAATAATAATAATACATTATATATTTTTTAATATTTATATGAAACAATATATCAAAATGACAGTATTGATATGAGAAGATATATATTTACAATCTATCAATATCATCCTTTTGGCGCATGAAAATCTAAGGACAGAAAATTCGATGGATAGTAAATCAAAAATGGCATTCATGTGAGAATCATATTACATAATACAAGAAAAATATAAAATTATTAAAATTCTAAACATTAATATTCTAAATGTTTTTTTTCCAAAATAATGCCTTATTGAAGCAATACTTTATTATCTTGATCAATGAACTATAATTATTTGTGTAACTCCACTAACCTCCTACCTCATAAGTAGTGTCAAATGCGTATACACGCTTTACAACTATTTCCAGGTGAGGGAGACCATCCATAGATTTGTTATCGAGGGCGTAAAATAAGATTTACTAAGAACCGTGATTAAAAATAACTTAATAAAAATATTAGGAATTAATTTTGTATGCATTAATGCTTACTCTTTTTATATGTTTGAGTTTCACTAGTATACAAAATAATGATATCTGGTGATGAAATAAACTCCGTCCCCCCATATGTTGAAGTAGGACGACCGGTCCTATTCCGGAGTCCCAACATACATGTAAAATCTATAGTAAGGGCGCTGGAACGATTTTGTATATAGTAGGGGGGACCAACCCATCAAAATAAATTCTGTGGTAAAAGTGGGGGGGGACCAACACATAGGAGTTCCCCTAAATTGTAAGATGGGGGGACATATCGCCCCCCGTCCCCCCCTGTTGCAGCGCCCCTAATAGTAATATAACTATATATACTATTAAGTTTACATCGTACTAATCCCGTCTGTTGACCCTCGCACAGTGAGAATAGATATCTCCGAAACCACCCTCCTCAACATCACCATGTGTATACATAACGCCATGGAGAGGTTTCCCGTAAGGTTGGAGTTGCGCACTAATTACGTGTTCGTGCTACCTTGGCGTTCGTTAGCGTAGCGATTAATGCGTTGGACTTCCGCGCCGAGGAGCCGCGGTTCAAATCCCGGCCGAGGCGCGTCGTTAACTAATCTCTCTCTCTCTCTCTCTCTCTCTCTCTCTCTCTCTCTCTCTCTCTCTCTCTCTCTCTCTCTCTCTCTCTCTCTCTCTCTCTCTCTCTCTCTCTCTCTCTCTCTCTCTCTCTCTCTCTCTCTCTCTCTCTCTCTCTCTCTCTCTCTCTCTCTCTCGTCAATTACGCTAACGATACTAGAGATCTGCCTTTTGATATTGTTTGAGATATATCTACAATACTAGTAACAATATTCACTATAAAGAGTGCTCACATAAATGAATAACATGATATCACCGTAACAGCGCAGTGACTCACACCAACGATAAATGCATAGATGCATTTATTTTCATTAAAATCCTTCTAAATCGCGAGAAGTCCCACTTTTTTTAAGTTGCCGTCCCGAAAAAAAAGTTTTTACAATGTAAATAATATCAGATTCTCATCAGCGATGATTTTATTATGAATCTACGGCCACCTTTTCGTTGTAACATAGAAGTACGGTGAAATGTACGGTGAAATGTACGTGATCTTCACCACGTTAACATACCCTTAAACTATTATACACTTACCAGGCACTTACAGAGTATCGAACTTCATTAACATATAGTAAATTATATTAGAATAGTATGTTTATATACATATTATATAAATAATATTTTTAATTTTTAATTATACAACGATTTATGATAAATGTATAGTTTTATAATAATCAAACGTATGAATACATTTGCTATGCATTATTCAAAGATAATTTGTTTTTTTATCTAGTTTATATTCCATTAGTATGTTATATTCAACAGATATCGATGAATTTATATTCTATAAATGCTAATACGATATCATAAATACTAATCCGAATGGTAATACATATTTCTATACTACTGCCGCTACACGCATCTATCCTACTACCACTACACATTAACAGAGAGAGAGTTGTCTACTTCACTGATAGTCACAAGGAAATGTTCCCGATCATCATAAATACCATGGTGCTGATCACAAAAGAGATAGATGTCATCACCAAGGATACTACGGTCAATAGACAAGCCCCCTTCGATACATTATTAAGCCCCGCCCCTTTTAAATTAAGATCTGCCCCACCCCCCCCCCAATTCAAATTCATGTCCACTTATATTAAGGGTATTCTATATTTCTATATTTCAACCCCGAGATAAACCCCTTAAGTCCCGGTTCTTTAAATTCTTCCCCACTTTCGTTAAACTTACCCCCGCCTCCTTCTTAATCACCTCTCCACTTTCGTTAAACTTAGCCCCGCCTCCTTCTTAATCACCTCCCCACTTTCGTTAAATTTAGCCCCGCCTCCTTCTTAGTCACCTCCCCACTTTCGTTAAACTTAGCCCCGCCTCCTTCTTAATCGCCTCCCCACTTTCGTTAAACTTAGCCCCGCCTCCTTCTTAATCGCCTCCCCACTTTCGTTAAACTTAGCCCCGCCTCCTTCTTAATCACCTCCCCACTTTCGTTAAACTTAGCCCCGCCTCCTTCTTAATCACCTCCCCTTTTCGTTAAACTTAGCCCCGCCTCCTTCTTAATCGCCTCCCCACTTTCGTTAAACTTAGCCCCACCTCCTTCTTAATCACCTCCCCACTTCCGTTAAACTTAGCCCCGCCTCCTTCTTAATCACCTCTCCTTTTCGTTAAGCCACACCACCTACCAATATTACACAGTTGTTTGCGCTTGAATGTCTTGATCTATTCAGCTTCAATGTCACAGACTTACAAATAGGTTAGTTCTGAAGTCTTTGCATACTGCCTACTCCACCTAGTGGAAAACAAATACATATTTACGGTGAATGCATATACAGTAGCATACTAATAATCATTTATAAGAATTTTTTGTTTATAATAATATATTACTTATAAATAAACATAGAATTATTCGATAACTGTTTACTTCTAAGGTTTCAAATTAATGGCACAGGGCACTAATAAATAATGCACAAAAATAATTCTGTAATTTTTGATTATGATTTATTTATAATGTGAAATATGTTATATAAATTATAGGTATATAAATGATATGATTACGTACAATAAAAATATTATA
Organism: Osedax fenrisi; assembly: GCA_964019155.1. Lineage (NCBI taxonomy): Eukaryota > Metazoa > Annelida > Polychaeta > Sabellida > Siboglinidae > Osedax > Osedax fenrisi. Next base: position 51,544,907 of record OZ025244.1, on the reverse strand, counting down.
ACAAGTATATATATTGAAAATGATATGTCATATTTTTATTATACATTATTTTATGAATATATATCTTATAGAGTTATACTCATATGTCATTAATATTATATATTCTGGTTTTCATATATAGTAAGATTTATTTAGCATATGTATTAATTTATATATATTTATATCAGTCATTTATTTGAAATAAATAAACACAATTTAATTAATAACTTTATTGTTATATAATAAGAATATATAATAATTTTAAATATTTTTTTCTTGATTTTTCTTTATTTTTTCTTTTTCTTCTAAATATATATGCACACCATATAGAAATATTTTAAAATAATGAAAACAAATCTTTTTTATTACAATTATCAGATAAATTATAATTCGAATAAAAATAAATTAATTAATTTTAATAAATACAAATAAATTAATAGATTTTTGAAATGTAGTATTTTGTATAGCTTTTACATTTAACTAATTATTTAACTAATTATCTGTCTCCCGTCTTTAAAAAGTAAATATTTACTATGGTTGTCACTGATATGTTCATTGTTCATTCTCAGTTGTATAAATAGAGCAGCTGTATGTTAAGGGGGTTCGCGGCCTTTTGAGTATACAATGTATTAAGATAGGAGATTTTTTTTTGTTATGTATTTTAACCAATTTTAAAATTTTTTCAGCACCTAGGGTTTTGATCCGATTTCAATTATGTAAATTGCATATTGTTAACCAATATAATGTTAATAAAACTTGCTTATTTAAAAAAAAAATGGTTCACTGAAAACCCAAAATATTTTAAGACAAAATATGATGCTAAATTAAATTTATAATAATTTTATTTTTTTTATTTTTATAATTTTGTATATGTTATACTATGTCTATTACATTTCTTTTAAGCAAGTTTTATTATACATATAATAATGAAGATACTGTGAAAAATTCATCAAGTTTGGATAATTATTGAGAGGGCTGAAATATTTCTAAGATTCAAAATGAACTAAATTCAATATTCTGAGTAAATCGAGTTTAAAGTTTGACTAGATTTATTTTTAATTTTATGGTAATATTTGTTTATTATTTCTACCTTTGACAACATTTATAGCATTATACTATTATAGAATACCACACTAATATATCCATAGAGTTATTATTATAATATTTATATTATATTACCAATAATTACACATAATAAACTAATATTTATGACATTTAAAAAAAAAATGTTTACAATAAAATTATTTTTTTTAGTATATTTATTTATTTCTAATATTATAATATAACAGAATACCACACTAATATATATATATATGTATTTTAATATTATAATATAACAGAATACCACACTAATATACCCATAAGGTTGTACTTATAATATTTATATAATATTATATTACAAATAATTACATATAATAAGCTATATTTATGAATTTTTTTTACAAGAAAATAAGTTTTTTTATCATATTTATTTATGTACAATATATAAACTAATTCATATATTTCTAGTATTATAATATAAAAGAATACCACAATAATATACTCATTAGTTATTCTAATAATATTTATTTTAAATTATATTACCAATTACACATAATAAACTATATTTATGACATTTATTTTACAAGAAAATAAGTTTTTTTATCATATTTATTTATGTACAATATATAAACAGTATATAATAGTTTCTTTTTTCTTGAATTTTTGAGTCTTGAATTGTCTCTAAATTGAGTATATGTTCTTTCCACAGCTGAAGTACCTAAAGATAGAATCATTATGATTTAAATATTATGTATGTTATTTTCTAATATATAATATATGATGTGATTACAATAAAATTATTTTAAAAATATGATAATTACTTGTATATTTATTTGACATGTAGAAAATGAAAATAAATTTATAAAATAAACAATATTTACTCGTTTTGAATTCTATAATACATAATCATTATATCGTTATGATTTATATGATTTATATATTATGTATGTTAATTTTTTAATATATATTATATGATGTGATTACAATAAAATAAGATAATTACTAGTATATTTATTTGACATGTAGAAAATGAAAATAAATTTATAAAATAAACAATATTTACTCGTTTTGAATTCTATAATACATAATCATTATATCGTTATGATTTATATGATTTATATATTATGTATGTTAATTTTTTAATATATATTATATGATGTGATTACAATAAAATAAGATAATTACTAGTATATTTAGTTGACATGTAGAACATGAAAATAAAATTTATAAAATAAACAATATTTACTAGTTTTTAATTCTATAATACATATTTTCATTATATCGTGATGATTTATATGATTTATATATTATGTATTACTAACATGGTCTTGTAATATATCATCATATGAAGTTTTAGTACGGTTAAGTTGTCCGGTGATCGATTTTCTACTACGTCTTGGCATTTTGAAATAAAATAATTAATGACGCAATCTCAATTACTTTGTTTATAATTCGAATTTTACAGCCAATGTAATGCGTTCATTTGATATCAATACGTTAATTATAGATGTCGCTAGTTGACATGATATTAAATAATAGATCGTATATAGCACTGCATTTCAATTTTTTTTAAAGTATACACTTATAGATATAATATTATAAGTTTAAAATATGAGTATTTTGCTATCATTTAGGCCATTTTTTACACATTTTTTTTTTTACAAAATAGGTATTGTACTAAACCATAAAATTGTATCATTTATAAGTATTTATTTGCTCTACAAGTTTCAGAGAATATTAAATATATATTAAATAATACTTTTCTCAAATAAAAAAAAAAAAAAAAAAAATTATTTAAAAATCATTTCAAAAGGCCGCGAACCCCCTTAAGCTCAGTAATTTTTTTTGAAAATTGCTTCCTCATTTATCATTAAATGTTTGGAGTATTTCTGTTACATGTGTATAATTTTTTTATATGTAGTATTCGACATGCGTCGGAGCTTTTAAAATGCCTATTAATATTTTTCTATAGAAAAAATACTGCTATTACCTATATTGAAATCACATAACTATTATATTATAAATAATTAATTTTCAAATTTGTATTCATTTTTATTATACTTTATAACCTTCGTAATAATACACCTTTTTATATTTTATATAACCCCAATTTATAACCACCATTTAATAAATGACAAATAACCAAACGTACTAAAATGAGATTTTATATATTGTTGCTATTTTAATAAAAAAATTATATTTGGAATGCTTATCAAATTCTATAATAGAAGTTATATCTTAGTTTTTTTAAATTGTTATTCAAAAAAAAGTTATGACCAATTGGTAAAAATATTAAATTTTGTATAATGAAATTAACAGAATATATGTATTATATATAACCAAAGGCTCGTATAATGCAATGTTTTATTTTTATTTTACTTCTCCGTTTATTTCTTGTTTTTTTGTATCGTGTCGTTTTTTCTTACTGTTATCACATTTATATATTTTGTTTATATATGTTTATATATAATTATAACTTTCTTTATATATAACCAGTAATTCAATAAACTGTTGATCTATCTATCTATCTATAGCTATCTAAATATTTATAGAAATAACAATATTATAAGCATTTCTGACCAATATGGGAAAAATTGGGATTTTTTTTTTAATAATATTTTTTTTTATCTAAAATTAATATAATTTATATTTTTAGAAATTTCTTTAAATTCTATAATATAAGTTGTATCTTGGTTTTTACAAATTTACAAAAGAAAAAAAATGATAGAACAAACTAATAATTTAAAATTTATAAAAAAATAAGATAAAATGTGAAATATATTTAAAAAAATTTCTAACAATTTAAATTCTTTAAAAAAAACCTATTAATAATCCAGACGATTGAAAAAAAAATTGTAATAATTCGTAAAGTTTTTTTTTTCAAATATAACATTTTACATTAAAATAGTGAATAAATAACCATATTGTATACTATACATTAATGTTTGTCTTATTAATGTCATGTAATAGTACATTCATATACTTATATATATATATATTTATGTTTATATTTTATTATAAATACATTTTTTTAATTAAAATTAAAATAATTTGTATTTTTCCAAAATTTCCTGGAAATTTCCTGGAAAATCGAAAACAAATATTATACATATATTATCTTATACAAAAATATATAATTTAAACTATACTTACAGATATAACTACAAAAAAAATTATAATGATGATAAATCGAAGTTTCAAAATATCTCCTATCTCCTCCATGTTAAAATTCCTATCTCTTCGTGTTAAACTTTAATGTGGTGACGCATCTCCAATAATTCATTTTTTTATTTTTTTTTTTATTAAATTTATTATGTTATCTGGTTCATATAAAAATAGAGGCAGAAATTTGTATAACAAATTTACCGAGCCGAACCGGTTTACTGTATGTATATATATATATATATATATATATATATATATATATATATATAGATGTACATTTTCTATGATAGAACTCCTATATATCTATAAACAGGGTTGGAAAATTATTAGGTTTTTTGGTTTATTTGGGTTTTATTTGGTTTTTTTTCTACTTATTTTCAACTTATTTTCTACTTATTTGAATAATTAATTTCATATATTCAAATTTTTATCATATGATTTATTATAATATGAATCGTTAATATCATATTATAGTAAAATTATAGCTTTTAATAACAAATTATTTATTAAAATTAATAAAAAAAAATGTTATCATAGTAATCTAATATATTAATTATATAACTAATTATTGAAAACTATAAATATTAGCAAAAATCCAATTAACCTTGTCTTTTCTATTTTTGTTTAAGGGGCAGTGAAATATGCAAAAAAAATCATGTTTATGTATTAAAAAAAATGATTTTATATTATAATAATAAAATTCAATATCTTAAAAATTATCTTTAAAATGATATATAACTTTATACATAAAAGTATAATATATATAAATGCCATAAAAGTGCATAATAAATTGATAAATTGATAAATCAAGAACTACTAACTAATTAATAATTATGTATGTACTGATAATAGAAATAATACAGATGATAGAATAGATGGAGATAAACTATTGAAACCAATGATATATTACATGCGATATAAGTATATCATTGGTTACAATAGTTTATCTCCATCTATTCTATCATCTGAATTATTTCTATTATCAGTACATACATAATTATTAATTAGTTAGTAGTTCTTGATTTATCAATTACAATAAAATGATGGATAAGAATCGTATTATAAAGTAGTACATCAATTACGTACATTTATTATTAATCATTTAAATCACTATCGATCATTACCACACATCTACCCCTACATCCTTACGTCCTCTCACTCACCCCTTTCCCTATATCTCATCCATGCCCCCCTCCCTCCTACATCTCCCCTTACTCATACCTCCATATCGCCCAGCCTTTACCCCCACCTCACTCTCACATAGCATTCACACCCACCTCCCTCTCGCTCATACCTCTCCCCGCCTTCCTCTCACCCATTCCTCTCCCTCCCTCTCCCTTTCTGCCTCCTCTGCCTCCTCCGCCTCCTCATCCCTTCATCCCCCTCCCTCTCACCCAGCCTTTACCCCTACCTCCCTTTCACTCATACCTCTCCCCACCTTCCTCTCACCCATACCTCTCCCTCTCCTCATCCCCCTCTCCCTCTCCTCATCCCCCCCTCCTTACTATAGAATGTTCAGACACTCAACTTCAACGCGATATATTGTGGATGTACTCCTTCATACCCACCTTCCTTTCCCTCCCTCTCCCCCTCTCCCTCTTCTCATCCCCCCCCTCCTTACTATAGAATGTTCAGACACTCACCTTCAACGCGCTATATTGTGGATGTACTCCTTCATACCCACCTCCCTCTCCCTCCCTCTCCCCCCTCTCCCTCCTCATCCCCCCCTCCTTACTATAGAATGTTCAGACACTCAACTTCAACTCGATATATTGTGGATGTACTCCTTCATACCCACCTACCTCTCCCTCCCTCTCCCCCCTCTCCCTCTTCTCATCCCCCCCCTCCTTACTATAGAATGTTCAGACACTCACCTTCAACGCGCTATATTGTGGATGTACTCCTTCATACCCACCTCCCTCTCCCTCCCTCTCCCCCCTCTCCCTCCTCATCCCCCCCTCCTTACTATAGAATGTTCAGACACTCAACTTCAACTCGATATATTGTGGATGTACTCCTTCATACCCACCTACCTCTCCCTCCCTCTCCCCCCTCTCCCTCTTCTCATCCCCCCCCTCCTTACTATAGAATGTTCAGACACTCACCTTCAACGCGTTATATTGTGGATGTACTCCTTCATACCCACCTACCTCTCCCTCCCCTCCCCCCTCTCCCTCTTCTCATCCCCCCCTCCTTACTATAGAATGTTCAGACACTCACCTTCAACGCGCTATATTGTGGATGTACTCCTTCATACCCACCTACCACTCCCTCCCTCTCCCTCCTCTCCCTCCTCATCCCCCCCTCCTTACTATAGAATGTTCAGACACTCACCTTCAACGCGCTATATTGTGGATGTACTCCTTCATACCCACCTCCCTCTCCCTCCCTCTCCCCCCTCTCCCTCTCCTCATCCCCCCCTCCTTACTATAGAAAGTTCAGACACTCAACTTCAACGCGCTATATTGTGGATGTACTCCTTCATACCCACCTACCACTCCCTCCCTCTCCCTCCTCTCCCTCCTCATCCCCCCCTCCTTACTATAGAATGTTCAGACACTCACCTTCAACGCGCTATATTGTGGATGTACTCCTTCATACCCACCTCCCTCTCCCTCCCTCTCCCTCCTCTCCCTCTTCTCATCCCCCCCTCCTTACTATAGAATGTTCAGACACTCACCTTCAACGCGCTATATTGTGGATGTACTCCTTCATACCCACCTACCACTCCCTCCCTCTCCCTCCTCTCCCTCCTCATCCCCCCCTCCTTACTATAGAATGTTCAGACACTCACCTTCAACGCGCTATATTGTGGATGTACTCCTTCATACCCACCTCCCTCTCCCTCCCTCTCCCTCCTCTCCCTCTCCTCATCCCCCCCTCCTTACTATAGAAAGTTCAGACACTCGCCTTCAAAACGCTATGTTATGGATGTACTCCGACGCGGTGTATCACTACGCTCCCGGTATATTCGGCTGCCTCTACCGCATCTCCTCCTCCGATCCCAGATCTTCTAACGTATTGGAGGTACGTACCATCGCCTAGTGTATCCACTCTAGCCTCTGCTATTGTTTCTAGCCTAACCTAGACTATAGCCAATAGTATAGCCAATAGTATAGCCTTCCTCTAGTCTCCCATCTATCCCCTACCCTAGCATCGACTCTAACCCACCTGTCCGGTAGGTAGTCGGTTATAGCTTAACCCTGGCCCCTGGGGGTAATCGCTAGTATAAACGCATGTATCGGGTAGCACCGTATTGACATTATATTATATATATATATATATAGGTATAAGTTATAACTATGGGTAGTTATTTTGGCAGTCGTTAATGCATATATTAAATAGGTTGCGTTTCCATTCACTTACCTTCCACGTAAATCCCTCGCAGAAAACTTTGCTAACCTGGTCTCAGTTCACCGTTCAGCTGTTCAACGATGAAGATGTAAAGCATAGTTTGTACCCCGTATCCCTTACTTCCCTATTTTCAGAAATTGGTTGGCTTGACAACCAATTACAATTATCCCATTTAATGATGTTATAAACAAAATAAGAAAATAATAATGTTATAAACGAATGTTGGCAAGGAAGAGGCCAAGATAACATGTGGATATTACAATAATCCACTACGGCAGTAATTTCGATAAATATCGAGACCACCGGCAATCAAACGTATACTAAGTAGCTCAATATCACGTTTATTAAGACCTAGGTTTAGTAGGTCTTGTGTGGTTAGCGCCGAAGAAATTCAGCGCCAATTCCAGCACGATTACCTACATAGCTCTACCTACCTACCATACCTATATCTATACATATATATCATGCTCTCCTCTGTTTAGGCTGAAGCGGTTGGGAGGCTGTATAAAATGGGCGTCTAGATCAGTGGTTATTATACTCTGAACCGTTACCCGCAAATTGTGATGAGGCTTTTCAAGCGTTTCGACCAATTATCAACAACAAATTCTTAGTGTACGATTAGGTATCGATGAAACAAATCCACGCATTACTAAAATACAATTGTTTATATGTTGTACGGTCGCCGTATAGACGTAGTACTGTTATCCACAGAAGAAAGAACAACTGTGTTTCTATTTTAATCAACTTTATTCAGTATCAACCTATATAGAATAGTATGTAATAATAATAATAATAATAACAATAATATAATAATAATAGTTTACCGTGTATGCGGGTTCGTCGATTCTATATTAGTTAGTAAATAACTGACACTATACGTTTGGTGTCCAAAATCAGAATGAAACAAATAACATAAACGCGAATCAATATTTACTGAACGCGTTCCACTCCAGTGCATCGGATAGTGGCAGTGTATTTATGGAATACCGATTGCGATAGCTACAATATACGTTCGCAGTCGAGGCGCTCTTATACAATCTAAACCTATCATGACTCACTCTATAACATCCACCCCTACTACAAAAAAAATGTTGTCTTAAATGTCACCTTTCTCAAATTCCTTCTATTCTCAACCCTTTTTAACCCCCCTCTCATTATCATATATGCAGACGTATCTCTTACTTTACCTTCTACCGTCCAACTTACATCGCCCCAAATATTCGCTAATTTCCGCCTGCCTAATACTCTATTTTTTACTAATACCTCACACCCAACTTCGAGATCATCCCTCGATTCCTCCTTACCTCTATTAGTTTCCCCTAGTAATTTGAGAACCCGCCGGTTAATTTCACCCATCTTTTTACTAGTCTCCCAAACCCAATCACTTTCTACATTTCTCCTACTTAAACCCATCTGTGTGTCTACAGGTAGATTTTCCTCCCGGCCAAACATCAGAAAGAATGGTGAAAACCCTGTGGTTTTATGCGGAGTGCAGTTATAAGCATGAATTAATTTCGGTAGATGTATTGGCCATTGACTTTTGTCCTCGCTACAAAGAGTCCTTAACATAGTAATTATTGACCTATTCATTCGCTCGCATTGACCATTACCCTCCGGATGATAGGGACTTGTCCTACTCTGTCTTATACCAAATAATTTGCAAATCTCTCGAACTACTTCTGATTGGAAATTCCTCCCCTGGTCCGTATGTATCCTTAATGGGATCCCATAGCAGAAAATCCAATCATTCATCAATATCTTTGCTACTGTTACGGCCAATTGGTTCCTAGTGGGTACTGCCTTTGCTAATTTTGTATATGCGTCGGTAATAACCAAGACGCTATCTCTTCCATCTGAAGCCTTATCTAATCCCACAAAATCTAGAAATACTAATTCTAGAGGTCTAGATGCCACTAGTGATCCCATCTCTACTCTAGGTATTCTACCTTGCTTCGATATCTGGCATACTTCACACTTTAGTATATATTCCTTTACATCTTTATATCTACCTTTCCATGTATATCTACTATTTATCAGAGATACAGTACGGTCTATCTCCTGATGCCCATTCTTATCATGTAATCCTACTAATATTTCTTTAATCATTACCCTTGGCACTACTAGAACATCATTACCATTCTCTCTACCCATGTTTAATATACCATCTATTATTCTATAGTGTCCTTTCGGATGTCCCGACTCTAATTCCCCTATAATCTTACTTAAGTCTCTCTCTTCTAACTGATATTTCCTTAACTCTTCTTTACTAATATCCTGTACTACCTTAACCTCAGTAACCTCTAGGTCATCTTCATATAATATCATAATATCCTCCCCTTCTACTTCACTACTTCGTTTCCTAGACAATGCGTCGGCCACCTGATTTAAGCTTCCTGCTCTATACTTTATATCTAAGTCAAACGGTGCCAATCGAGCTACCCATCTTTGCTCTAATGCTGTCAACTCCCCTTTCCTTGATATATACGCCACAGCACTATTATCCGTATATACAGTGCACTTGGATCCCATTAAATAATGTCTGAATTTATCAGATACTGCCCAAACTATCGCTATAAACTCTAGTTTTTTTGAAGAGTAATTAGCTTTATTTTTCTCCCCTGTACTAAGAGTTCTACTCGCGAATGCTATTGTTCGTAATTTACCATCTATTCTCTGACTTAACACGGCCCCCAGACCAACGTCCGAGGCATCGGTCTCTAAAATAAAGGGAAACCCATATTTTGGTAAACTTAGTACCGGTGCCTCTATAATCTTTGATTTTAAAGATTTCATGGCCACCTCACACTCATCATTCCATTCTAAATTAATTCTCCTACTTCTCCTCTTAGAAATCCTACCCTTCCCCTCTCCAGACTTAGTTAATAACGTTAATGGTGACACTAATGTTGAATATCCCTTAATAAATTTCCTATAATAAGACCCTACTCCTAGAAAAGATCTTAATTCTTTTAAATTCCTTGGCCTAGGCCACTCACTAATAGCCCGTGTTTTCTCCTGATTAGTCCTAATCCCATTTTCCGAAATATTCATACCCAGGAATGTAATCTCCCTCATAAACAGTTTACACTTACTACTATTAAGCCGTAGTCCCACCTTTTCTAATCGTTTCAATATTATCTCTACATGTTCTACATGCTCTTCGTATGTTTTAGAATATACCACAACATCATCTAGGTAGCACACCATAAACTTAAATATCTCCTCCCTAAATAAATTAGACATGATTCTTTGGAAAGTCGCGGGTGCGTTAACCAAACCGAATGGCATCCTAGTGAATTCATATAGGCCCCATGGCGAACTAAATGCCGTTTTATGTTGGTGTTTCATATCTAATCTTACTTGCGTATAAGCTGATTTAAGGTCAAAGCATGAAAATATTTTAGCACCTTCTAAAGATTCCAATGAATCATCTACCCTTGGGATGGGATATGCATCCCTGACAGTTTTAGCATTTAATTTACGATAGTCTACGCAAAGTCTCAGATCCCCATTACTTTTTTTTACGACTACTAAAGGACTGGCATATGCGCTCTTTGACTTAACTATGACTCCATCTCTACACCATTCCTCTATTTGCATTTTTACCGGTCCAACCTCCGTCGGTACTACCCTTCTATATGGTTGAGCTACTGGAACTTCGTCAACTGTCCATATTTTATGTGTCTCTACATTAGCACACCCTAACTGACTACCTTTCCTCACAAATAAGTCCCGATAGCGATCAATCAGGCCTTTGATCCCCTTCCTTCTACTTCTTATATCGCAACCAATATGTATATCTAGACCCTTATCACATTCAACTACTACTTGATTACTACCTAATTCCCAGTTACTATACTCGATCATTGCAAGAATATTCATCCCTAATATACATACACCGTCTGTTTTCGTAACTACCAATCCTACTCCTTTTAATACCTTTCCCCATAGCTCTATATCTACCATGACATTGCCATAATTATGTACTCCCATGCCATTAGCTGCCTTTAACCTTAGCTGTGGGGATTCTATTACCTCTAGCCCTAACTCCTTAACTATTCTATATGGAATTATTGATACCTGACTTCCCGTGTTAACTAAAAACTGTACTACCCTCACTTTCGTACCTACACTAATCTTAACCCCTGCTCGCGGACAACCGCCTATTAACCAGGAAATCGACCTATTCTCCATCCCCGTAACCTTACCTACTGAGATGGGTTGCCATTTAAATGGGTTGCCGTTTTACACCATCTCGAAATATGTCCTATCTCACCACACCGATAACATCTAACCATCGGTCTACCTACTTGCCCATGTCTCTCTACCTGTCTACCACCACTCTCCCTTAATCTATACTCTAGTTCTCTAACATGATTCCCCAGCCTTTTAATTTCATCTCTATCTGTACTATCTACTCTATCTACCTTTACCGCCCGAGTCTCATATCCACCACTTCCCTCCTCCCTAAGTGACTCGAACAGTCGTGCCCTCTCCCGTACCTGGCTGAATGTCTTAAGCTCCCCAGTCACTAGTAACTCCCTCCTTAGACTCCTATCCCATACATTACTTTTGAATGTGTCTACCATCAACGATTCCCAACCATCCACATCCTCCTTTAACTCTACTCCCAATCTTAAAATATCATCCGCAAAAGAAGTAATGCTCTCCTCTTCCCCTTGTCTCCTTTCTACCATTACTCTTAACCTCTCCCCTCGTGCCCTCTTCTGCTTACACCTATTCCTCAAACCCTTAAATATCGCTTGCTTACTTAATAGAGCCTCGCCTAGCATTGACAATTCTAACTTAGCGCCCCCCCGTATGTGGTAAAGTATAAATCCAGCTGCCTCCTCCCCTTTAAATCCTAATAAGCTTATGCATTCATCCGCCATATTTATCCACTCATTCACATCTATGCCATCACTAAAATTTGACAATTTTACGTAACTCGAATCCCTCTTAGGTGGCCTCCCTACAGGTTTGGTATCCTTATCTACCTCGGTCATGATAGTTTTAGTTACAAAAGCAAAAAAAAATGTTAAATAGGTCACTGAAACAGTCCACATATATTGCACTTAGCTACCATAATCACGCACTCAATAAATACACTAACGTATGATACCGGGTACCGATTGGTACTTCCGGGTTTCTCGTGGCGTCTGCTTTACCGGGTACCAGTTGTCCTTCCGGGTTTCTCGTGGCGTCTTCTTTTACCGGGTACCAGTTGTCCTTCCGGGTTTCTCGTGGCGTCGATACACCGTTGTGTATGATACCGGGTACCGATTGGTACTTCCGGGTTTCTCGTGGCGTCTGCTTTACCGGGTATCAGTTGTCCTTCCGGGTTTCTCGTGGCGTCTTGTTTTACCGGGTACCAGTTGTCCTTCCGGGTTTCTCGTGGCGTCGATACACCGTTGTGTATGATACCGGGTACCGATTGGTACTTCCGGGTTTCTCGTGGCGTCTGCTTTACCGGGTATCAGTTGTCCTTCCGGGTTTCTCGTGGCGTCGATACACGGTTGTCTACAGTTGAGATAATAGTAGCCGCTGTCACCAATGTTGTACGGTCGCCGTATAGACGTAGTACTGTTATCCACAGAAGAAAGAACAACTGTGTTTCTATTTTAATCAACTTTATTCAGTATCAACCTATATAGGATAGTATGTAATAATAATAATAATAATAACAATAATATAATAATAATAGTTTACCGTGTATGCGGGTTCGTCGATTCTATATTAGTTAGTAAATAACTGACACTATACGTTTGGTGTCCAAAATCAGAATGAAACAAATAACATAAACGCGAATCAATATTTACTGAACGCGTTCCACTCCAGTGCATCGGATAGTGGCAGTGTATTTATGGAATACCGATTGCGATAGCTACAATATACGTTCGCAGTCGAGGCGCTCTTATACAATCTAAACCTATCATGACTCACTCTATAACATATATAAATCACTTTTTTATTTTGGGTACACATAAAATGTCTGGTAATGAAATGGGTCATCGCTAACACAGTTTAAGAACCCCGATCTAGATAGTGTAAGCCCCTCATGTATAAGCCCAGTACTCCTAGATATATTTTGCGATATTTTCAAAGATAATATTCAGAGTTTATTTACTTTACTAAACGTATCCACATAGCTATATATTCTGACATTTTTTATAAAGATTCATCAAAGGGTATAGATATAATGCTGAAAAGTTTAACAAAAATATTCCGAGTTTTTTGATATATTCTCTTCTAAAGTTTGACTTGTATTTTCCTGGTAATTAATATGATCATCAATACTAGTTTATTATATATAATATGTATATGATAACATATAATGAAATACAGATATTATCACTAGTAATACTAAATGTGTACATTATAATATACGTTATTATAAACGCGTTCATAAATAATATAAACCCATATTATTACGATCACATTTTTAAAATTGAATTAAATATTTCGCACAATTTTCATAGGCTTACGATTGAAATGAATATTTCAGTCACTTATATAGAACAATAAAAAAGTGACTTTACTTTTGTATGTCATATATCATTCTAAAGATAATGAATTAAATGTAAAATATTTTAATAAAAAATATATATTAAATTGTATCTAATGTTCAATAATATCCAATCTCAAAGGCACAAATAAAAATATGTATCTATTTATGTATACTTTTTAATAACATTTTAAATAAAAGTTCAAAATGATGTCTAAATTATGATTTGATGTGAATAATAGGCTTAAAGTTTAAAGAGTGTACAATAAATGTGTACTTTTGCCTATCTTTAATGCGTGAAGGAATACACTATCATGCAGCGATGTCATGACGAATAATCCAATAAACAATAAAACAAACAATAATAGTGTTGCCAATCGCCTGATTTGCAAACATATATCATACCTGCCTATCACTATTCGTTATGTTTGATTGACAGATTCGCAACGAGGCATCGAGTGGAGAGATCACGCCTCCACCCGTCTCATCCCCATGGTGAACCGCATGATCGACATGGCTCTGCTGCGGACGCATAAGGTCAACGTTCACTTCGCCATCGTTGATATGTCCTATAAGTTGTTGAAGTATTGTAAGAGGTCAGTTAGGGTCATCGGGTATATCTCTCTCTCACCCACCCTCTATCTCTTACATTCTCTCTATCTCACTCTCTTTCTTTCTCTCTCACTCTCTCTCTCTCACTCTCTCTCTCTCTCACTCTATCTCTCTTTCCCTCTAGATCTTAATATATATATATATATATTATATAATATATATATAAAATAACATCAGATACATCTACGATCATAAAATTCCCATGACACTTTACTATGTACACACACACCTACACACACACACACCTACACACACCTACACACACACACACCTACACACACACACCTACACACCTACACCCACACACACCTACACACACATCTACACCTACAAACACTCACGCGTATCTACTCACGAAGGCACTGCGAGTCTTTCAAGAAAAAACTGTTTGAAATCCTGATCACGGGGCTGTGCTCCACCTATGAGCAGATCTATACAAAGTGTCAGCTGTACATCATCGATATCCCCGAGTTTAATACCGGTAAGCTCCTCCCTCCAATATAAGCCACACCCCCTTCATCGATATCCCCCAGTTTAATACCGGTAAGCTCCTCCCTCCAATATAAGCCACCCCCCGTCATCGATATCCCAGAGTTTAATACCGGTAAGCTCCTCCCTCCAATATAAGCCACACCCCCTTCATCGATATCCCCGAGTTTAATACCGGTAAGCCCCTCCCTCCAATATAAGCCACACCCCCTTCATCGATATCCACCAGTTTAATACCGGTAAGCTCCTCCCCTCCAATATAAGTCACACCCCCTTCATCGATATCCCCGAGTTTAATACCGGTAAGCTCCTCCCCTCCAATATAAGCCACATGCATCGATATCCCCGAGTTTAATACCGGTAAGCTCCTCCCTCCAATATAAGCCACACCCCCTTCATCGATATCCCGGAGTTTAATACTGGACAGCTCCTCCCTCCAATATAAGCCTCACCCCCTGCATCGATATCCCCCAGTTTAATACCGGTAAGCTCCTCCCTCCAATATAAGCCACACCCCCTTCCTCGTATGCCCATTAAGGTCGATCATAGATTAATCAAATTAACAGATTATCAATGGATAGAGATTTTCTTGTTATATATATAGCCTACAAATAAATAACAGCACATTATTTTATTTGGATATGTCTAAAGTTAAGGATAAGTCTAAGGTTAAGGATAAGTCTAAGATTATGCGGTCCATGAGAAGTTGTGTGAAGTAATATGTTAAATAAACCTAAAATGTAAACTTATTTATTAAATTAAATTTATATATATAAAATAATTTATGAAAAATAGGATGAAAAAGGATTTTAAACTTTTGTAATGAATATTTGTTGATAACATTTTAACACATTATGTATTTAAAATTAATTTAATATAATAGAAAATATAAAGAATATAATTTCAAACAAATTTTCTAGAATTTCAAAAAATCCAAATTTATCAAAGTAAAAATATTAAAAAAAAAAAATATATACATTTCCAAAATAAACATAATATTTTTACTATATACAAAATTATCCTTTTAAAAAAATATATATATTTTTTTCATCAATTTTTTTGAATTTATTTTTTTTTTCAAAATCATTTGTTATTAATAGTATTAATCAATATGTTATCAATATTTATTTAATCGATGGTTACATTTTAATAAAAATTGGAATGTTCACATTTTATTTTATTTAACATTTTTTTTTTTCAATACTTAATATAAATACTCATTAGATAAGATTTGTTATCAAATTAATCATACTCTATTATAATCATATTAACATATATTACTCAATATTTTTTTCAGATTTGTTATTTTTTTTTCATATTAATTTGTTGTTGCCATTTAACATAACTTTAACTATCTATCAAAAAAGCTTCATCAAAAATTACTCAACAACATATATATTCATATATTATTAGAATTTCTATCTTAAACAAAACAATAGTTGTTGTGAACATTGTGTTTCCTATGATCACTCCTATGTAACCCATACCCTCCCTCCAATATAATCATCTTGATCCATTTAATCTTGAATTTGAAAGCGAACCAACAACTTTAATTTAAATAAAATTATTTTTTATGTTTTACTAGTATTTTGTGTATTTTTTAATCATATTTATCTTTTAATTACTTATTTTACTTTTATGAAATTTATTTTATAATAAATAATTGTCTCCTAAATTCAAAAAAAAAGTCACGAATTAACATAATACTTTTTATATATAAATTGAATTGTTTAACTATAAATTTAAATAAAAACTAAATAAAAACAACAACATACGTTTTTATTTACGCGAGTTACGTTGGCGATTGATAATACTAATTAAACATAGCCCCCCTCATCGCTATTAAACATAGCCCCACCATCGCTATTAAACATAGCTCCACCATCGCTATTAAACATAGCCCCCCTCATTGCTATTAAACATAGCCCCTCATCGCTATTAAACATAGCTCCACCATCGCTATTAAACATAGCCCCCCTCATCGCTATTAAACATAGCCCCTCATCCCTATTAAACATAGCTCCACCATCATCCCTATTAAACATAGCTCCACCATCGCTATTAAACATAGCCCCATCATCGTTATTAAACATAGCTCCACCATCGCTATTAAACATAGCCCCATCATCGTTATTAAACATAGCCCCACCATCGCTATTAAACATAGCCCCACCATCGCTATTAAACATAGCCCCCATCATCACTATTAAACATAGCTCCACCATCGCTATTAAACATAGCTCCACCATCGCTATTAAACATAGCTCCACCATCACTATTAAACATAGCCCCCCTCATCGCTATTAAACATAGCCCCCCTCATCGCTATTAAACATAGCTCCACCATCGCTATTAAACATAGCTCCACCATCGCTATTAAACATAGCCCCACCATCGCTATTAAACATAGCCCCCATCATCGTTATTAAACATAGCCCCACCATCGCTATTAAACATAGCCCCACCATCGCTATTAAACATAGCCCCCATCATCACTATTAAACATAGCTCCACCATCGCTATTAAACATAGCTCCACCATCGCTATTAAACATAGCTCCACCATCGCTATTAAACATAGCTCCACCATCGCTATTAAACATAGCCCCCCTCATCGCTATTAAACATAGCTCCACCATCGCTATTAAACATAGCTCCACCATCGCTATTAAACATAGCCCCACCATCGCTATTAAACATAGCCCCCATCATCGCTATTAAACATAGCTCCATCATCGCTATTAAACATAGCTCCACCATCGCTATTAAACATAGCCCCACCATCGCTATTAAACATAGCCCCCATCATCACTATTAAACATAGCTCCACCATCGCTATTAAACATAGCTCCACCATCGCTATTAAACATAGCCCCACCATCGCTATTAAACATAGCCCCCATCATCGCTATTAAACATAGCCCCACCATCGCTATTAAACATAGCCCCACCATCGCTATTAAACATAGCCCCCATCATCGCTATTAAACATAGCCCCCCTCATCGCTATTAAACATAGCCCCACCATCGCTATTAAACATAGCCCCACCATCGCTATTAAACATAGCCCCCATCATCGCTATCAAACATAGCCCCACCATCGCTATTAACATAGCCCCCATCATCGCTATTAACCATAGCCCCCCCCCAATACATATTTATCATGTGTGCACGTTTACAGAGGCATTCAATGCGATGGATCACGTGACCGATCTACTCGACGAATTGCCGATTATCTTGAAGACAGGTTAGAGCGCGTATGTCCTTCGCATGTCCTCGTGCTTACTTTGTTAGGTATCGTCTCATCGTTATTCATGATTACACTCTTGTTATCTATTAAATATTGCATTTTTATAATTATAATTATTTAATACATATCACATGATTACAATTTATAATTTGTTTATTAATTTATCTTACGGTACTTTAATTGTATGGATATATTATTTAATTTGATAAGTCCTTAGTAAGTAACTATCTTAACTAATAGATGTCAGTATTAGACGCATTTCTTTAATACCAAGACAGGATATCTGCAACGCATATTTAATAATATTTTATTATCCGTTTGAGTGATTTTATTCCAATATATCATTGTCCAGGAGTACAAATTTGAATAAAAGACTAAAATCAATGCTAAAACTCAATATGATTATATTTAATTCATATTATCATTTAATACACGATATATTATACGGAATATCAATATAAATAATATAAAAAACATCGTTTACTTAAAATCTAATTTATAAATAAATTCGTATTTTTAATAAAATATTTATATAGAAATACAATTTAAAATATTAATGCATTTTTATTTGACAGATAAATAAATATCGTTGATATCTTTGAATCAAAGATTTAAAACATTACGAATTATACTTAATATACTACTGAAAAGTATCTATTTGGGAGTACACAAGTAACCATTGCAGGGATAGCTAGCATGCGTCCTGTCCTTGGTATTACTTAAGGGCCGTGCAGAGTTTACATGTAAAAGATAGGGAAAACGAGGCTCACTAGATGACCACTACTTTTAAACTAATTCATATAGTCACCTCGTTTTATTACCTATAGTTAGCTAAATATCTAATCTATGAAAAATATCCTATATATAAACATATAACCATCTACCAGATATCGGTTAACATTAATATTTTATTTTTGTACATTTATTTGTGTACATTTATTTTAGTTTTTAATAATTAGTATATTTATAAATTAAATTATTACATTCTAATAGGATAACATATTATCAGTAATATCATATATATATATATATATATATATATATATATATATATATATATATGTATATATATTCAGAAGTGTGTATAATGAATCATTATTAATGATTAAAGTAATTGGAGAAAAGTAGTTATAATTTATAGAAAAAAACTTGTAAAGTTGTTATCATATTTTTTTGAATACATAACAATAAATTAATGATATATATATATATTTTATTATTATATATAATTTTATTGTAACTTTGCACTCCCTGCATGATAACTGGATGTAACTTTTGCTATGTAGTCTTTTTCTTGCGAGTTATAGAGGGGCCAGATAAATTCTTCAAATCTGTTGAAGATGCATATAGTTTAACTAATACAAAATAAATGTTTATTTATAAAATGTCTGGTTATTTAGTATCTAAACTACAAATTTACATAAAAATATTTTACTAAATATAAATGAATTAATTATAGTTTATTAGTATATATATAGTAATAATTAGTTAATTATTTAAAATATTAGTCATTCTAGAGATAGATTAGAACAAAATTAGAAGGTTTCCCCGGCCCTTAATGTGTGTGGGCATTTATAACGTAGTGTCAATGTAATACTGTACAGTAGGGTGGCACATTTTGGTAACTTTTTTAGTTCCCTTCATATAAAAGTGCCAGCTCACTCTGAATAACTCCTTTTAATCATTCCAGATATAATAAAAAACAAAAACAAAAACTAAACCATATTCAAAAGTAGATTTACGAAAAAATTTAAATTACAGATATATGAAAAAAAAAATTGTTTACAAGTAAAAATTGCCTTTTAGCATATGTAGTATATAAAAACCTCCTTAAAAAATATTAAACATTTTTTTTTTTAAACAAATAAATCGATCCACGGAAATTTGAATAAAAAAATCGAAAAAAAAAATTATCAATGGAATAATAAAAAAAAACAATTATATTATATATGTCTATAATCATTATATCAATATAAAATTATAAGTATTGATATAAAAATAGCATATATTTATTCAAAAAATTACTTTTATTGAGCATTTTAACAAAAAATTAATTTTGGGGTAAACAAGAAAACATTTTTTTGTTAGAAAAATAAATATTTTTTTTTTATTATACCTCGTAGATATCAATTATAGACTCACAACAAAGTTTGATCCTTAATTAAAATAATTTATCAAACAAATATTCGAATAAATTACATTAATTAAAAAATTAAAAAAAATTTAATTAATCTAAATTTTTAAATATTTTTGTATTTTATTAATGTATTATTAATGTATTATTTTTGTATATTATAATATATTTATACACGTATTTGCCAAATATTTTATTTTATGACAACGTGCACAAATATATAAAATACATAAGAAAAAATTACTATTTATAGAAATTTACATTGTAAAATAAATGCAAATATTTCTTCATTAAAGTTCTTTAAAAATGTTCTGCTATATATTTAGATTATATATATATATATATAGATTACCGTTTTTGTTTTTAATATAATTATATATTTCTATATAAAATGAAATTTTTAAATTACCAATAATTAAAAATTATAAATAGTAAAATAAATATACATACATAACATAAATTTAATCTATTTAAAATCTATTTAACATAATACAAATAAAAAAATGTTACACTTTGTCATGATATATAATCTTTATTTAATATTTATAATATTTAGGAAAATATTTAATTTTAACACAGGTATATACTATATAAGCTAACATTAATTATTCTGAATAAAATGGACTTGAAAATTACTAATTTATACTACTATTACTATTAATAGCTCTATACAAAATCGTTTTATAATAACTTCTAATGAATATAATTATCTGAAAATTTCAGAATATTAAAAATGCATTTGTTCGAATAGTTAGTATAATAATTAGTAATAATAAAATATGTGAATTTTATTTTGTTTTCAAAATGTGGTGACACTAGGATGTTCTTAATATGTAAATTATTTACATGCAACATATTTTTTATTTTACTCGATTTTTTACCATCCATACTTATTTCTATGAATAATGTATATATATATACACCATATTATTCAATGGTTTTAACCTTGAGTTATATCATTATTTTTATTATTATTATTATTATTATTATTATTATTATTATTATTATTATTATTACGGACATTATTGTTAACACTCCTGATCGGGTATATCACCTATATATCTGTGTATAAATACACTACACCCATACCACACTACACCCACACTACACCCACACTACACCCATACCACACCCATACCACACTACACCTATACCACACTACACCTTACACTACCACAATAACAGGAAGTACACCATACAAGTACCGTAAAATGGAGACCCTATACGGATACATAATGCTGCTGGAGAGAATGCCGTTTGAAGTGAAATCATCTATGTTGAATAATCTCCTCCAGTCGGGCATGCATTGTACTTCCTTGATAGAGGTTCGCTAACCTTACCTGTTCGGGTGGACACGTTTCTTACATTCACCCGTGTTGTCCATCTGGTTGGCCAGTTCACCAGTGTGTTGTCCATCATGTTGGCCAGTTCACCAGTGTGTTGTCCATCATGTTGGCCAGTTCACTAGTGTGTTGTTTATCATGTAGGCCAGTTCACCAGTGTGTTGTCCATCATGTTGGCCAGTTCACCAGTGTTGTCCATCTTGTTGGCCAGTTCACCAGTGTGATGTTCATCATGTTGGCCAGTTCACCAGTGTTGTCCATCATGTTGGCCAGTTCACCAGTGTGATGTTCATCATGTTGGCCAGTTCACCAGTGTTGTGTCCATCATGTTGGCCAGTTCACCAGTGTTGTCCATCTTGTTGGCCAGTTCACCAGTGTGATGTTCATCATGTAGGCCAGTTCACCAGTGTTGTGTCCATCATGTTGGCCAGTTCACCAGTGTGTTGTCCATCATGTTGGCCAGTTCACCAGTGTTGTCCATCTTGTTGGCCAGTTCACCAGTGTTGTCCATCATGTTGGCCAGTTCACTAGTGTGTTGTCCATCATGTTGGCCAGTTCACTAGTGTGTTGTCCATCATGTTGGCCAGTTCATCAGTGTTCACTCGTCCACTGCACACTTATTATATTCTACCATTTCATCAATGAATGTGATAGCAGGTAGGGGCGCTGGAACGATGGTGTGTATGTAGGGGGGACCAACCAATCAACATAAATTTAGTGGTAAAAGTAGGGGGGGACCAATACATAGGAGGTCCCCCTAGATTTTAAAGCGGTGGGATATACCCCCGCCCCCCCCCCCTGTTGCAGCGCCACTAATAGCAGGGTTTCCACGGTACTGTTGACCTAGTGCGTGGGTGTCCATGGTATCACTTCATTAATAACAACGCTGGCTATTGTTGTATCTAGCCACGTGAGAGAGGACACTAAACCCGCAACTTTACATTGGGAGATACGCTTTTTTATTAGGGTATTTTCACTACAAATTTTTGATATATAATCTATTATTTCTATTTTTAATACCGGCCTCTACTATTCCTCTATCATCTTGGTTCACTGAGGAGACACTAAGGAGACTCGCATGAAGTCCACAAGTTTACATGTAAAACATAAGCAATATTGCTATTTTTTAAACGGCGATAAATTTTTGTTTACGATTATTTTTTTATAATTTTTTTATATATATATCCATAATATATAGTTACATTATATTTACAAATGATTATTTTATAGTGTATATATTTGTATACAATTTTCAAATATATATATAAAGTTTAGTTAAGTATTTAAGTATTTACAAAAATAAACTTATATACATATATACACTACAAAATAATCAATTATAAATATAATGTAACTATATATTATTGATATATACAAATTCAAATTATGAAAAAATAATCATAAATAAAAAGTTACCACCCTTTAAAAAATAGTCTTTTCCCTATGTTTTACATGTAAACTTGTGAACGTCATGCTAAACAATATAGTTATTGTGTCAACTAATCACTTTAGAGAGGACATGATGCTCTTATTATCGTCATCATGTTTATGTTATTAGAACTCTATATAATTCTAATAGGTGTATTTTATGTTAATATGTTATGTAAGGCGATTCTTAAGATGGCAAATTTTACATCAATCAGAAAAGCTTTGATTGAAGTTTTCTATTAGAATTTTAAACATTTCATATGAGCTTATACATGTAGAGTATGCTAATAGTATGTATACTTTTATATCATTTTATATCATTAAAATATAATATATTTTAATTATTAAAAGGTACATTAAAGTTAATTAAAAACATAATTTAATATAAATATAACGCATATATTTTTTCTTAAAAATTAGAATCGTTTCTTTTTTTTAAAATAATGTACTAATAGATTATAAAGCAATGTTGTGAAAATAGTTTCAAATTATATATTATTATTCAAGATTATTATACCAAATTATAGATTACAAAAAAAAGAATTATTTTACGAATTGTATATTAATTATATATCTTGCTCTCTTAAATATGTAAAAGTGTGCATTGTCTAATATTATAATAGAGCGTCGAATATGTCTCGAATAAGTCGTTATTGATAACACGTACAATATTAACATCTAATACGTTTGTGGACAGATATTGGTGGCCTGTTTGAAGCTCGACCACTCTAAGAATGCTATGTGTCTCAACGACTACACCAATAGTTTGTATATTTCTATTATTACGTAATATTCATCCGTAATAATGTATCATTCGTAGTCATTGAATAGCTAGAAATAATATTATTTGTATTCTTTATTAAACTTTGGATCGATACAGAATACTCTGGAATCTTTATTATAATGTAAGAAAAAGCATCATTTAATACGTACAATAATACAACTGTAGCCCTTCCTTATAATCATTACATCATACTAGGTGATGTCATTCACCTATCTCAAATTGAAGTCCTTCAGAAGGAAATAGATATTTCATTATTTTTATTTTCATTTAGTAGACCAAAATTTATAATAAATGATTTTATTATGATTATAATAAGAAATAAGAAGAAAGAGAAATGGTTGTAAATCTACTAACATTTGATGACATCTAATGACATCTCGTAATATGTAGTGACATGTAGTGACATCTCATCGTATCTATTAAGGGTAGGCGCTGGAGTTAAAATGTGTTAAATAATTTAATTTTACCAATATTTTTTTATTATATATTATCCAAGTTCTGTATTTTATTTATAATATCCTAAAATATTTTTTAATAATTTTGAGTATTTCTATCAATATAAAGTGTTTTAGGAGTAATAAATTTATAAATATATTTTGTATTTATGTAAATACTTGTAATATGTAATCTTATATTACGATTTATTAGAATAATCGTTTAATTTAAAAATTTCTAGATTTATTTAAATGTAAAAACTTTGAATGTCATTTTCTCCAGTTTTTACTTTTTCACTTAGTAACCACAAATGCCTACTACTTTTTTAATTTATATTATTTTTATCTGAAATTTGTACTGTAAATGTATAACATATACACCAATATAAATAAATCTTGATGTTATATTATATTTTATATTAATTAAATAAATAATGATTATGTATGATTATGTAATATATTTATAATAAAAAATATTCATCGTTTTTAAACTGTTTTATTTCATACTTTTAAATTAATTATATTTATGAAATTACTTTATATAGATGAATTTGGATAGTATCTATTGAATAAAAAAAAAATTATGTAATTATCTTTATTAATTTTTTATCCCAAACTTTTTCGGTGGAGCTATAAATAGCATGGTGTAGATGAACTCTACCGCCTGCCCTTAACATCCGCTAACACCCAATGATAACTGGTGACATCTAGCGTGTGACATTCACTTGATTGATAGAGAGGAAGTTTGACGCCATGATGGCGACTACCGGCTGTAGGGGCGACCTACTTAAGCGGTTCTTCATCGATGAGGATCTTTACAACACGGCTTTCCGTGTAGCCAATCACATCGGTTTATACGGTTAGTCCACCAGGGTGCGCTGGTAGCCAACACATCAGTTTCTAACAGTTTCTATTAGGGTGAGTTTTCTACATTAATATAACAATAATAATATTAGGGTTGGTTGTCTACGTTAAATTAACAATAATAATATTTATTAAATGCTAACAAATTAAATACAGATAATTATTAATGATTTTATTTGGGTAATAATGTATATTAACAATATATTATTAATGACATCGAAACTAGACACATCTCGTATACCACTATCTCGAACGCCGCACTTGTGATCATTTTTTTCTGGGTACCCTTTTTCAAAATTTCATCTCGCTATAAAAGGGTTCCTTTTTAACTTATCATATAACTATATTTCATTGTATCCATATTTCGTGTGTATTAATTTTTATCTAAATACATAAGCCAAATAGATATTATTCATTCACTGATTATAGTGTTGACACGATGATCATCACACATAGGTGACTTCAAGCTAATCGTAGACAAGCTCACAACCATGATGATGACTCAGCCTCATTACAAGATACAGGCGAACGCAATCCTCAATAGCATTATCGCTGGTTCATACGATACAGGTTCCTCCTCCTCCTCCTCCTCCTCCTCCTCCTCCATCTTCCTCCTCCTCCTCCTACTCCATATTCCTCCTCCTCCTCCTCCTCCTCCTCCTCCTCCTCCTCCTCCTCCTCCTCCTCCTCCTACTCCCCCTCCTCCCCCTCCCCTCCTCCTCCATCTTCCTCCCCCTCCTCCTCCTCCACCGCCCTCCTCCTGCTCCTCTTCCTTCACCGCCCACTTCCTCCATCCTCCTCCTCCTCCTCCTCCTCTCCTCCTCCTCCCTCCCATCCCCCTCCTCCCTCCTCTTCCTCCTCCTTCTCCTCCTCCCTCCTCATCCTTGAATTCAATAATTAATGTATTAATAATCATACTTTTCATATTTTCATTGAATGTATCGTCAATGATTTGTGTACTTCACTTGTTCACATGCTAATTCGCTAAGGAAATGCGCGACTCTCTTTCCACGTAAAATATAGGAACAAATATAAAGCGTTTTAATAATGATGAATTGTAATAATACTCGATACAAATAGATTGAAAATATTATTTAAAAAAGGTCATATTATTATTAAAGAATGACAAAATAAGTGTTCATTGTAATTTGAGTTTTAAATTAATCGATAATCTAATTCCGTAAAAATGTGATCACAGATCTCTTCTTTATTATTTACAGAAAAGTCAGATGACGGGGAAGAGGCAGAGATAGAGTTTATTATGAAGAATAACTACTTGATTACCTACGGCGATTCCTTCGTAAGGTTGGCTTACCTCACTCTCACGTGCCACCTATGTCTATGCAACCTACCATCACTCGTGTGTGTATAAATGGTAAAAATAGTAAAAACACGACTACCCTGCCCGCCCGCCCCACTCCCACCCGCCCTTAAAGGATTTTTGGTCCGAGCTGCATTTCGCCATTCATCGAATTATGATTAATATATGATGTTATTTATTTATATCCTATATCGTAATCGTAATTGTAGCGTATTTTATTAAAACACAACATCTCTGTGTGTGTGTGTATAGCATAGTTGTACAGCATCTCTCTGTGTGTGTGTGTATAGCATAGTTGTATAGCATCGCCGCGTCTGTTTATACCATCATCTATGCGTGTAACTAGTGATGTAATGCTGAGCCGAGACTTTCGGTCGTTGATGCCGAGCCGAGACTTTCATTTTCGGAAACAAAAATGAGCCCGAGCCGAGTAGAGACTTTAGGTTACTGAGACTGAGACTGAGACTGAGACTATATCGATGCTTTAGCATCATTTACATCACTAGCGTATACCATCACCTGTCTGTATAGCATAGCTGTATTCCATGATACGCCTGTATACCTTCATGTGTGCGTATATCATGCCTATGTACCATCACCTACCATGCCTGTATACCAGCGCACTAATACCGTGTACCAAACTAGTAACTTTTACACACCCGTAACACCACTGTGCCGACATTAGTAATAGACAGAAACCTGTACAGTGTAATGTTGGCTTGTGTTTCTAATATTAGTAGATTCTTGTAACGATGTACGAGTATATGAGTAAGAGAAACTTTCATATAATATTATATATATATATATATATATATATATATATATATATTACAAATTAGAAGTATTAAAAACATAAAAAAAAACAGTATTAAATGTTTAACAAATTTTAAAATTACTATTTATTAAAACTATTTTATATTTATTTTTCAAATTTTACGTTTTATATATTTAACTTTACATAACTAATAAAAAAAAAAACTAAACAGTATTAAAAATTAAAAGTATTAAAATAATAAAAAACAGTATTAGAATTAAAACAATTATAAACAGTATTAATAACCTATAGTAACCTACAAATATATATATATATATATATATATATCAATATTATTAAAATTGACATAAAATATGTGATACAAATATTTAGATTCTTTATAAATATTATATTACAATTATGAAAAATGTATTAATTATATTTTATACTTTGTTTTGGATGCTAACATGGGAATCAAATATTTGTTTTAGTTTTGTTTTATTCTTTCTTTTAAATTTTGTTTTAGTTTTGTTTTATTGTTTATTTTAATATCTATTTTTATGTAATTGTATTGTATTTTATCCGAATGAAGATGATGAAATATGACATTACACTACTGTTAGGAGATATCGAATTAAAAAAGCTCATCGCTTTCACTGATTCTCCTTAGACATTGTCTATAAACTGAATTCATTCATTCATATATACACATATACATATATATATATGTATGTAAGAAACAATTATCAAATAGATAAATCGAAATTTAAAATATATCAAATATCTCATACCTCATATCTCCAGCATGTTAAACCCATCCTATCTCTTCAATAGTAAACTTTAATGCGCTGCTGCTCCTATAATTAATTTTGTTAATTTTGTTAATTTTGTTTTGTTTTATTCAATTAATTCTATTATCTTGATCAAACGAAATGCTACTTCTCAATATTTATAAAAATGTACAAATCTAAGCCGGCTTACAACACAAACATGCATACCTTCACACACACACACACACACACACACACACACACAGTGATCTCGTCAAGAACTACGTGAAGTTGATAAAGGAAGGCTTCCCGATGCCTACGAACGTAATCCTGCAGGTGCGAGACGGGCTTACCCGAGTGATACCCCAGTTCACCACAGCTGAACACAACGCCGTCATACTGCTGAAATGCTACTCTCTGCTCGGACTCGGAACACTAGCTATGGTCTCTAGCAGCGGGGCTTATAGGGGCAGAGGGAGGTAGAGGGTATCGGGGTTCATTTACACAAAGTATAATCGCATGGAAAAAATAGTATATTTAATTAATATTTATAATTAAGTATATTTAATTTGAAAACAAATTATTTTGAATACGTAAATATAAATTTGTATATTAAAAAATATATTTTTAATAATGTTTGCCAATTTCAGAATATTTATCTTTATTTCGAAGATAAATTAGATGAATGAAAAAATATTTAATGAATAATTAGATTACATTAAGATTCATTGTATATAATATTATAAAATGAATGAAACCAGATAGATTATGTGTGATATTTTAAATAATTAATAGTATAACTAATAGTATTACTACTATGCATAATTATTAACTCATACTAAATCATGAAATATTAACTAATACTGAGTAAATAACTATTATAATTAACTTTATAATTATCAATCTCTTACGTTATCAATAATAAATCCTATTTTACCCTATTTTCCGACCTCTTAGGCTACTGAACAAAAATTCAACCCAAACTTGGCGCATTGCCTATACATTATAATGTGTCATAATGGCCATGCTAACTACTTCCTGTCTATGTGTGCTGAGACTAGCCTGACTAATATCGCTACGGGAACTCTTCATCAGTTAGTTCCACCCCCCCCTATATCACCCTCGCTATCCCCACTACCTCCACTACCCCCCAATCCTCCCACTAAATCCACTCCCCCCAATAAAGGGAACCCTTAGACCTTTAGCACCACCCCCATTCCCTCCAATAAAGGGAACCCTTTAGCTGCACCCCCCACTCCCTCCAATAAAGGGAACCATTAGACCATTAGCACCACCCCCCACTCCCCCCAATAAAATGAACCCTTAGACCGTTTGCTCTACCCCCCACTCCCCCCAATAAAGGTAACCCTTTAGCTGCACCCCCCACTCCCTCCAATAAAGGGAACCCTTAGCCCATTAGCTGCACCCCCCACTCCCCCCAATAAAGGGAACCCCTAGACCTTTAGCTGCACCCCCCACTCCCCCCAATAAAGGGAACCCCTAGACCGTTAGCTGCACCCCCCACTATACCCCCGCTTATACTAGAATAACACTTACTTCACATGTGGTGTATATGGTAATTCAAAATAAAAAGAAAACGAAGGAAGCAAAACTCCTTATTTAATGCATTATCTCTAATATTTAGATAATAGGATAAGAGAAATAAGTATAATTAGATTTAATCCATTACGTAATCAAGTTATGTAACACATGCGTACATTTCACAAGTTACCGGCCAATCCACACCGTCGGAGCCCTGCTAAAAGAGAACAGCGACTATATTATGTCGGACATAGAACGCGAATTGAAGGACGTGACCTTCTCGGGCACTCATGAACATCACTCCAACATCGCCGCGGTTCTCTCTGTTCTGTTGGCCAGGTGTGACCTTAAGGTCATGATCGATCTTATGTATACCTGCATCTTCCAGGTAGGTGGTGCTAGTAGTAGTGGTAGTGGTAGTGGTAGTGGTAGTGGTAATGGTAGTGGTAGTGGTAGTGGTAGTAGAAGTAGTAGTAGTAGTAGTAGTAGTAGTAGTAGTAGTAGTATTAGTATTAGTAGTAGTAGTAGTAGTAGTAGTAGTAGTAGTAGTAGTAGTAGTAGTAGTAGTAGTAGTAGTAGTAGTAGTAGTAGTAGTAGTAGTAGTAGTAGTAGTAGTAGTAGTAGTAGTAGTAGTAGTAGTAGTAGTAGTAGTAGTAGTAGTAGTAGTAGTAGTAGTAGTAGTAGTAGTAGTAGTAGTAGTAGTAGTAGTAGTAGTAGTAGTAGTAGTAGTAGTAGTAGTAGTAGTAGTAGTAGTAGTAGTAGTAGTAGTAGTAGTAGTAGTAGTAGTAGTAGTAGTAGTAGTAGTAGTAGTAGTAGTAGTAGTAGTAGTAGTAGTAGTAGTAGTAGCAGTAGCAGTAGCAGTAGCAGTAGCAGTAGCAGTAGCAGTAGCAGTAGCAGTAGCAGTAGCAGTAGCAGTAGCAGTAGCAGTAGCAGTAGCAGTAGCAGTAGCAGTAGCAGTAGCAGTAGCAGTAGCAGTAGCAGTAGCAGTAGCAGTAGCAGTAGCAGTAGCAGTAGCAGTAGCAGTAGCAGTAGCAGTAGCAGTAGCAGTAGCAGTAGCAGTAGCAGTAGCAGTAGCAGTAGCAGTAGCAGTAGCAGTAGCAGTAGCAGTAGCAGTAGCAGTAGCAGTAGCAGTAGCAGTAGCAGTAGCAGTAGCAGTAGCAGTAGCAGTAGCAGTAGCAGTAGCAGTAGCAGTAGCAGTAGCAGTAGCAGTAGCAGTAGCAGTAGCAGTAGCAGTAGCAGTAGCAGTAGCAGTAGCAGTAGCAGTAGCAGTAGCAGTAGCAGTAGCAGTAGCAGTAGCAGTAGCAGTAGCAGTAGCAGTAGCAGTAGCAGTAGCAGTAGCAGTAGCAGTAGCAGTAGCAGTAGCAGTAGCAGTAGCAGTAGCAGTAGCAGTAGCAGTAGCAGTAGCAGTAGCAGTAGCAGTAGCAGTAGCAGTAGCAGTAGCAGTAGCAGTAGCAGTAGCAGTAGCAGTAGCAGTAGCAGTAGCAGTAGCAGTAGCAGTAGCAGTAGCAGTAGCAGTAGCAGTAGCAGTAGCAGTAGCAGTAGCAGTAGCAGTAGCAGTAGCAGTAGCAGTAGCAGTAGCAGTAGCAGTAGCAGTAGCAGTAGCAGTAGCAGTAGCAGTAGCAGTAGCAGTAGCAGTAGCAGTAGCAGTAGCAGTAGCAGTAGCAGTAGCAGTAGCAGTAGCAGTAGCAGTAGCAGTAGTAGCAGTAGCAGTAGCAGTAGCAGTAGTAGTAGTAGTAGTAGTAGTAGTAGTAGTAGTAGTAGTAGTAGTAGTAGTAGTAGTAGTAGTAGTAGTAGTAGTAGTAGTAGTAGTAGTAGTAGTAGTAGCAGTAGCAGTAGCAGTAGCAGTAGCAGTAGCAGTAGCAGTAGCAGTAGCAGTAGCAGTAGCAGTAGCAGTAGCAGTAGCAGTAGCAGTAGCAGTAGCAGTAGCAGTAGCAGTAGCAGTAGCAGTAGCAGTAGCAGTAGCAGTAGCAGTAGCAGTAGCAGTAGCAGTAGCAGTAGCAGTAGCAGTAGCAGTAGCAGTAGCAGTAGCAGTAGCAGTAGCAGTAGCAGTAGCAGTAGCAGTAGCAGTAGCAGTAGCAGTAGCAGTAGCAGTAGCAGTAGCAGTAGCAGTAGCAGTAGCAGTAGCAGTAGCAGTAGCAGTAGCAGTAGCAGTAGCAGTAGCAGTAGCAGTAGCAGTAGCAGTAGCAGTAGCAGTAGCAGTAGCAGTAGCAGTAGCAGTAGCAGTAGCAGTAGCAGTAGCAGTAGCAGTAGCAGTAGCAGTAGCAGTAGCAGTAGCAGTAGTAACATGACTACACACATACTCCTACACACAGATACTGACTAACCTGAGTATAGAGTATGGAGAAGCTATCGCCTGCTACCTACCTATGCTGAACAACATGGCAGAGGAGATTATAGCGGTATACAACATCAAGAAGAAGGTTATACATTGTATTATACAGTATGTTTAACGGTGTGCTATACAGTGGGTTATACAGTGGGTTATACAGTAGACCGGTTCGTACTAATTTTTTTTTCGCAATTTTAAAAACCTTCACATCTGTGACAATTATGTATGCTATGAAGAATAAGTGTTTAAAATTTTAAACCTATATCTTAAATATTGTTATGTCACGAGACCTTTTTATTTTAACATTGAATACATACAAAAGTTAACATGGGGGAGATATAGAAATAAGTTTTATTCAATTTTTATAAAATTGGATGATTATTTTTAAGCCAACTATGGATATATCCTAGAAACATATATAACAAGTAGTATTAACAGTACAAAATATTTTTCATAATAATCTAGATGCCCAAATTTTATAAAATAATTTTAGTCAAAAAAAATATCTAAAAATCGTATAATTTAATATAAATAAATTAATACAATTTAATTTAAAAAATTAAAATATATAATTTATAGATACTAATAATACAATTCAAATTAATTATTAAAAAATTAAAAATTATTTTTAGAAAAAAAATTAACATCATTTGTAAATTTGTTTGGATTTTTATTTGAAATATGAAATACAAAATAAGTTTACATATTTTTTAATTTTTTTAATTTTATTTGTATAAAGGATATTTATATCTAACTTATATCTACGATTCAATACAATCTGATCACTCAAATTGATGTAAAGTATAATTATATATATATTCATTTTTTTAAATTAATTATTTTTTTGAATTATTTTGAAATAAATACTTTGTAAAATGGTGTATTTTCTCGAGTTTTAGGAGACATTAATATTGGTAATTTGTAGATATAAACATGAAATATAGATATTATATTAATAATAAATATAAATAATGGTATATATTATATTAATTCATTAAATATAATACAAATACATAATTAATATTCAATATTGATTTAAATATTTGTAAACATCAAAGATAATAAGATGGTGTCATTATTATTATACATGGAATATTATAGATTTTATCTTAAAATAATAATTTATATTTCAAACTTTAAATGCTTCGTGACCAAAGGTAACTATTTTTTTATAAAAATTATTAACACATATTATACTAAAATATAGATATGTATTATATTTTATATGAAGGATTAAAAATTGAATCGAACGAACCGGTTTATTATACAGTGTGTTATACAGTTGGTTATACAGTGTGTTATACAGTGGGTTATACAGTGGGTTAAACATGTGTTAATACATGTGTTAAACCACGATTAATAATCCTATCATCAGCGTCGTGTATGCAATAGTAGTAGGGTACCTACTAGTTTAGGTCACACTTGATAATCATCATCTGTGTGCACTTAGATTGTTGTGAAGAGACCTAAACAACAAGAGGAGAAGATGGATGTCGATGAGGAAGCGAGGGATCGCGTTAAACAGAAGAAGGACAAAGGAGGGGACTATATAGGTTACATCATTGTTATATAATTCATAGCTATATGAATAGCGATATCATTCAAAATAATCATTGATTCATTCGTAAACAATAATTACTTTGTTCTGTTTAATGACTATATCTGTACTAATTATGCAATTAGTTATCATAATGGTTAATAATAATTCTATCAACATTATTTATCATACTTTATGATTCATAAATAATATATTACTCTTATATCAGTGTTATATTATACATATACTATGAACAAGGTGGTATGTGATATAGGCTGTAGTATAAAGTTTTAATTATTTGTTGTATCCATAGAAATATATTCATTTAATTTGATTCTTATCGTATCATTTTAATTCTTTCATTTCAAAGTCAATTACTGATAACAAATTATTTATTTAATTGTATACTATTTATGAAATTTTTGATTTAAAAATTATTATTATATATTAAAATTAATAATATTAAAATATAAAATAAAGTCTTCGAAGATTCCAAACAAAAATTCAAATATTTTTAAAGATTAAAAATTTCTAAAATAAATTAAAAAAAACGAATTTATTTAATACATCCAATAATTATAGACCAATATTTTTTACCAATATTTTACATCTAATATTTAGTAGGCCCCAAGTATGTCTATGATTTTAAAATTAAAAATTTTAATAATACGTATTATCGTTACTATAATTTAAATAGTATAATATAAGTATAATATAATTTCCATAGTTTGTATATAAAAATATATATTGATATTATTTTGACGGTTAAAATTTGTTCACCTTCGATAAATGAAGTGAGAGAGATAAGAAAAAATATAATAATCTCTACTTAAATGATAAATTGTTTATACACTTTGATAATGAAAGATAATGTTAGCTAATTGCGTATACAAATTTTCTAATTGATGTACCATTTTTTATATATTATTTTATATAGCGTATATTTCGTATCGTATATTCAACGGCTGCTCGTATAATCCAATGTTTTATTTTTATTTTACTTCTCCGTTTATTTCTTGTTTTTTGTATCGCGTCGTTTTGTCTTACCGTTATCACATTTATATATCACGTTTATATCTGTCATATCATTATATGTTTATATATAATTATATCTTTCTTTATATATAACCAGTAATTCAATAAACTTTTGATCTATCTATCTATCTATACATATATATATAAGTGGTAAATGTATCGACAACCACCATTTCTTCTACAATTACCCTGTTTCAGATGAAGACGAAGAAGAAGTAGCGGAACCGGTACCGGAGGAACCAGACACCCCCGTAGACATCGAGGAGGCCATCGCGCACTTGAGTGTGGCGGCGAGGCGAGCCGAAGAGGAGAAAGTCGCGGACGGCGAAGAGATGAAACTCGAGGAGGACATACAGAAGGACATGAACGGAGAGGTCAGCGATAACACGGAGACGCACATCAAGTTCGCGGTCAAGGTTAATATGTCATTAACCTCTATAAAATGTCCTCTATGGTATATATATATATACATCCTTTGTACATCCTAGCTTGTTTCGTGGGTAGGTAGTACCATAGAAATGTTTACATGTAGTGTGTATGAGTATACCAATTGGTGATAAACCATTGTTTTCGAAGCAATCGCAATGATTAATAATTTATTCAAGTAAATGCATAGTCGAAATATATAATCGAAAGTATAAAGTATAAATTTTTGCTAACGATAACATACACGTCATTGAAATAAACAAAGAATAATACGAAATTAAAAATTTAATAAATTAAAACTTTTTACAGTTAAGGGGATCCCACATTTAAAGTTATGATAATTTATTATTTTTTATATTTTTTTTTATTACATAATAATACTTATTGTAGTGTTTTTTAGTATCTGTAAAAAAATTAGACATGAATTCATTCTAGAAATGGCATACAAATGTGTTTTATGACAATAAGATAATGCTATATTATATACTATTCAATATCACATTTTTATGCTGTCAAACTTCAAACGTTGTTTTCTCAGAGTAATTATTTCGCGCTAGTTATGTGCATTCAAAAATATAGAACATAAAAACTATTATAATTATAATATTAATTTTTTTTGCTTTATATAGAATTTAATTATGTGAATAGTAAAATAGAGAGATACTTAATAAAATGTATAGAATTCATTGTATAAAATGATAATTTCTAAAGAAATATCATCATTTTAGTATCGCTAATTTTTAATTTAGATATATATAATATAATAAATAATTATATTAAAAATAACTTTCTATTTTCCTATACATGTATATGTTATGAATTCATTACAAAACAAATTAGGTCAATTGAATGAATAGAATATCAGTTCTATTTTTTTTAGTGGACCTATGTTATTCCTATCTATTTATACACGAAATTGGCAAATTGCGTGTTATGTGCGGGATCCCCTAACGTGAGGTTACAATTTGCCTGTTAAATTTAGTGAGCACCGTGATAAATATTCCTAGTTTCGTTATCTCACTAACTATCTTACTAACTACCCCTACCCGTCCTGCACCCCTACCTATCTCTCTCGTGTATAGATAGCAGCGCTAGGCAATATGTGCGCTATACAGTGCTCTATAGTAATATGTTAGAGTTATTATTTTATATTCAGCGATAGCACTGTTTTCACTCTTTCAGTGAAGGTTACATCCTCTAGGACATACCTCTATAATACGTGTCTATATCCAGTATATTTACACATTTACATATTAACACACTATTAGTTATTATTGATTGATTTTTTTAAAGAAAATATGCAATAGAAAGTAGCTAATGAAATAATACGTTATTGAAATAAACATGAAATAATACGTTATTGAAATAATCATGAAATAATACGCTATTGAAATAAACATGAAAGAATACGTTATTGAAATAAACATAAAATAATACATTATGATAATAAATAACGTAACACTTTACAGTTACCAGTAATACAAGTTATATAGTTTAGATTGTAGCACCACCTAGCCCACCTCACTCTATGCATCAGTACATGCTAGTGAACTCATCGTATTCAGATATTATCAGCGCGTAGTTATAGCAGCATTACCCTGCCTATTCTCCGCATTCCACTCACTGTATAGTATACAGTGTACAATGTATACACACCATAGCTAGTTATTACTGTGTGTACAGTGTACACATCATATCTATAGAATCTGCTTCGTAGGAGTATGATCTGAAAATAAACTCTCTCTCTTAACCTACACTACTAATGTTGCACACACACACACACACAGGTACTGGACCGTTGCCAACATCTCGTGGGACACCCTCGCTTAGACGTTCGCATTCAGGTGATGCGGCTTGGCTCCTCGTGCTGTCGGATACTGACTAATCACGAGAGTTAGTGACAAGGGGGAGGAGGAGGTTGAAGAGGAGGAGGAGAGGGAGGAAGAGGAGGAGGAGAATGAGAATAAGGATGGGGGGAGGAGGAGGTGGAGAAGGTGGATGAGGAGGAGGAAAGGGAGGATGGGGGAAGAGGAGGAGGAAGATGAGGAGGAGAAGGAGGAAGAGGGGGGAGGAGCTACCTCACCTTGCTATTGTCATTATTGTTGTAATGTATTTATTCGTATCATCGCTTTACTAGAAATTATTATTTCCTTATCGTAGTCGTATTAAAAATAATCTTTCATAATAGTTATCATTATAATATTGTTATTGCCTTGTAATCGTATATATATAATTTATTTAATTTTAAAAATTGATTTAAACTACTATCTTGCATTACTTATAATATAAAGGGATGATTATACAATATTGGCATATAAGTGAAATATTTACATCCTACTATTTATTGACTTTATTCCGACTATAATTAAGCTCATACATTCACTATAATACAGTGTGATATCTTGATATTGAAGCATACACACACACCCACACACACACACACCCACACACACACTCACACCCACACACCCACACATACACACACACCCACACCCATACCCACACTATTACCCCATCCTCAATTGCTATAGCACTATAACCAGCTACCTCCACACAGATCTACTGCTGCCCAACCTACACAAGTTCTGGCAGGCTCTCATCAACAGACTGGACGATAAGGAGACTACCTCGGTGCAAGCGGTCAGTGATTGTTATGTAACACCTCAGTCCACACCTATGCATATAGCAATGTAATACCTCAGCCCACATCAATAACTAACTGTAGCATTACCTGTAGTACATGCACATAACAATGTAATACTGCCTGCACTACCTGTTACACAACCACCACTAACCAGTATATATTGCATAACTATAATATACACTATTTAATATATAACAATACCTAAATAATAGTATTACATAACTATAATTACTACTACTACTACTACTACTTGTTGCATAACTACTACAACTACTACTACTTACTACATAATAACTAACGATATGCTTGACTAAACACCAGGCATTCACCACTATCGTCAGTATGTCAGAAGATGGCAACACTTTCATGAAGAAAAGAGTTTACGATAAAGTTATCAGAAGGTTCACCAAGTATCTCAAGGAATCTCTCGATGATAGGTTCCACTATTATCATATCATACACATACATATATATATATTAATAATAATAATAATAATAATAATAATAATAATAATGATAATTATTTATTAGAGATTTGTTTTTCTCTTTTGTTGTTCGTATTATATATATTTTTCGTTCCTCGTAAATGACTTCTAAATTATATTGAAATATTTTCTATTGATGTTTCTCATAATATATATATATATATATTAAACTGCCTGTGTGGTTCAGTTGGCTAAGGCGTTTGTTACCAAGGTAGTAGGTCACGGGTACAAGCCTCGTCCTGACCAATATAATAGGTCTTAAAATAATATTTAGAAGCGCTATATAATTTAGTATAGAAAAATGATCGGCTCTCGTTAAAACCATGGATGTATTAAGGGGGTTAGTGTGGATTGAAAATGATTAATATTTTTATTTACAAAAAAAAATGTTATTACATATTATCCAATTTCGGTATCTTATTTTATCACATTGTAAAAATTGCAACTTATTTTTAGCTAATTCTATCCATAAACAGTGTTATAATAGACCATATGAATTAAAAAAAATACGAAAATGACCTGAAATTAATGAATATTATTTGTATTTTTATAAAATCTTGTCATTTATGATATTATATTGCAAGTTATTAAAATAAGTGTTTTATTTAAAAATTTCTGTTTTGAATTCAGCAGAGATCATAGATTAAATAGCATTAAAATAAATAAACTAATCACGTGTCTATATAACTAGATATCATTGGTTGAAAAGAGACGCTTCCAACTGAAAATTAGTAAAATTATTTGATTATAAATAACGTATTGTCGTACCTGTAGCTAATTCACAAAAAAAAGATTTTACTAATTTTCCGTTGGAAGCGTAAAAAAACTTTGACTCTAATTTTCTCAAGTTTTAACTTTTTCACTTTTAGGCATATTTAAAAGCCTAAAATTCCTTTGATAACGAATATTTGTATCTTAAATTTTTATCATCTATGTATAACATATATATTTATAATTATTATGTATAATTGTCATATACAATTATACATTTTTATTCTATCTTTATATTATGAAAATAGATTATAAAATACTGATTATTCAAAACAAAAATATTTAACTATTTAAAACTATTATATTTAAATAATTATAATTTATTATATTTAAAAAGATACAAGATAAATATAAAGTAGAATTATATCTATTGAATAAAAAAAAAATTATTTAATTATCTTTAGTAGTTATTTATAGGTTGAGATCTAGCTAGAACTATAATTAATGATAATTTACATTGCAATTGCGAACCCGCGATAATGCCCTTAACATGAGAGTGGCTTCGAAGGGATATTAGAGCCATTTGGTTATAAGTGTAAATTTCATCAAAATTAAGGACACCAGAAAATAAACATGAATGAATTATATATCTCTACACACATTATATACCGCATACTTACTTGATGTTGTTGTATCCACAGTCACGCAGTCAACCATGTCAGAGATTACATGAAAACCAGCAGGTTCAAGCTGCAGAATACCGTCTTGACCCATATCTCTAGACTTTGCATTATGGTTAATGAACTATGACCTTATTTTATTGCAACCGTAGCATTATTATACTAGTAGTAGTAGTACCATATTTCTCGTGATAATCGGAAATTTTAATATATTATTTTTGCATTACAAATTACTGTAACTCTAAATTACTCTTTATTTCAAAGATAAAACTATCTTCATTTATACTATCAAGATCCATTCCCTTGCTTACAAATGAAGATAATACTATCTTCACTATAACAGAGCTATTATGTATTTATAACTTGCACATCAGTAAGGGTAATCCTTATTAGTGTTGAAATTATGATATTTTGACAATCCTAACGACTTATAATCTAGAATTATAAATATTTGACGTATATATTATTTTATTAATTATTTAAAAATAAAAATATATATAATTGCATTTATCGCCTAACGTATTAATCAAACGGTACACATTTAACAACGCACATCTAAAGCCAGCATCAGGCATAGACACTACTTAGATTACTAATAAGCGTGTGTTCCAACCAGATTGAGTTGAACTGGCTGGACGCCCAACCCCTCATCTATGTGGTGATCCGTTACCTTAACAAGTATCAGCCGATAACACTGCAACAGGTTAGCATAACGGCCGTGTTCTCTCTTCCTATTGGCCGATAGCCAAACCAGCGTATTCGCGATGGTCGAATACTAATTACGTTAATTCTATCTTCTTATTCACACCTTACAACTACCCAATAGCTTAAATATCCTTTACAGCCACATTTTTATTAAGTAACTTTTTATTTGGTTTACTTTTGAATGAATTACATCTTTCTCAAGAATTTACGTTTCAAATTCAAAAGAAAATTTACAAAATATAAGATTTTTGTATACAAAAAATCGTTTTACTGTCTAACCATATTCACTGTTATACCTTTAGCAATAGTTTACTGTTATTACCACTGCCATACTAGCTGCCACTATACTACAGCCTATACCACGATACACTACCACCTCTATAACCCACACCACACCACACCCACGCACAGTCTGCCATCTTATGCTTACACAAGATGTGCGACCGGTACAGAGATTCCATATGGCTAGTGTTAAACTTCTACCTAGGCAAACAATTCCTGAACACCCGACTTCCCGCAAAGGTTTACGATACAGAACTCACTGAATCGGTGTGATAGTGTTCACTGAATCGGTGTGGTAGCGTTCACTGAATTATTCGTATGTGATGCTAAATAGTTGTTTACGTGTGCATTTCTAAGCGATATACACATTGTGTGATGCTACCGTCCATGTAAAGATAGTGGATAAGCGATGTATGCATGCAGTGCATGTATAACATGTGGTGAATGGCACTTTCTAGATAATTAACAAAATGGCATCGGAGATTTGATTAGTCATATTATATAGGTTAATTAAATTAGTGTGATTTTCGTTAATATAGAATGAAGTGACTTCTCTCTATATCTATGTATTTAGATTATGTGTCTCAATAATATAGTTTGATATCTTCAATTTAAATACATTTAATATAAAATACCGTACAATTATGAGGAATGTTAATATGTTGCATTTTATAAATATATAAATATTATTTTTAATACAAAAATAATACATAAACTTGATCATAATTATCAATATAAATATAAATAATAATAATTATAAATTAATATCCGTATGATTCTACCACAGAGTCTCTATCGCAAAGTGCCATACACTACTTAATTGCTCATCCACTTTCTCTATATCGATGTTTTATACTAATATAGTTAGATTTTAATTACTAAAGTTTGATTATTTTAATGAATTAGATATTAAAAGCATTTTCTCAAAACGAAATAATTTTTACAACAATAATAATCAAAATAATGCGTATCCAAAATCATCGAGTTATTACAATTTCGCCACGTAACTATGCTAAATATAACATTGATATCCACGTAAATAATGTAACCCCGATATAGATGTATGTGAGTGTGTATGTGTGTGTTTGTAACCATTGTTTCAATAATAACCCATCGTTCATCATAACTCTATGTTTAATAGATCAGGAACATTCTATTAAATAATTTAATTGAATCGTGCAAGGTAACAATCGTATATGCAATCATTACAACTTGCATTATCATCGTATCTATCATCACTACTTCTACTACTACTACTACTACTACTACTACTACTACTACTACTACTACTACTACTACTACTACTACTACTACTACTACTACTACTACTACTACTACTACTACCTGAATACTACTACCACTACCTGAATACTACTACTACTACTACTACTACTACTACTACTACTACTACTACTACTACTACTACTACTACTACTACTACTACTACTACTACTACTACTACTACTACTACTACTACTACTACTACTACTACTACTACTACTACTACTAATACTACTACTACTACTAATACTACTACTACTACCTGTATACTACTACTACCTGTATACTACTACTACTACTACTACTACTACTACTACTACTACTACTACTACTACTACTACTACTACTACTACTACTACTACTACTACTACTACTACTACTACTACTACTACTACTACTACTACTACTACTACTACTACTACTACTACTACTACTACTACTACTACTACTACTACTACTACTACTACTACTACTACTACTACTACTACTACTACTACTACTACTACTACTACTACTACTACTACTACTACTACTACTACTACTACTACTACTACTACTACTACTACTACTACTACTACTACTACTACTACTACTACTACTACTACTACTACTACTACTACTACTACTACTACTACTACTACTACTACTACTACTACTACTACTACTATTACTACTACTACTACTACTACCTGAATACTACTACCAAAGATTTTCCGAAGGAAAGATATAACACTTACGCGATATCGTGTAATTCGAATTTGTATACAAAATACCCTGGTGCCACCTATAGCGGGTTACTTTTAGGAACTATGTGTTGTTTATAAT
The DNA here is from genome assembly GCA_964019155.1 of Osedax fenrisi. Lineage (NCBI taxonomy): Eukaryota > Metazoa > Annelida > Polychaeta > Sabellida > Siboglinidae > Osedax > Osedax fenrisi. The sequence goes on along the minus strand of OZ025244.1, from coordinate 51,502,199 downwards.
GTAAATTCGTATTTAACTATACACTTTTAAAATGTTAAATAATATGCTTTAAATTAATATTTATATGATGAAAACTAAGTGTTCATTACTAATATATAACAAACAAATATGATATGTATGTTTTAAATGCTATAAGTATATATTTAGTGAGTAAAAGCTAATTTATATTGCATGTAATTTAATAGAGCAATGAAAACATTGTTGTATGCAAACAGAGCCGAACCTAAATCTATTTCAGTGATTTCGATACTACTGCTAGCAGCGGTTGGGGATATTACTAAATTACGTTGCATGCATAGGGAGTGTTATATCTTTGCTTCGCAAAATCTTTGCTACTACTACTACCACCACTACACATTCAGGTGGTTATTTACCCTTGTATCTCATTCCATGATCTTATATGTGGATGCAAATAACCACAATTAGAATATTGCCGTTCCGTGCCGCAAATATCTGACCCCCTATTCTATTTATACATACATACATACATACACATAATTGCTTCGTTAATAGTTCGTTTAGTCCATCTATATTATATATGTTGCAAGGGGATATTTGGCTACACACATATACATACTTATATATAGATTCATTATTGAAAAGCGACTCGTTTATACTTTAATTATTAATTAACTAATAATCCTTTAAATACCGATCGAGAGAAAATTTAAGATTTATATTAAATATAAAACATAATAATATATTTTATGCGAATAATGATGTACATGAAATGCATACACAACGATGTCAGAGCTACAACACGCCCCCTCCTTTACATCAGTTATGTTATAAGTACCTCTATTACGCCCGTTCTATCCAGGTACCATTAAAATAATGTAGTCGCGATAAAGCAGTGAAGTTTGGGTAATTATTCAAATAACATTAATTCACTGTAATGATTTAAATAATTTTGTATACATATTTTATATGTTTCATACGTAATAGTAGGGTTATATTTTTTTTTATAAAAATTGCAATCAAGTTTAACAAGTTTTAGTATTGCGTAACACTCTCGTGTAATCAACGTCTGTGTTATGTAATACGGTGTGTAATTGTGTTCTGCTGTGAACGCTTAATATCCCCTTGTATAAACCCCTTGTTATGCTATAACCAACTGCTGCCTACTAACACACACACCCCACACACCCATCACCACCCCACACCTCCATTCACCCTGGTTTGGTAACGTGCACAAAGCCGGATCATCGACCACCTAAATATACGCGTATATCGCTAGATAATATATAATTATATTATTATATCGAAGTTATTATATCATTTTTAACATTTTCTAAATATACCGAGTACATATGAATAATTGATATGAAATACAAGTAACTTTTATATGGAAAATAATTCATATATGGACAATAATTTAAAAAACCTATTTTAAATATATATTTTTATTTCCCAGAAATATACATATTTCGCAGAATTTAAAATTATTTACTATCATAATCCACTTTTATATTATATAATAACCATATATAGATATTAAATAATTTGTAGTTTCCATATCATAAATAATAAAATAGTACATTTGATTTAATTTATACCTACACCATGATCAAATCTCCGAAGACTATCAATAGTACTTTCAATTCGATGTTCAATCTAAATTTGCTCTCTGTAGCCTAATAATTGATTAAAAACAGATTTATAAATTTAAACACCCCCGCCCGGCTAGGTGAAAACATATGTTACCTGTGTAGTGTTCTCGTTGCATTCCGATGAACCGGCTTAACGTGCCTAATACCCCATCGATACTAGAAGTTAACCCCGCCCCGCCCCGCCCCCACCGCACCCGCTAGGTGCCGGGTAAAACGAGCGCCGAGAGCTGCCGCCCAGTTAACCCCGTAGACGTGGACAGCTTCTCGTTCAACGTGCGCAACCTGCTCAACAACATCTACAAACCCGTCATGGAATATAAGGTATCTGTGGCGATCTATTGAGATTATACCTCACTTATGTGTAGTGGTGTGTGTAGTGGTGTGTGTATGGGTGTGTGCTCTTACATGTGTAGTCATGTTTATATATGTTTGTGTGTATGTAGCGTATAGACGGTTATGTGTATGTGTGTATGTATGTGTGTGCTTATCTACTTGTTGTAGTTACATATTAAATTTGCCTACGTTCTAGTGTAAAGTTTGAATTCATCTCTATACAGAAATGTATCTATAACACTGGTCTGCATGATTTTTCTCTTGTTAGATGTTATAACTGATTCTAGCTCAGTTTTTAACACTGATTACGAAAATGTTATTATTTTTTCTGAGTCACGTCAAGTTTTTTATTTATTTCATTTTTAAATAATGACAAATATTTAAAAAATTGGATTTTTTTTTAAATATGATGTTTTTATAAAGTGATTAATTGTTTCTAATTATAATTATTTTAAATTTAGAATATATTACTATAATATTAATATTGATATATATAATTATAATATATTTGAATTAGCATCATTTTTGAAATATATTAAAAAATGACACTTGAAATGAATTTAAATGATTAAATTATGCACTTTTTTTTGGCATTTTGACATATTATAATGAAATTAGCAATTTACTTATAATAAATTGCATATAATTATTATTTGTATAAATTAACTCTCATAAGCATTTAATATTTCAAGTAGATAAGTTGTATTTAGTTAACCATGGATAGAAGAAGATGTATAAATAATCCAGATAGATTTTGTTATATATGCAGTAAAATTACTTGGCAGAAAATATCAATAAACAGCAAAATAAAATATCTATATAAAACATACTTTGGAGTTAAACTTGGATATATATGTTGAAATATATGTTGTCCCTCATGTGTTATGAACTTAAACAACTGGAGTAGAAAAAAATATCTAAATTGGCCTTTGGAATACCAATGATATGGAGAGAAGGTAAAGACCATTCTAACGACTGTTATTTTTGTATGACAAATTTAAAGGGTAAGCTATATTAATTTAATATATTAACGTATTTTATTAATAAAATATTAATTGTATTTAATATAATTAATTTATATATTTAACATTTATATGTTAAGTATATACTTATTATATTAACTTAGGTTATAATTATTTTTTAGAGGTAAATAAGAAGAATAAAATGCATGTGGTATATCCAAACGTTTCTTCAGCAATTAAACCGGTTCCACATATATGTATCATTATAATGATGAAATACCAATACCAAACCCGTCAAGCGATATTGATTCATCGTTATGTACATCATCGGATGAAGATGTAATTGAATGTAATGAGATCTACCAACCAATTGAAGAAAAGATTGAACCACAATTATTTGATCAAGCTGAGCTAAATGATTTAATTAGAGATTTGGGGTTATCCAAGGAATCGTCACAATTACTCGGGTCAAGGTTAAAAGAAAAACACTTACTAAGACAACGACATTTGCATGGTATCGACATCGAGATGCAAAATTCAGGAAATATTTCCTAGCTGAAGAAGAATTAGTATATTGTTGTAACATAGTTGGCTTAATAAATGAAATGGGGATTGAATATGACCCAACTGAATGGAGATTATTCATTGATTCATCTATGAGAAGTCTGAAGGTAGTTTTATTACATAACGGCAATCAACTAGGTTCCATACCTATTAGATATTCAATAGCAATGAATGAAACATATGCCAATATGAAAATAGTTCTAGATAAAATTGGATACTATCAACAAAATTGGAAAATTTGTGGTGATTTAAAGGTTTTAAAGGTTTTAAATATTTATTTTATACTATACTAATGATAATATGTTTACAGATAATAACTATATTATTGGGCATGCAAGCTGTGTATACCAAATATCCCTGTTTCTTGTGTTTATTGGATAGTAGAGCAGATGATCGACATTTCAATCAATGTGAATGGCCACTTCGGGAACATATGAACATTGGACAACACAATGCGATGATGGAACCACTTGTACAGCGGTGTAATATTTTACTGCCTCCCCTACATATAAAACTCGGATTAATGAAAAATTACATCAAGGCACTAGTAAAGGAATGTGGAGCATTTCAATTTTTAAGATCAAAATTTAAGTATATCAGTGAAGCAAAGATAAATGCTAGTATACTCAATGGACCTCAGATTCGTGAATTGATTTCGGATAGTAATTTTGATGAATGACCAATGATGAAATCCAAGCATGGATATCATTGAAATCAATCATAAAAAAATTCTTAGGAAATAACCACAGTCCAGAGTATGAAGAAATAGTTGATGTATTTATGAATAATTTCAGAATCCTTGGTTCAAGAATGTCAATCAAAATGCATTTCTTAAACTCTCATCTTGATTACTTTCCATCAAACTGTGGTGACTACAGTGAAGAACAAGGCGAACGTTTTCACCAGGATATAAGTACAATGGAGGAAAGATATCAAGATAGAATGGATGTCAATATGTGCGCAGATTACTGTTGGAGTTTAATGAGAGATAAACCCAGTCATGACCATAACAGAAAAGCAATCAAAAAACCTTTCATTAACGTTTAATATCTTCAGTCTGTATGTTATAATCATTATTATCTTTACTTTAAAATACCATCTGTACATAATAAATATTATATATTAACTATTTATATTTGTATAACTATGATAATATATGTAATTTTTTTGATAATTTATAATTTTGACAAATATATAAAAATGAAATAAATAAAAAACTTGACGTGACTCAGAAAAACTAATACCATATTCGTAATCAGCATTAAAAACGTACGTATATACCACAGAGCTAGAGAGAAATTTCTCTCTATCTCTATGGTATATGCGTAAGGGTATAAACCCATATTTCACGATTTAAACAGCTAATAACCCTTACCTGAATATTACGGAAATATTTTATAAATACAATCTATATATCTATACTCTTCAATACTATTCAAATACTGTTATCTTATAGTAATTTTATTGAATCTATGCCCCTAATAATATAGTATATCATATATCCTCTAACCTTAACCTTAGCATTAACCTCTAACCTACCTTAACCTCTAGCATTAACCTCTACCCTACCTTAACCTCTAGCATTAACCTCTACCCTACCTTAACCTCTACCCTACTTTAACCTCTAGCGTTAACCTCTACCCTACCTTAACCTCTAGCATTAACCTCTACCCTACCTTAATCTCTACCCTACTTTAACCTCTAGCGTTAATTTCTACCCAACCTTAACCTCTAGTACAAGTACACTCCGGGCATGAGTAAACTCCATATCGAGGAGGTATCCACATCACTGGCAATCCTCGAATAACCTCAGCATCAGCTACATCAACGGCATATCATCATTTTTATCACTCTATTTTTATATATCTACACTTTTATAATACAAATGTATATATCTATATTCTCTTGTTTATTTACAATTATAATTCACTGCATCGATACGTATTAAGAGATGTCGTGCTAAACGGAAATCTCGCACATTTACATGTTAAGGACTACTATAAATATATCTAGAGCTGCAGTTTTTGGAATATTGACACTCATTTTTTTCTACATTAATTAAATATATATAAAATACATATATAAACATACCTATAAAAACAAAGGAGATACATTTATAAAATATAATATATGAAATGTGCATTTTATATTTTATTTTAATTTTTCTAAAAATGTATCAAAATATGCCTACATAATTGTTTCTATTTATATAACTACATATCCATATTAGAAAACAATTAAAGAGTTAATATATTCTTAATATGTCAAACAAATTATTAGTATATCTCATAAATTGTGATCTCTGATACAGGTTGAATATTAATTATTGTGAAAAAATAATTATTCTGATTGGAAAATTGCCTGCTTGGCTCAGTTGGCTAAGATGTCAGATACATAGGTAGAAGTACGTGGGTCAAACTCAATCACTACCATTAACATAGGTCTTAAAATATAATTTAGAAGTTATCGTATATAATTATGGATAGGGAAATGATCGGCTCTCGTTAACTATGTAAGTAAACATGAGAACCAAAACTATATCTAAGTTCCCGGGTGGAATGAAATACTCCAACAAAAAAAATTGTTTAAATGCTTTGAAGGGGACATTAGTTTTTTTCCAAATAAATTTTGTTTATATATATTATGAAAAATAATCTTTTAATTGGTCTTTCATCTTACATCTAAGAAAAATATAACTTATAAAATAATACGTTTTAAAACACCAATAAGAAAATTAATTATAAAAGTACAACGATAATACTAGTATAATATTTTTTACCTTTTACCTATCCCATAGCATTTGGATGCCGTAGGGGCGCAGTTGACTTCAATACAACACGTTTCCATCGGTCTCTATCCCGGGTCGCTCGCATCGCTTCTTCTATTCCAAGACTAGTCCATTCAACGATATTATCTTCGCCATTGTGTCCTTGGCCGTCCTCTTCTTCTTTTACCTTCAATGGATCCTTGCAAAATAGTATTAGACATAGAGTTTGATCTTGATACATGACCAAACCACCTCAACTTCTTTGCAATGAACATCGCCAGCAATTCCGAGTGTTTGCCAATTTCTTTAACAACTCGACTCCGTACCTCAATGTTGGTTATCTTGTCTCGGTATTATATGTTCATTAGCCTTCTTAAACATCTCATTTCCAATGCTCTAATACGTCCTTGTAACTCCTTTGTTAGCGTCCACGTTTCGCACGCATAGAGGAATATTGAGTTTACTAGCGATTGCATAAGTCGAATTTTTAGATTCAGTTGAAGTGATTTGTCGTACCATATAACATTTAGTTTTGATAATGCAGTTATTGTCTGACCTGTTCTAGCTATTATTTCAGATTTGGAACCTTTATCGTCTATAATTGCACCTAAGTATTTAAATTTTTCAACTATTTTGAGTGTATCGTTGTTTATCTTTATTTCGGATGTGAAATTACCTTCAGAATTAGTCATAATTTGAGTTTTCGTAGCATTAATCTCCATTCCATATTTATGCGATGTATTGTCAATCCTTTTTATTAGATTGGATAGCTCGGATTCACTACCTGCTAGTCCGTCTATGTCATCCGCCAATCTTAGATTTGTAATTATTTTACCTCCGATATTTACTGTACCTATATGATTTTCTAATGCATCATTCATTATTTGTTCCAGCATGATGTTGAAGAGTGTGGGTGACAGTAAACAACCTTGTCTCACTCCAGTTGTTGTGTGGAACCATTCACCAATTTGTCCGTCAGAGTAAACAGCACTTTCAGCTTTACTATATAGACTTTGTATAGCTTCTATTAATTTTAAGTTGATATTAAATCTTTTCATAGATGACCACAATGCTTCATGCCAGACTCTATCAAATGCTTTTTTGAAGTCTATAAATACACGATATAGCGGTTTGTTATGTTGGACATATTTTTCCGATATGATTCTAAGGTTGAATATTTGTTCACTTGTACTTCGGCCTTTTCGGAAACCAGCTTGTTCTTCGGAAATAAATTCTTCAGTAATGTGCTGTAGCCTGTGTAGAATTATCTTTAGCATAATTTTACTCGCGTGTGATATAAGGCTTATTGTCCTGTAGTTTTCACATTTCTGTTTGCTTCCTTTCTTATGTAGACTTATTATCTGTGACTTTGTCCATTCAGATGTCCATATTCCGGTTTCCCATATTTTATTACAGATATCCGTAAGCAACTTTTGTAGTATGTCACCACCTGATTTAAGAAGTTCAGCGGGTATGTTGTCAACACCAGGTGATTTACCTATCTTTAGTGCACGTATAGCAGCTTCCACTTCACTTTCCAGAATAAGGAAGCTATCTTGGTCTGTAGGTTCGTTCACAGCGAGCACTGCATCATCTCCTTCAGCGTTATGTGAATACAGTTCTGAACAGTATTTTGTCCATCTTTTCCTAACATCCATTTTATCAGTGATATATTTTCCATGTTTATCCTCTATATTTACGGCGGCATTATCCTTCGGTTTAGTTAGGTCTTTGACAATTTGGTAGGCTCTCTTGGTGTTATTCCTGGTTAAACAGTCACCAATGTCTATACATTTCTGGTTAATCCAATTTTCCTTAGCTTTCTTCATATCTCTTTTTATTTGAGTGTTAACCTGCTTGTACCTACTTCCTGATAGGAATTTTTTCTTTTTCAGTTCTCTTCTTAAGTCACACATATCCATCAGTTCTTCAGTGATCCAGTTTTTCTTTTTCTCTATGTTTACCTAGAATTTCAGTGGCTGTATCTATCAGTGTTTTATTCATTTTTTGTAATATCTCTTCGTTGTTGAATATTTTTGTTAAATGTTGTGCTGATAACTTTTCATCAATTCTATGTTTAAACAGTTTTTCAATATCTGGTTTTTTAAGTTTTTCAAGATTAAATTTATTTCGAATGAATTTTTCTTTCATTGGATTTTTCAGGCGAAGACAAAATGTCATCATGACCATATCGTGATCACTATGTCTGATCCAGGGAATGATCGAGTCTTGTTTATATTCACGCTTGTAGTAAAACGTTTACTGACTAGGATATAATCAATTTGATTATGATATAATCCACCAGGACTATTTTTGCCAGGTTTGTATTCTTGATTTTTTGTGGGGACCAAATGTATTTGCTACTATGAGATCATTTGTTTTTGCAAATTCCAGGAGTCGATAACCTCTCTCGTTTGTTGTTGAATTGCAAAATTTCCCGGAGGTTCTTCCCCAGTCTGTTATTGTCCATATCATCCTTACCAATTTTTGCATTCCAGTCACCTTGAATCACCAGTATATCTTTCTTTGAAATTTTTGAGATGGAGTCTTGTAACTCGTAGAATAATTCAATTTCTTCATCTGTATGATCGTTTGTCGAGGCATATACTTGGATTATTGATATGTTAAACGGGGTTGCCTGTAATCTTATAGTCGCTAACCTTTCGTTTATTGGGTTGAAGCACATGACCATTCGTTTTATCTCACTATGTATCACAAAACCCACACCATTAACATGTTTCTTATCGTTTCCAATATAGTACAATTTGTGGCCTTCTCTTGTCTGAATTTCGTTCACTCCACGTTTACGTACCTCACCTCAATCCTAACACATTCCACCTGTATCTGTCCAATTCATGAGTAAGTTCTTCAAGTTTACCATCTTCTAGCAGAGTTCATACATTCCAAGTACCTATGTACGTCTCGTTTCTTCTTGTCTTAATCTTATATTCCTCAGTAGCTAACTTTTCGTTATTATCCTGATGAGCGATAAATGACGCGGACGCGTGAGTATCAAATAGTTGAACAAAATATCAGGTTTTAATATCTATATTTTAAAATGATGCAATGTGGATTAAAAGTGTCGCGGATACATACGAAGGGCGAATAATAAAAATCCGAAATAATACTAATCTAATATTTAAAGTCCGAAATAGTCCGAATCTAATATTTAAAGTCCGAAATATTCCGAGTTAAATATTAAAGTCCGGTCCGAGTCCGATATATCATAAATTATATTGTATCAGTCCGGTATCAATGACCTAAAGTCCGAAGTCCGGGTCCGAATGACAACGCTAATACAAATATATACACTACAAAATAATCAATAGTAACAATAATGTAAGTATTATTAATATAGTTAAAAGTTAACTATCATAATTTTCCGTATCTTTAAAATTTAAACTCATAAATGTGCTTCCTTAATATAAAGGAATTATTTTTAATAATTAATAATATTTTATAATTCAATTTATTTAAATTATAAATATACAATGAGAGTATAAATAAAGAGGTGTATTGTATTAATATAAACATCTATATACAAATTATATAAAAGTTATAAATATATACACAATCAATGAACTGTAACATTATTGAATATTTTATAATTATCAATTTCATTTTTAACTATAAATAACATCTCTTAGATTTCATAATTGTATATGATTTGAAATGTCGCAATATATAATATATAACTTAATCTGAATTCGTATAAATACAATTTGAAAACTACTAAATTTCAATATTTCTACACTGCGACATACACTACATATTATGCATAGTTAGAATTCAATATAAAGTTACAAATATCTACGATCTATTAATATCAAAGATCATAGAATATTATTTATATTTGGTTCCGTTATTCTCAAACAAATACGCTAATATTAAAATAGAAATATATTTTTTTTAATTTTTATTAAATAAATAACATACTATTCGATGAATAATAAGATTGGCTCGCCTAGATCACATGATCATGAACAACAACAACAGTACGATGACTCACTAGTCAGAGAGTCCCTCGGGGAAGGCCGTTCCTATTCCGTCTGCGAAGGCGTAACAAGTGAACCTGACGTCGTATTCGTCGGCTATCATCACGCGAATCTTGCTGGGGTAAGCCTCGTAATCTTTCTTCTGTAGACAGCGGAGGGTTACAGGGGAAGAAGGGGGGTATTAGCAATAGGTAGTAGGGGAGGGGTATTAGCTATAGATAGTGAGGGGGGGTATTAGCTATAGATAATGGGGTGGGGGGTATTATCGATAGGTAGGGTGGGGTATTAGCGATAGATAGTGGGGGGGGTATTAGCGATAGATAGTGGGGGTGGGGTATTAGCGATAGATAGTGGGGGGGGGTATTAGCGATAGATAGTGGGGGTGGGGTATTAGCGATAGATAATGGGGTGGGGGGTATTATCGATAGGTAGGGTGGGGTATTAGCGATAGATAGTGGGGGATGGTATTAGCTATAGATAGTGGGGGGGGGTATTAGCAATAGGTAGTGGGGGGGGGTATTAGCGATAGATAATGGGGGGGGTATTAGCAATAGGTAGTGGGGGGGGGGGTATTAGCGATAGATAATGGGGTGGGGGGTATTATCGATAGGTAGGGTGGGGTATTAGCGATAGATAGTGGGGGATGGTATTAGCTATAGATAGTGTGGGGGGGTATTAGCAATAGGTAGTGGGGGGGTATTAGCGATAGATAATGGGGGGGGTATTAGCAATAGGTAGTGGGGGGGGGTATTAGCGATAGATAATGGGGTGGGGGGTATTATCGATAGGTAGGGTGGGGTATTAGCGATAGATAGTGGGGGATGGTATTAGCTATAGATAGTGGGGGGGGTATTAGTTATAGATAATGGGGTGGGGGGTATTATCGATAGGTAGGGTGGGGTATTAGCGATAGATAGTGGGGGGGTATTACCTATAGATAGTGGGGGGGGTATTAGCTGTAGATAGTGGGGGGGTATTAGCGATAGATAGTGGGGGAGTATTAGCTATAGGTAGTGGGTGAGGGGGGGTATTAGTAATAGATAGTAGGGGTAGGTTCATTATAGACTTTAGGTAGTTAACATAGATGCGGGTGTATAATTGAATATGAATACATGTGCGCTAAGCTCGTGAGTATTAGTGAACGTTACGCTCTCTGCTAAAATATTCATAAGTAATGGTGATGATAAACATGATTTATATGTGGTTAAAATATTGTAATAAAAGTATATATATATATATTAATAATATTATAATTTTAATTAAAATTTATTTTTAAACAAAAATATTAATTTGTTATAAAATGACGATAAATTGTTATAAATTATTATAATAAAAGTATAAATATTAATATTATTTATCATAAATCAATTCAGTAAATAAATGTATATACAAATTTTATATACTGATACTAATTTTAATAAATCTAATTATTTACTTCTGGCTGATTAAACAATTTCCATAAATGATATTATATTCGAATATAGAGATTTATATTCCTAATAAATTATATTATTTAAAATACATTTAACCGAAATAGATCTCGAATATAAACTTATTGAACACCATAAGGTGCACAATACTGAGAGCTATAGGGGATTGTATAAGGAAATATTATAGAATAAGGGGTTGTTAGGAGGATGTTAAGGGGATGTTAATGCTGCATGTTTATGGTATATCATAATCTTATAAGATTATAATAGATTAGATTCATGGAAATCTATGATCACATGATAATTGATTACGTGAGTGCGGACTATCGACTACAAGGCCATGTCCTACGACCTGAAGTAAGTAGAGCGTCGTGTAGATTGCGAACTCGAACTCGGGCGACGTTCCGATGAAAGAGCTGCCGATGGGCTTCACCTGGTCGTCGCCCCAGAAGAACTGCAGCGTTACCAAACGGGGGCTGTACTCGTTAGTCTGGTGATGGGGGTGATGGGGGTTATGGGGGTGGTTGGGGCGTGGTTGGGGTAATGGGGGCGTGGTTGGGGGCGGGACGGTGGGTGAAGGTCGGTTAGTATCGATAGTAATGAAACAAAATATATATTTCATAGGTCAAAATATAGTGATACACCGCCACATCCAATAAATAATTATGCGAAATAGAAATGATTTACACCTATATTATATAGTAATATATAGCATATTATATATGATATTATTGATATAAATGCACCATAAAGTGTGTGGGGGTCAGAGAGTACCGTACACGTCACAGACATTAATATCAGTGGTGTTGGCGTTATTTTATCATTGGTAATTTATCAACGACTATTAAACTATATATAATATTTAATAATTATATATATAATATTAATATTAAATATTTAATTTATTATAATTCTATAATATATTATCTCATTGTTTATAACTTAAAATATTTAGCGAAACCATTCTTATTCAGTAATATCTATCATGTATGATTTATTTATTTATAAAAGGTTTAAGAATCAAAATATCATTAGTAAGTTTTGATTTCCAAATCAAAATAGTTGTTATGTTATAATAAACGCATATAATTTACGAATACATCAATCCTCCTTATGGATCCATCAGTACCATAAATATTAGTATTATAAACCATAGTATGTCACAATGATACTACTATTGTATTACTACCGGTTGCTGTACGGTAGCAGTTATTTCACAGTAATAGCAAACATAACACGTTGCGTAGAGAACATACAAGTTACGCGCGAGGGGTTCTAATGTAATCGTGTAGTAGTGTTGCTTTCGTAGCTTTATAAATAAGTGGTTAGAGATAGTGTGTATTACAAATTGGTAGAGATATTATTGCAACGTTGTGTAAACAGGGTTCAGCATGCGACTCCGGTACCAACTTACGGTCAGGAATGTATTATCAATAATAATAATAATAATAAGAATATTATTATAGCAATAATAATAATAATAATAATAATATTAATATTTATTAGAAGTGATTTTTTTCTGCTAATTTACTATTTTATTTATATAATATGTCCTCCTAAAAGGGTTCAAAGTAATATAGCTTATATTTGCTGTTGTGGTCGCCCATAAATAAAAACATACAAAATATTCACTTTATAATTACACAAACATACGTGATAAGTGTTATTATGATTATTCCCGTTTAAGCTAGTGTAATAGAGTAAGATAAGAATAATTAATTCTCTATAATTATTCTTAAATAATAATAATTATTATTATTATTATTTATTATAAGTAGTTTTTTTTCTATAATAAAATGAATATAAATAAAATATTCACTCTAAAAAATCAAATCGGAAAAAAGATGTAATATTTACTTAATCTCTACTATAGACACGAGAGTTATTTGTATAATTACATTTAACCGTATCACCTCCATAACACCAGAATTAGATAGATACGCATTATTAAAACCCGCCCCCCCTTTCTTAGCCCCGCCTCCCCTCTCTTAGCCCCGCCCCCTAATCATTCCTCGCGCGTTTAGCCCCGGCTCTAACCGTTCCTCGTCTGAAGAATCCCCTGTAGTCGATGTTGCCGAGCTTCTCCTGCAGGTAGAACTGAATCCAGTTGTGGAAGCCGATAACCTTGTGCTGCTTCGTCTCGCCCACGAAGACGTGCTCGAAACCAGACGAGTCGTAGTCACTGCATGATAGTGAACATTAGCGAGGAGGAGAGGTGACGGTGTTATGGTGGGGGAGAGTTAACTTCGATAGGTACTTGTATGGTAATGATAAACAGTATTATCATATAGATATTATAATGTAAGAGTATGTCTACATTTTTCATTCTACTATTATTTAATTTCAAAAATAATAAATAATATCATTTGAACTTCCGTTAAGTTCATCTAGAAATGCATGTAAGGTGTAGTTGATCAACGGTAAGTTCTATTATACACGAGACCAGTAATGGCATGTCACTCAGGCATACGCGTATTACATCCACGTCAGAGGTAACAATACGAGACAAGTAGTTGGGAATAATGTTATATATAAGTTATGATAAGTTATGTAAATATATTTATTTTATTTCATTTCATTTCAATATTTTATACGATTAATGTAGTTTAAATTGTTGCCCTCCACCGCAATCGCTCGCATGATCAGAGTGTGAGAATGGCTATAAAACGTAACCGACCATTGACATAAAACATAATAGTTATAATTAAGAATAATACGCGAGTCATTTATCAAACCGATATAACGATGTGTTGATTATATGTTAGTTTACCTTTACTACATGTGGATAATGTCAGGTGTCGGTCAAATATAAAATCTAATCTACCCAGTAAACAGTAATGGCAACATAATAGCAGCATAATAGCACGATGTAATCATTTTAGTAAATATGATGTTATGCTACTATTATGAGGCTATTACTGTTTGCTGGGTACACATGCGCGTGCACTAGCTCCCTCTATCCACGATATAAATAGCACTTTCACTTTATATAACGCATTTATATTTTCGGCCGGATTCATTTCATCACTTAAACTTTAATATCAAATAGTACTGGCGCAGCAGCAGCATTATATAGTGTTGCCACACTGCCAACGCAATGATCATTGCTATTGAATATACATGCACTAACGAATCATGCTTTGTTCTTCGGTAAAGTTTGAACCAGATCTTGTAGAGAAGCTTCCAGAAGTCAACCTTATCTTCGGGTGCCGCCCCCTTCTCCACGAGGAATTCATGTGCCCTCTGCATTACCTTCAAAATAGATATGAGTTAGTATAATATAGTAGTAGTAGTAGTAGTAGTAGTAGTAGTAGTAGTAGTAGTAGTAGTAGTAGTAGTAGTAGTAGTAGTAGTAGTAGTAGTAGTAGTAGTAGTAGTAGTAGTAGTAGTAGTAGTAGTAGTAGTAGTAGTAGTAGTAGTAGTAGTAGTAGTAGTAGTAGTAGTAATAGTAGTAGTAGTAGTAGTAGTAGTAGTAGTAGTAGTAGTAGTAGTAGTAGTAGTAGTAGTAGTAGTAGTAGTAGTAGTAGTAGTAGTAGTAGTAGTAGTAGTAGTAGTAGTAGTAGTAGTAGTAGTAGTAGTAGTAGTAGTAGTAGTAGTAGTAGTAGTAGTAGTAGTAGTAGTAGTAGTAGTAGTAGTAGTAGTAGTAGTAGTAGTAGTAGTAGTAGTAGTAGTAGTAGTAGTAAAATAAATATATATTGTACTATTAGACATTAATGTATAATATTATAATGATATCATTCATGTTTAATACATTTAAATGTCAGGGATGAGGTAGGCATAGATTTATTTATATATATATATATATATATCATACGCATATATATATATATATATATATATATATATATATACATTTATAGGTTTTATATATAAACATAATAATATCATAAAAACATATAAACATAATAATATCAAAGCCTCCATTATACATTATAGAGTAAATAGATGTAACTGCTACTATACACACAAATAAGGACAAATCTATGTGAGGACAAAAGTTGTATTATTTAAAATATATCAGATAATTGATGAGCAAAGGATGTGGCTAATTATCACCTGATAACCTAGTGAGTCATGTGATTAATAGTGTGATCATGTGACCATCGAAATCTGAACTTATCACCTACGATCACCTTCGTGTAATGGCAATTCTATATGTTTGCATTTTATTGACTTGGAATTTGTGATGAAATATATATATATATATATATATATATATATATATATGTGTTAGCTAAAAGATTATAAAGTAGATACCTCGAATATAATACCATGGACAAATAGCTATATATATGACCTATTAAAAAGACAATGTTTTAGTGAAAACCTTAGTCTCGCAGCACAGTTCAATGAACTCTCTATTCTCCATGACTTCATCTCGGGTGACCTCCTCAGCTTCCCCCGTCTCCGAGCAGTAGTTATCTAGAAGTCTGTGGAATGCTGTAGGAGGCGGTCAGAACACGGTTAGTATAGATAGATAGATAGATTAGATAGATCAAAAGTTTATTGAATTACTGGTTATTGTTATGATAGTTTATTGTTCTAACTATAACGGAATAGATCTGGATGCAAAGAATGGCTAAGTTACGAGTTTATGCTACGAAGATTTGATATATTAATAAAACACGTCTAACTAGATATATATTTATTTACAAGAGGAAGTTAATATGAAATATGTCAAGGGTCGCAGGTCATATTCAATGACTATAAATAACAATACAACATCCCCCTTTGTTAGTCAAAGTCAGGTCTGTTGACATGGGGGTACATGCTAGGTTGTCATAGCGACACCGATGTAAGTATAATAATAATCAACCTCAGGACTGTGTTTTGTCGTGAGGGATACGTAGTTTGGGTGATGTGCTATTGCGCATGTCATAGGTCAAGGCGACTCGGTGGTCGGCGTTGGCGTGATGGTCGCTCGTATGCGACATCGGGTTGTACGATGACCGGTGGGTCTTCGCTGGTAGTGTCGTCTCTACGCAAGTCTGTCAGGGTTCGTCGGAATCTTGAGCCGGTGAGATCTGAGTCTACCATGTACGAGTTCGGGGACGGGTGTTCCGCATGGATAGTGCCGGGACTCCATGTGCTGTTGATGGGGTTTCTAATGAACACGCGTTGTCCACTGTTCAGTGTCGGTTTGTTTGTTCGTGCCTTGGTGTTATAGCGGTCGGATGCTTTCTTTTGTCGGTCGTTGAGCAGCTTGTCTTGTTTTGTAGATGCTGGTACTTTGGTCTTTGGTAGCGTCGTTTTGATGATCCTTCCGTATAGGAGTTCGGCTGGAGAGGGGTGGTTCCTTTCTAGGGGGGTGGCTCTCCAGAATAGTAGGGCCTTTTCTGGATCGTCGGTCTTTGTCAGGATTCTCTTTATGGTTTGTATCTGTAGTTCAATGAATCCATTGCTTTGTGGATAGTGTGGTGAGCTGGTATTGTGCTGGAATCCCCAGCTCGCAGCGAATTGTGCGAAGGATGTTGCCGAGAATTGTGGTCCATTGTCGGAATGGAAGTGTCTCATTATTCCGTGTTCTGAAAATATCTCCTTTAGTGTCTGGATGATACTGCTGCTGTGGGTGCTTCTTAGTTTCCTTGGGATTGGGAATTTGGTATAGATGTCGGCGACTAGCAGGTAATTTTCTTTGTTGAGCTCGAACAGATCGGCTGCAATCGCCTCCCATGGTTCTCTTGGTAATCTTCTGTCGACGAATGCTACGGGGGTCTGCCTTCTTTGGTGGGTCTGGCATTCGCTACATTCTCCTGTTAGGTCTTGTATGTCTTTGTTCATTCTTGGCCAATATATACAGGTCTTTGCGAGTAGGTTGGTCTTTACGATTCCTAGGTGTGGAATATGTAGATCTTTTAATATCTCGGGTCGTAGATGTGTAGGGATCAGTATTTGATTTCCTTTGATGATCATGCCGTTCTCTATGGTAAGCTCGTCGCGGAAAGGCCAATATTCTCGTATTGTCTGGGGGATATCTCTCCTTTCTTTGGGCCATCCTTTGATGATCATGCTGCTTAGTTCTTGAAGTTCTTTTTCTTTCTTTGTTTCGTTCTTGATTTGCATTATTCTGGGTTCACTGAAGCGGGTGTAAGATATCTGCTTGTCGAACAGTATCTCGTTATTCTCTGGCAGTGGTTGTCGCGAGAGTGTATCGGGTAGTGGTAGGCATTTTCCGGGTATGTATTCTATGTCGATATCGTACGATTGTAGTCTGAGGAGCATTCTTTGGAGCCTAGTGGGGGCGCTCGCGATATTCTTGAGGATTATCATCGAGAGCGGCTTATGGTCTGACTGGATGGTGCACCGTTTTCCGTATATGTTAGTATGGAAACGGGTACACCCGAATACAACGGCGAGCATCTCGCGTTCTATATTTGCGTATCTCTGTTCGCATTCGGTGAGTGATTTTGAGACGTAGGCTATGGGCTTCCCAGATTGGGTCAGTACTGCTCCCAAGCCTCTTCCTGATGCATCTACTTGGAAGACAATTTCTTTTGCGGGGTCGAAGTATGTGAATTCGCTGTCTCTGCAGATCAAGGTCTTGATGTCGTGGAATTTCTTTTCATGGGAAGATGTCCAGGTGAAGTCGGTTTCTTTCTTGAGCAGGTCTCGTAGCGGCGCAGCGTGTGTGGATAAGTTTGGTACGAATGGGCTCATGTATGTGAGGTACGAATGTGGCTAAAGAAAGTTATAATTATATATAAACATATAATTATATAACATATATAAACAAAATATATATAAATGTGATGGAACAGTAAGACAAAACGACACGATACAAAAAAACAAGAAATAAACGGAGAAGTCAAAATAAAAATAAAACATTGGATTATACGAGGAGCCATTGAGTGTATTATACAATGATAAGTAGGCGGTGTTGGGTAGACACAGCTGCGCTATGTAGTGAATAGGGGCGCAGGAACGATGGTGTGTATGTAGGGGGGACCAACCAATCAAAATTAATGGTGCGGTAAACGTGGAGGGGGGACCAATACATAGGAGGTGCCCCTAGATTTTAAAGTGGGGGACATAACCCTCCCCGTACACCCTGTTGCAGCGCCCCTAGTAGTGAAATATCTGCTCTTTAAGTAGAGTGCTAACATAATTGTAACTGATATAATGCGAATACAATTAAATTTGTTAGAAAGTGTGAGTGCTATTTATATAGTACATGCAGAGAGAGCTAGTGCGAGTGAAGATTAGATTTAATAGTGGTTATGTGAAGTAGGATACCGTGATGACTTTCAATACGAAATGAAAAAAAGAATATATATTAATGTAAAGGGAAATTAACGATATAAAAACTTAATAAATATTACCAAATAATATGCTGCATGATTAGTGATTTCTCTTCTGAAGTGATTGTATTTATATGTTCAATAGTTTGAATAGTTCAACTATATTTTCTCATTAAAAATTAAAAATTAATATTCCAAAAGTATGCATAAATACACACACATATATATATATATATATATATATATATATATATATACATAAACAAACTTGTATATATGTATATAAATACTATACAGATTAATTTAAACACATCGATAATGGCAATATTAAACCCGCCACCCTATTATAATAAGCACGTTGTTAACTAAAACCTTTATAGGTAGGACGAGAGAATATAGCCTCCTCATCAAACATGGAGAACAGACTGTAGTCAGCCCTGTCCCTGTTAGTGTTCCTCGTGCTCGTTACATAACCTATTGTGTCGGCGGACATTGTGTGTTGTATAGTGAAGGGGTGAACGCGCGGGTATATCATTATAATTATATAGGTTAACCTAGGTAGTAACTTACTAGTGGATTACCACTATTTATTGAAACATCGGGTCCACCATATTGCGTTTAGAGGATTTTATTTGTTTGCATAGTAATTTACATGTATTTCAGATTTTATTATAATTATAATTAGGATCATACATAGGATCATACATATTTATAATATGATATTATATTAAATATTTTATATATAGTATATATAATATATCTAATGGTTGTAAGATAAAGTCTATGAGAAATATTATGTAATATACTATTTATTAGTAATTAAAATCTTGGATGTAAAAATCAGCTGATAAAAAAATAAAAATATTTTAAATTATTAAATACAAGATATATATTTATTTTTTCAAATTTTATTTTTAATAAACACCACATAATCACAGATCAGATGTTTCATTAACATGTATAAGCGGTATTAACACATTTCTATCTATCTAATTATATATATATATGAATGAACTGAATCAATATTAATGTTTCTATATATTCTACAGCTTATAGTTATTGGAGGTTATGTGGCAAGTACACTTACAATAGTAAAATATGATAGAGCCAAGAAATACATCAACAATTATCACATATTATCTATATTATATGTAATTATTAGCATTTTTCATAGCATCACAAATTGTTGGTTTTTAAATCTATGCATTTGTGTGATAAGGGATTTTTATTAGAGAAAGATAATAATGCAGAGATAATAATCCATTATAATCACACATACTACAGCTGTTAATAATCAATATATAAATACTTATACTACCGCTTTATACGAGAATATTAATAAGTATTAGTTTTAATAAGAAATGTTCGTTACAATTCAATTCAATCTAAAAACTATCCAATCAAACAAGTTTTTTTATTTATTAAAAATTATAAATATATATATGATATATCATATCTTGATGAAGAAGTTCTCATTAATACTTGAATAATATTGAAAAATGTTATACAAGATATTTGCATCATATTCAATAAGCAATTCTACGAAAATATAATAAATAATATGTCACCAAATTGCATTACGTAATGATTATACAATAATGAAAGAAGGAGAGCTGATATAATATAACGTCGAGGGATAAGATAAGATAATTATGATGGGGTATATAATATATAGTATATAGTATTATATAATACAAGGTTAACCTTGTAGGTCGAGTTTGTAATCTACGTCCGGCATACAGAGGTTCTCGTCCAGCTGCCAGAGTTCCGTGAACACACCTGATAATTCACTGCACGAGGAAATGGAGAATGCGATGAAGGAGATATAGAGTAGAGTAGACGAGATGGCCCTTTGTATAATTATACAAATGGCCATGCGTACGAGACGGAGAAATGGACACGATGTAATAGCGACGGAATGTTAAATCTTCACTTCACAAAGAACGTAAAGTGTACATCACGATAGTATATAATGAATCTTCCGTACGTTATTATTAGATATAGCAAGACAGATATAGGGGGCATAAGGGACACGTCGCCCCTAGATATATCTATAGCGATATAGCTACCGAAAGGTCGCCCCAAACAAAAATGGATAGATAATATCGTTAAATGGACAACGAAGGATGTTAATTATTTGATTAAAGATGTGCATGAACGAGACGACTGGATACATTGTGTTACTCCGGCGTCATTGATTCCCCCTACGATTTACGAGTCACGGCACAACAAGTAACAAGTAAGTAGAGCTATCTAAACACAGTTGTATAACGCAATATCTAATGTTGCCACTTTAAACTAATTAAATATATTTAGTTTTATACGTGGGCCCACATGAACCATAGAAGAATCACGTCCGTATATGTTGGTATAAGGTTGATATGATGTGCTATAGTGTACGCTTGCAAAATCTATATTGACAATATCGAAGCAAGTCGTAATTAGTTTTTAACACTTAATAATAATTATATATATATCATTTACTACTATGACGAAACATTATATTATAAGATAGATGGTTAACTATATCGATAGATATTAATTATACCATATATCACTCATAGTAATTAACCTTTACTAGGTCTATTAGATAATAAAGCAGCGTAATCATTAAGTAAATATACATTAATGTTATAGTTCATATTTAACAGAAAACTTAGTTTAATTTCATATATATGCATATAATAGCATGAATATTTATTCAACACATTTTAACAATATTATACAATGCTATTAATAATAGCCTATTATACATGTTTGTGTATATATTATATAATGTATAAGCCCCTACTGTGTTATGTAATAAACAGTAGACTATAGTTAACAATAGGCTTGTATTGTAACTATAGTAACAATATATTGTTCTATAGTAACAATATATATACTTCTATAGATATACCACACATATGTTTTATATTAACAAATATATATATATATATATATATACATAAAAATATATAAAAAGTGAACCATGGTCTAGTATATTATCTAACTACAGTTTCTCCATTGTGTTGCACAGTGATGTGTACATATCACAGAGCTATGGAGAGAAATTTCTCTCTATCTCTATGGTACATATAAGCACATTTAAACACATGAATCTAAGGTACAGATATGTAATGTAAGGAAATAAGTTAATTTTAGTGTTGAAGGATTACAACAAAATATACTTGAATCATATGCATAGACAAATGTTTATTAAAATGATTACAATCACTGTACATAAAAGGTATAAAGTAGAGAATAGTATATATATATTTATACATATATATATATATATATATATATATATATAATAGTATAAAATAATAATTGTGAATTATATTTGATATATATATATAGTGTATACATTTCAAAATTTGGAATAATATAAATGATCCAACTTAAGATCTGTCGGAATATATATTTAAATACATTGAAATAAATCATATATAGTTGTTATAAATATAAATTTATCAGAAAATATATATATATATATATATATATGTGTGTGTGTATGTGTATATGTGTGTGTATATATATATATATATATGTGTGTATGTGGATGATTATTTGTGAGTTCGGATGTATGTGTGTGTATATATATGGATTTAAGCATATTTATAACTGCAAACTGAATTTTTAATTATAGGATTAACATATAGGTTTAACCTATGTATTTTTTAATCAATGCAAATACTTAACATGATTACTATACATATACAACCATACACACTGACACACACATGTGTGGTCACACATACATATTTAAACTAATAGTGAAATGGTTAATTACTATTTATATTATTAAAACATATAATGTCTCAATAATAGTGATTCATTAACAAACCCCGGGTAAAACCCACACTTTGGGTTGAGTACATTATATGATGACCAGGGGTAGTAATATTGGGCTTTTAGGTTCTAATTTTGAAGACAATATACAAAATACTGTTTTTGGTTTTTGATAATTGTTATGTTTTTAATGCTTAGTGAAGTTATTTATTTATTACTATATTAATGTTAGATGATATAATAATGTATACTATAATAAATCTAATATTATATTAAAATTAAAAATAGGAAAAACCCACAAAACCACAATTAAATTACATTTTTTAATAATATCAATTATTTATTTATTTCCAGCACTACTGTTTAATAATGTAAATATATATATATATATATATATATATATATATATATATATATATATATATATATATATATATGTATGGGTATGTGTATATTATAAAAATAATATTATTATGTGTCAATAAACATGTAAACATTAAGATAAAATAAATGGACCCTCACAAATAATCACTATTAAACCTAGGTTCTAAATAATCATCATGAATCATAATGTGAACTTCTCATACAGTTTAAATTATAACATGACTTTATATTTTAATTATATTTTTGAATTAGTATCCCTGAGTTAATCCTTAACATGTAAACATAGTTTAAGAAACAATGTATAAGTATATATATATATATATATATATATATTATATATTCTAGTATAATATATGTAGTATCAATACTTAGTGAAGTATTAGGTATTAGATAATTATTTTACAAACAATGTTTACTATATATTATACTAGTTAATGTTAATAAATTATATCATAAATCATATTAATACATTACAATTAAAAAGTGATATGTGAAATACATTTATCAACAAAATAGTCATATAAACAATATCAAACACCCACATAATTCACAGTTTTGTTGGGTTGTTGCCAACTCTTCTTCTCTACATCTCTGCAGCTTATATAACACCTATAATGTTGTTATTGAGAATATGTTATATGTGCTTTCATGTATATATACACATATTTGTATGAGTGTATTTGTTTATGTATATGTATGTGTAATACACATTATGTATGTATGTATGTATATGTGTGTGTATGTGTATGTGTTATATTCTTTGTATATATATATATATATATATATATATATATATATATATATATATATATATATGTCATAGATATAAGAAGTATGCAATGTCTATGATTTATATGTATGACATATGCATTAGAAGTAGACATAAAACACCCACTTATAATGTATATGATGTGAAATGTACACGGTGTTCAATGTGCATGTACCGAATATACTTAGAAGTACATCTTATGTAGGTCAATAGTACAATCGCACAATGTACATCGACATATGTAGCGAGATCTATTCGTTATGTGTAAGTAAACAATGTTAACATAACTCTAATAATACTTTGTGTTTAAGGCATTACATCTTGTAGACAGTGACAGTTGTGTCAAGCCATGAATCCCATCTGAATTGTTATGTAATATATTATACCACAGAAACAATAGAAGTGTAGGCTATAGCCTTATCTATCCTATAACCTTATACATTCAATGGCAAACTATAGTTTATAACGTTTTATAGTTATAAACTATAGTTTGCCATCGTGACTGAATGCCATTGAATGTATGAGGTAACTATTGATAAGAATACTATACTATAGAATACTATACTATACTATATATACATATTCATCTATAGACTATATATATAGTCTATAGTTGAATATGTATATATAGTATAGTATAGTATTCTTATCAATAGCCACCTACATAATATAGTATATAGTAGATACATGAACAGTGAATACTATACTATTATATTATAATGTCGTACTACATATTGCATAACACCACGCATATTCGTATATAGAGGGTGTACAGCATACGATGTACTATGGCCTATATAACATAGGTGGCTAAAGTCACTTATATTGAATGTCCAGTTGCTAAAGTCACTTATATTGAATGTCCAGTGGCTATTGTGCGCTATGAAATACACACGCACACATAGGTGTGTGTTGGCATTGGTATTAGCTAGAGGAATACCTACTACAACTGTTGGTAGTGTATAACGTACTGCTGCTATAGGCATTGCGTGTAGCATCATACTACACTGTGATGGGCGCACTGTGCGACGCATGCATACGTATATAGATACTCGTGTATATATGTGTAGATGTGAATTGAGTTAGTAATGAGCGATACGCGGTGTTTTATTACACACACACATACTCACACACACACACACACGCACGCGCACACACACACACATGTATATATATATATATACATATATATGTAAATATATATTGAGGGAAAACATGCTATCGAATATCAATATATAAATACTGTAAAATATATGTACTATGGAAAATTAAAAGTATATATATATATATATATATATATATATCTAGTATTGGCTAATTATAGTTTTCAATACACTAATCTATATTATATAGGTAATTGTGTATGTGCGTATGTGTGTGTGTGTGTGTGTGTGCGTGTGCGCGCGCGTGTGTGTATACATGTAATCTATGCATAATATATGCGTACTGTATGACATCTAGTAAAACATGTTTTAATAGATGTCATACGCATATACAGACTACTACTACTATATGGAAACAATGTAGACATTATGTAACAGAGTACACTGTCATACACAAAGATACATCAACAATAAGGAAACGGAAGTGGGTACAACTTCACGCGGGACTATGCCTGGTGATAGGTGACTCGAGTGAACCAGGCTATATTGCAGGTAATACCAGGTGAGACCTGCTATAACTTATGGGGTGATATAGTGTCCATACACGCGTTATAGGGGGTAATACTAGGGGTACCCAGTGGGTAATACTAGGGGTAATACCATGGCCCTTAGTCTAGGGGCAATACTAAGGGGTAATACCTGGTAATACTAGGGGTAGTACTAGGGGTAATACCCACTAGGTATAGTATCCCAGCTAACAGTAATAGCCTCATAATAGCATATCTAATAGCCTCAAATGTTTACATTGTGCTAATATACTGCCATTAAAAGTCTATTATGCTGCTATTAATTTGTAATGCTATTATGTATGCTATTATGAGGCTACTGCTGTTATAACAGCTATAGCTGGGATAGTTACTATACATAATGATCATTAGGTATCGATACTAATGTGTGTGTATGTGTGTGTAACACGCTGTGTACTATATCGGAGGAAAGTGGGGCATCATAGCTGTACACTGTACATTAGTATCGATACCTAATGATCATTATGTATAGTAACTATCCCAGCTGTACAGTGTACAGTGTACACTGTACACCATAGAAGTAAAGTGTCGTCTACCATTTCTAGAAGTTATTGGATGTTAAGAGTTTAGCTAATAGCAAAGCCCTTTGGTAATAGGACCTATATTCTACATAGCGTATGTTTTACTATAAAGGACATGTCCTCGATACTATAGTAAGCATCGATAGAAACAGGTGGTTACTATACACGTATACTAACTCGTTAATGGGGTCATCCATAATGGCAGAATAACTAAAGTGACCTATTAAGAACTTGTAACACTGGGAAGTGTTGCCTATTGTATAGAAACTATTGAACAACGCCGTATCCTCCCCATTTGCTACGTTGTGAAGTAACGCACGCATTTCATTAAAGGGGCGTGTCTATAAAGTTGAAAGAGGCGACGCCCCAGGGCCCCAGGGGCGTGTCTATATAGTTGAACGCGGTTGATATTATGCAATGTGTACTAACCACAATTATATATACGCGACATATCGATGTTGGACATTGTTCATATATATATATATATATATATAATATATATTATATATATATAATAGATTTGTATTTTATTAGAATATAAACATCTATTATGTAGGATATATATTATATAATATTATATAGATCGTATTATATATATGTATATATTGTTATTTTATTTTGGTAGAGTCCTTTCATCCCATCCAGGAGATTAGATGAAGTTTTCACTTATAACCACATGGCTCCAATTTCCCTTCGAATCCAATGTATAATATATATATATATATATATATAATGTGTATTTAGCAAATTGTATACATTATGCATGATATATTTTAAAATAATCATACCCAGAAGTTGGAATATTATATAATCTTTAAACCCTAATCTATTACATCATATAACAAGTACATTTATATAACCCAAGGCTAGGTGTAGACAACATCCTTTCTGTGTTGGTCTAGTATCCCAAGCAGGTTTATCAGTTGATCAATAACAACATGTGTATTCATGATATAGGTATATCATTTTACATGTGTATCTATAAATGTAGAGATCCTATATATATATATATATACCTATCTACTTAAGCCACACCCAAGCTTTCTTATCAGTTTATCTTTTATACATTGCCATGAATGAACCCACATCCACAAGTACATGTCTATAGACCATCACTAGTTATTCTTGATGTGGATGTATGAGTCATATTGATAGGTGACAGTGACTCACCATAATGTGCTGTGATGTGCTGTGATGTGTTACTGTTTGTGTGTGCATGGTTATACATTGTGTGTATGCTACATACACATAATGTAGGTCATAGATTCATAGTTTACCATAGTAGAATACAAATCTACGATAGAGGTGTATCACTGATATATGCCCTGTATCAGGGATGTGAATGCCGGTATGTGTGTATGATAAAGTAGATACATCTATTTCGAATATTTTAAATATAAATGTGTTCATTAGAAGTTCGATATGATCTTGATTACTATATTATAATATAATCAGATTGGTTCCTCGTAATTAATGAGATAGAATCCAGGTAGATATAGAAGTTCACTGAACTTATCGAGATGTCTACCTGTCAGCAAAAGAGTATTTATATAGAGGTACGTACAAGTAAGTACTAGGCTAAGCTAAGCTACTTACTAAGTATATCAACGATGTAATAATATACCAGGCATTTCTTTTAGTATACAAAAATGTATATAAAAAAAATTCTTTTAATATTAAAGAAAAAAATTCAACAGATGTCAAAAATAGATATATAAAGTATAAAAATATACTAATTAAAATCATTAGATATTCAATGCAAAAAACTTTGAAGACAACATTTTTAATACTAATACTAATTCTAATATAAAATGTCCATTTAATAATAATTCACCAATTGAATATAATCAAACTGTTAATTCATTTAATGATGATTATTGTATTATAGGCAAACAAACTATCAGATATTAATCCTAATATTAATTGTGGAAATATAAATAATATATATAACTTTCCATCTAAATTAGTAAATAATAATACTTTTTTCTTTCATCCTACTAATAAATCTGAAATAATAAATATAATCGAATAATCCAAAAATAAAAAATCAAATGAGTTATTTCAAATAAATATGGATATCTTGAAAAAAACTCTATGTAATTTCACCTATTCTAGAATATCTATTTATACCTAATATATACAATATTTCTAGTCAATCCATTATTTAAAAACGAGATAAAACTAATTATACTTATTATAGATTATTTTTTTTATATCTCAATTTTCAGATATTTGAAGATATTCATATTTTCTTCAATTATTTCTATTTTTACCTTAAAGCTTTTATACTATTAATCATGATATTTTATTAAATAAATTATCAAATTATGGTTTTATAGGAGTTACATTACATTTTTGTATTAATTATTTAAAAGTAAGGAGACTAAACATGGTATAATTCAATGGTCAGATATACATAAATACTAATTATGTAGACCCTAATGGTTCAGCCTTCAGTATTTATGACTTGCATTTATTTATTATTAAATGTTCAATTATTTTATTCGATGACATAAATACACTAATATTATTTTTTTAAATAAAAATATTAATAATCTTAATTCCTTAGATACTAATAAACTTCAAAAATTGACTTATTATGTATAAATTAACAATCAATATTGAAAAATCTTGCAATATAATAATATAGCGGTTAAGCATTATTTTTATAACAATATTTATATTGATAATAAACTATTGAATAGATTAGATTGCTATAACTTTTTAGGAACGTATATTAATGCTAAACTTAACTGGAAATCTCGCATTGATTATATTTACAAAAGTATCTAAATTAATCATTACCGATTGTTCTATACCATTTGTGTTTATAATTAGGTATATATATATATAGGTTTATTTGTACATATTTATAGCTATGCTTTGTAGACATATGCAGGTAAGTAACTAAGTCAGACAGTGATAGGAGATGTATCCTAGCTTCAATAGGTATCCAGTGTTTTTTTAATTTACATTTACAAGTTGTATAGATATTCTAAGTACAATAACCTCATCTTTCGATTCAATCATTGTGAACTCTGTGAATCCTATATAAAGAAACTTAATAACCCAACTATCCTCATGGATTCGCAAAGATATGTCACTTGTATCTATTTACGTGAACAAATGTTATGTAATGCCGATTAGTTTGAAATATAGGTGATATAGGTGTTAATACTATGTTTTCAAATGATTTCAAAAGCGAATTGTTTACGTATTATTACATAATACTTAAGCATGTTACAAAATATGTATAATTTTACATTAATAATGGTATATATTGATTTATCACATTTTTCGAATATGGATGTATATTTTAAGAAAACTGGTTATTATTATAAATATATCTAAATTATTTATAATTGTTATATCTGAATATTTTAATTATGTATATAATATATATAAATGATAAATTATATATAACATAGTATGTATATAATTAATTTCAAAGATTATAAAAATATAATACATCATTTAAAATTATAGGTAATATTTTAAATATCAATAAGAAATATTCATATCATAAATAAATAATACAAGTACATATATTGATATTTATTCAATGATTTCTTATTATTCTAAATATAATCTCCGCAAGATTGTAAATTTTTTAAATATCAATAAGAAATATTCATATCATAAATAAATAATACAAGTACATATATTGATATTTATTCAATGATTTCTTATTATTCTAAATATAATCTCCGCAAGATTGTAAATTCTCGAGACTCCAATAGCTTCCAGTAACAGCACATATACCGAAATGAATAAATCATCTGTAATATTTAATATAGATCTTAATTTATACGTATCAAAATATATGATAATATAAATAAATATATATATATATAAATATATATATATATATATATATATATAAATATTATATAAATAATTAAATAGACTACATAAGTGTATAAGTAATGTCTATAACAACTATTAACAAGAAATAAATAGGTCGCTATAATTACCAACGTCTGAGCAGGGTACAGTTTGCGACTTGTCCTTATCGTGTCCTCTCTAGCATCTTCACTTGAGTGACAGTCAGCCTACTTGTCATGTCCTCTCTAGCATCTCGCCTTGAGTGACAGCCATCCTCCTCCATTAACTCCTCCTCCTCCTCCAGCGGGTGTCGGTATGGTACCGAAAGGGGGGGGGTAACGATTAACCGGAAGTAGGTAGTTAATGTATGCAACACACTCATTCACGTAAACAGATATCGTAATGTAGTGGTACATGCTACGTCTATAGATTACATTATTATATGTTTCGATTTATAATAATATTAAATATAATTAAGATATATATTATATATAATTTCTAAAAAAATTGTCAAATGATTATATCTGATTAAAAAACTGAATTATATAGATATACATCTTTTTTTAAATTATATACAATAAAATAAATATAAATATATTAAAAATGTAGATATTAATAAATAACAACAAATAGACATAAATAAACATAATGGGAAATAAAAGTAGTGATTTATAAATGTCATCATAAATGTATTTATTCATTTATATATATATATATATATATATATATATAATCTACATTTAAAATATAAATTAACGTTGAATAAAATGTATATCAATATTTGGTTTACAAATGACAGCCTACATACTTGGTGTCACAATACATAACACACAATGAATATTATCATATATTATATACATTTACCTATATATATATAATATATCATATATATATATATATATATTTATTTAATCTATTTTATATATATTTTACATATATATAAACATAATACAAATATTATAATACAAATAGATGAAGTCACCTATAAGATTAATATATATATCCCTCGTTAAATCTAAACATCCTATACAGAAATCTTCAGGGGAAGGCAAGAGTGTTAGTGCGGGTGTGTTAGCGAGGGGATATCTGTGTACGAAACACTGCGGAGGATTGGTAGCCGATGTCTACCTGCAAGATTCCTCTATATTCGCCACATAATATGTACATAACCGTAGTTATAACTAAATATACAAATGTAGCTACCTATATATATATATATATATATATATATATATATACAAAGGTACCTACATTTATATATTATATATAAAAATATAAAGAAAATAATTATAATCTATTAACTGTATTCATTACTAATGCTGATGCAGCAAAACTAAAGGAGGAAATGACGTGGCAACAAAACGTAATAAACGAATAGTGCAAATGAATCGACAATTAGAAAAAGATCTTCGAGATCTTTGACCGATATCTTAAAAAAACTAAAATAGGATCATCAAGGAAACTTCGATGAAAAAAAGTAATTTCATCAAAAAAATGGTAAATGCTATAATAAACATTATTAAATTAATAATATATATATATATATATATATATATGTATAAAGGTTTCTTATATATAAGAAAAATGGTTATCTAATGATCGTGAAATAGAACTATTTTATAATTAAATTATAGAAAATCAATTTAGAATAATATATTATAGTTATATAATATATACGTATATATAACTGCGTGAAAACCATAAAAATAGTTCTATTTCACGATCATTGGATAACCCTTTTTCTTATATACTAGAACCCTTATTAGTAACCGGTACCCCCGGTCACGTAACGCACCTCATAGCGTACGAAGACGGCATTAATACGCCCAAAGTGAAGATGAACACAAACGTTCAGAGCGAATGTATGAGTAACTTAAAGTTGTTGCAGGAGTACTTCTTGAAATGTAAAATTTCCAATATAAACATTACATCAAAGATATTAAACCGATTTATATATATATATATATATATATATATATGTATATATATATACACAATATGTTTGATTCATACATAAATGTTGTTATTTATTAAAACATATATTTGTGTATGTATTAGTTTTGGAAACGGTTTCGAATATCGAATAAAATATTCGATTCTTTCAAATAGTAATTTTTTGAATTTGACAGATATTCGAAAATGTAGAATACCTAAATCTAATTATTCAAAAATATCGAATACCTAAATCTGATTATTCGAAAAATTCAAATATCAAAATGAAATTATGCGAAAATTTCGAATATTTAATGTAACTAATAGGAAAAAAATGATAAAAGGCATGCAATAAACAAATAATTTAATACTATTTACCCTAGGCAATTTACTTCCGTTTTAACTTTTTAACCTTGCTAACACATTGTAAATATAGAATCTGTTTCGAATATAACAATAATTTCTGACGAGGTATACTTATCATATAATTCATATTTTTTTATAATGAAATAGATGAACTGAAATTATATCTGGATAATTGACAGTAATGATTGTCCATTAATGTGGTGGTCTGACTACGATAAGGAATTTCTTATTATTTCCAAGATTACAAAAAAATATTTAACTGGGCAGTCATCTTCTGTTCCTGCAGAAAGAATATTTTCTATGGCTTTAAATATTTTAACAAAAAAACGTTACAAATTATGTCCAGAGAAATTAGACTTATTGATATTCATTGATCAAAATTAATAACCCTTTTTAATTATATTATATACTATTATTATATATATTTGTCAAAATAAATAATTATTATTCTATTTAATTATTAATAATTAAATATATTTACTATTTGAAATCTTCAGTGTATTTATTACTAGTTTAAACCTTTAAAATGAATAATTTAAATATTAGAAAACTTTTTATATTTAATTGAATACAAATAATACTATTTTAAACCCTCAAAGTGTATTTATTTACTATTCGAAACCTTCGAATGAGTGAAAAATCTGAAAATGTCCAACACTAGTATATATACATCATACATAGGAGCATTCCTCTGTATTCCTCAGGTACAAAGTGGGCGGGGTGGGGCGCCCTTACAACGAAAAAGATATATTCAACTTTTATTAAATATTTTTGGGATACAATTATCACGATATGTGATACTATTAAACTTGCTAAATGTAATATTAGTATTAATCTTGATCCATTTGAACCCAATTTTATTTAAGGTTCTAATTTTCCAGGAAATAATAGTGTCTAATATTTGTACATGGTTTCAGATTCGGAAGTATATGATTTGAAGATGTTATCACCGGTGTAAGTCCTAAAAATATTTTACCACTTATTAAAAAACTTTATTATATCCTAGTAGCCTATTAGTGTTCTATTGTTAACTTTTCTTTATACACTTCTAATTTTCCTACTATATTTAAACATGCATTAGTTACTCCGTTTTTATAGAAATCTAACTTAGATAGTTAAATCTCTCAAATTGCAGATCTATATCGAAACTACCAATGCAAAGTAAAATAATTGAGAAAATTGTTAGTAAACAAATCAGATAAAACTAAATGTTTAATGATGATTTTCGTATGCATATCAACATAGTACATAAACTACTTTAATACATTTAGCTAATGATATAATAGGCTACTTAGATGATTTTTATCATGCGCTGTTACTTAGTCTTGATCTATCTGCTGCTTTCGATAGTTTAGATCATAATATTCTTATTTCTAGACTAAGATCAATAGGTTTTAATGGTTCTGCACTAAATTGGTTAATTTATTATCTTTCTGATAGAATATAATCTATATTTATGTTTTAAAGATATTAAATATATTAACCGAATGAATCAATATATAGTGTTCCGCAAGCATCTATATTAAGCCCGTTATTATTTATGATTAATATTCTTCCTATCTCTAAAGTTATTAAACAATTTCCTAATATAAACTATGTCATGTATGCTGATGATATTCAGTTATACCGGAAAATTCCTACTTGTAGTATTGATATGCCTTATGAGTTAACCTTGCGTTCACGAAATGTAATAAAATGGCTTAATCTCAATACATTTTTTCTTAATTCTTCTAAAACTAAACTACTTAATATTACCCGTAACCCTTTGTTTTCCCTAATATTACCTTTGATCCTACTCTTGTCATTCAAAGTGATTGAGATAAATCTCTCAGAGTAATATTAGATTCTAGATTAGTATTTACTCAATTCGTCACTTAGCGATGTAGAACTGCTAATTTTAATCTATATATTATATGAAAAATAAGAAGGTATTTGAGTACGGCTACAACAATTATGTTGGTGCAATTTCTTGTTTTATCTAGATTACAATAGTGCAATAGTTTACTCATTGATTCCAAATTATATTATGGATTAAATAAGGTTATTAAATCATCTATAATATTAATATTTAATATTAAGAGGTGTGACCAAATAAGTATTACTAAAACATTAGGTGAATTAAATTGGTTCCTATCGTAAAATATGTGTACATTTAAAATACTCGGCATAACTCATAAAACTATTATTATAAGAAAACCAAAATATATAATATTTAATATACTATATATAGTATACTATTTTTATATAGGTATATAGGTATGTATGTACGTATATGTATGTGCAAACAAAATATATATATATATATATATATATATATGTAATCTATTTACATATATATATTTATATATAAACATAATACAAATATTATAACATAAATAATGAAGTTACCTATATGATTAATATATATACTTTATGTTTAAATGTAAACTGTAAAGTATGTCCATTTTAAATCGTTGTAATTCGTTCTATTTTATTATTCGTTTTCTATTTATTTTTGTTTTTGTTTTTTATTATCTAACGACGCCTATAATCACCATGTGTTTTTGAAGTCAATAAACTATATATAAATAAAATAAAATAAATATATCCCTCGTTAAAACTAAACATCCTATAGAGAAAATCTTCAGGGGAAGGCAAGAGTGTTAGTGCGGGTGTGTTAGCGAGGGATATCTGTGCACGTAACACTGCGGAGGATTAGTAGCCGATGTCTACCTGCAAGATTCCTCTATATTCGCCACATAATATGTACATAACCGTAGTTATAACTAAATATACAAATGTAGCTACCTATATATATATATATATATATATATACAAAGGTACCTACATTTATATATTATATATAAAAATATAAAGAAAATAATTATAATCTATTAACTGTATTCATTACTAATGCTGATGCAGCAAAACTAAAGGAGGAAATGACGTGGCAACAAAACGTAATAAACGAATAGTGCAAATGAATCGACAATTAGAAAAAGATCTTCGAGATCTTTGAACGATATCTTAAAAAAACTAAAATAGGATCATCAAGGAAACTTCGATGAAAAAAAGTAATTTCATCAAAAAAATGGTAAATGCTATAATAAACATTATTAAATTAATAATATATATATATATATATATATATGTATAAAGGTTTCTTATATATAAGAAAAATGGTTATCTAATGATCGTGAAATAGAACTATTTTATAATTAAATTATAGAAAACCAATTTAGAATAATATATTATAGTTATATAATATATACGTATATATAACTGCGTGAAAACCATAAAAATAGTTCTATTTCACGATCATTGGATAACCCTTTTTCTTATATACTAGAACCCTTATTAGTAACCGGTACCCCCGGTCACGTAACGCACCTCATAGCGTACGAAGACGGCATTAATACGCCCAAAGTGAAGATGAACACAAACGTTCAGAGCGAATGTATGAGTAACTTAAAGTTGTTGCAGGAGTACTTCTTGAAATGTAAAATTTCCAATATAAACATTACATCAAAGATATTAAACCGATTTATATATATATATATATATGTATATATATATATACACAATATGTTTGATTCATACATAAATGTTGTTATTTATTAAAACATATATTTGTGTATGTATTAGTTTTGGAAACGGTTTCGAATATCGAATAAAATATTCGATTCTTTCAAATAGTAATTTTTTGAATTTGACAGATATTCGAAAATGTAGAATACCTAAATCTAATTATTCAAAAATATCGAATACCTAAATCTGATTATTCGAAAAATTCAAATATCAAAATGAAATTATGCGAAAATTTAGAATATTTAATGTAACTAATAGGAAAAAAATGATAAAAGGCATGCAATAAACAAATAATTTAATACTATTTACCCTAGGCAATTTACTTCCGTTTTAACTTTTTAACCTTGCTAACACATTGTAAATATAGAATCTGTTTCGAATATAACAATAATTTCTGACGAGGTATACTTATCATATAATTCATATTTTTTTATAATGAAATAGATGAACTGAAATTATATCTGGATAATTGACAGTAATGATTGTCCATTAATGTGGTGGTCTGACTACGATAAGGAATTTCTTATTATTTCCAAGATTACAAAAAAATATTTAACTGGGCAGTCATCTTCTGTTCCTGCAGAAAGAATATTTTCTATGGCTTTAAATATTTTAACAAAAAAACGTTACAAATTATGTCCAGAGAAATTAGACTTATTGATATTCATTGATCAAAATTAATAACCCTTTTTAATTATATTATATACTATTATTATATATATTTGTCAAAATAAATAATTATTATTCTATTTAATTATTAATAATTAAATATATTTACTATTTGAAATCTTCAGTGTATTTATTTACTAGTTTAAACCTTTAAAATGAATAATTTAAATATTAGAAAACTTTTTATATTTAATTGAATATAAATAATACTATTTTAAACCCTCAAAGTGTATTTATTTACTATTCGAAACCTTCGAATGAGTGAAAAATCTGAAAATGTCCAACACTAGTATATATACATCATACATAGGAGCATTCCTCTGTATTCCTCAGGTACAAAGTGGGCGGGGTGGGGCGCCCTTACAACGAAAAAGATATATTCAACTTTTATTAAATATTTTTGGGATACAATTATCACGATATGTGATACTATTAAACTTGCTAAATGTAATATTAGTATTAATCTTGATCCATTTGAACCCAATTTTATTTAAGGTTCTAATTTTCCAGGAAATAATAGTGTCTAATATTTGTACATGGTTTCAGATTCGGAAGTATATGATTTGAAGATGTTATCACCGGTGTAAGTCCTAAAAATATTTTACCACTTATTAAAAAACTTTATTATATCCTAGTAGCCTATTAGTGTTCTATTGTTAACTTTTCTTTATACACTTCTAATTTTCCTACTATATTTAAAAATGCATTAGTTACTCCGTTTTTATAGAAATCTAACTTAGATAGTTAAATCTCTCAAATTGCAGATCTATATCGAAACTACCAATGCAAAGTAAAATAATTGAGAAAATTGTTAGTAAACAAATCAGATAAAACTAAATGTTTAATGATGATTTTCGTATGCATATCAACATAGTACATAAACTACTTTAATACATTTAGCTAATGATATAATAGGCTACTTAGATGATTTTTATCATGCGCTGTTACTTAGTCTTGATCTATCTGCTGCTTTCGATAGTTTAGATCATAATATTCTTATTTCTAGACTAAGATCAATAGGTTTTAATGGTTCTGCACTAAATTGGTTAATTTATTATCTTTCTGATAGAATATAATCTATATTTATGTTTTAAAGATATTAAATATATTAACCGAATGAATCAATATATAGTGTTCCGCAAGCATCTATATTAAGCCCGTTATTATTTATGATTAATATTCTTCCTATCTCTAAAGTTATTAAACAATTTCCTAATATAAACTATGTCATGTATGCTGATGATATTCAGTTATACCGGAAAATTCCTACTTGTAGTATTGATATGCCTTATGAGTTAACCTTGCGTTCACGAAATGTAATAAAATGGCTTAATCTCAATACATTTTTTCTTAATTCTTCTAAAACTAAACTACTTAATATTACCCGTAACCCTTTGTTTTCCCTAATATTACCTTTGATCCTACTCTTGTCATTCAAAGTGATTGAGATAAATCTCTCAGAGTAATATTAGATTCTAGATTAGTATTTACTCAATTCGTCACTTAGCGATGTAGAACTGCTAATTTTAATCTATATATTATATGAAAAATAAGAAGGTATTTGAGTACGGCTACAACAATTATGTTGGTGCAATTTCTTGTTTTATCTAGATTACAATAGTGCAATAGTTTACTCATTGATTCCAAATTATATTATGGATTAAATAAGGTTATTAAATCATCTATAATATTAATATTTAATATTAAGAGGTGTGACCAAATAAGTATTACTAAAACATTAGGTGAATTAAATTGGTTCCTATCGTAAAATATGTGTACATTTAAAATACTCGGCATAACTCATAAAACTATTATTATAAGAAAACCAAAATATATAATATTTAATATACTATATATAGTATACTATTTTTATATAGGTATATAGGTATGTATGTACGTATATGTATGTGCAAACAAAATATATATATATATATATATATATATATGTAATCTATTTACATATATATATTTATATATAAACATAATACAAATATTATAACATAAATAATGAAGTTACCTATATGATTAATATATATACTTTATGTTTAAATGTAAACTGTAAAGTATGTCCATTTTAAATCGTTGTAATTCGTTCTAT
The DNA here is from genome assembly GCA_964019155.1 of Osedax fenrisi. Classification (NCBI taxonomy): domain Eukaryota; kingdom Metazoa; phylum Annelida; class Polychaeta; order Sabellida; family Siboglinidae; genus Osedax; species Osedax fenrisi. The sequence goes on along the minus strand of OZ025244.1, from coordinate 51,463,705 downwards.
TTTATTATTCGTTTTCTATTTATTTTTGTTTTTGTTTTTTATTATCTAACGACGCCTATAATCACCATGTGTTTTTGAAGTCAATAAACTATATATAAATAAAATAAAATAAATATATCCCTCGTTAAAACTAAACATCCTATAGAGAAAATCTTCAGGGGAAGGCAAGAGTGTTAGTGCGGGTGTGTTAGCGAGGGATATCTGTGCACGTAACACTGCGGAGGATTAGTAGCCGATGTCTACCTGCAAGATTCCTCTATATTCGCCACATAATATGTACATAACCGTAGTTATAACTAAATATACAAATGTAGCTACCTATATATATATATATATATATATATATACAAAGGTACCTACATTTATATATTATATATAAAAATATAAAGAAAATAATTATAATCTATTAACTGTATTCATTACTAATGCTGATGCAGCAAAACTAAAGGAGGAAATGACGTGGCAACAAAACGTAATAAACGAATAGTGCAAATGAATCGACAATTAGAAAAAGATCTTCGAGATCTTTGAACGATATCTTAAAAAAACTAAAATAGGATCATCAAGGAAACTTCGATGAAAAAAAGTAATTTCATCAAAAAAATGGTAAATGCTATAATAAACATTATTAAATTAATAATATATATATATATATATATATATGTATAAAGGTTTCTTATATATAAGAAAAATGGTTATCTAATGATCGTGAAATAGAACTATTTTATAATTAAATTATAGAAAACCAATTTAGAATAATATATTATAGTTATATAATATATACGTATATATAACTGCGTGAAAACCATAAAAATAGTTCTATTTCACGATCATTGGATAACCCTTTTTCTTATATACTAGAACCCTTATTAGTAACCGGTACCCCCGGTCACGTAACGCACCTCATAGCGTACGAAGACGGCATTAATACGCCCAAAGTGAAGATGAACACAAACGTTCAGAGCGAATGTATGAGTAACTTAAAGTTGTTGCAGGAGTACTTCTTGAAATGTAAAATTTCCAATATAAACATTACATCAAAGATATTAAACCGATTTATATATATATATATATATGTATATATATATATACACAATATGTTTGATTCATACATAAATGTTGTTATTTATTAAAACATATATTTGTGTATGTATTAGTTTTGGAAACGGTTTCGAATATCGAATAAAATATTCGATTCTTTCAAATAGTAATTTTTTGAATTTGACAGATATTCGAAAATGTAGAATACCTAAATCTAATTATTCAAAAATATCGAATACCTAAATCTGATTATTCGAAAAATTCAAATATCAAAATGAAATTATGCGAAAATTTAGAATATTTAATGTAACTAATAGGAAAAAAATGATAAAAGGCATGCAATAAACAAATAATTTAATACTATTTACCCTAGGCAATTTACTTCCGTTTTAACTTTTTAACCTTGCTAACACATTGTAAATATAGAATCTGTTTCGAATATAACAATAATTTCTGACGAGGTATACTTATCATATAATTCATATTTTTTTATAATGAAATAGATGAACTGAAATTATATCTGGATAATTGACAGTAATGATTGTCCATTAATGTGGTGGTCTGACTACGATAAGGAATTTCTTATTATTTCCAAGATTACAAAAAAATATTTAACTGGGCAGTCATCTTCTGTTCCTGCAGAAAGAATATTTTCTATGGCTTTAAATATTTTAACAAAAAAACGTTACAAATTATGTCCAGAGAAATTAGACTTATTGATATTCATTGATCAAAATTAATAACCCTTTTTAATTATATTATATACTATTATTATATATATTTGTCAAAATAAATAATTATTATTCTATTTAATTATTAATAATTAAATATATTTACTATTTGAAATCTTCAGTGTATTTATTACTAGTTTAAACCTTTAAAATGAATAATTTAAATATTAGAAAACTTTTTATATTTAATTGAATACAAATAATACTATTTTAAACCCTCAAAGTGTATTTATTTACTATTCGAAACCTTCGAATGAGTGAAAAATCTGAAAATGTCCAACACTAGTATATATACATCATACATAGGAGCATTCCTCTGTATTCCTCAGGTACAAAGTGGGCGGGGTGGGGCGCCCTTACAACGAAAAAGATATATTCAACTTTTATTAAATATTTTTGGGATACAATTATCACGATATGTGATACTATTAAACTTGCTAAATGTAATATTAGTATTAATCTTGATCCATTTGAACCCAATTTTATTTAAGGTTCTAATTTTCCAGGAAATAATAGTGTCTAATATTTGTACATGGTTTCAGATTCGGAAGTATATGATTTGAAGATGTTATCACCGGTGTAAGTCCTAAAAATATTTTACCACTTATTAAAAAACTTTATTATATCCTAGTAGCCTATTAGTGTTCTATTGTTAACTTTTCTTTATACACTTCTAATTTTCCTACTATATTTAAACATGCATTAGTTACTCCGTTTTTATAGAAATCTAACTTAGATAGTTAAATCTCTCAAATTGCAGATCTATATCGAAACTACCAATGCAAAGTAAAATAATTGAGAAAATTGTTAGTAAACAAATCAGATAAAACTAAATGTTTAATGATGATTTTCGTATGCATATCAACATAGTACATAAACTACTTTAATACATTTAGCTAATGATATAATAGGCTACTTAGATGATTTTTATCATGCGCTGTTACTTAGTCTTGATCTATCTGCTGCTTTCGATAGTTTAGATCATAATATTCTTATTTCTAGACTAAGATCAATAGGTTTTAATGGTTCTGCACTAAATTGGTTAATTTATTATCTTTCTGATAGAATATAATCTATATTTATGTTTTAAAGATATTAAATATATTAACCGAATGAATCAATATATAGTGTTCCGCAAGCATCTATATTAAGCCCGTTATTATTTATGATTAATATTCTTCCTATCTCTAAAGTTATTAAACAATTTCCTAATATAAACTATGTCATGTATGCTGATGATATTCAGTTATACCGGAAAATTCCTACTTGTAGTATTGATATGCCTTATGAGTTAACCTTGCGTTCACGAAATGTAATAAAATGGCTTAATCTCAATACATTTTTTCTTAATTCTTCTAAAACTAAACTACTTAATATTACCCGTAACCCTTTGTTTTCCCTAATATTACCTTTGATCCTACTCTTGTCATTCAAAGTGATTGAGATAAATCTCTCAGAGTAATATTAGATTCTAGATTAGTATTTACTCAATTCGTCACTTAGCGATGTAGAACTGCTAATTTTAATCTATATATTATATGAAAAATAAGAAGGTATTTGAGTACGGCTACAACAATTATGTTGGTGCAATTTCTTGTTTTATCTAGATTACAATAGTGCAATAGTTTACTCATTGATTCCAAATTATATTATGGATTAAATAAGGTTATTAAATCATCTATAATATTAATATTTAATATTAAGAGGTGTGACCAAATAAGTATTACTAAAACATTAGGTGAATTAAATTGGTTCCTATCGTAAAATATGTGTACATTTAAAATACTCGGCATAACTCATAAAACTATTATTATAAGAAAACCAAAATATATAATATTTAATATACTATATATAGTATACTATTTTTATATAGGTATATAGGTATGTATGTACGTATATGTATGTGCAAACAAAATATATATATATATATATATATATATATGTAATCTATTTACATATATATATTTATATATAAACATAATACAAATATTATAACATAAATAATGAAGTTACCTATATGATTAATATATATACTTTATGTTTAAATGTAAACTGTAAAGTATGTCCATTTTAAATCGTTGTAATTCGTTCTATTTTATTATTCGTTTTCTATTTATTTTTGTTTTTGTTTTTTATTATCTAACGACGCCTATAATCACCATGTGTTTTTGAAGTCAATAAACTATATATAAATAAAATAAAATAAATATATCCCTCGTTAAAACTAAACATCCTATAGAGAAAATCTTCAGGGGAAGGCAAGAGTGTTAGTGCGGGTGTGTTAGCGAGGGATATCTGTGCACGTAACACTGCGGAGGATTAGTAGCCGATGTCTACCTGCAAGATTCCTCTATATTCGCCACATAATATGTACATAACCGTAGTTATAACTAAATATACAAATGTAGCTACCTATATATATATATATATATATATATACAAAGGTACCTACATTTATATATTATATATAAAAATATAAAGAAAATAATTATAATCTATTAACTGTATTCATTACTAATGCTGATGCAGCAAAACTAAAGGAGGAAATGACGTGGCAACAAAACGTAATAAACGAATAGTGCAAATGAATCGACAATTAGAAAAAGATCTTCGAGATCTTTGAACGATATCTTAAAAAAACTAAAATAGGATCATCAAGGAAACTTCGATGAAAAAAAGTAATTTCATCAAAAAAATGGTAAATGCTATAATAAACATTATTAAATTAATAATATATATATATATATATATATATGTATAAAGGTTTCTTATATATAAGAAAAATGGTTATCTAATGATCGTGAAATAGAACTATTTTATAATTAAATTATAGAAAACCAATTTAGAATAATATATTATAGTTATATAATATATACGTATATATAACTGCGTGAAAACCATAAAAATAGTTCTATTTCACGATCATTGGATAACCCTTTTTCTTATATACTAGAACCCTTATTAGTAACCGGTACCCCCGGTCACGTAACGCACCTCATAGCGTACGAAGACGGCATTAATACGCCCAAAGTGAAGATGAACACAAACGTTCAGAGCGAATGTATGAGTAACTTAAAGTTGTTGCAGGAGTACTTCTTGAAATGTAAAATTTCCAATATAAACATTACATCAAAGATATTAAACCGATTTATATATATATATATATATGTATATATATATATACACAATATGTTTGATTCATACATAAATGTTGTTATTTATTAAAACATATATTTGTGTATGTATTAGTTTTGGAAACGGTTTCGAATATCGAATAAAATATTCGATTCTTTCAAATAGTAATTTTTTGAATTTGACAGATATTCGAAAATGTAGAATACCTAAATCTAATTATTCAAAAATATCGAATACCTAAATCTGATTATTCGAAAAATTCAAATATCAAAATGAAATTATGCGAAAATTTAGAATATTTAATGTAACTAATAGGAAAAAAATGATAAAAGGCATGCAATAAACAAATAATTTAATACTATTTACCCTAGGCAATTTACTTCCGTTTTAACTTTTTAACCTTGCTAACACATTGTAAATATAGAATCTGTTTCGAATATAACAATAATTTCTGACGAGGTATACTTATCATATAATTCATATTTTTTTATAATGAAATAGATGAACTGAAATTATATCTGGATAATTGACAGTAATGATTGTCCATTAATGTGGTGGTCTGACTACGATAAGGAATTTCTTATTATTTCCAAGATTACAAAAAAATATTTAACTGGGCAGTCATCTTCTGTTCCTGCAGAAAGAATATTTTCTATGGCTTTAAATATTTTAACAAAAAAACGTTACAAATTATGTCCAGAGAAATTAGACTTATTGATATTCATTGATCAAAATTAATAACCCTTTTTAATTATATTATATACTATTATTATATATATTTGTCAAAATAAATAATTATTATTCTATTTAATTATTAATAATTAAATATATTTACTATTTGAAATCTTCAGTGTATTTATTTACTAGTTTAAACCTTTAAAATGAATAATTTAAATATTAGAAAACTTTTTATATTTAATTGAATATAAATAATACTATTTTAAACCCTCAAAGTGTATTTATTTACTATTCGAAACCTTCGAATGAGTGAAAAATCTGAAAATGTCCAACACTAGTATATATACATCATACATAGGAGCATTCCTCTGTATTCCTCAGGTACAAAGTGGGCGGGGTGGGGCGCCCTTACAACGAAAAAGATATATTCAACTTTTATTAAATATTTTTGGGATACAATTATCACGATATGTGATACTATTAAACTTGCTAAATGTAATATTAGTATTAATCTTGATCCATTTGAACCCAATTTTATTTAAGGTTCTAATTTTCCAGGAAATAATAGTGTCTAATATTTGTACATGGTTTCAGATTCGGAAGTATATGATTTGAAGATGTTATCACCGGTGTAAGTCCTAAAAATATTTTACCACTTATTAAAAAACTTTATTATATCCTAGTAGCCTATTAGTGTTCTATTGTTAACTTTTCTTTATACACTTCTAATTTTCCTACTATATTTAAAAATGCATTAGTTACTCCGTTTTTATAGAAATCTAACTTAGATAGTTAAATCTCTCAAATTGCAGATCTATATCGAAACTACCAATGCAAAGTAAAATAATTGAGAAAATTGTTAGTAAACAAATCAGATAAAACTAAATGTTTAATGATGATTTTCGTATGCATATCAACATAGTACATAAACTACTTTAATACATTTAGCTAATGATATAATAGGCTACTTAGATGATTTTTATCATGCGCTGTTACTTAGTCTTGATCTATCTGCTGCTTTCGATAGTTTAGATCATAATATTCTTATTTCTAGACTAAGATCAATAGGTTTTAATGGTTCTGCACTAAATTGGTTAATTTATTATCTTTCTGATAGAATATAATCTATATTTATGTTTTAAAGATATTAAATATATTAACCGAATGAATCAATATATAGTGTTCCGCAAGCATCTATATTAAGCCCGTTATTATTTATGATTAATATTCTTCCTATCTCTAAAGTTATTAAACAATTTCCTAATATAAACTATGTCATGTATGCTGATGATATTCAGTTATACCGGAAAATTCCTACTTGTAGTATTGATATGCCTTATGAGTTAACCTTGCGTTCACGAAATGTAATAAAATGGCTTAATCTCAATACATTTTTTCTTAATTCTTCTAAAACTAAACTACTTAATATTACCCGTAACCCTTTGTTTTCCCTAATATTACCTTTGATCCTACTCTTGTCATTCAAAGTGATTGAGATAAATCTCTCAGAGTAATATTAGATTCTAGATTAGTATTTACTCAATTCGTCACTTAGCGATGTAGAACTGCTAATTTTAATCTATATATTATATGAAAAATAAGAAGGTATTTGAGTACGGCTACAACAATTATGTTGGTGCAATTTCTTGTTTTATCTAGATTACAATAGTGCAATAGTTTACTCATTGATTCCAAATTATATTATGGATTAAATAAGGTTATTAAATCATCTATAATATTAATATTTAATATTAAGAGGTGTGACCAAATAAGTATTACTAAAACATTAGGTGAATTAAATTGGTTCCTATCGTAAAATATGTGTACATTTAAAATACTCGGCATAACTCATAAAACTATTATTATAAGAAAACCAAAATATATAATATTTAATATACTATATATAGTATACTATTTTTATATAGGTATATAGGTATGTATGTACGTATATGTATGTGCAAACAAAATATATATATATATATATATATATATATATTTAATCTATTTACATATATATATTTATATATAAACATAATACAAATATTATAACATAAATAATGAAGTTACCTATATGATTAATATATATACTTTATGTTTAAATGTAAACTGTAAAGTATGTCCATTTTAAATCGTTGTAATTCGTTCTATTTTATTATTCGTTTTCTATTTATTTTTGTTTTTGTTTTTTATTATCTAACGACGCCTATAATCACCATGTATTTTTGAAGTCAATAAACTATATATAAATAAAATAAAATAAATATATCCCTCGTTAAAACTAAACATCCTATAGAGAAAATCTTCAGGGGAAGGCAAGAGTGTTAGTGCGGGTGTGTTAGCGAGGGATATCTGTGCACGTAACACTGCGGAGGATTAGTAGCCGATGTCTACCTGCAAGATTCCTCTATATTCGCCACATAATATGTACATAACTGTAGTTATAACTAAATATACAAATGTAGCTACCTATATATATATATATATATATATACAAAGGTACCTACATTTATATATTATATATAAAAATATAAAGAAAATAATTATAATCTATTAACTGTATTCATTACTAATGCTGATGCAGCAAAACTAAAGGAGGAAATGACGTGGCAACAAAACGTAATAAACGAATAGTGCAAATGAATCGACAATTAGAAAAAGATCTTCGAGATCTTTGAACGATATCTTAAAAAAACTAAAATAGGATCATCAAGGAAACTTCGATGAAAAAAAGTAATTTCATCAAAAAAATGGTAAATGCTATAATAGACATTATTAAATTAATAATATACATATATATATATATATATATATATATAAAGGTTTCTAATATATAAGAAAAATGGTTATCTAATGATCGTGAAATAGAACCATTTTATAATTAAATTATAGAAAACCAATTTAGAATAATATATTATAGTTATATAATATATACATATATATATAACTGCGTGAAAACCATCAAAATGGTTCTATTTCACGATCATTAGATAACCCTTTTTCTTATATACTAGAACCCTTATTAGTAACCGGTACCCCCGGTCACGTGACGTACCCCCAAGCGTACGAAGAAGGCATTAATACGCCCAAAGTGAAGATGAACACTAACGTCCAAAGCGAATGTATGACGAACTTAAAGTTGCTGCAGGCTGACTTCTTAAAATGCAAAATTTCCAATGTAAACAATACATCAAAGATATTAAACCGATTTATATATATATATATGTATATATATATATATATATATATGTATATATATATATATATATATGTATATATATATACAATATGTTTGATTGATACATATATGTTATCATGTATTTATATCCTATCTTTATATATTCATAACGTATATAATGAATACACTTTTATACACAAACAAATGTTTAAATATTTAATATCATGAAGTATGAATTAATATATTATTATTCATACTATAAGTTTATATAAATATATATTACAATTTTATATATATATTACAATTTTGTATTATATTATATAAATAATAAAACAATATCGATGATATACGATGTTTAAATTGGGTATATAAACTGATAGTTTTCAAGATTAAAGGTATTCAATAGATTTAAATGGAATAGTAGTTAAAAAAAGTAGGTATGAACATAATACATCAATATATATATATATATATATATATATATATATATATATATATATTATTGTGTTATTATATATATCATGATGTTTATTTATATTTGATATTTAATATATATATTATTTTGTATAAACTAGTATTCATTAGATAAATGATATTACCAGTTAAAACGTACATCTAATATTAAGTATATAATTAGTATATACATATATTTATACAAATATTTATAATATTATTTAATAAATATTACGTAACACTCATCACATTTACTGAATTACTCATTTAATTTATTAGTTTATAATTATCTTTTATAATCTTAATAATGTAATTAAAATATTATATATATATATATTAAATTATTATAATACATTCATACTATATATTAATATATAAATTAAGATATCATATTTAAAATATATTGTTTACATCAATTATAATTAATTAATATTCATACTCTATATATAGTAGGAGACGTGAGATATTAATGGCTGCTCGAATTTGATCCTGATTGAAACATCAATATAATATTTTATTATATGATTTAAAATTGTAATATAATATTAATAAGATTAAATTTAACGTTTGTAGATCTGAGATTTTTGTGATAAAGTGTATATTTCTGTAGTTATTATTTCAAATAAAATATTATAGAATTATAATTTTTCTTAGATCAGTGTTTTTAGCTTATAGATATTAATATATCAGATATAACATCATGTGTTCTTAATAACATATATTATTTATAAATATATATATATGAATATAAATATATAAAAATATATATAAATATATAATTCATTCAGTGTTTGTAATTGAGTTTATAAAAATTAAAAAAAAACTTTTTTAACTCACATTCTACTTTTTAGTTTATCTGATATTATATGTAATACTTTATACTTACAGATATATAATATAATACTTTATTATGTCAATGATATAGTACAAATTTCTTATATGTATCATTTTTTCTGAAATTGAATATTAAACGAGACATTTGCATCGGCCAAAACCTCATCGCATCCCCCCTATTATTGTAGACATAACATTATAATTTTAATTAATATAATATTATATTTGTTAAATATCTTACATAATGTTATGTATATAATATATTAAGATGTAATATAAATATGTATTTTATATTATATATGTATAATTTAATTTTAAATAATATATAAATAAAATCAAATTTAAATCGTATTATATTCATTCTTAAATTTAATAATTATTGAAGTTTCATATAAATAATTATATAAAGGATTTTATTTTTATATTTTTATTTTTTGCAAAAATAGTAAAAAATAAAATATAACTTCTATTACAGAATTTAAAGAGATTTCTAAAAATATAAATTTAATTTTATATTAATTTTTTATATAAAAATGTTATTGAAAAATGGCCCTATATGATATATATCCATATATTTAGGTAATCAATTTTTTTAATTATATCTCGAACATATATATTAATAATGATATTAAAAATATATATTATAATAATGTTCATGGGTAATATGAATGTTTTAATTTATTTATAATGATGATGATGATGATGATGATATTGAGTTTATTAGCACTAAAATAGGGTCATGTAGACCCCTTCGCTCGTGCGGGAAGAAAATAATAATAAAATAATAGTAATACGATAATAATTTGATAATAATATACAACGGAAAAACAATAATAAACAATATAAAGGACTATTATATACTACAGTCTGCATTGATATGGTGTAGTTGTATATACTACAGACTGCATTGATATAGTATAGTGTTATATAATAATAAGATAATAATAATACAATAACGATTTAATAATGATATAAATTTAATATAACACGGATACTATATAAATAATAAGTTGGATGATTTAATGATTATGGGTAGAGAGAAAAGAAGAAGTAAGATTTATAAATCTTTTGTGGGATCTAATAGAACGAATGGTAGGAGGGAGGGAATTCCATAGAGTTGGACCGGCATTTTTAAAAGCTCTAGAATTTAGGGAAGTTTTACTAGAGTTCTGGGAGATAAGTAGAGGAGCATTTTGGTAACGAAGAGAAGATAATATAGTACGTTTTTTAATTAGATCAGAGATATAGCTAGGGGTAAAAGAATATATTGATTTATGGATTATAGATAGTATACGTAATTTACACCTGAGGGAGAATGGTAGCCACATACGAGATGATTGATGAGATGTTGTAGTAGAGTGATCCAGTCGAGTTAAACAGTAAGTAGTACGTATTGAGGAACGGATAATCCGATTAAGTGGAGCAGTAGCTTTAGCAGGAAGTAAATTCAGTAGGGAAGAACAGTAGTCAATACGTGAAAGTACAAGAGCATTAATTAGAGTTTTAGTAAGGTTTCTGGAAAGTGATGTCCGTATTTTTTTAATTCTGAAGAGATGAAAGTTGGATGATTTTGTAATGGATGATATGTGATTCTTAAATGATAATTTGTCATCAAATACTAATCCTAGGTTTTTGGAGGAATGAGAAGGAGAAATAATCATGTTATTTAGAATAAAGTTTGGAAAGGAAGTTTCAGAAGTAGATATGTTAAGTACAGTAGTCTTAGAGGAATTAATTAGTAGTTTATTGGAGAGGAGCCATAATCTTATGGAGTTAGCACACTCGATTAATTCAGAGTTAATGGTATTATGAGAATTTATAGGGAAAAAGGTAAACAGTTGGATATCATCAGCAAAAATATGGTAGTGGATATTTGGAAATTTCTTAATTAGATCAGCAATAGGGCGGATATAAATAGAAAAGAGGGATGGACCTAGAACAGATCCTTGGGGAATACCGTGGTTAAGAGGAGAAAGAGGCGAGTAAGATTTGTCAATCATAATAGAGATATTCCTGTTAGTGAGATATGAAGTAAACCATTTTAATGCTAAGCCAGATATACCCATTAAAGTAAGTCGCGAGATTAATATGTTATGGTCCAGGGTATCAAAAGCAGATGATAGATCAAGTAGGATTAGCTGGCAACACGTGTTGCTATTTAAGGTAGATAATATAGTGTCAGTAATACGTAGGAGAGCTGTTTCGGTTGAATGACCCTTACGAAAAGCGCTTTGAAACGGGTCGAAAAGATTATTTTTATTTACATGGGCTATGAGTTGTTTGGAAACAATTCTTTCTAATATTTTACTTAATAAGGGTAGGTGGGAGATCGGGCGATAATTGCTAAATGAGTTTGGGTCTAAGTTTTGTTTTTTTAGAATAGGGGATATTATGGCAGTCTTGAGACAGGGTGAAACTTGGCCAGAGTTTAGTGAGTTCGCAATAATATCCAAGAAAATAGGAGAAAATAAGGGTGAAAGTTTGTGATATAATGATAAAGGTAGGGGATCAGTGGGGGAGGTACAGTGAGATTTCATGAGTAGGTAATTTACTTCATACAGTGAAGGAATAGTGAATGTACTTAATGAGTCAATATGATGGGTAATATATATGGTAGGATTGAGTATGAGTTGAGTAGATGCGCAAATAATATTATTAATGCTTGCAATTTTATGGTTAAAGAATTTTTCAAAAAGAGAACACAGTTGAAAATTTGACGTGTTAGGTAAAATGGGGAGGATTTTTTCATCTGGAGGAGAGAGAATTTTATTTGCTATTTTAAATAATTTGCGAGGATTGGAGGATATCAATGCTATCTTTTTGTTATAATAGATAGATTTTGAACGAGATATAGTAGATTTGTAATTTTTTCTAGCTAGTGATAGTGCTAATTTAGTTTCAGTAGAAGGATTTTTAAGAAATTTCTTCTCAAATTTTCGAACACTCTTCTTGAAGATGAAAAGTTCGTGGGAGAACCAGGGAGAAAAAGGGCGGTCGGTAATTAATGTAGTTTTTGTAGGTGCATGTATATTGATAATATTTAGGAGAGTGGAGTTTAGGAGTACCGGACAGAGGGAAGTTGAAGAAGATATCTCAGTTTTGATATTGTTTACAAATCTTGGTAGGTCGATAGACTTAACATCTCTATATGTAATACGTTTTCGTTTAATATTTGTGAATTTTAGATTTATAGAGAATTCAATAATAAAATGATCAGTTAGTAGTTCAATTTTTTGAAAGGAGTTAGGGTTTATACATCTAATAAGAGGACTGGATAGGGGTGTAAATATCATATCAAGTGTATTGCCACTAGAATGGGTAGGAAATGATATATGTTGGCACAAGGAAAGAGACTCAGTTAGGAGTTTAAAGTCACCATGGGGATAGATGGGAGAATTATAGTGATAGTTTAAGTCACCAAGAACTATTGGTAGATAGGTTGAAGATGAAGGAAGTTTATGGATAAAATCATGAAATTCATCAAAGAATAAACTGGTTTCAGGTGTTGGGGGACGATAGATAACGGTAAGATGTAGAGTTAAGTTAGGAAGCTTGAGGGTCAGCGAAATACAATCACTATATGAAAAGGGGGGGAATGAAATGGATGGAGATAGGTAAAAATCATTACGTATCATAAATCCTACCCCACCACCACGGCCCATTTGTCGTGGAGCGAGATAGAGTGTATATCCAAAGTCCAAGATGGAGGCAAATATATCAGAGTCATTATTAGAAATCCAGGTCTCAGTCAATGCGATTATAATAAATTTTTGTAATTTAAGGTATGGGAACAGAAGGGATATATTTGATCTCAAGGAGCGAATATTGATCAAGGCTATATTAGAGGATAGTCAGGCTTGAGAGGAAGAATTATTTATAAATGATTTCTTATAGTGATCAAAAGAATCAAACCATTTTGTTAGATCAGATTCAGGGATGAGAAAAGGGGGATATGAAAGAGGATTTTTTTTATCCCTAAGTTCAAATGTTTGGGAACGATTATTAAAAAATACTTTATACAAAATGGGCGTGAGTTTTTGTTTTAGGGCATGATATAGTACCTTACCAAGAAGTCTAGTAGAGTCAGGTAAATAATGACGAATAAATATATGCTTAAAATTACTATGTGGTGAGATTTTTAGAAGGGAGGAGAAACATATATCACGAGCAGAAATATTAGTGAAACGTAATATAGCAGTACTGGTAAGAAATGAGGCAGAAGTAATATAAGAATGTGGAAGTTTTATATAGTCAATTAATGATACTATGAAATTATAGTTAGCTTCATAAGGAAGAAGGTGTTCAAGTACTAGTATGAGGGAATTATCTATGGAGCGTATGGATGAAGACTTTGAGGAAGTTGAACTAGATAATATAGGGGTTGGTGTGTGATTTGAGGAAAATTTTAAGTCCATTAGCTTTGGAATGTTTCTAGAAGTATTATCATTGGGCTGGGTATTAGCATTATGCTTGGGCTGGATATTAATAGTCGTAGTAGAAGAATATATATCAGATGTTATATTTGGCGTTACCTTGGAACAAGTATTATGTATAGATTTGTCAGTTAAAGTAGAAGGTGAATATGGCATAGTAATGGGTGGAGTAGTTGTATGATTAGTCGAAGGAAACTTATTTAAGGCTAGGCATGAGGAACATGAGAAGATGAAGTTAGGTGAATTAAATATAGCAATAGCATAAGCGGGAGGGGGGTTTTTAGAATGAAACCAGGATTTAGAAATAATAGCTGCGGGGTATAAACAATTATAATGTAAAATAGATGGACATGTTTTACATTTGAGATAATATTCGCATGCGGGAAGGTTACAATGTGAACAATTTGAGGACATGGTATACTTGAGATTGTGGGATTAAATTGAATGAAATAGATAATAATAAATATAATAATAAATGTATAAAAACTGGTCGTAACAGGGATATTTTTGAAGAAGTTTGGTATTCAGTCCGTTTTGCTATATGACGAGTTGACTTGACAAGCACCGGTTGACTTTAGTAGGCCCCTGGTATGCTTGGTGGCAGCCGGGCAATGATGGTCCGATTGTCTGAGATGTAAGGCAGTGTATCGTCCGAGGTAGAATTGATGGATCTCAAATGAAGGTTGGTAGATCCGACTACCAAAAGCAAATTCCCAAGGGAGATCCACGGGAGAATATCAGTTATAATATTATTATAAACTACTAGTTAATTAATTTTATAAATAGTAAATAATGTAGCTAAGTATGAATATACATAAACAGTATGTAATATATATTTGAATTTAATTAATTTATCGAATTTATAATTCTATTATCTTTGTGATTATTATTTATTTTTTAGGATTTTTATTTTGTTATAATAAAATGTAAACAAATACTAAATATAATTATATCTAAATAAGATATGATTATAATTTAAAGACAACTATTATGTATTTCAAATAAGTTGGATATTAATATTTAATATATATTAATATAATAGATAATATAAAAAATAAATGAATACGTACTTATCTTTATAATAATAATACAATTAAAAGATATTTAAAAGCTAAGCAGTTATTACCACAACTATATATTGGTTGCTATGTGATATTATATTATAATAATACTTTTTTAACATAATTAATTCAATAATAATTGTTGTTGTTGAATATTTGTGATTATACCTCTTTTTAAAATACAAGTTTAAAAGCATTACATACAACTTAACAACTAAATAAATTATTCAACAGAATTAAATAATCTTTCCAATTGTACCAATTTTATTATAATAAAATCAATATAAAATATCTCATTCTATTACTATATTTAATATAATATTAAGCATTAATTTAATATATTATTAATATACTATTAATACTGTTACATATATATATGTGTGTACGTGAATCTCGAAGAAAGCCGAGGAGGGTTATTATAATCCGAGGATTATAATAATGTCAGAGTTCAATTTTTATTTTGGGGTTGTGTAATTTCTTTAGTTTGGTTTTATTTGTCTGTTTTTTTAGCTGCATTATTATAATGATTATATCCCCAAAGTGAGCCTATACAATATTGTTTCTATAAAATATATTATTATGCGTATAATATGAAGTAGTTGATATATAAGTACCGCCCACCTTGAACTCTGATATTATTATAATAACAATCGGCGGCCTGCTTCGAGATAATTCTATTTGTATAATTATATTAAATAGGATACTTAATTTATACACACATATATATAAATAATATTTGTTAAATATATATATATATATATATATATATTATATATTATATAAATAATAATATATAATTACACTAAGCTTAACAGTGTTTTTGGTACGATATGTATGGTAACTTCAAAAACGTTCATCTACAACGGATTTACAATAATGTAGCCGTAATAATAACGGTAATGTAGGTTTTAAAATATATTCGTTGCCATGTAAACAATAATAACAACACAAATTACAAAATTAATAAAATATTTTTATAAATTGAATAATTAAATTCATTAGTTGCTTTAGTTATTCCATTGAACATATTAAATATGATATTTAAACACATTTAAACAAATTATCATTATTTATAAATATATTTAGAATTTATTAATTTAATTGATTAATTATTGATAATAAAATAAAATATGATATATATTTGATAATTATTATTATAATATAATATTATTATAATAATTATAATAATATTTAATGATACCAAACCCATTTGATGATACTAAACAATCTTGGTTTAGAGTAGGATGATACATAGCAAGATACATAGTAAGATGATACCGCAACTTCATAAATGATTCACCCTACAATAAGTATGTGTTTTAAAATATATTCGTTGTCATGTAAACAATATCTAAAACAAAAATTAACAAATTACGAATATTTAATATTAGAAGAAAGCAATTATAAAATATATTTTATATAAAATATAGCTATCAAATATATAATTATATATAATTTTATTAAAGTAAAATAATGTAATGATGAACCTTACAGGATAAATGCCTATTTAATAATGACACATAATAATTATAATTATAATTTACTTCCATTTATAAATGTGATCACGTGATTACTCAGTGGGGTGATTACCTAGCGTATGAAATGTATAATAAAGGAAAAATAGTATTTATTTCTATAATAATTCATATTTGATTCATTGATTTTATACATAGAGTTAGAGAGAAATAGAGAAAATAGCTAGAGCTTTCTCTCTAGCTCTATGATTTTATAGTACACTATAAATCTACCCAACTAACAGTAAGAGCAGCATAACAGCATATGCTAGAACCTCAAATGTTTACATTGTGCTATTATGCTTCTATTAATTTGTCATGCTAGTATGCTGCTATTATGCTGCCATCATGCTAATATTATACTGCTATTAATTTTAAAAATATATTATGCTGCTATTATTATTATAATAGCAGCATAATATACTTTTAAAATTAATAGCAGCATAATATTAGCATAATGGCAGCATAATAGCATGACAAATTAATAGCAGCATAATAGCACAATGTAAACATTTGAGGCTCTAGCATATGCTTTTATGCTGCTATTATGCTGCTCTTACTGTTTGCTGGGTAATGCCAAATCATAGAGAACGAAGTCACTTCTTCCTCTATGGGACCGTATTTTACAATACAAGTCAATGCTTTGATTATTAATAAATCTTTTACATAAGTAGACTATATATAGTCTACTGACTATATATATTTTGATATAAAGAAAATTTCTTTATATCGATGCCATATATATATATATGGTCATATATATATAGAGCTAGAGAGAAAAACTTCTCTCTAGTTCCTTGACTGTGGTTGACATGTAGATTGTAATAACATCGTCATCAAACCAAATAGGTATATTACTGCCCATTGACTGGATATATCCCAATACAAGTCAATGGTGCTTATTTTCAAGTGCTTATTGTAGATATTGTACCTATTCACTGATTATTATCATTCTGAAATATTGTTAATATTTATTAAACATTTTATAAAAAGTAAGTTTTACAACTTGAATAATTAATTAATATCAATATTACACAAACTAAAATATCTATTTACTATAAAATCACTTAAATGTTTATATAATTCTTTTATCCTACCTAATCTTAGCTATTATATTCCTATATGGGGAAATCCTACATATTTATCAAATATTAATAGAATTATTATATTACAAATAGAGTATAATTATATCCAACATTGATTTAAATTGTGCAACCCAATACAAGTCAATCATATTAAGCCCTAGGGCTCTACTAGTGATATTATAGATGTATCTTCTTAGCAAAGTATATGGTAATAATTGATGAATCTGAGATATCCCCCACTTTTAATCACCCTGTGAGGCCCCTACAATTAGTGGCGCAGGAACGATTTTTTCATTGGGGGGGTCATGTGTTTAAAATATTTATAACGCTATTATATTTTTAGTAATATAATATATTTATATTAGAAGTATATACATATAGAATATAAGTATTCAATATCATCATCGATGAGAATATAGAATTATATATAATAAATAAATAACAATTATATATCGTTGTAGTTATTTATTTAACATTTTTTGATTTTCGCCAATCATTTCTACTGATAAAATTATCTAGTAATTTATCTATATCAATATCTTCAATATATCCTTGATGAATATGGCAAATTAATAAATTATTTATCCTTTCTTGTTTCATTGTTGATCTCAGCCATATTTTAACTCTTCGTAGGGCTGAGAAGCTTCTCTCACAGGATACTGAATTTGTAGGTCGTGTCAACAGTATTCTTACCAACTGTTCACAATTTGGTAATATCGTTCTTATAGATTCAGATGATTTCAAGTATGTAACTACGTCGGCAATGCTACCATGTTTACCTCTTTTTAAAATCGGAAGCTCCAAATTCAAATACCGAATATTAAATTCAGGATATTTATTGATCTATTAATGCATTTATTTAAAAGTAATTTACATCTTATTATTATTATTATATTATCTAACCTCTTCCTCATTTATATAATCGATCTTTAAAAGACTTTCCTGGAGTTTATAATATGATACCCAACTATCATCATCTTTAGAGAAACGTGATTCGATTTCGACAATTGTTTTGTCAAAAAGTTCATAGGATTTATTTCTGTAAACAAGCATAATTATATATATAATTAGGAATTATTATATATTTATATATATATATATATATTATACTGGCTCGATAGCGCAATTGGCTAAGGTGTTTGACTTCGAACCAGTAGGCCTGGGTACAGTTCCCAGGCCGAACTAAAAAATTAGTCTTAAAATAATATATAGAAGTGATGAATTAAATTTGTATTAAATTCATCGGCTCTAGTTAAAACCAGGGACACATTAACTTAAGAGTTGTTTGAAGGGACTTTAGGGTTATTAATAATAGTTATAAATATTAAATGACTCCATCTAAGTTTCTGGTATGGTGTGTAAGGAATCCACCGAATGTATACAATACAATATATATATATATATATATATATATATATATATATATATATATTTATTTATGAATTTATATATGTTATGTATATATAGAATGTTTTTTTTATTTAACCTTAAATACGTGTCAACATCGGGTGGATTATATTCGTCTGATGTACCATTGTATTTTTTTATTGAAAATGATCTTATTTTTTTTATAGATTTTTCAATTCCCAAATCTATCATTTCCGTATATATTTCGTTTTTCCTTTTATCAAAATGTAATCTATAATCATTAATTTCATCTTTACATATATCAATCGATACATTAACATTATCTAAAGTAGATGTCAAACACATAAAACATTTTGCTAATATATCAAACAGTTTGAATATTGAAAAACTAATTTTTAGCATAAAATATGTTGTATCTTTTTTCATCATTTTTGAATATGATTTTGCAATTATATTTTGGTCATTCGAAATATCGTTTATTAAAGTAAATTCTTCTAAAGCAACCATGATATCTTTATATTTATCAATACATATACGCATAGCCTCCTTTCTAACAGTCCACCGTGTTGGAAATAATGGACGAATTTTATTGGTTATATTATTAAAAAGGTTTCTAAATTTTATTGTATTATTAAACAATTTACCAACTGAATTGATCATTAACATTATATCCTCAGATTTTCGTGATTAGATATAGATTGTGCTATTTAATTTACCCTATGTGCACCACAGTGGGTGTAGTACGCCAGAAGCTGTTCTTTCATTATTCTTGCCTGAACTCCGGTATAAATACCTGCCATATTGGAGGCTCCATCATAAGATTGTCCTTTGAGATTTGTAATATCTAATTGACATCTAATCATAACATCTTTTAACATATTTGATAACGATTCAGTGTATTATCTTGTATTATCAACATTATATAAACCTGTTAAAATATATCACATAAATATATATATATATATTATATATAATATCCTATATATATATATATATAAATTTGTAAAATATATTATAATAATACTTATATATTAGTTAATTTTAATAATTACCAATGAATTCTTCTTTAATATTAAGATTACTATCGACATATCGTATACATATAGCTTCCTATTCCTTTCTACTCATATCTTGTGTACCATCTGACATAATAATAAAATATTTGGCTTTTTTTATATCCGTTAAAATAACATTTAAAATGTCAATTGAGAACATCTGTATAATTTCATTTTGGATTTGCCAACTTAATAAATGTATTTTTCTTTCTGATAATTTATGTAACCATTGTTTCAGTTCAGGGATATACATTGATTGTTGTTTCAACATTTCAATACAATTTCCTTCATCATTAAATATTACAATAACCCCCCCATCCAAATTATTGGGGGGGTCCGAACCCCCCCGACCCCCCCTATTGCTGCGCCACTACCTACAATGTAGGGGCCTACATATAGTATATTATGCTATTTATAATTTACAAAAGACTGATGCATTTTATAATTCTTTAAATATTTTGAAATGTAATGATATATAAAAATAAAACATTATCAATAGTGTTTGATGTTTTAAATAGTAAATCACCATCTCAATACACATCTATATTTTTTTTATAATAATTATAGTCAGATAAGTCAAGATATATTTGTAATACCATCGTATATATAGATCAACAAATTAAATATTTTAGTATATTTTATAACGATTTAGACTGACATCGGCCCCCAATATGTCACGTGACTAACCGAGAGTTCAAGTTAATAATGCGTATAGGGCTTATATAATATTATATTAATATATAAACATACGGTATTATGATATGTATGTATATATAAAACACAAATTCACTACTCGGTGAATAATTTAATGAGAAATATAACGCCAAGAGCGAAATGTATAATTTAACTCTCGGTTTATCACGTGACTTATTGGGGACCGATATCAGTATTCAGCAATAAACATTTTTATTATTATTATATTTCTTAATTACATAAATATCTATTCATACTTTATAATTTGATAATCAAACATTAATTTTTTAAATTTTATAAATAAACTAATTGGTAGGTATAATAATAATTAATAAATAATTTATATAATAATTAATAATAATTATTAATAATAATTAATTTACTCGATTTTTAGAAGAAATTGATTATTAAAAAATATAAATATATGAGAATTTTTTTGGAATATATGTAAAAATTTCAGTTCATAAAAATAATTATTTTTCTATTTTATTAATATATTGATATTTATTATAGGTATAGTATTATTATAGATATTTCCTACATAGTTTCGATATATCTATACATATATATATATATATATATATATATATATAATATTCAATATATATGTATGATAGGGCATACAGAGCATTAATACTTTATTAATTATGTATAAGCAAGGTATTACCAAAGATTTTTCTAAAGAAAGATATAAAACTTACGCGAAATCGTGTAATTCGAATTTGTTTACAAAATACCCCAGTGCCACCTATATCGGGTTACTTTTAGGAACTATGTGTTGTTTATAATGTAAATTCGTATCAAACTATACACTTTTAAAATGTTGAATAATATGATTTAATTAATATTTATATGATTAAAACTAAGTGTTCATTACTAATATACAACAAACAAATATGATATGTATGTTTTAAATGCTATAAGTATATATTTAGTGAGTAAAAGCTAATTTATATTGCATGTAATTTAATAGAGCAATGAAAACATTGTTGTATGCAAACAGAGCCGAACCTAAATCTATTTCAGTGATTTCGATACTACTGCTAGCAGCGGCATTGGGTATTACTAAATTATGTTGCATGCATAGGGAGTGTTATATCTTTGCTTCGTAAAATCTTTGATATTAATATTGGTAAAGGTTAGTTAATTATGTTTCATATAACAATAGAAAAGTTACATAACTATTTATCTGAATATCTATTAATAGATATACAGATTAAACATCTTTTATATATGATAAATGTTATATATATATATATATATATAATATTTTAAATAATCTAATATATACATATCAAAGCGTGGAGACTTGTAGAGATCGGAAATTTTAGAATATTTTATATTTAAAAAATTTAGAAAGTGTTTAAAATTAGATATGATTATAAATTATGATTTTAAATTACGATAATTTTTATTGTTATTTTTATTTGGTGGAGTCCTTTCATCCCATCCCAAGAACTTAGATAAAGTTTCATTTATAACCAAATGGCTCTAATGTCCCTTCGAAGCCGCTCTCATATTAAGGCATCCATGGTTTTAACGAGAGCTGATCATTTATTTATACATAATTATATAATATCACTATTTAATAATATTTTAAGATCTATTTTAATGGTCCGGACTAGGCTCAAACTCGCATCCTACTATTTGTGTGTATGAAAACTCCTAATTAGATATATATATATATAATATATGATATACATTATGATATAATCATTATTTTTTTTATTAATTATGAAATATAGGGTAATTATAAAAATTAAATATAATAAATGATTTGTATAACTTATTTTTAAGAAATCATTTAATATTATTTAGAAAATAAAATACTAACATCAGCATAGGTATTTTATGTTACAAATAAAGTTGCTTCTCAGAAGAACATTTTAAATAAAAATATAATATTAAAATAAAAACTGTCAATTTTTATAAATTCATTAAAATGTTTATCTAGTTTAATAATAATTAATATTATAAGTTGTATACATAAAATATTCTAAAATATATTGAAATACGTAGACAAATATCACAATAAATATCAAAGTATGTAATAAGTATATTAAAAATTAATTATTACAAAATAAAATTTAATTTAGATTCCAAAATATTTCACGAATAGAGTGTAATGCATTGAGTAATATAAATGTTTCTTATAAGTTTAGGGATAGTGTTATTACAAAATATATTTTAGAACTACACTAGCATACCTATTAACAACTTTCATGAGATTCATGCATTACCACATGGGATGTTAGCTAATGAACACTGTGCATTGCATAGTAAGGTGTAAATCTTATTTTTATGAGGTCCATTTATTTACTTTAATTTAGTTGTAAAAGAAAACCAATGAGGTTTAGAAGAATTAAGTCGTTATAATATTCTTAATTGAATTAATGGTGAAGTTTAAACTATATTAATGACTTATACGATATATATAAATTTATATCGATATTATCAACGAAATTATTTAATTTATGTATATAATATCGTCATCGATTTTATTTACGATAAGAAAATGATGACAATTTAGTAACTTCTCAAACATCATGAATCATCATGAATCATAATCATCATCATCAGAGTAGATGATGCATTGTTCTTTGTATTATTGGGCATGTTGTTTGTAAGCAATTCCTCGATCAGTAGATCATTATCGCTACGTAAATAGTTGCTTACGATACTACGCTTATTTAGCAGTCATAATCTTCGCAAGTCCGTAAATAAAGTTCACGTGGAGTTGTCATCATCAGAGATGATTAGGCTCTATAATATCATTGCTTTATTGTGGAGCAGATGATTGGATGAGTATCGTAATTATTAGAAGTATAATAAGACAAATTATACAAAGTAAAATAATAGAATGAAAATAAATTATTTAAAAAATAAGATATAAAAATAAATGAAGTGTAGAGATGATAAATCGAAAACTTCACAATGCTTCGAACATATTTCCGGTAATTTGAGAATTATAAAGTATTCTAAGTAAAATTAGTAATACATACTGCTGGCATGGTATTACAGATGGCGGAATGATTCAATCACAATATCTATAGATAATGACATATAATAGTATCTGATATAATTATTGGAGATTAATTCACTCTGAATCATAAACATAACAGATGTATCGATGTTTACCTTCTATAGAAATATTAAAATTAATAAATATAGTACATATAGGGTAGTTTTTTACCGGTGCGGAGATATTAGCTCCCATCCAGCGGGTCCCCGGGTGATGGATAGGGGAATATCCTACAGATATGTAGGATAGCTATGAATAATTAAACAACGGGTAGTGTAGTTTTAAGTGTACACAGTTATATGTTTAGTATGGCTGTACCATTGAGGATGGTTTACATTATGGTGATTAAATGACCTTGTTTATGATTATGATGACTTTTTGGATGATATATGACCTTGAGAATTATTAAAACGACATCGTATTTGTTTTTAGTAACTTGTAGGTTATTACGTGACCTTGTAGAATATCAATAATATCATGAGTAGTGAGAAGTCGTATAGTTTAATCCGCATGACCTTATTAACCTGGTATAAACTTATGTATAAAGGGGTATCACTAGGGGCGCTGCAACAGGGGTGGACGGGGGGATATGCCCCTACTTTAAAATCTAGGGGGACCTCCTATGTATTGGTCCCCCCACTTTTACCACATTTATTTGATTGGTTGGTCCCCATACATACAAAATCATTCCAGCGCCCCTAGGTATCACATACCTCGTATAGATCATTTACTTTAGAATAATCCGAATAGAATATTATAATGAATTCTTGGAAATACTTTGAATATTCAAAACGAATATATTCGAAGAGAATTTAAAATTAAACATATATTATTTTTGTGTTATTCAAATCAAATATTTGAATGCATTATGGGAATAATATAAATCTTTGATAAATATAATGTTTGCAAAATTTTTTTTTTATATTTAAACGGGATGATAATCAACTTAAATAATTTGTGTATACTATGAAAATTCCTGTTTATAGGATTTCTCTCTAGCCTAATTTAATGATATATCATGAATAGGAATGAAAGATAGGAATAAAAGACATATATTGGTTTTATGATTTAGTGAAAAAACTAAAATTCATTATAAAAACAAACATAAATATCTAATTTCCCACATATTTCGAAGATTAGATATAATAAAATAAATTTATTTTAATATTAACATGTATCAATAATAATTGTATATGAACTATAAATTTTGCTTCAAATTTTTTAAATTATGCGAAGTAATGTGAAACTAAGACAATTTAATAATTATATTTTAATTGTAAATTAACTATTCGAATCAATGTGAAACCCCTTTTACTCTATATATATATATATATATATATATATATACTTATGCTTCAGTATATATATATATAATGAATTTACATATCATATATTTACTTATGATAACAAGTACCATAAATCTCTACCATGTACATGTATCACTCCTATAGCATACTAGTAGTATTCTGGATACATTGTACAGTATACCCCAAAGATTGTGCAAAGCAAATATATAACACTACAACGAAGTGTAATCAATACCTACTCACTGCTAATGTTGGCAGTAGTATCCAAATAACTGATATAGATGCGATAAGTTTGCAGCGATTTTCATACAACAATATGTTCGATGTACTATTAAATTACCTGAAATATAAGTACGCTTTTACTCGCCATATAGATATAGATATGTAAGTCATTTAAAACCAACACGTGTATAGCATCTATTATATATTGGCAACGACTTAGTTTTATCATATAAATAATAATTTAAAAAATATTACATTACATTTTAAAAGTGTATAGTTTGATACGAATTTACATTGTAACATCACATTTTCCGAAAATTGACCCCATGTAGGTGACGCTGTTCATTTTTTGTATACAAAACGATTTCGCATAAGTGTTATATCTTTCTTTATATAAATATTCGATACCCCTATCTTTAATAGTAACTGAGTGGTTTAATTCTAGAATACAACCACATTATGTAGTTTAGTCGTATGCTTTATTCTATTATTTAGTTAATATATATTTGTTTCATTTGACTGTACTATTTTGTACTATCGCCGTTATTGTCTTGAACATTATAATCTTTTTATAAATAACACAATATTCAAATAAAATACCTATCTATCGAATACCCACAATATTTATGTAACACGCCAATGTTGGTCACATTAAGCTCTATCCACATTCTACAACCACTATACATGATACGACTCGACGGATAGTATTATTAACTTAATAGTGACAACTCTTTAATTAATGACTAAATGTTAATTACACACGAATACACGTTATTGAACGTATCGTCAACGAGGTGTATTTATTATTTATATTTAATAAATCACTTGTGAAACTAATGCTTTATTTGAGTTATCATTAGTTAATAACTAATTCGTCGAATATCTATATAATATAAATACTACATTGGCTATGTTTTAGTCGCTACGACCTTTAAGCTTCGTAATATCAGATAAATGCTGGTAGGTTTACAAAAATGGGCAAAAAATTAATAATATATTTTTTATACAAACAATTATAGAAATTAAATAATTTCAATAATATAAACATATATGATTTCGCTATTCGGAAATGATATGTTTCCGAGGAGAGTTATTAAATCACATTTTATTCATGCGACATGATAGGAATACATATAATCAAAATAGGAGTATATGTTATCATTAATTGAAAGTATATTGGTAACTGCAGTGATATTTCTATTTGTCCTCTTCTAGGATTCAAAATTTTGCATTGTTAATGTATAGGTGATACGTATCCTATTTCACACGCAAAGTAAAACAACTGTACTAATATGTATTAAAATTAATAATAATAATGACATAACATATTTGATTATAAATGTTGGGTACGCTAATTTGGGAAAAATATAAAATTACGTTGAGCATACTTCTGAAATAATTCAGGATAACTTTAATTAATAATTAAATAATATTATATTGTAATATAAATACCAAATATAATAGTCTGTAAATTATGATATAATATTATATTTTTATTATACTTTATTTTAGAGGAACATATGCGAAATATAAACAATAGTTGGGCATAATAGTAACATATACATTATTTGTTTTATCTAAATTTTAAATTTAATAATAATTAATTATTAATTTAATATAATACTGTTAATACAAATATTTTCAAACACATTTATACTAGTCAATACCCGACCAATCTACAACAAACTATTATATATAAATTATATGTGCCGGTTTTCGTGCTGAACCGCATATATTTCATAATATAATATTATATTAATAATAATGTAAAATACGTATAGATAATGTTAATGTAATACTAATTGCGTGTATTATACATTTTTATTTTTAAATATATTATTTACACGCATCACATATTTTTTTGTTAATTTTAAATTGTACTAATGCAGAGCCTACGATATTTTTGGAAATAAATTTGTTGACATTATTATTTGTTATAAGATGTTAATATATTTAAATAAAACCAAGTTTATAATTGTTTTGATAATTAACTAATATGATGTTAATATTATTTATTCATGTATCAACATATATTTTATGTGACTCTGCGTAATGTAGTAAATTGTAAAATTCATAAATAACGTAAATATTTAAATTTAATTATTATTTACATAGAGAAATAATAAAAAAAATCTATTAAATTTCATATTTGACTTTACCTTTTATATTTGGGTTGTATAATCCAACATATAAATATTAATGCTATACTTAATACAAATACATGTTTTTTTGACATTATTAAATAAATTTAATTGATTTATTTATTTAAAAAATACTCTTATTTCCGTTTATTTCATAAATATATACGCCATTTTTTGAGCGAAATTAAGTCAGTTTTATAGCTTTAAAACCTCAATTTTCGCCTATTTAATCACAAAAATATTAAAATATTACATTATGGATAACAATCAACAAATTGTTCATTTCGATGAGATATATGACTCCCCAATGGTTGAGATAGGTGAAACTGTAGTGGACGAGACTGGTGAAACACATGATATGAATGATCCTAATATTGAACATGTCCCCGAAGTAGAGTGTGGAGAAGTTGTTATTATTACTGGTGGTCAAGAAAATGGCGAAGTTGAAATAAATTCATTTCAAAACAATAATTTAGAATACTCGCAATTGTCGGATTATGGAGAAATTATAATCGAACCTCCAAAAATACCAAATCTTGTTGAAGATGAGCGTGAACGTAGAGCAAGAATTTTTGAAGCGTCGCAACCAATACACGATGATAGTTTCTCGGACGAGAGTCAACCCGATTATTCATACGAACGAATTAAAATTACCCAACCCCTACCCAAGAGAAGAGGTAGACCACCTGGAAGCTTAAATAAGAACAACACTAAAGTTATTAATAATAAGCTTAAACCAAAAAAAATCATAATCAAAAGAGAACAAAGTGTACCTCTTTCATTAAGTGATGATTCCGTATCTACAGAAGAAGAAATTATATACCAAAATTTCAAATGTGGAAGGAGGAAAGAACCTAAAAAACGAGCTTTTAGACATAGGTAATTAAAAATAAGTAATCTATTATTATAATATAATTATTAATGTAATAATGTGTTTATATATTATATATATTTCATAATTATTATGATAATACACAATTTATTAAATTAAATTATATATTTTAAAAATAATTTTTTATATGATTATAATAATTATATATTTTAAAAATAATTTTTTATATGATTATAATAATCATTATTATAATAATATTATATTGATAATTATTCAAATTTAATGATTATATAATTTATATTTATAATATAATTTAAATATATTAAATAATTTGTTATATTTTATAACTAATAATTATTTATATTAACATTAGTCTAATTTTACTTTATACTAGGATTTATAATTTTTAATATGTTAAAATAAGTATGTTTACTTTTACATTGTACAAGTTTTACATATATTTCCTCTTGAAAATAGGAAAAATTGAATACATTAAGTTCACTGAATATATTTAAAAATCTTATTTATATACATGTCTGTATAATTTAAACTAAAGTATTATTATTGAAAAATATAATATGAACTTCACTTGTTTTAATGATTTATACTGACATCGGCCCCCAATATGTCACGTGACAAACCGAGAGTTCAAGTTAATAATGCGTGTAGGGCTTATTATATTCATATATAAACATATGGTATTATGATATGTATGTATATATATAAAACATGAATTCATTACTAGGTGAATAATGTAATGAGAAATATAACTCCAACAGCGAAATGTATACTTTAACTCTCGGTTTAACACGTGATTTATTGGGGGGCGATGTCAGTATTCAGCTTTTAATTACGAGTGAAAGCATACAATTTAAAATATTCTTTAAAGTAGCATTATATTAATTATAATTAAATATAATTTAGAATATGAATTTAGTTAAATAATAAATATAAAAAAGTACAGTAAAAAAAGTAAATATTTATATATATATACAGGTACCTCGTCAAAAGCTTCACCATTTTGTTAATACGTTGAATGCCCACAAATTTGTTATTCGAATTAGTGATTTGATAATTGTATATATATATATATAAATAGGCGGCACAACTACACATCTACACATCTACACACATATTTATAGATATCATAATTACGATAATATGAGTAATAAATAACATTTACTTTTGTATAATAGTTAGATATATAATATTAATATGCATATCCATGGATATATAATGTTGATGCATATTGTTCATTGTACAAGTATCCTTATAATATATATATATATATATATATATATATATATATATATATATATATAATATAATCATGTTAAACATATATACTATATATTTATAAAATAATTAATTCAAATAAAGAATGTTGCAGGCATTCAGTGAGTAACTTATTTTTAAAATAGCGAAGATTTTGATCATAATATTATATATATACAAATCTGTATTTAAATTTTGTAATCGTAATCAAAACAAATTATCGCTTTTTATTCATATACTGAAATAAAAAACTTTGTATATATTACTATATTCATGAATCACTGTAAACAAACAGATACAAATTTATAGAGCATTTTTTTTATATTATGAATAATATACATATTTTTCTGTAGTTATATATATATATATATTAATAGCTCTCATTTGTATCTAAATATGTTGTTTTTTTATAATTTTGTTTTTTTTTGATTATTCAATCCATATTGAAATTGTAATTTATTACATATATATATAACCATAACTAGGTTACAATGGAGAGATCCAGATATGCTGGAGGCACTGAAATCTGTACAGGAAATGAAAACCACAATCCGCGGTGCTGCAAAACAATTTTCCGTTCCATATAGTACGCTTAAAGTTAGTTGTTAAATGTCACTTTTATTAACAGTAACTAAATAGTATTTCAATCCTGAAAAAATTAGATATTTAGAGTAATTATAATAATATCAAGGTATTTTTTATTTTATTTGATCAAAAATTAGATATGAATATAAACAACTAATTTAATAATTGAAATATTTATTTAAACGAGAAAATAATAAGGCTTCAAATGGAATAAATATGTTAATAATAGCGCATATCATAATATATTTCATGAACATTAGGTAATAACTTATAGTATTTAACAACAGATAATGCCGCTCTTTTGAAAGTAAAGTTCAAATACTTATTTACTTTACTATTTTACTTTATTAGTGTATACCGATTACAATTTTGTATTCAATTCATAGAGGATACATGTGTTTGTATTCAGATTATAGTTATACTGTAGTATTATTAACATCGTTATGCATTTGATTAAAATTAAAATATGCATTAACATAATTCAACAGAAGAATGGTTCAACAGTAACACTTAATTCATGCATTTGTGACATGTATGATCTGTTGTGAC
The DNA here is from genome assembly GCA_964019155.1 of Osedax fenrisi. Lineage (NCBI taxonomy): Eukaryota > Metazoa > Annelida > Polychaeta > Sabellida > Siboglinidae > Osedax > Osedax fenrisi. The sequence continues at coordinate 51,432,516 of OZ025244.1, read as the reverse complement.
ATGTATGATCTGTTGTGACATGAATGTCACACATAATTTAACATTATACAACAAATTATTTCTGATGTAAAATATATATAATGGAATACACTTAATATTTAACTCTTCATATATATATATATATATATATAATATATATAATGAAACAGCTTGTGATTTAATTCTTGCATAGTTTTGAACCATTTAAATGATATATAGCTTATCCTACATTTAAAGTGAGCGTACATCTATGCGAATACTTTGATGATGATGATGATGATGATGATGATGATGATGATGATTGATAATACATCTTATATACATTACGTTAACAGGATAGAGTTCACGGTAGAGTAAGACATGGTACCAAGCCCGGAGTTAAGACAGCTTTATCACCCGAAGAAGAGGAAGAACTAGTCCGCTATATATCGGTAGGTTTCCTCATTGTTAATGTGTAGTATGTGCGTAATATTTAGGGGTACCAGTCATTTAGTACTAACAACAAGTCAAATCGTACCATATAAATATAAGTCAAATTGATTTTTTGTTGTGTTACGAAATGACTGGTATTCCTATTTGATAGCTACATTAATATCAAATAAACGTTATCGTTATGGAATAAAACAATATTTATTTAATATTCGTAATTAATCTGGATAGGTAAATGAAAAATCTGTATATAATAACATATTCAATTAGGAATCAACCAATAATAATAATAACGTAAATACGCTAACCATCGTCGCCTCTCTCCCAACTAAAGTTGTACTGCGCCGAGCCTAGCTAGTTCACTACTGACCTAATTGTGCACACACATACCGTACACATCGTATACTCACACCCTGTACACACCGATACATTGTAGGATATGCAGAGCGCCGGGTTCCACCTTCGCTACGTGGACGTAAGAGATAGGGCCGGCGAACTACTACGCATGAATCACGGCTCCAATAACCCCTATGGTAACAGTAGCCCCGGTCACAACTGGCTGTCCGGCTTCCTTAGGAGACATCCGGGTTTGTTTGCCTACGATGAATCACCCTTATTTAACTGGTGTTCATTGTATTGTATAACGATATGTTCTCTTGTGATAGGATATGCGTAAAGTTGTAAGAAAATAGTGATAATTAACTAGTAAGAGGGACCATTAATAGAAATATCTTTACAATAATATTTTATAGGTCTCGGCTATCATTAAACATCATTTTAATATTATGTCATCGATAAGTACTTAATCTTTAATATTCTATATATATTGAATAGGGTTAGAATTCCGTCGACCCTGCAATAAGGCTATTTTACCTAGCATACAAAAACAAAAGGCGATGCTAAGAAAATTCTACGATACTACAGCTCAGGTAAATAAATAATCAAACTTTAATTCCAGAGTTTTTTAAATATATCATATCATAATATATTATACATATTTATTAAATTTCATATTTAAGCATGTCTTACTATTATATGAATTATTATATACTGTATATATATATATATATATATATATATATATATATATATATATATATATATATTAGTAATGTAAATTATGATTTTATTATACTGGTATAATGTTATAAAATGTATGTACGATTTCAATAAATTTATTTTACACATCTATTTAGTATACAACACTACTATACTATATTGTACAATACTGTACTAACTGCACAACACCTGAATTATACCTTACAAACTGTGCACTATACCATACAAACTGTACGCTATACCATGCACAACACGCGTGCCCAGATCTACAAGAGAAACAAGATCACACACAAACCCGACCGCATCTACTGCGTCAGTGAGCTGCGTCTGTCATGCGGGGGCCTGCCCACCACTATCCTGGTGGCTATGGCTGCGGACGGGTCTCTTCTGCCGCCCTTCGTAGTGTTTCAAGGTCATCGTCTCAAGCTCAACGCCATCAAGGAGTGTTATCCCGAGGCGACCTTCACGAGCAGCTACGACGGACACGTTAGTAGTACTAATACCATGTTGTTATGTAATACTATGTTACTATGTTACTGCGTAATATCATGTTGTTGTTATGCAATAGGTTGTTGTTGCTTGTTGCGTAATACCATGTTGTTGCTTGTTGCGTAATACGATGTTGTTGCTTGTTGCGTAATATGATGTTGTTACTTGTTGCGTAATACCATGTTGTTACATAATATCATGTTGTTGTTATGCAATAGGTTGTTGTTGCTTGTTGCATAATATGATGTTGTTGCTTGTTGCGTAATACGATGTTGTTGCTTGTTGCGTAATACGATGTTGTTGCTTGTTGCGAAATATGATGTTGTTACTTGTTGCGTAATACCATGTTGTTACATAATATCATGTTGTTGTTATGCAATAGGTTGTTGTTGCTTGTTGCGTAATATGATGTTGTTACTTGTTGCGTAATACGATGTTGTTATGCAATAGGTTATCGTTACTAATACTACGCTGTGTGTTGTGTAATCAGCTGTCCATTGTCGTGTAATGGTTAATACTAGGTTGTTTGTTATGGACACTGGACATGCTAGTTAGTCCTAATACTACGCTGTTTGTTCTCCAAAGTGTTCTCCAAAACAATATTGTCTGTTATCCACTAGGCCTTACAAAAGAAATACAAAATTGTATGTTGTAATACATTGTTTACTGTACAATAGAGAGTTGTTGTTATGCAATATAGAGTTGTTGTTATGCAATAGTATAAGGTTGACACTGATATGTTAGTTTAGCGGACTATATAATTAATCTAAACTATATAATCATATTAATATGATCAATGTTACTAAGATTACTATATTTAGAACTTCTGATGATTAGTGTGAACATATCGAAAATCTATCTGATGTTTTTAGATTAAATTATAAAATAGCCATTTTCTGATTTATTTTTTTGAACAACATTGACTGATATATTTAACTAAATGAACATTTTATTGTAGAACCTGATCATATTTTCGAGTATACAGGCTTTATGTTGTATGTAATCATCTATATTTACTATATTATTATTTACATTTATGATATGGTGTACATTTATGATATGGTGTACTTGTACAAAGTTTAGTGTATTTATATTTCTGTATTTACGTACGTGATAATACTGATTTAATAATAACATATATATTTAACCTATACATATACAATACAGTATAAACACTAGATAGCCTGTAATATTAGTCGATTATTAACAGGTTAACGAAGACATGTTTCTATGGTGGTTTAGGGATCATTTCCTGAAACACACGAATGCTAAATTCATGAACGACGTCGGAATGAATAGAGGTTACATAATACATTACACTTTGCATTGTTATAATTAACACACACACACACATATGATTGTTAATGAATATGTAATTTAATAAGGGTTTTATATTTATAGTTATATGTGTTATTTAAATGAATATTTATTTTATAGAATTAATGTACATTATATTTGTTGACATTATTTCCATTCAAATCAATTATATATTCATTTGCATCATATACTTACTATATTTAGTATCTCGGAAACCAATGGCTTTATTCTTAAGTCGTTGGGTCGTGGATATCACCCTGCAGCTGTCACAGAAAGCTAAGGAGGAACGTCTGCACCTGATCTGTATGCCCCCCGGTGTTGCCCATCTTCTGCAGCCACTCGATGATGCTATCGTCAATATTCTCGAAGTTATGATCGAAAAAAAGGTTATTCCCTGCTTTTATAATAAGTTTAGTTTATTATTTGGATATTTATTTATTTTTATATAAAATTATAATATACCTGATTTAATTATGATATTTAAAATGTATATGGTAGATTAACATTGATAATTACATATACAGGTTGTGAAGTATCTACAAACAACGACCGATAGTTTCATTTCTCATAAGGCATTCGCTCAAATACTCTTCAAGGTATATAGTTAAATTTATTCATTAACTTTAATAATAACACTAACTATAAACCCACTATACCATCCGAATCACCTAACTGCTTATTTAATGGATAATACTCTGGCTTATTTAATGATGCATCTACAATGAATAATAAACATGTGACATGCTAATCAAATTATATTAACGATTATTATATTTAAATTATAGAATAATCTTATCACAACTGCAAATAACCTGCATATCATTAACGCCATCAGCTATGATATAGTCTATTGAATTAACATGATACTATACGATTAATGCTGACCTCGTTTGACCTCTCCCGTACAGATCTGGAGAAGAGCCATCACATCCGAACACATCACTCTGAAATACACACGGAACGGTCTCTACCCTTTGAACCCTTTTGCTATCACCAACGAAAGAATACATTCTGCGAGTCAACTCATGGCTAAAGCACAGATGATTGCAGATAAGGAAGGTCATTTTGGTAACTAGCATTATTGTGTACACTATATACACTATTTACTTAATTAATAATTTGATTAATATATAAATCACAAGAGCATAAAATATAAATATATAACATTAAAATATTTCAGTGTAATTTTCAACTACGAAAATGATTACTAAAATTACATTTATAATATTTCCGGTGAATACGAATGCAATGTTAATTAAATAAGTTTTACACTATTAGTTAATTATATATATAATTATACGTATATCGAATCATTTATATTAATAAGTGATATTACTGTAATAGTTGAACAAGAAGAAGAAGAACTACTATCAGAGGAGTCAGATTCTAATAGTAAGTGTGATTATAGCTAGATAGTATGGATATGGATGGTAATTAAACTATATGTTACTCAGATCTGATGGACATTAAACAAGATGGATTATCCGGTCTGTCTTTGTTGAGTGTGTTATCTTCACATGAATACAACAATATGGAGAGACAGCAACAAAGTTTGTACCCTTTTACTGCTATATTCATTATCATATTTGTACGTGTTTGATATATTGTGATGGAATAGTATAGTAAGACAATTAATTAACTATAAAACATTATTACTAATTCTTCACTGAAATTATAATCATATCATATCATAGTTAATTTTCATAGTTATTACAAATTATTACAATCATTTATTTTTTATAATAAAAATTAAATATTAATTTAATTAATAATAACAGAATTTTAACATTATTAAATTTAAATATATAATTTAACACTTGAAAAACAAAATATGAAATTGTTTAATTAAAATACTTTTTGATTATAAATTTATAAATTTTAATATTAATTAATTTATAAATACAATTTTTTCCATTAAATATCTAAAATTCATTAAACATTCATTTATTATATAATTATATTTGTTATTAAATTTCTTAAATATTATACATTACTTTGATGTATAATTGTAATATATTTAAAAAATAAATTCTACAACATTTAATGAATTATCTTTTATGATTTTAATTTTTAAATAATAATAAATTGAGTTTTTTAATTATTTGTTTAAAAAAATATGGAATATATATACATATGTATTAATGTATTAATAAAATAAATTTGTAAGTGAATTTAAAAAAATAAATTGTATATTATTTATAGTATAAACCTGTATTTAATAATAGTTATTTTTTATATAGTAACCAATATATTAGTAAATAAATAATTTTAAATAATACTAATAATTATAATATATTAATAAAACTGAGATTATGTAAAAGATTAGCAGATTAATTTCGATTTAGATTTAATTTTAGATTATATTTAAGTTTTTATTTAATATTTATAGAAGTTATTATTCTGTATTAATATTATATACTATATTAAAATATTTGTTATATAATTTTATAATAATTTGTTCAGATAAATCTTCAAAAGAAATTAATATATGAATATTTATAATAAAATTATTATTTACTAAATTATATAATTTTATTTCATAATGTTGAATAACATGAATAATATGATATTTGTTACTAACATATACACTACCCTATTAACACAGCTATAGTATTAATAACCATAACTCCCAACGCAGTTCTAGAAGAAGCCGACAGTAAAGATATTCACTACATAGAAGAACAGCTGAACAACAAGAAACAAGCATCGCATCGTTCCCCCACCCACCACTCCAAACACTCCAAGGGAGAACACAAAATCTCCGTGCACGCGAATAAAGCCAGTCTCCTGAAACAACAACTTCAACAACAGCAACTAGAACATCAGCAGCAACAACATCGCAGTCACCACCTCCACCACCAGCAAGAGCAACAGCAACAGCAGCCGTCTAAACCCGAAATCACTGTGAAATCTCAGCTCACCGACTCGCTGCACAATGCCGAACAAACCGACCTCGCGATTAGCTCCATCCTAAACGGGTCGTCTAGCCTATCCACCTCTGCCCTATCCCCACCCCACACCCACCACAGTCGCCCCCACCACCACCACCATCACAGAGGTCACAAGCGTTACCGCAGCGCCTCCTCCTGTACCGATGACGCAGACGAAACCTCGTGGAACCTACAACAGCTGAACTCTCTAGCTACGAACAACGAACCCGACGCTGAGGTCATTATCGCCGACGAGGACATGAACGTTGTCTACGAAGAGGACATCGCCGGTACCGTAGACATCTCCTCCTCGTCCTACGAACAGCCTAAGAAACAGTCGACGGTACGCCGCGGCCCCAAGAAGAAGAAACCCGGTGAAGCGCGACCGAACCTCTCCAACTACTCGCGTAAGTACCGCCAAACCACGATCATCGACCAGGGTAACACGATCATCAACCTGCGCTGCGACCAGTTGGATGCGGCGGGCGGCGTCGATCCCAATATCATCTCGTATCAAGAGCCCGTCGACGAACAAATCATCATCGAGTCGTCGGATATCATCTACGACCCCTCCTCCGATTACGTGATGGACCCGTCGAACGTAATTATCGACCAATCAGACGAGATCATCATCGATCAGACGGATAACATCATCATCGACGATACGGATAACATCATCATCGACCAATCAGATAACATTATTATCGACCAATCGGATAACGTTATCATCGATGAATCGCAAGTGATTATGGATTCACAATACATACAATATGTAAATGATGTTAGTATCATTAATTAATAGTTTTATTATTAATATTAGGTCCTCATTATTAAAGATTTAAATAAAATATATTTCTTATTGGTATAATAATAAGCTAACTTTATTATAATTTTATGATCTATTATCTTAAAAAATCAATTTAATATTACAATCTATTGTAACAAAACAATCCAAAACTATAATAAAGGTATGTATGATATATTAATAAATAAACTATATGTTTCTCTATAGCAGGAGGAAAAGGAAGGCGAGTTTGAAGAAGTGCAATACATTGACGGTTCCGAGGTGCTGGACTCGCAGTGTGTAATAATAGACGCTGAACAGTGGAACAACGGTATTTCATAGAGGTCATGGAGAGGTCACTAGGATCTACTAAAAACGCACCTACATTTCAACATCAAATGCTAAATATTTTTTATCTACTACGTTTTATAACTACACCACCTCACACGATTAAGTCTTATTTTATGTGAAATGTATAATATTTTTTACAAGTTCAATAAAGTGATTTAAATTGATTTAATGTTTATTTTTAAAAATATAATCATCCATTTCGAATACTGTCAATATATAAGTCTTAATTTCCAGGCATCTCTTTACCTGTAGGAGTATCCATTAATATATATGTGAATAATATTATGTTGATTATGAGTATTATGAGTATTAGTAACATATGTTACGGGTGTATGAAGTAACCTCTTCAAACAAACGCATCCACATCCTGTTGGACATTCATTGTGAGTTTTAAACCAGTCAGCCATGTGGTCTGTATGTCCCCCGTGTCCACAAAGTAGACAGAATTCAGACAGACCTGAGCATTAATTGTTACTATATAGTAAGAATGTGTACACTATATATACTATGTATGTACTATATAGTATATACTATACTATTACAATATTTAATTATCCAATGTCTACCATTTTTATCCCATATATAGCATAGCCTCATGTGATTAATGATTGCGGAATATCATGTTATACTACAAAACCTCTTATTGTTATCCTGCATATGGAACAGCTGAGGTTGAAGCTCTTACAATGGTAGCATTGTGTTCCCCTGTTCATGCTTTGACAGTTTTGGCAGTACGAATTGAACACTAAATTAAGTGTAATTCATTACAAATTTGAGTTATTATTCCGTTAAAAGTACATTGCTGAAATAATGTAAAATTTATATTATTATATTGGTTAACAAAATAAAAATATGCATTAATTTATTATCAATATTTATATGTAGTCTGTTGTCTGTATGTAATTTTTAAATTTAATTATATTTCAATAGACTACATTATATTATGAAAAAATAAGTAATATTTTATGGTTATTAAAGGTTATTAAATTAACTATATGATCAATAAATACATACAAAATAATAGAAGTTTGTGAAATCGATAACACAATAAAATATACATTAAAAGACACTATCTAACTAAGAGAGACACCCTGTGTACTAACCGAGTCCTACATGGGCTGGTGTAGGCTCGGACATAAACTTGAGCACTTCGATACGCTTGTTCAACAGTCCCCACCGGAACAGTAACTCCGCGTAACTCCTTCGGTACTCGTCGTACTGCTTGGCGCAGTCGCTTCGTAGGAAACTAGCCAAACGTATAGGGTATATTCGAATGTTATTGTGTTTTTATTTACAAAGAACGTTAACATAATATATGTATAAATAATAATTTTACTAATATTCTATAATTGTTTGATTATATGAAAATTAATGTGAATTATACGATATGATGAACGTATGTATTATAGACATTGATGTCATGAATTGCTTAATGTAGTTATCATTACGATCATGATGATGAGGAGGAGGAGACTGACATTGCCGTCGGGTAATTAAGCTCAGGTAATGTCGTTATGGTGCCGTTTTCGATGAATATATAATTCATATATAAAAAATAGTATTCGTGTATTCTATACTAAAACTAAGTGGATAATATCTATGCTATATGGGGTGGCATTATGTTATAGGGCGGGGGCGTCATTATTGTATAGTGGGGGTTCACTAAGCAATAGGGGTAACTAACGACGACTAACCAGTTCTCATCCATCCACTCATTCTCCGTAATATTGTTGGACAGTGTGTCCTTGTATTGTATGGTGTCGTTGTGTAGCTCAGACAGACTATAGGCTCTCTTTACTGCAGTGATCAGTAGTATAGTAGGTGCATACTATATAGTGTTTATATACGGCTTGTACATAGTGTTTATATAGAGTTTAAGCATTGTTTATGTATATAGTTTACATTGTTTATATAGAGTTTATATTATAGGTTATTACATGGCGTTTTCGGCTCAAGCGCAGATCTGTTTTCTCTGAATATAAATATATATATTTATATATGACCCATTCTATCTGTGTTAGTAATATATGGAGCTCTTTGAATGGAGTCAGAGTTGATGTAAATGTCCATTATTAAAGTGGCTATTTAATGTGTCCAGTATCTGTGCTGTGTATACCTGATATTGTACTGCATATACACATATTCTATACAGTAGTTTATATATGCATATTATCTCATGATGATGATGTTGTAAATAATTATTTGTAAAGAATATATAGATTATTAAAATATATATTTACAATTAATGTGAAATATATTATAATCATAAATAAATAATTTAAGTGACACATTAATACTTTGAATAATAAAATATTTATAAAGATCATTTGAGATATTTAAAATGTTGAAAATTGTAATTTCATAAATTTAGTTATAATATTTGTGATGTTTAAAAAAGTAAAAATAAATATAAAACTGATGATATTAGAGATACGATGTACATATTGTAATATGTAATACATATTATGTATATGTTATATTAATAATGTCACTGTTTTACTTTATTAATTATTAAATTATTTATTAAATGAAGAATTATGAATGAAAAAGTATTATATAACAAAATATTAATCAATGACATTTTAATTTATTTATAATACTAATAAAAAAACTAATAAATTATACAATATAATAAATACTAACTCAATTATAGTCTACAGAATGATACTAACTTGACATTCTTTTATTAGGCACATTTTGTGTAGATAGGGATTTCTTTGTCTATAAATATATCAATTCGTTAATAATAAACATGAATATTGTGTATATAACAGTTTAGCATTGTTATAGATTAAAAGAAATTGCATAATAAATTGCATAATAAATATTATAACATACATTAAAATGATATTGACTATTGATGTGATATATGATACACGAGGACATAATTATATATACTACAAATATATATATATATATTAGTCTTATATAAGATTCACACATACATTGTAGTTATAAGTGGTTTAAATAAAAGATGTTACTAGTTATATGTTGAAATAAGACTAAGTTTATTAGAGATAATTGAGCACAACCTGATGATTATGTGTACATGTGTACACAATTAAGTGTTCAATATTTAGATGGGAAGCGAAGAATGGATATCTAATAATAACTCACTATTTCATATAGATATTAATGAGTTAATATATAAATGTCATAATAAATAGGATGATTAATAAAAAGGTAGTGTGTAGCATAACCATAGTACACTTTATTATAATTTTTACTTAAATATATAATTATTAAATATATAATTATTATTAAAAGAATGAGCAGGCATATTTGGAATTTTTTCAAATATTTATATATTTGGAATTTAATTACATTTTGAGAAATAAATTACTACACATATTGAAAATCTGTATATTGAAATATAGTATTTTATTTAATATAAAATGAATGTATTAGTAAAATTATATTAAAAATAAGAATTTTACGAATAATTTATATACATACTTAACTAACTGAATAATTTTAATATTTAGTAAAAGATATAACATAGTATTACTAGGGGCGCTGCAACAGGGGGGACGGGGTGATATGCCCCCATTTTAAAATCTAGGGGATTTCCTATGAATTAGTCCCCCCTACTTTTACCACAACATTAATGTTGATTGGTTGGTCCCCCCTACATACACACCATCGTTCCAGCGCCACTAATGACTACGTTTATATGGTAAAGGAAATACATATTTGTATTTAGTATTTAAATCAATGTAAAAACTCATTTGTAAATTAATGATTTCAATATGATTTATATCTAAATTATAATTTAATGTAATTGTGTATTAAATAAACATTATTTAATATAGTTTATATTATTTAGAATTTCGACACAAATTATAGAGAATACACATTCCAATTTAAACCAAATTTATAAATAAATTGTATTAATAATAATAATATATTTTTATTATTTTTTTATCATTTATCTAAATGAAAATAATAAAAAATATATATATATATATACATGTATACATCATTTAGAATTAGTTTTTATAGTAATATAATTATAAATATATAAATTGAATAATAAAATATTGCTCGACCTTACGTTAATATTAAATTTATAAATAAAATGTTATGAAAATAAGATGTATTTTTAAAAATTTGTTTCTAATTTACAAATAAATACTAATGGCCGCATAATGGTTGATACTAATGGTCTGAGATGAACAAAGTCGGTGCTAAACCTGACTCACGGGGTTATACCGGGTGCTAAACCTGACTCACGGGGTTATACCGGGTGCTAAACCTGACTCACGGGGTTATACCGGGTGCTAAACCTGACTCACGGGGTTATACCGGGTGCTAAACCTGACTCACGGGGTTATACTGGGTGCTAAACCTGACTCACGGGGTTATACTGGGTGCTAAACCTGACTCACGGGGTTATACTGGGTGCTAAACCTGACTCACGGGGTTATACCGGGTGCTAAACCTGACTCACGGGGTTATACCGGGTGCTAAACCTGACTCACGGGGTTATACTGGGTGCTAAACCTGACTCACGGGGTTATACTGGGTGTTAAACCTGACTCACAGGGTTATACCGGGTGCTAAACCTGACTCACGGGGTTATACTGGGTGCTAAACCTGACTCACGGGGTTATACCGTGTGCTAAACCTGACTCACGGGGTTTTACCGGGTGCTAAACCTGACACATAGGGTTATACTGGGTGCTAAACCTGACTAATAGGGTTATACCGGGTGCTAAACCTGACTCATAGGGTTATACTGGGTGCTAAACCTGACTAATAGGGTTATACCGGGTGCTAAACCTGACTCATAGGGTTATACCGGGTGCTAAACCTGACTCATAGGGTTATACCGGGTGCTAAACCTGACTCATAGGGTTATACTGGGTGCTAAACCTGACTAATAGGGTTATACCGGATGCTAAACCTGACTCATAGGGTTATACTGGGTGCTAAACCTGACTCACGGGGTTATACCGGGTGCTAAACCTGACTCACGGGGTTATACCGGGTGCTAAACCTGACACATAGGGTTATACCGGGTGATAAACCTGACTCATGGGGTTATACCGGGTGCTAAACCTGACTAATAGGGTTATACCGGGTGCTAAACCTGACTCACGGGGTTTTACTGGGTGCTAAACCTGACTCACGGGGTTATACCGGGTGCTAAACCTGACTCATAGGGTTATACTGGGTGCTAAACCTGACTCACGGGGTTATACCGGGTGCTAAACCTGACTCACGGGGTTATACCGGGTGCTAAACCTGACACATAGGGTTATACCGGGTGATAAACCTGACTCATGGGGTTATACTGGGTGCTAAACCTGACTAATAGGGTTATACTGGGTGCTAAACCTGACTAATAGGGTTATACCGGGTGCTAAACCTGACTCATAGGGTTATACTGGGTGCTAAACCTGACTCATAGGGTTATACTGGGTGCTAAACCTGACTAATAGGGTTATACCGGGTGCTAAACCTGACTCATAGGGTTATACTGGGTGCTAAACCTGACTCACGGGGTTATACCGGGTGCTAAACCTGACTCACGGGGTTATACCGGGTGTTAAACCTGACACATAGGGTTATACCGGGTGATAAACCTGACTCATGGGGTTATACCGGGTGCTAAACCTGACTCATAGGGTTATACTGGGTGCTAAACCTGACTTATAGGGTTATACTGGGTGCTAAACCTGACTAATAGGGTTATACTGGGTGCTAAACCTGACTAATAGGGTTATACTGGGTGCTAAACCTGACTAATAGGGTTATACCGGGTGCTAAACCTGACTCATAGGGTTATACTGGGTGCTAAACCTGACTAATAGGGTTATACCGGGTGCTAAACCTGACTCATAGGGTTATACTGGGTGCTAAACCTGACTAATAGGGTTATACCGGGTGCTAAACCTGACTCATAGGGTTATACTGGGTGCTAAACCTGACTCACGGGGTTATACCGGGTGCTAAACCTGACTCACGGGGTTATACCGGGTGCTAAACCTGACTCATAGGGTTGTACTCGGTGCTAAACCTGACTCATAGGGTTGTACTGGGTGCTAAACCTGACTCATAGGGTTATACTCTGTGCTGATGGTGGCCGGCATGCGTATGTTACAGGACCGAGGCGAGAACGTCTTACTAGCGAGACACTTACGCTGAAGTCGCATGTACTTGCTGAAGATGCAGGACAGCATAGCTAGGGTCTGCACGTCGTATATGCACTGGTAGTGGTGGAAACTGGGGGGGGGGTTGTATCGGTGTAGATGGGGTAGGGGCGTCACGGGGTGATTAAAAGTGGGGGGATATATCTCATCAATTATTACCATATACTTTTCTAAGAAGATATATCTATAATTCACTTGTGAGAGGGCTTAATATGATTGACTTGTATTGGGTTGCACAATACAAATCAATGTTGGATATAATGAAAAAGATTTTCCGAAGGAAAGATGGTTCACTCGACCAATTTATTGAAATTAAAACGACACTAGCGCAAATGCGACGGGTGAAAGAACTACAATCTATTTTTGGATTCGTATCTGTTTACATGTAAATTCAAAAATAATATCATAATATTATCTTAAATTAAGATATGTATGAAAATTCGATATATATCGAAAAGTATGTGTTCCGCAAAAATATTTTTTGGAGATATCAAAAATATAATCATAAAAATGTTACCAAATTTGTATAGGTCAAAAGTAGATCAATTTAGTAATTGTTATTTACATATACACTTTCAATACCGTGAAAATTTCGTAATTTTAAATATATTTTTAAAAATATAATTCACATATATATTATAATATCAAAAGTATATTAGTCTGATAATTAGCTTAATTACCTTATGAATTAATAATATTAAATTTAACTTAAAATAATAAATGTGTATCAATCTAGTGGTTGGTGTAAAACTATATTAAAATAATTACATAGCTTGGATAGGGAGTGAACCATCTTTGCTTCGCAAAATCATTGATAATGATTCTACAAAGACTATAAATAGTAAAAATATAATATTTATAAAGAATAAACAAATTTGTAGATTTCAAAAGTGGGGGGAACATGTACCCCCATCCCCCCCCCCCCCCTTTTTATGACGCCCTTAAATATAGAGGGTATGCGTGCATGTTATTATTATCTATTATATGTTTCTATTTTAGGACTGCAAACTGTGCTTATGAAGAAATCGACCGTCCATGTATGGGTGTAGTTTAGGGCTGGCGAAACGTGGATGATTTTTGAAATAAATATATTTGATATTAAAAATTATATTATAGTATAAATAATATATTATTTAAAAAATGATATAGTGTTTGATGAAAAGGTATTTATAAGATGTTTATGATAAAAAGGCATTTATAATACAACTGTATAAAAATAAAGATTAAAAGTATGGTAAAATAGTTATAATTTTTATTTAAAACTAATATTCCTACTCTTGATTTTAAAACTTAATTTAAACATATATAACTTTTCATCTTCTTATACATTTAGATTAAACTCTCAGACCGTAATCATAATAAATATCTCTTCTCTATTTATTAAGTATGAGCTAAAAGTATAACTTAATTACTGGAAATTCATGGAAATAACTGGAGATTTTGTTATTTAAAAGTATTTTAAAATTAGTGTTTTGTAGGTCTCATTCTAATCGTCATATAATTATATAACTTGATACATATATATATATAATTAATTAGACATAATTTAGTCATTTTCTTATTTATTTCAGAAGTTATCGTAATTTTAATAAAAAAAAATCTCCTATATTCAGCGTGTGAATATTCATTCGCCTTAATATATTTCGGCCCTTAATGTTTTAAATTTAATAAATATGTCTATGGAAATATATTAGAGATATTAATAATGTATATGTCTTAATCAAATATATATCATTATATATATAAAATATATTATTACTTAATAGGCGGTGATAATAATATAATTAATTTATCATATGTTTATATATATGCGTAGTTTTTTAATTATACATACCTTATGTTTATAAGTTTTATATATATGTAAAGAGTTATATAGTTTGAACATATAATTATGCATTATAATGCAATACAGTAACAGTAACGGAGCTAACATCTGTGAGAGTAGTTGACGTCCGTAGGGGTACTGGGCGATGGGGGCACGAGTCACCACATTCCTGTAGTCGGTGAGGTTGTACTTGCAAAGACAAGCGGCGATGTTCCACACCTAAACGTTAGCGTATACTTGTGGAATATATTCTAGTAATAATAAAATAGGATACGTTCTATGATATTGGAAATACTTATACTTCTATGGGTGATTCTATTGAGATTATTAATACTACTGCTAATGTTACTGGTACTATTACAAATGTTACTATTTATACTACTGTTATATCATTAACTTTATGAAGCTACATTAAATTAACTCTAAGAAAAATATAATGATATTATTAAAATTATAAATGGACAAATATATGATAATCACGAATAATAATGATTACTTTCTGTTAAAATTGTTGTTTATAAATGGTATAACAGAGATGGATGTAATATATTTGAAAATCATGTAATATATTTGTATCTAAAAAGATCTTCCAAGTTAATTAAGTGTTTCTGATTATTTTTATTATTGTGATATACACACAAATTTTAATAATATAAATATTAAAAAAATAACATTGTTAATCAATGATTTTAATTTTTTTAATATATTTCAACTGAAAAAAACAATAATAAAACACACATATTAATTGTTATTTTTATTTTGTGGAGTCTTTTTATTCTATCCAGGAACTTAGATGAAGTTTTAATGCATCCATGGTTTTAACGAGAGCTGATCATTTATGTATACACAATTATATAAGATCACTTCTAAATATAAGATCTTTTTAGATTTTGTTTAGACGGAGCTCGAATCCGCATCTAAATATGTGTATGATGTATTTGCCAACCTAACCTCACAAGCAGTACATATATATATACGATATCGAGGGAGTAATATTGATAATTCATCGTAGATTTCTAAGATACTAGCTACATTCGCAATGATTATGTAATGATATGACATTATTACAGTCACTGTGACATACGTCAAGTGTAACTAGAGAGTGAGATGGAGGGGTAGTGAGGAGGGGGTTAGGGGTAGGGGGATAGGGGAGGAGGGGGTAGGGGGAGGGGGTAGGGAGGAGGGGGATGGGAGTAGGGAGGAGGGGGAGGGGGAGGGGGTAGGGAGGGGGTAGGGAGGACGGGGGTGAACCTTAACTAGGTCGTATCTGCCAAACTTCATGACTACGGCGGCATTCTTCTTGCACTGAGTCGCGATGTCATCGTCTTCGTCTAATCTGTGAAAAGGGGGCGTGGTTAAGATAGGGTTAAGATAGGGGGGCGGGGTCACCTAACTGGTACTACAGAAGTATATCTACATTTACATCCGCGTGTATATAATATATTATGGGATTGTAGACAGATTCATATAAATATATATATATACTATATCTTTTAATACATTAAATATATATATATATATATATTTTTTTAAATATAGGATAATAAATATATACATAATAATAATTAACATCAATTTATGAAAAGTTAAAATAAATTTTATTTATGAATTATTTAATGTGATTCAAGTTATAAAAACACCAATTAAAGTGATTTATATTTATAAATTAATAGGATCATAAAAAACCTCTATATAATATCTCTATTACATCATGTATTTAATGTATTACCATTTGATGTATTCACTTACCATGTGTGTGTATAATTTGTTACTAAAACACAATGTTAATTAGCTATATCAAATTACAACTCTAATAATCATAAATATTATAACAAGTTTATATAGTAGAAATAGTAATAGCCCAGGCAAAGGTAATAGATTATGTTAATTATATGTTAGATAATATAACTTAGATTATATATTACTATTATACTATATATATAGTGTATAGTATAATAGTAATATATAATCTAAGTTATATTATCTAACATATAATTAACATAATCTATTACCATATATATATATATATATATATATATATATATATATATATATATATATATTATATTATATATTTATGATATATATATATTATATTAAGATATATTAAGATAAGGTGTTATACACGCATTTACATGTTAATAGATAACAAATATAGACTTCTATTCAACATTAATGCTAGATAAAACTATTCATGATGAATTTAACCCTTTTGTTGTTGTATTATACAAAGGGTATATGCTAATATATATATATATATATACACCATATATTAATAATATAGAGTTAATTTCATATATAAAAATTGTTTTTATGCAAATATAGAATCAAAAATATACAGTTGAATGTTTCTAACATTAACATACATTATCGAAATGAGTATAATATGAAATTAACAACATAAAGAATGTAGCAAGTTTTACAGTTACCTGAGTAATACATAAATAGTATAGTAATACAAAGATAAGAAGAATTCTATAAAGTTAAAGTAGAAATTGAATATTTCGATGCCACTTACAAAATAATGTATTATATTTCTATTTTCGATAATTTTAACTATATAATTTATTTCTATTTTTGATTATTTTTAATTTATTTTTACGGTAACGGTAAATCATTTTAATTTCTTTAATTTTTTAATTTCGTATTATTCTTCGTTAATTTCTATAACGTATGTCATCGTTAGCAAATATTCATACTTTATACTTCCGATCATATATTTCGACTACGTATTTGCTTAAATAAAGCATCAATTGATGTATCAATCGTGTACCGAGAGAGCTCTGCCTCTACGGGGAGGTGAGCGGAACACGTGGGGTGACGTAATAAGTTACAAACACGTAGAGTTCTCCTAGTTCTTTGTGTACCGACAACAGTTTGGAGATGTCGTAAAGATTCACGGGGCCGAGTTGTTCTTTTTTAGGCTTTTTTTGATTAGATTTCGCTACAATGGGAGTACTGGCGTTTATATTAGGTTTGGAATTCGATAAAAGTTTTGATTTTACAATATTATTAAAAGGGGTTTCGCACCAACTCGAACGCAATTATTAACTCTAATTATTAGAGGTTAAAGTTTAACTATGTTATTTAAATCTCCGTGAAAGGGGTTTTACACCTAATTATTAGAGTTAATAATTGCGTTCGAGTTGGTGTGAAACCCCTTTAAGTTACTCGATGATATATTTGTAATATTATTTTAGTAATTCAATAATAATTTCAAAATAAAGCGTATACAATTGAGGCCTCATTTGTAAATATTCGCACCGCCGCTAATATTTGCATCTGAGCTTATTCGCAAGTTTGGCCTAGGCTTTAATCATGATTCATATATTATCACTATATATATATATAGTATTTATTACCACTCTATATATATATATATATATAGGTAATAAAAACTTGAATATCATTATGATGTGTAGTAAATAAAAGACATCAGTGAAATGAAGAAACATAAACGGAACAGCAGTAAATAATCTCAGCCAATCGGATTATATCTGCTACGTAGGTAGCTAGATATAAGTAGATGTGTAAATAGAGACGTAAATTGAGATCAACGCTAGCAAGAGAAGAGAGTAAAGTCTTATTTCGGAGCCAGATTTAGAAGTGTTAGCAAGCGTTAAATTCGTTTTATTATTTAAAATACTTATTCTAATAATTGATCACTACTATTATTATTATTATTATAGATATATCTACTAACAACACACCATAGATAGTGGTTGTAGACTACAATATAGTGTACATGTATAGATATACAATATAGTGGGTGTAGATAGTGGGTGTATACTATACGATAAGGAGAAGGACTAACAGTTAATATTAGTGTTCATCACCGTAGTAGTGGTTGTAATGCTGGTACTAGCTGCCGCTACTACTGGTGCTGTAGCTGCTGCTGCTGGTGTTGTAGTGATCAGTACCGGGGTGACGTTGCTAAGTTTACGTAGGTCTCCACTGGAATGACTCTACGGGGGTTTGTACGGGAGGGGGTGTGTGTGTTAAGGGGGTGTTTAGGGAACACTTGCGGTGAATGAGGGATTTAAATATGAAATTAAGGTGGAGGAGGAGTAGGTGGAGAAGGAAGAGTATGAGGAGGAGGAGATGGAGGAGATGGAGAAGGAGGATGAAGAGGAGGAGGAGGAGGAGGAGTAGGACGTGGAGGAGGAGGAGGAGGAGGAGGAGGAGGAGGAGAGCATAGAATTTAGTATGATTAAGAATTAAAATACATATACTAAACATTAAAATCAAGGAATTTTATAGTAATACCTGGAATATATTGAATACGGTTATTATCTAAGAGGAAGCTACAATTATCCGATTCACGAGAGGAAATATGGAATGTGAGATATGACTCGAATTGTTTACAATAGCTGTATGTGAACTGATGACAAATTTGTATTAAAATATTCCATGCAGTGTTTTAACTATGCGGGTGCTCTTGCTAAATAATGATATGCAAATTTTCAGTGAATGATTAATTAAGTATGAATCATTGGTTCAAGCAAAGCTTCATTATATTTTGTATTAATAAAACTTTAATAACGATTACAATAGTGTTGTTCCCACGGTTGAACGGAACACTCCGTAATACGATTATATACAACTATAGTATGGCTATAGCCTACTACGTTATGGCTGTAAGGGTTGCTAAAGTACGGGGCTAAGAAACCTTAATGTCTTTGTTAGTTCTGATGTTAGTGGGGGTGGGGCGCGGTATCGGTGATGGTGACGAAGACGGCTGCGGCGGGGGTGGGGGTGATGAAGGGTCTACCGCTGGCTTCACTGTTATGCTGTCGGTGCTTAGGGGTCTCTGTACCTTCTGCTTCATCTTAACGTGGCGATGGCGGGGGGGGTTACGGTGAGGGAGGAATGATAGGGGGAGAGGAGAGTGGTGATGGGGGGGGGGATTACGGTGAGGGAGGAATGATAGGGGAGGGGAGAGAGTGGTTGTGAGGGAGGGAGGGAGTAAGGAGGAGTTGTAGGGGAGGGGAGAGTTGTGGTGAGGATGGGAGGGAGGGGAGAGAGTGTTGACTGATGTGTGGATTACGGAGGGAGTGTGGGAAGGGAAGTAGCAGGGAGGGGGGAGTAAGGGAAGTAGGAAATTAAAGTAGGATAGGAGGGAGAGATGAGATTGAGATGAGGGGGAATAAAGATTTGGATTATTTAGGGAGCATCGGAGGGAAGGAAGGATTGGAGGGGGTGGGAGTATGGTATACCCATAGGAGGGAGGCAAGTAAAGGAAGATGAGGAGAAGGGGAGGGGTGGGAGGGGTGGGGAGGATGGTGTTATGTACATTGTAACGACGTGATGAAAATGTGAAATGAATAATAATATGAATAGTGAACCGAAGACGTATTAATGGAACGAGTGCATGTGTGTATATGTACATTGTATACGCGCGCGTGTGTGTGTGTGCGCGCATATATGTGTGCATATATATCATAGAGATCATCTGACATACGGAAAACGTCAATCTAATTTGGTCACCGCAAAATGGCGGATTTTACCTATTTGATTTTTTATTTTGTAGCTAGAATACAATTATTAATGACATTGGAAAGAGGATAAAAAAGTAATATAAGTTTCATATTTTAATTTTTTGATATAATTAATAATAAAAAAGTTATGATCAAAAGAATATTATATTTTAATATTTGGTCACCACAAGATGGCTGATTTTTTATTTCAGCTTTCCACATTGGCTTACGCTGCCAGGCATTGAGTATTACCATTCTATTTATCTCTAGCTCTATGATATATATACAAGCATCCATAGAACTATACTGTCGCTGTTAGAGAGTATGAAATCAGGTGATTAATCATTACGAGTTAGTAGTGCGAATATTACATGAAGAAATCTACTGCACCAAGTATGTGACGAAATGTGCGAGTAATAAAGACACTCAGATATAGATTACAGTAAATCATCTGGCCTCCATGGCGCAATTGGCTAGCGCGTTCGGCTGTTAACCGAAAGGTTGGTGGTTCGAATCCACCTGGGGGCGTTGTTTTTAAATTTATAATACGCTACAATTGTCAAGAATCCAAATATACACCTAGATATATATATAAGCTTCACCATTATGTTTAATAATTAATACAAGATAAATATAAGTTATGTTAATTAGATTTGAGGATTATTTATATAAAATACATAATTTTACATTGAAACATATATGCTGCTATTGATAACAATTTTAAAAAACAATGAAAACCTATACTACAGGCCATGTAGTACATTTTAATAAGAACTTTCAACCTGATTATATTTTAATTAAATATATCCAATATATTGAAAAATATATATATTAAAAATATTTTAAATTTTAAGGGACATTCGTTTTCACAACAATTTGTATTTTAAATCTTCAATCTATGAAAAATAATCTTTAAATCATGTTTCTATGAGAAATATATCTTATAAAATAACACATTTTATAATAACAAAATAAATTATAACAGTATAATGATAATAATAGTACTGTAACAAATATATTATATTATATGTAACCATTTATTCATATATCTCTATCGATAAATCAGTTCTACCCAGCAAACAGTAAGAGCAGCATAATAGCAGCATAATAGCATATGCTAGAGCCTCAAATGTTTACATTGTGCTATTATGCTGCTATTAAATGTATATTATGCTGCTCTTATGCTGCTATTATGCTGCCATTATGCTGCTATTATGCTGCTATTAATTTTAAAAGTATATTATGCTGCTATTATAATAAGAGCAGCATAATAGCAGCATAATATACTTTTAAAATTAATAGCAGCATAATAGCAGCATAATGGCAGCATAATAGCAGCATAACAGCAGCATAATAGCGTGACAAATGAATAGCAGCATAATAGATGCATAATATACATTTAATAGCAGCATAATAGGCTATTATGCTTATTATGCTATTATTATGCTATTATTATGCTATTATTAATAGCACAATGTAAACATTTGAGGCTCTAGCATATGCTGTTATGCTGCTATTATGCTGCTCTTACTGTTTGCTGGGTATCGACAAGATAAAATATATTTGTTGGAATTAAAATCTAATACATGCCAAAGCATAACGCAATCGTCTGTACACAATACTGATGCCTTGACAGCATTTCACTACGATAATTATTATTTTACATAATGTGTATCGAAATTATAGAAATACTACACATATCAAAACAAAATAATATATATTACATTCATATTTTACTTCGGTTAATTTATGAAATATATAATTCTATATAATTTATATTATTGTAATAGTTATAATCATAGATTTGTATTTGACCTACACTATAAATCTATGTAGTTAATACTAGGGGCGCTGGAACGATTTTGGATGTATGGGGACCAACCAATAAAAATAAATTTGGTGGTAAAAGTAGGGGGGACCAATACATAGGAGGTCCCCCTATATTTTAAAGTGAGGGGGACATATCCCCCCCCGTCCCCCCCTGTTGCAGCGCCCCTAGTTAATAGCATGATCTCCTTTAGATAAAGGAGGTCATGTTAATACACATAAATATTTTAGCTTCGATAATAAATATAAGTTCTGCTAAGTGGTAATAACTTAAAATAAGTCATACCCTTATAATATACAACAACATACAATGGGCTGTATCACCATATTCTCAAATGATCCTTCAATGTTGATACATCCAGCTTCCACTGTAAATATATACAATATATAATACAATATAATAAAATAATAAATATATATAAAATATAAGTAAACAGTAAGTAGTCTAATGATAAGAAAGTAGAATAAAAATGCACTTATATTTTTAAATACTATACTAATTATACTAAGTATAAAATAATATTAGATATTAAATATAGTAAAATATAATATAATATATATATATATATATATATATATATATATATATTATTTAGTATTACTATTATCAGATGTAGGCAATGCCAGGGTTATTATAGAAGCAGTGTTGAATATCGAAACAATTATCCCATATATATATATATATATTATACTATATTTACTATAATACCAAAGATTTTGCGAAGCAAAGATATAACACTCCCTATGCATGCAACGTAATTTAGTAATATCCCCTGCCGCTGCTAGCAGTAGTATCAAAATCACTGAAATAGATTTAGGTTCGGCTCTGTTTGCATACAACAATGTTTTCATTGCTCTATTAAATTACATGCAATATAAATTAGCTTTTACTCACTAAATATATACTTATAGCATTTAAAACATACATATCATATTTGTTTGTTATATATTAGTAATGAACACTTAGTTTTCATCATATAAATATTAATTTAAAGCATATTATTTAACATTTTAAAAGTGTATAGTTAAATACGAATTTACATTATAAACAACACATAGTTCCTAAAAGTAACCCGCTATAGGTGGCACCAGGGTATTTTGTATACAAATTCGAATTACACGATTTCGCGTAAGTGTTATATCTTTCCTTCGGAAAATCTTTGATAATACTATTATCAGATTTAGGCAATGCAAGGGTTATTATAGAAGCAGTGTTGAATATCGAAACAATTATCCCATATATATATATATTATACTATATTTAATATATTTACTATAATATTATTATAATAATAATTATTATCATAATTATACTAAATATAGATATATCTAAATATTAATTATATTTTCTAATATTATTATAATTATTTATAATGATATATAATTATATATTTATATATATTATATTATTTATATTATATATATATATACATATATATACATATACATATATATATACATTATATATATGTATATATATATATATATATATATATATATATATATATATATATATATATATATATATTACTATAGTAATATTTAATATACTATATTTAATATTATATTAATAATATAATATATTATATTAAATATATACTATAATACTATTATAGTAATATACTATATTTAATATTATATTAATAATATAATATATTATATTAAATATATACTATTATAGTAATATACTATATTTAATATTATATTAATAATATAATATATTATATTATATATATACTATAATACTATTATAGTAATATACTATATTTAATATTATATTAATAATATAATATATTATATTAAATATATACTATAATACTATTATAGTAATATTGTAGACATGTGATTATAATTTACACATGCATAGGGTTACTGCACGAGTTGGGAACGGTTTTCAAAATGTTACTAGCAATTGAGGCGGGCGGCGAACGCGCATAGTGTATACACTATGCCATTTTAACTGTATAATACAGTTAATAATAGATTATATGTTTATATTCACTCATCAATACGGTATTGATTGTATTGACAATACCTACCGATATTGATAAAACTTATATTAAATTAGTTAAATATTAAATATTGTTAAAACTTATATATATATATATATATATTTTATTTATATTATATTATATATATATATTTATGTGTCTCATATATATATATATAATATATAGCGCTATGCGCGCTCGCCTTTACGCCTCAATTGATGATATCATTTTGAAAACCGTTCCCAACTCGTGCATCCCCCCAGCAAACATTAACAGCCTCATAACATCCTCATAACAGCCTCATAAAAAACAGCCTAATGTGTAGACAGATGCTGTTATATGAGGCTGTTATATGAGGCAGTTATGAGGATGTTATGAGGCTGTTGTGAGGATGTTATGAGGCAGTAATTAGGCTGTTAGATGAAGCAGTTATTAGGCTGTTATATGATGATGTTATGAGGCAGTAATTAGGCTGTTATATTAGGCTGTTATATGATGATGTTATGAGGCAGTAATTAGGCTGTTATATGAAGCAGTTATTAGGCTGTTATATGATGATGTTATGAGGCAGTAATTAGGCTGTTATATTAGGCTGTTATATGATGATGTTATGAGGCAGTAATTAAGCTGTTATATGAAGCAGTTATTAGGCTGTTATATTAGGCAGTTATTAGGCTGTTATATGATGATGTTATGAAGCTGTAAATTGGATGTTATATTAGGCAGTTATTAGACTGTTATATGATGATGTTATGAAGCTGTAAATTGGCTATTATATGATGATTTTATGAGGCTGTAGTTAAGCTGTTATAAGGGTATTATATGATAATGTTATAAGGCTATACTTAGGCTGTTATATTATGCATTTATGAGGATATTATATGATGATATATTATTAAAGTATTTAGAAATGTATACTTTTAGGCCAAATGAGGAGTACAACTCAATAAACGGTTTTACACTTTATTTGGGGGAAAACAAATACACTACTTAATAACACCTAATTAGATACAAACCTTTATAATTATATATTGTTAAGTTGTTAAGAATATTATTAGGTTTAATGAATAAGCTGGTTTAGGTATTGGTCATATTTATTAAGAAAGCGGGCAGTGCATCTGCGATGTTTTAGGGGCGACCTACAAGTGCCATTCAAGTTCAATGCATCGTGTGGCGAAGTAATTACATGGGCCAATCAGGAATACGTATTACTTAGGTGCACGCAGTACGCGACACACTTAATGCGTGCATCAAACTATATATCGTGAGACAGTAAACATATTATATAATAGTTGTCCGATATATAGTTTAACATACAATATGAATAGCCCATTAATTGCGTTTACATAGTGGGGTGTTGTATAAAACATATATAACATAACATATACTAAGTGGCAAATAATGTAATAATAATTGCCTCCAGCATAGCTGAGCAACGTTAAACACATCTGAACGCATGTAGCGTCGACCGACAATATAATGTCCCAATGTAAAAGTCGGCATGACTACATTTTCACATTATATTCCTATTCCAAGCAGAATATTTATTCCACGATCTATTAAATACACAATATAATATAAGGTAGCATATTGAATCATGCTACTAGCATGTATCTAAGAGGGCTTCACGGAGATTCCATGATAATCACAAAGGAAGCACCGACTGCTATTTTTATATCTAAGGCTCCCTGTCAATGATTATCATGGACTGATGTAGTTATCTCGAAGCTGACCCGTTCAGATGTGGACTGAGTGATTTTTATTTAAGTAAATATATAGTTGATATAGTCGCAAGTATAAATATTTGCTAACATAGTTGTTATCTCGAAGGTGAAAGTATATGGACTGCTGTTGTTCATCTTGAAAAAGCAAGTCAATGATAATCAGGGGCTGCTGTTGTCATCTAAATGGATATATAATATATATATAAATAAGGTTATAAGTAAACTTATATATGTAATATAAAGTAATAGGTTTGTGTATAGTTTTTGATATATATTTATATGTATTAGCTCTCATTATAATTTTATTGTATTAGCATGAGAGTGGCTTTGAAGATAATAAAATAACAACAATATATACAAATGAATCATAACCTATGAAAATATGACTTCTTTACTTACTAAATGACACTTACATTCTAGCTTATATGAGGAAGATATATTTTATGTGTTATAACATTATGACTTATAACGCTTAATCTTGTTGACTGTACAATGCACAGTGTGCATTTTAGCCGTTGATTTCAAAATACGTGTTCCGTTGCTAACAACCTATATCCACTTATATATATACATATAAATGTCTATAAAGAAACATACGTCAAGCTTGCCAATTAAATATGATAACTAAATACAAAATGTTACCTACAATATTAGTAATTTATAAGATTAAATTACAATATAATGTCCCAATATAAAAGTTGGCATGACTAAATTATCTCATTACATTCCTTCAGGCGGAATATTTATTATACGATCTATTAAATACATAATATAATATAAGATTGCATATATAATAATGCTACTAGCTTGATCAGTCAGCATCTAATGAAGGCTTCACTTAGATTTTATAGTCATCGTGAAGGCGTCACAGACTGCTAGTGTTATCTCTAAGGCACCATGTCATTGATTATCACTGAATACTATTGTCATCTTGAAGGCGACAGAGCACTAAATATCATGAACTGCTGTTGATGAATTGAGTTTATATTTAATCAAATATATAGTTGAAAGTATAAATATTAGCTAACGTTATTGTTATCTCGAACTAGAAAGGTTACGGAAAGATATTTTCATCTCTAAGCATGTATCATAGAAGGCGGACATGGGCTTCTGCATTAATATCGAAGGTGTTATGTCACAGAATATCATGGACTGCTGTTGAATGATTTATTTTTGTAAGCAAATATATCTATATACGACATTATACGACAAATATAAAGTATAAATAGTCGTAAGTATAAATTAATAATATTTTCTAACGTATTTGTTATCTCGAAGGCGAAAGTATATGGACTGCTCTTGTTCATCTTGGTGTCATGTCAATGATAATCAAGGACTGCTGTTGTAATATAGATGAATGTATAATATATATAAATAAGATTATAAGTAAACTTATATATTTAATAAAAATTAATAGGTTTGCATTATAGTTTAAAATGTTTGATATATGATTATATGTATAGATCTGGTTATAATCTGTAGTATCCATAAGTCAAGCTATCAATAAAAAATAAGATAGCTAAATACATTATTTTATTATTGAATAAGTAATTTATAAGATAATAAAATCACTACCGATATACTAGTTCTAGCCATAAACATAGTCATACCCACATCATCAACATTTTTAAATCATAGGCTATCTTGCTAGAATAAATATCAAATATACTATATTTAATATAAACAGCATCATAAGAATATGCATTGTGTAATATGAATGTACTGAATGTAAAACACAAATATTTAGTAGGTAATATAAATTTAAATACTACATCATATGAATATATCATAAAAGTAATTATACCTATATAATATAGGAGATTAAAAATAGGATGTTAGCACAAATATGTATGCTAAAATATATAAACATATTTAATATTTAATATTGTACTTCAAATTATAAATAAATTATAAAATTTATATATATATATATCTATAGATAGTCTATTAGATAATAAAATATATATATATTTACTATAGTAATATAATACTATATTATATAATCACTATATAATTTATTAGTGTATTACATATGGATTCCAATGATCTCGTACGAAGTGATAGTGATATCGTCAATATTGCAATATTGCAATCACCATGGTGATCTTGTACAATGTTAATTTAAATAATTATTTATAAATAGAAGAATTGATATTGGACACAAAATTATAAAACCAAATTAAAACACTCCACACGTGATCACTGATTACCTTACATATTATATAGTATATAATATAGGTTAATTAATATTAATATTTAAAAAAAGTAATCAATTATAAATGGTATCCTAGTTATAATCGTAAATATTAAAAATAGAATCGGGTGAGTGCTCTAGATAACAAAAGTTACGGTTTTAAATAGATCGCGAAATTTGGTATATATTTTATATTTTCATAATTATTATACTTTCAAAGTAACTTTGATTGTGTAAATATATATATATATATATTTATAAATATAGTAGGTATAATCATTATACTAATCATAATGAATAAAATAATGAATAAAATATAATACAAATTAATAGAATATATATTTCTACTATTAAATATATTTAATATAATATAATATAATATTATTATAATAATTATATCATATAATATATGTAAAATAATAATTTAGGAATAATATTTATGAACATATAAAATGTATACGCAATTTAGTGATCTATTTAGAATCATCTCTTTCGTTATTTAAAGCTCTTACGCGATTCTAATTTTAAATATATACTTCTACAACACTGATAACACAAGTTATTCATGTATAACGTAATTAAGTGTATTATAAATAATCACATGAACATAAATAAAAAAAAATATTGACTATACTATAGTACTACTTGAAAATTATAATTAAATTTAATTTAACATTATCATAATGTTAAAAGTTTCAACCCAGGTATCAACATGAAACCGAATGTTTTAATAATAATTATGATAAAATAAAGTATTTTTTATCAAAATTAAATAACTCTTAGGAATGCCAGTAATCTCTTACAAGGTAATCCAGTACGAGGTAATTTCGTACGACTTATTAAATTTAATTTATTTCATAATTATACAGTTCTCATACGAATATATATAATATAATATATGATATAAATATTATATTGAATACTATATTATTATTATATTGAATATATAATAAGTTATTATATATAATCGTATAAAAACTGTATTATTATGAAATAAATTAAATTTAACAAGTCGTACGAAATTACTCGTACGAGATTACCTCGTACGAGGTTACTGGCTACCATATTTAGGATATTTAGGATATTAATTATTAATATCCTTCATAAAATAATAATTATTTTAATTGTATTTACTAAATAATTTAGTTAAAAATATATTGTATATATATATATATTCTATGAGTTATTTAATTATGATAATACACTTTATTTTATCATAATTATTATTAAAACGTTTGGTTTCGTGTTGAAACTTTTAATAATTATAAATAAATTTATTTTTTAAATAACTTAAATACTAAACTAATATATAGCTACAACGGTATATATATACAATTATATTAATATATAATATAATATTATGTCTACTTACAATTTTGTTGAGCCACTTTATTGTCTTATAAATTGAATTAAATGATATAGGAAAACTTTATATTATAATTTAAATTTTAAATTATATTTTTTGTAATTATCTTTGATTATAATCTTTGTATATTACAGATTACAGTATACAAACAGAATTATTTAAATGCATAGATCTGTATTTTACATTGTAAACTATAAATCTATGGTGAAACACATCTTTATGCTATCCATATATATATATATATATATATATATATATATATATATATATATATATATATATATATCCATAGATTTATAGTTTATAGTTTAAAAATATATGTATATAGCCCATAGAGCTATAGATAAATTTCTGAAATTTCTCTCTAGTTCTGTGATATAGCCTTACCCGACTGTTTTTATGAAATGTATGTAGGTTATTATGAGGATATTATCATAATGCTGTTATGATTCTGTTATGAGGCTATTTTTTATATAATTTATGTAGGCTATTATAAGGATATTATCATATTGCTGTTATGAGTCTGTTATGAAGCTGTTTTTATATAATTTATGAGGATATTACCATAATTCTGTTATGAGGCTGCTTTTATAGAATTAATGTAGGCTATTATGAGGATATTATCATATTGCTGTTATGAGTCTGTTATGAGGCTGTTTTTATATAATTTATGAGGATATTATCATAATTCTGTTATGAGTCTGTTATGAAGCTGTATTTATAGAATTTATGTAGACTGTTATGAGGATATTACCATAATGCTGTTATGAGTCTGATATTAGGCTGTTTTATATATAATTTATGAGGATATTATCATAATGCTGTTATGAGTCTGTTATTATAGAATTTATGTAGGCTGTTATGAGGATATTACCATAATGATGTTATGAGTCTGATATTAGGCTGTTTTTTTTCATAAGATCCTGTTATGAAGCAGATATGAGGCTGTAATTTTAGAATATGCTGTTTTAAGGCTGTTATGTTGTTATGAGTCTGTTATGAAGCTGTTAATGTTTGCTGGGCCCCCATGCATAGTAATGCCTTATGTAATGATACATAATATTCTTGCAAGTTTCTACACGTATATATCTAGTTATTAACAAGCATATTTATTTCGAATAAGTATGCTACTTTTTCATATCTGTATAATAACACATATATATTTATGAATAAATAAAACAATATTAGTAAATATATCAAATATATATGTATATTATAATTTATAACCGCCTCCATGGCGCAATTGGCTAGCGCGTTCGGCTGTTAACCGAAAGGTTGGTGGTTCGAATCCACCTGGGGGCGTTTTTTTTAAATTATTATTTTATTAATTATATATAACTTTATAATCAACTTTTAATTGTTATATATACTTTCTATAAATAAATTATTATTTTTTGAATTATATATGTATATACACAAAATTGTGAACCATAATAAATATAATCTTAAATTAAGTACTGCATTAACAATATTCATATAAAACTTAATATAATATCTAAATAGTATATTTATTAATATAATACCATTAATTTGATTTATTCATATATATATATATATATATATATATATATATATATATATATATATATATATATATATGTGTATATATTTGAACTTTACAGGGTAATAACAAATGACATTACAATGATATAATAATTATTTTTTAAATGGATACAAAATACAAATTTAAAATTAAAATAATTATTATCTGTTCATATATAAATATAATGATTAATATACCTGCAATAACACATTACTAATTTCTTTAGTAAGTAATTAAGAACCTGTAAAATTAAATAATATAGATAGTCAACAAGTGATTAGTGAATAATGTTTATAATAACATATATATACCCATATTATAACAGTGAATTCAACATAATAGTAAAGCTTTATTTAATGACAAGAGCTTTTATTTGATACATTTGTGTTCGTACTATTTTAAGGTATATTTCAAAAGTATAGAGAAAAATAGAAAATATCTACAAAATTTAATTTTATAAAATTAAAATCAATAATTTAAAAATATGAATATATTTATTCATTACTATTATTTTTTTTTAAATGTAAATAATTATGAATTTATTATACACATATATATATATATATTTGTATATATATATACAAATATTATTAAATCTAAATGGTAATATTGATAACAAATTATAAATAAATCTATTTCAATTTCTAACTTTAATATATAATTTTGAAAAAGTTATTTTAAAAGAAAAGATATTTTTCGGGTAGGATTATATTTTTAAATAAGCGTTAAATTAATACGAGACTATCGGCAACTTATGGTAGGGGGGGGCGTGGCAACTGTCATTTAATAAAGCTTTAGGGGGGGTGGGGTGGTGGAAGGAGGAAGGAAGTCGCCACCTGTATCCGAGGTCCCTGTAAAGTGAGCTAATAGTGGTGATGGGTGTCCAATCGGATTCGAGTAGTGGTGAAACGGTGGTGGTGGTGGTGCTGGTGTTGGTGTTAGCCAATGAAAACGTACGACTACTATGACTACTACACGACGCTACACGCAAACGATGACCGATACAAACTATTTCGTCTTCGTACAGTTGAGCTATCTCGCTGTCACGCTGCGAGGAACGGAAGGTCAGGGGTCAAGTTATAGTGCAATAGTAGTAGGGTGTTATAGGTGCTAACGCCGGGGTAGGCCGGGGTTAAGGGGATGCGCGACGTTCGCGAGTTTATACGTAAAAGATAGGAAAGAGGGTTATTTTCTAAAGTCGATAAACGTTGTTACGTATATATCAATAATACTTAGTTACATTATATTTACTATAGATTATTGTATAGTATATATATAATTGTGTGAAATATTCCTATATATATATAAATATTATTTAAAAACTGTAAAATACCCTTTAGCCTCTATCCATAACATGTAAACTTGTGAACATCGCACGCTCGCTTAAGCTGATGCCACACTCGCTAACATCTGATTGGTTGATCTATAAACAACGCTACGCTTATTATTCTCAAGTGTGGCCTCAGATTTCGGAGAATATTGTACCTTAATTATTGTAAGCTATCTGATTTGGTTAACCTATCTAATATATCTGATTTTACTATTTGATAAAATGTATTGATTTAGATTAATTATTAAATCAACGGTGTATATATTTTTGAAAACTTGGAAAAACGTAATTCTACGAAATAGAAAATTCTATATTTTTTTTAATATTTTATAAAAAAATCATTATAATTTACAAACAATCATTTCAATTAAAAAATAATACTAAAAAAATATATATATATATCTACTAGTATGATGTAATTTTTATAATATTTTATAGAAATGTATTCTTTTATTTTTTCAAGTACTAGTATTAATCTAGATCAATTACATAAATTCGAGTTTATCCACTAATTCCGATCGATTGAGTGTACATTTCCAATCATCATATAATACATCTAGCACTAGACAGGTGGCTCTACTAACCCTTTCTTTGTGGTTGTAGAAGTTCGAAATGGAGTTGTCCGGAGACAGTTTCGGATTAGCGAGGAAATTGTAGTAGGGGGCGATGTTGATACGGTCTGCTATCTTAAGAGCCGACATAGCTCTGCAGAATGTAGCGCTCTTATTATCGGTGTTGTTACTGTAGCGTTACATCGCACTAGCGTACATGGGTGCGACATCACGTCGTCGATGTGGTTCTAAGGAGAGATATATCACTTAAAATCGTGTAATTAAATTTATATATAAAATGAACGACGCAACATATTTAGGTTAATTTTGGGGAAAATATTTGTCTATGACATATGTATCGTTTGTAATGTAAATTCGTATCAAACTATATACACTTGTAAAATATGTAAAATATGTATTAAATTGTTATTTATATATGATGAAAACTAAGTGTTCATTACTAATATATAACAAATCTATAGGCTATGCTGGTTTTAAATGATATACATATCTAGTGATGTAAACGAATATAGTTTTTAGGTTCGAATATCGAATAGTTAGATATTCGAAGATTTTCGAATAGTATTTCATATAAAATTTGACTATTCGAAAAGTCTCGAATATTATATGAGCCATATTCGAAAATATCGAATAATTGATTCTACTATTCGAAAAATCGGAAAAGTAATTCTAATATTTAAATATATATTTAAAGATATTTGAATAATTAATAGTATTAATTTATAATGTATGTATTATATTGTAATCACGTACTTCTCAATACTCCTTATCTACGTGTCATTATATTTACCTTAATGCAGACGATTGCATATATAATATATACAAAGATTTTATGAAGATACGATCCGATTTGGCTTCGCAATATCTTTGATATATATATATATATATATATAAAGTATATGATATAGATAGAATATCCCTAATTAGGGAGAATAATCTCCCTAATGAACGATTTATATCATTATGAAAATGTATCACTATGTAACTTAACAATTAAATTCTATTCCTATATTCATTTATATATATATATTAGTCAATATTAACAAAATATATATTTATGTTTATAGGGATAGCGAGTGTATGGATAGGGAGTGGTATATATATTTACTTAACGAAAGCTTTAATCGAGCTATTATTACATTAGGCTATTGTTTCATTACTAGCAACCAGTGTTCCATAGGTTATTACCGCCTATGGTAATAACCGCGGTAATAACCGGTAATAACCTGTCCGGTAAAAACAGGTTTTTACCATGGTAAAAACCTAGTGTTGTCTATATAATTAAATATAATATTATCTATATTATATTAAACCTACTAGTGTCTATATAATTTACAATTATATATTATTTATAGATTTTATATTTAATAGATAATATACAATTATAAAGTTAAATAATACTACATTAAAATCAATATTATAAGATTTTTTATATTAAAAAAAAAACTTTATTAATTTTGACTCTATGTAAAGAAAACATTTTTAAAATAAATAATATGATATTGAAATAAATGAGTAAATAAGTCAATATATATATATATAAAATATTGAATATAATAATATATTTATTTTTGCATTAGTAAAAGGAAAGCCCATTCACACCAAATAAAGCGAGCGATTTTTCACCGATATGCGCAGTAACGAAATCGTCGAGAAATAGTTAAATATTTAGAGATATCTCGAAATGATGAATAGTGATATTTTCACGATATCGATGATATATCGATAGGGGTGTAGCACAGAGAGAGAGAGAGAATAATCCGTACGATATTGGTGAAAAATCGGCCAACTTTTTCAGTGTGACAGGGACTTAATATTGTAAAAAATAATATATATATTAAACAATAGAACTAATAATATTTTCATTGAGAAATTATTTGAATATATTCATTATTTGATTTTATACCATGATATTTAATTAAATATATTAAATATATCTATATATATTGTTAATTATATATATATATATATATATAAATACTGAATAGAATATTTATTTTTATATATATGAAATTAAATATAGTTTTTACAAATATTTTTTACAATACTGTATAACTATTTAGTAATATTTTCATTGTGTAATTTTATGAATATATAATACAGTATGATTTTATTTCATTTATAAAATATATCCAATTACATCAACTTGTTAATTTTACAATATAAGGGTGGCAGACCTCAAAATCCAGTTGGATTTATAATAATATATGTACTATAAATGGCATAATAAAGCAGACAAATGTTGACAAATTTTCAAATAAATCTGCTAGATTAACATTTATTACCTATGATTACATTTATATATAAATGAATCAATATTACTTTAAATTTCAATATAAATTTTTTTTAAAGGTATTATATTTTATGAGTACTAGGTTTTTACCGGTAATTACCGGTTATTACCGGTTTTTACCGTAAATTAACATTATAGAGATAGGTTTTTACCGGTTATTACCGGTTTTGCCCGGTAAAAACAGGTTTTTACTGAAAATAATGGAACCCTGCTAGCAACCCATCGCATTACAAACTACACGGCTCCACACTATTGCGTACCTGGGAGTTTGGTCGGCACTGATCCTGGACTGCATGCGCGACACTTTAGCAACCACTATGTCTGACTTCCTGGTGAAGCACACCAACGTACCTACAGGGCGGGGGAGGGTGGGTGGTACTATGTTGGCGATGAAGATGGTGATGGTGATGGTGATGTACATTGTTAATAATAGTATGTATATCATTCTATAAACGATATCGTACCCTATTTGGCCGCTTTGGTTTAATATCGAAACTTTCAGATCTGTATTAATAGATGTCATCGCAATACCCTAGTATCCGTCTAATATATAATATATAATTTAAAATATCATGCAATATATAATCTATAATCTATCATCTAATACATCTGGCACCACTACTCTATTACTGTTACAGCGCAAGTCTCGCATTACATACATTACTTCGCATCTGGCTCACCGTGTTATTAGCCGTAATGCACGATCGCCCAAGCGTGACCATAGCTATGTATGCAGTGGTCTGTGAGTTATTAGCGGGTGTTCACGCGCGATCCGTAGAAGGCTTATGGAACTCGTAGTGCGAACATAGAACGTGTTTTATTATTGTGGTACGTGCGTTAAACATGGTTTCGCGCAACAAAACCGTGACGTGGCAGGCGCGTTACGGATCATGTGACCACGCGCCTAACACGAACACACGCGAATACATGGGCCTCGATACTATTCGCTATAGCGTGGTGGTGGTGGATATGGTGATGGTTTATGTGGAGGGGTAGCGGTGGAGGTGGGGATGTAGGACCTACATTGAGGTGGTGGAGATGATGATGCAGTATGAGGTGGAGGTGGGGATGGTGGTGATGGTGGATGTAGTGGTGTATGTGGTGGTCTTGTTACGCCATCTTATTACACGTATAATAATAATATATAATCGGGTAACGATGAATCATTGTTTAGCGTTCGCGTTGAATATTTATTATTCTAAATATATCATTATTAATGTAATGATGATCTGGGAATAGTTCTGTTTTATATCCGAGTTCTATGATGACGTACAGCGCACACTGGTGTGATAATGATGTCTAACCGAAAGCGCAGAATCTAGCCCCAGAGGTTCGCGGGAAGGGGATAGACTCGTCGTAAAGCCACGCCTCGCTCGTGTTCACCTTGTATGACATCTGGTTTATGTACGAGGTCGGCAGAGAACCACCTGTTATAGGGGTGGGGATGTAGGTGGTGGTGGTGGTGGGGGTGGTGATGTTGGTGGTGGTGGTGGTGGAGGTGATGGTGATGTAGGGGGTGGTGGTGGTGGAGGTGGTGGAGGTGGTGGTGATGTAGGTGGTGGTAGAGGTGGTAGTGGAAGATGAGGTGGAGGTAGTGGTGGAGGTGGTAGTCGTGGAGGTAGTGGAGGTGGTGATGTATGTGATGGAGATGATGATGCAGGATGTGGTGGAGGTGGGGATAGTGGAGGTGATGGAGGTGTTGGAGGAGATACAGGAGGTGGTTGTGGAGGTGTTGGAGGAGAAGGTGATACAGATATGATGGAGGAGGAGGAGAAGGTGATACAGAGATGATGGAGGAGGAGTAGAAGGTGATACAGAGATGATGGAGGAGGAGAAGGTGATACAGAGATGATGGAGGAGGAGGAGGTGATCTTGTTACGCGATCTTATTATATGTATAGACTAAACATATAAGTATAATATAGTTTACTTGGCAACAGCAATGGAAATAGTCAAATCTATTTTTCAGAGATTTAGATGTGTATATTATCGTTATATATTAGGATGCACTCAAATATTTTTATATATTTGACATTTAGAACTTTGTCATTTGATTTGGTTCGAACGGTTCCTTCTCTAACTTATACTAACTATTACTCTATCTTATCAAATTTCAAACTTTATATAAAGTATTACATTTATTTTTCGAGTATATGAAAAACAATGTTTTATAACACAAATTTTATGCATGAAAAAATTCTTAAATATAGGTACATTTATTCAATACATTTAAAATGGTGTATAATATTTATTAGAAAAATATTAATATTATGAAGTTGATAATGAAATAAATTTTCGAAAAATTCTAATATAAGTTTGATACTTTGAAACTCTGTTTATTCACAATTCTATTATATATATATGTTATATATATAGAATTATTAAATCTGTCAAATAGTACGTCTTTTAAGTTAATATATTTACAGCTGGCTCAAAGAACACATATTATATTATTATTTAGTTATTTTTGATATTCTCATATTTTTATTATTTATTATTTTTTTTCAAGTTTACATTCTAACATTCATATTAATTTCTAATTTCAAATTATTTTACAGTTATATATTTTCTTATTATTATTTACGTTAAAATACATATCGATAGTTCCTCATTTGTGCACATCGTGTCCTCTCTTAATTGGTCTAAATATGTTTTCATAGGCCGTATACTATGTATACCGATAGCGATGTATGATAGAGAGGAATGGAGGAAACGTGTAATGAACTGCAGAGCAACCGCTCTACCCGATAGATATAAAACACAAATGTGAACTTTCTACAATTGTGCTTAAATAAACTGCTATCCTACTATAGCATGTGTACGACCTGGCTCTAGGACAGTGGTTCCCAACCTTTTTTCATCATGACCCTTTTTTGATAATTTTTAATTAAAAAATATAACACGACCCAATGATAAATGTGATTTTTTTATCATTAAACTTAGTCATAAACGAATAATATAAACTATATAATATATATATATAAATATTTTTGAAAATTTGTCACGATCCAACAAGAAAACCAAAGACCCATAGGTTGGGTCATGACCAGGCATAGACAAATTCGTGCAAAATGCACGAATGCACGAATTTGCACGAATTTCAGGATGATATTTGCACGATTTTGTTAAAATTTATTCACATTTTTATTAAGTGTTAAATTTAAAAATACACTAAATGTAATCTAAATTTCTGAAAGATTATTATATTATTATTATTTATTACCATAAAATAAGAGTAATTAGTTTATATATATAATTTTAATTAAGAAGTAACTTCAATATACATACTTACTTAATAATTGTGTTCAACTAGTCATTATGATAATGTAATAATTAGATTGATCCAATATATTTATTATGTCTGCTATTTAGTATTTTTTAATAATCTTTGTTTTTATTTCTTCTATTTATTTAAAAATAAAATATATATAATTCACTTCTTTATTATTTAAAATGGATGCTTTAGTGGAACCAATTAGTAAAAAACGAAATTATAAATTTAATAAGAAGCATTT
Organism: Osedax fenrisi; assembly: GCA_964019155.1. NCBI lineage: Eukaryota > Metazoa > Annelida > Polychaeta > Sabellida > Siboglinidae > Osedax > Osedax fenrisi. Next base: position 51,393,367 of record OZ025244.1, on the reverse strand, counting down.
AGTCCAATATGGACTTCGTTTAGGAGAAATAAACGTTGCATATGAAGTAATAACCGTGATTTGCCGTTTATGTGAAACTTCAGGAAGAGAAAACACTGACAGGTTGCTAAAAAAATCAAAAGTAATAAAATCATATAAAGAACCATTTCGTTGTGATAATTACCTTAAACACATAAAATTATCACATGACATTGAATGGAATACATTTTCAAAATTAATTGGAGTCCAAAAAGAAAATTATTTCGATAATTTTAATAAAAAAATTACAAATTTTTTTAAAAATAAAAAAAAATATGAGTTTATAATTTCAAAAGAAATTGTTGAAAAATTAATAACTATGCTGTACAATAATGATGATGAAGACTATGTTATTAATAAACTTTCATTAAAACAAAATGAAAGTGAATATATAATTGAAATTAACAACATAAAATGTTTTGACCTGACTTTAAGTTTCGTCTCGGCAGGTTCCAGTTTCAGGTTAGCTTCAAAAAATTTAAATTCTGTGAAGACTATTGGAGAGATGCATTCATTGGGAAATTGCAGTGAGATAGTAATAAGGGAATATATACGCTATTGTTGTATTATTAATATGCAAGTGATTAAAGATGTATTACAAGAAGCATGGACCTTTTCTATTGCATTAGACATGGGTACTTGTAGCGATACTCCATATTTGGATGTACGTATAAGATTTTACTCAAGTAAAACTATTAATGTGGAAAATATACATTTAATGGCTATACCTATTTATGAAAGACATACAGCTGCAATAATGTTTGAGGTTAGTTGATAATAAATAAATATTATATACATATTAAATTAATATTATTAATATAATTTTTATAGAAATTTTCCTTTGTTTTAAATGTGTTGTGTCCTGATTGGAAAGATAAAATAATAGGAATAACTACAGATGGTGAAAATAAAATGACTGGGAACATTAAAGGTAAATTTAAATTATATTCATGTAATATTAATAATATTAATATAAATACTTATTTAGGAATCGCAACACTTTTTGAGAAGTCAGCATGTCCTGGTTTCTATAGAGTATGGTGTGGATCTCACCAGCTGGATCTCACAATGCAAACATGTTATACATCTATATTAACCTTTCAATCTGAGTTAACTCCATTAATCAAATTCTTAAGAAAACAATATAATTTAATTACAGAAATGAATACAAAATCGCCATTAGTTAGTTTATAATTTGATTTATATAAATATATTAATTATTAATAATAGTTAATATATTTATATTTATAATAATGTATTATACTTTTAGTTGTCGACAACTAGATGGTTATCGATGCATCAGGTATCAAGATGGTTCAAACAACACAGAATTCGAATTAATGAGTATCTTATTCAACGTGATAAAACAGAGTTAATTTCTAATAATTGGTGGATTCTCCTATATGTAGTTGATAATATTGCCCAAGAAGCATCATATATTGTAAAAGATCTACAAAATAAATCCATTTTTTTAGATCAACAAAGTAAACTATTAAATAAATTGAAATGTATATATATTAATTTCATTCAGGCAGAACTTATCGATTTAGAGGTAATCTGAAACATTATTTAATCTATAGTTATATATATATAGCTGTCAGATTAATAAAATATATTATAATGATAAATTATATATTTAATATTTATATTCTTAAATAAAATATTTAGATTTTATTAGAAAATGATTTAGTCGACATTATAAAAGGAAATATCATAAAATCATATCAAACAAAGAGAGAAAATATAGTAAATTTTATTGAGGTATGTATATACTTTTATTATTATAATTACAATTTTAACTTTTAATTTCAACCTAGAATCTTGGAACATTTGTGTTGAATTCTTATACAGAACTTAATGATACTGACAAAGAAAATATAATTACTTCTATAGGAGAAAACATATTAAATTTGATTGGAAATATTGACTCAATTCAGGCTCTTCGTAACAGTAAAAACCAAGCAAGATATGATTGTCCACCTACAACACCTGCAGATATTGCAAAATTAAGTGGGAAAGAGTTTTCTATGTTGATTTCTAACCAAAAAAGAAGATTAACTACAACATTCAATGAACAAAGTATTAATCAAATTGAAGATGAATTTCAAGATTTTAAATCTATAATTAACAGAAATAATTTAATAGAAACTATTGCTGTAGAAGATTCATCAAACTACAGTTTTAAAGAAACATGGAATAAAGTAGAAATATATAATGAAAAAATTAGTAATCTGAAAGAATTTATTGGTGGTCTATATACAGTATTCAGTAGTACGTCTACTGTTGAATCTGATTTTAGTGTAATTGCCTATGAAAAAAACGACTATAGATCACAATTATCAAACCTTTCATTAGAGGGGATATTGCACAGCAAGCAATATAATTTACTTAAGACCTTTAATAAATAAAATAATACTATATATAATCTACAATTTTTATTTATTTACAAAAAATTAATTTAATCAAATTATATTATATAAATATCATTAACATCAAGATTAATATATAAATATGTTACTGGGCTAATTAAATTAAAAATAATATATACTATAGTAGTTGTATATTATGTATATTTGCTTAAAATATGATTTGCACGCTTTTGCACGAATTTCAGAGTCAAATTTGCACGAAATGGTCAAAAAAGCGTGCAAATTCAGTTTGCACGAATTTGTCTATGCCTGGTCATGACCCATAGGTTGGGAACCGCTGCTCGCGGGGGATAGCTAACTCGTGGGGATAGCTAACTCGTGGGGATAGCTAACTCGCGGGGGGGATAGCTAACTCGTTGGGATAGCTAACTCGTGGGGATAGCTAACTCGTGGGGATAGCTAACTCGTGGGGATAGCTAACTCGTGGGGATAGCTAACTCGTGGGGATAGCTAACACATTGGGATAGCTAACTCGTTGGGGTAGCTAACTCGTGGGGATAGCTAACTCGTGGGGATAGCTAACTCGCAGGGATAGCTAACTCGTGGGGATAGCTAACTCGTGGGGATAGCTAACTCGTGGGGATAGCTAACTCGTGGGGATAGCTAACTCGTGGGGATAGCTAACTCGTGGGGATAGCTAACTCGTGGGGATAGCTAACTCGTGGGGATAGCTAACTCATTGGGATAGCTAACTCGTTGGGGTAGCTAACTCGTGGGGATAGCTAACTCTCGTGGGGGATAGCTAACTCTCGTGGGGATAGCTAACTCGTGGGGATAGCTAACTCGTGGGGATAGCTAACTCGTGGGGATAGCTAACTCGTGGGGATAGCTAACTCATTGGGATAGCTAACTCGTTGGGGTAGCTAACTCGTGGGGATAGCTAACTCGTGGGGGATAGCTAACTCTCGTGGGGATAGCTAACTCGTGGGGATAGCTAACTCGTGGGGATAGCTAACTCTCGTGGGGATAGCTAACTCGTGGGGATAGCTAACTCGTGGGGATAGCTAACTCGTGGGGATAGCTAACTCGTGGCGATAGCTAACTCGTGGGGATAGCTAACTCGCGGGGGGGATAGCTAACTCGTTGGGATAGCTAACTCGTGGGGATAGCTAACTCGTGGGGATAGCTAACTCGTGGCGATAGCTAACTCGTGGGGATAGCTAACTCGCGGGGGGGATAGCTAACTCGTGGGAATAGCTAACTCGTGGGGATAGCTAACTCGTGGCGATAGCTAACTCGTGGGGATAGCTAACTCGCGGGGATAGCTAACTCGTGGGGATAGCTAACTCGTGGGAATAGCTAACTCGTGGGAATAGCTAACTCGTGGGGATAGCTAACTCGTGGGGATAGCTAACTCGTGGGGATAGCTAACTCGTGGGGATAGCTAACTCGTGGGAACGGAGAGGGCTTCCTCACTGGAATCTACGGAAGGGGGTGTGTCAGTCTCGGCGGATGGTTTCGGCTCAGCTTTCGGGATGGGCGTGGTTATCAGATACTCTGTGAAAGTAGCCGTAGCGATATATAATAATAATAATATTTATTAGAAGAATTTTGTTTATTTTCTGTACAACAAAATATTCTAATTATTAATAACATTTATATCTATTTTATTCGCATTATGTTACTATCCTTATAGAAAATAAATACATGTTGATCAAACGTAATCAATGACATGAATACTTAGCCATTATTATGTGCTATGTAACATGATAGAACATTTGTTGTATCATGAGAAGCAAGGGAGTGCGATAGGCAGATAAGCGAATGCATTAAAATTAAATATGAATAGTTTTAAAAGGTTGTATGTATGTTGTATGTATGTTTATTCTAGGTTCTCTTGTATAACGACTATATAAAGATGTTTTTAAATTATTGATATCATAGGAATACATCATGGATTAACGAGATGTTATATAATTCAGGAATACAATCCACTAGCTAAGCTGAGATTTATCTAGATATATATTTTTATATATATATATATATATATATTATTTATAAGACTTATTAAATATGATCTAATTAAACCTTTCTTTTTATTATCTTCAATTCGTTTCGCTTTACACAATATACGAAGTTTAGATTTATTCGTTTCCTGTGCAATATGTGTAGCGGTTACATGTGAACATGTCATAAGAGTCTTAAGTTAAGTTAACACTTAAGATAACTTTCTGAAAGTATATGTTAGTTATATCAAACAAGCATTATAAGATGATCGTTAGTGATAATGTCGACTTTTATTGTCTACTATGTGTATAACTGATGCGAAGACTTATGTGATTATGGGTATATGTTATTGAAGAAATCACATGTGGCCAATAAATGAATAGTTAAGGCTGTTTTCTCACGTAAGATGTGGGTGGTATCCGGTCCGGGTCACTAGGGTCACTCAGTGTGGGTACTAATCAGATGCGTATTAACACTAATTAACCGAGCCCATTTTATACTAGCATACGCGATAACGCTATAGTTCGCAAATGAAACCCGACCTAGTTTCTCGAATTATTACTGGTGACCAGGGATGGGGTCAAATACGTATTTTTATTTGTATTTGTATACAAATTTAATAAATATTTGTATTTATATTTGTATTTGATTCATTAAGAAAAATGTATTTGTATTTGATAAAGTGTATTTGACCCCAACCCTACTGGTGACCTATAATCTATATAACTACGGTGATTCATAAAATAATATCTGGGTAGATTAGTTAGCGTGTGAACACGATCGGTAGGCACCCGGTGTAGGTGTACACCCAGCCTTTCACACGCTGCACTGGGTACCCGGTCTGGGTTCTAGTTGCGTCACCCGGACCGGGTATACGTAAACAGTTATACTTAGTCTGGGACAAATATACGCGCCCACATCTTAAAACGCCGTGAGCAATACAAAGACAAATTATTCGAGACGAAAGTTTTCACAGTATATACACTATGTATATATATATATATATAAACTATATATACACTATATAAACATAGCGTATACAGATTGAGAGAGAGTGGTGGGTAACTAACGGCATACAGTTGTAGAGAGTTGATGAGCTGCTTGAGGCAGGGCTGAATGCAAGTCTTGCCGTTACGTATGTGCTTCTTGGCTGTGTCACCGAGTTCCTGTAACGAAGGGGGCGGGGCTATCGTTATAAGGGCATTATTATGGTAGACTATATGGCTCGAGGCTCGCTTCGCTCGTGGAAGGTCTTAGGACATTGGAAGGACGGTTAAGCCTTATTATATAATAATAAATAATAATAATAAATATTTATTAGAAGAAAGTTGTACATTTTTTTCGTATGAAGTATTTAAATTAATTATATTGTTATTTCCTCTAAAGGGCTTCAGATAAAGATCTGTAGGATAATTATCTATTTAGGTGGAGATACGGTTGCTGAAGACGATGGATAATATTCAATGTATTATTTAGGTCAAGGAGGAGGAACAACGAACGCACGCGCTATTAACGACGCGAGAAAATAGAAAACAAATTTGTGTACATCTTATATAATTGTGTATAAATAAATGATCGGCTCTTGTTAAAACCATGGATGCCTTAACATGAGAGCGGCTTCGAAAGGATAAAAATCAAATAAAAAATAACAAATAACAATAACATATTAAATTATAATAGTTATTAGTTGAAACTTTGTGTAGTTTAAAAGTTTAAACTTAAGTGAATTAAGCAGTGTGCACACACCACAGAGAGTGTGGTAATATTAGGCGTGATTTCAAGAAACCAATAACGTGAATATAAATAGAGTATAGTTGCATAGTGAACCCCTCAAGAATGGACCCCTCAAGAAGTCATAGACTTGTACATGTTATAAATAACTGTGATAGGCCCCGGACAATACAATACAAATAGTAACATTTTTTTTCTTGTGTTTTGATTTATTGTTTATTAAGTTCTTTATAAACACAAGAGAAATTCAAGAACTGCCTGGAGTCGAACCCAGGACCTCTGGCTTACTAGCTTTTGGTTGTCCCACTGAGCCATCGACCCCAGACAAATAATTATTAATTAAAATTATTTATTATTATTACATGTAGTACATACTATAAAATAAAATATTCAATCATTCAATTTATCGAAATTTAAATATTTATAAGATTTCATTTATTCAAATAATAAAATCTGTTACATTATTTACATGCACATATTTATTAAATGTTCTATAATTAATTATTTTTTATCAATATATCATTTGCTTTATATCGGGATATATATATCGCTGCGTTAATCTTAAATTTCATCTAAATAGCTATGATCTTCGGATGAAAATATATTAAATATTCTATAAATATAACACGACTATCGATATAGACATAACTATCGTTATCACACACACACACACACAAACACACACAAACACACACACACACTTACAAATAGACACACACACGCGTAAAGTATAATAATAATAATCACGCTCTTAACGACCGACGACTCACCTTACATATGATGGCCTTGACCTCGCTGTCGATGGTCGTGTCCTCGCTGAAACAGAACACGGGCGGACTCTTGCGAGGGTAGGCGTCGGGGAACGTGATCCGTAGGTCGGAGGTCAAATAGGGCTGGATACGGCAGGAGATGCGGAACACTCTTTTGCTTCGGTCGATCTGTTGTTCGCGATAGGTTTAATACGGTATGATGCGGTACCGTAGTGTTACGTGTACACCTAATCGAGTTTATTATCATTACTTCACTTTCTCTTAATCTATTTCATTGAATATTTATATATATGGGAAATTAGCTAAATATGTATTATAATATATTAATATTGTATATGTATATAAATTAATATATTATAATACATATTTAGCTATATTAGCTATATATGGGAAATTAGCAAAATATGTATTATAATATATTAATTTATGTACAAATTTCGAATATAATTTGAAATAATACTTAAATTGTTAGTACATACTATAGTAACAATGCTATATTATACCGCGATTTGTAATAGTTAAATGAACGGTTTATAACGGGGTGTATTATATTTCAATGTTTAATCATAATTTGTTTCCGATGCATAAACAAAGCCATGAACGGCTATATTTCAAGAATTGAGGTTCAAGTCTTACGTAATTATCTAAATAACAACACGCAAACACGCATTTAAATATCGTACGGAACAATCTATAAATAGATAGCCAATGAAAGGGAAGCGCACTTCAACGACGACATATTTGTCCTAAATTTAGATGAGGAGTAATTAAATGAACTTCTTCCTGTACTATATATGTTCGCCCCGCACCCTACACCCACTTAACCACCATGCTATACGCGGGGATAGTTAACTCCTACGTATCATTAACATTACGGAGATAGATAAGGATTGTCCTAGGATAATCCTAAAGCCATTTATTTTCTCAGAAAAACTCGCATATGAACTCGGTAATCTACCATTCAATAGTTATTAAATTATAATATTCTATAAATTTGTATAATTAATAAACTCTGCTACGGGTATTTATATAAAATATTCTAGGAGTTTACTATTCTATGTATTACGAAAGTATTTGATAAATAAGTACAATCTATATATAAACGTCAACATAAAATATAATATATTACTTTGGGCGCCCTTTATATAACTTTACTTGTAAATGAATGACAAAAAAACAATTCTTCTAATAAAAATTATTATTATTATATATATGTGCGCACGCACTACATGGTTGAAACGTAGTGAATAGAACGCAAGGTAAGTAGGTAGAGCTGCAACGATGGTGTGTATGTAGGGGAGACCAACCAATAAAAATAAATGTTGTGGTAAAAGTGGGGCGGGGAGGGGGGACCAATATATAGGAGGTCCCCCTAGATTTAAAGTGGGGGGGGGGGGTCATATCACCCCCCCCCATCACCCCTACATGTAAGCTACGTACCTCTTCGATCTTGATGGGGAAGTGGGCTTTGAACTTCTCGAACTCGGCGCTCAGCAGTTTGTGTTCATCTTTAGCGAGTTTATCGGTTACCAGAAACTGTTTGATAGGAGGTGCGGGTGATACACTTATAGCGGGGGGGGGGGGGGGACGTATTGGTGGATATGTTCGGTCAACAGAAAGTGAGTGCGCGATGTGGCTCAGGCTGCGATATGCTCGTGTAAGGGGTAATTGGTAGATTTTAAACGTTATCATTTTTGAAATTAAATAAATATTTATAAATTATCTGAAAATTTAAATTAATTAAAACATTATCGAATGAGTTAAGGGGATATCACAATGGGACAGCCATTATTACAAATGTACATGTATAGAGATGTACAAGGATAGGGAATGCATTGCCTCCGTTTATTGAGTGTTTCTAAAAAACAATTCATTGAATTTAAAAATGTTTTTTTGTTATATAAAAAGGACATTCATATATATAATCCTAGAGACAACAAAATTAAAAATATATATTTTACATTTAAAAATAGACATAATTTTATTTATTTATTTTTTTACCAATTTTATATAATTATATTTGTGAATATGGACTCTCTGGAATTGTGCATATATATGCTATTTATACATAGCAACATAAATTAGGTAGATGGTTTCAGTACTTCTATCTAAACACTTATTTATATATTATGTTATTATAAATAAATAGCAACCTATGAATATTGATTATTTAAATACGATTATATATAATATTCTTTATTTTAGCTTTTACATTTCTAAAAACGATCATATATTCATTAAATTATTATTATAATTTATTTATTAAATGATATACTTTTAAGTATATATTTTATAGTTATATTTTATGTAAAAACACGCTTTAAATACTATTTTAAAGATAATATTTGATATTTAATAATATATATGTATACAAATTTGAAATAAAATTGTTGTCCTTAATTTCAGAGGTCGCACATACTCTTAAATGTATATTACACATATTCATAAATCAATTACTAGTTAATTATTATTATTTATTATATTTGTTTACTAATTCAAGTCATCTATATTACGAGTATTTTTTAATAGGCTCAATTTAATTCTGAATAAGTATTTTCACTAAATAATTTAAATTATATATATATATATTAGAAGAAATTAATGTTATCATCATTTATCTGAATATATTTATTTCATATTTCATATATCATAATATAATTTTGATGTTGATTATAAGTTATTATTACATAAATTTAGAACACTGATATATAAACTAATAAAAATAGATGGACATTTTAGAATTATACATTCGATATATCGATTAGTTGAATATAAAACCTTTGTTTCATTGGAGAACGGGGATTTTCCGTTTTCTTTGGGCGTAGCAGGAGAACTATCCGGATTAATGGTGGATACCTGTCATGTCGATACGTGTGTTATACATGAACTCTAGGGAAGAATAGGATAATTAAACAACGTTAGTATGGATAATTACTGGAATGTAATTATATATATGAATATCTCTAAAATCGTTTAAATTATTTATTATATTAATATATGAAATAATATAAATTTTTATTTAAGGATTATTTTAAATGCTCGATTTTCCGAGTAGTAATCGGAGACTGAAGCTAAGATGATGTAGAAGATGGAGAAGGAGGAGGAGGAGGCTGAGAGGGATGAGAGATGTAACCGATGACTGAAGATGGGGATCTATCTTCCACATTCGCAGCGACTGATCTTTAGACCAGGATATCAGGTGGTAGTCGTTACTGTCTGTCAGTCACGCATGAGTGATTAGCTGATTATGCACAACGTGTTTTATGATCGGAAGGAGTAGTTAAGGTAAGGAAGCAATAGGCAGGGAAAGGAAGGAGTAGGTAGGTTAAGGTAGGAATAGGTAGGGAAAGGAAGGAGTATGTAGGAAAAGAAAGTAGTATTTAAGGTAAAGAAGCAATAGGCAGGGAAAGGAAGGAGTAGGTAGGAAAAGGAAGTAGTATTTAAGGTAAGAAAGCAATAGACAGGGAAAGGAAGGAGTAGGTAGGGAAATGAATGAGTAGGTAGGGAAATGAAGGAGTAGGTGGAGTAAATGAAGGAGTAGCTAGGGAAGGGATGTGAAATAGAGATGACGGCCGGTTTAGGAAACCTGGTTTAGGAGGTTTCCATTCACACTGCAGAACTTGTTCCAGATCTTTAGAGTAGAACGTGTGCACTTGTCGAGGCTGGGTTGTCATCTCGGGTCTACAACATACGTGGTTGTACGCTACGAGTAAAGCTAGATAGGTAAGCTTTCCTAATGTATAGGTGAGATGTTGATATACCTAACCTGTGTATATATTATACACAAATATAATACCCACATTCTCACGTATATATATACAATAACCCAAGGCCCGATACTTGATATCGCTTTCACGTCCGTCGCTTTTTATTTAGAAATAGCGATTGCGGATTATTTGACACATTCAATAAATAGATTAATTTTATATCGCGTATTGTATTTGATATAATATATTTGATATAATGATATAATGTGCGACGTATTAAAAACATGTATATATTTTATAAATATTTATATTTTAAATAAAGATAAATATTATTAAATAAAATAAGTTCATTCAAATAATCCGATTACTAATTACTTCTTCTGCATCGGAAGGACTAGGATAATAACCTTCCGCTGTTTCTGTCGAGCAAAGACCACAGACATAAACTGTTCTCCCTTCTGTGTTTAGGAACGATCACAGTGACTAATCCTTCACCAAACGGCTGCGGGATATTTACAGAGTATTAGCGCATTACTGATGTAAGAGAATTGGCATTATTTTAATTACAATTATTTAGTAGATATATATATTTAAAATTAATTTTATTATATTTAATTATTATAATTAAATTATATATTATATTTAAATTTATATGTTTAAAAAAATATTAATTAAAATAATATAGGTTTATTTAATATATCTATATATTTATAACCTATATTTAATTATAAGTATGATTATAAATTATTATTTTAATTATTTTCAAATAGTTAATTGTAATATTCTTAGTTAAATACTAAATTGTTAAAATTTTAATATAATTGTAGAAGTTATTATAATATCACTAATACTATTTTGTATACACCATTTAGGGTGATCTCTATACCAATGCGTGAGGTATTCAATAATTATATGACTTCAAGTATTTACATATTAATTTTATATATTAATCATAATATTAATTTCGATATTTAAATGTTATATACTATAATGGCTTCAAATGTTCTTAAGCTGCGAATATGTGCCATTATTTGTGACTATAAATGGTGGTTTCTATAAATCAAACACTTTGAATGTATTAATCAAGGCGTGCATAAACCAAGGCGTTTTGTTATTAAATGTAAACCCAATGTTAATTTTTGTACCATGTCGATTTTGGTATCAATTCATATCTATATCGTCTTCCATATTTTTGTTTATATATTTTATAGTTTATATATTTTGCCTAATGAACTATATATTATTATTATTATTATTAATCAAACATGTTTGGATGTATAAATCAAACATAGCGGATGTATGTGATTATTCGCAACAGAGGCCTGATGTGGCCTTTACTTGATAAATATGATGGAGGTATATGTTTCAGCTAACCATTATCCATGATTTAAGCAGGATAGATGATAATCTACCAACAACAATATCGATACACATACTCCGTGTAGATATATACTTATAAAGTAATATGAAAGTGTGAAGACTAACCGTGAAGCTAGATTGCCAGACTGGATCCGAACAGTCGAGTTTCAGTTGATGGTCTTTAGTTTCGTTGATGTTCCAGAACTATGAGCACATGAGAACATCAATTAATGTATAATATACTCAATAATACAATTAATAACATATATATACATTTTTGTTTTATCACATATATCATTAAATATATTATAAGCATAGCAGAACTGTATTTTTAACAATAATACTACGACGATACATTACATTTGAATACAAATTCAATTTATTATGAAATGCTATTGAATCGATTCACTATACGTATTATCGATGGGAATACATTGCACGCAGAAATATCTAAAACCAGAATACGCAATGATAACTATATAAATGAATATTGCGAAGCCATTTAGAAGAGTTTGAAAATTTTATTTAAATTAATTTTTCGATAGAAAAACCGTCTTCCAATAAAGGAGTATTACGATTGTCGTTCAGTGATACGTTATAGTTGGTGTGAAATACTAGATAGGCATGAGTCGGTGGTAAAACCACTAAGTTAATGTGTGAATAGAGAGTGGGGATAGAGAACCGCCACATTAATGTACGCATAGAGCAGTAGTTCCCAACATTTTCTGATAATTCTCTAATTTAAAAATATACCATAACCCAATGAAAAAATTATTTTTTTATTTTATTATTATTAAACTTTAATCCTAAATAATAGATTCGTATTTAACTGTATATAACACCGGCGAGCATTTATTTTATAAATTGGCCCATGATCCAAGTTTGGCGTCATGACCCATAGGTTGGAAACACTGGTGTAGAGGCAGTGGTAGTGATGCTATGCTACGTTAATGTGCGCGTGCGTTGAGAGAGGACACACTACCCCCCCCGCCACTAGACGGCAGCACTCGTAACCTTGACCGTACCGTCCAGACTGCTAGAGGTGAGGATGTTCTCATTAGAATACGACCACTCGAGACACGATATCTTAGACAGGTGGGCGGAGATGAACTTCACCGGAGTGGAGGTTTTCTGAGGCGGGGCGTTAAGAATTAGGTCAGGGTACGTACGCGCGAGGATTAGGTAGACAATTGGGGATATTAGATTATAGAATTTATATATCGAATAAGTTAAAATATATTTAAACAATAATATAATGAACTAAATTCTAGCATTTTTTTCTTAATTTTTGTATAATACATACATATTATAATTGAATTATTGTAGTATTATATTATAATTACATTCTACATTATAATAATAATTATATACTAAAGCATGATATTATGAAAGATTGAATGGATATTGAGATTTCTAAATTACTGATTATTCAAAATTAACATAAAACTCTATATTTAATATATATATATATATATATATATATATATATATATATATATATATATATAATTTAATATGTTAAGAATTAAATGCAAACTTGTAATGAAAATATATAACAAAATAATATAAATGTACAAGATAAAGTTTACGAAAATAATGATAATTGTTAATGATTGAGATGATGATGATGATAATGATGATAATGAACACAGCTGCCTAATGCACTCCACGTACACCACTTACACAGCTGCTATTACTACTACTACTATCGAGGCCGTACTACCCTACTGTCCCATATTCTTATCTGACCATCATGGGCAGTGGCCAAACTGTACTCCTTTGTTCTGTGCCACTTCACCTGGGACACGCAACCTGTAAGCGAGGTAGTGGTGTAGTACGGGTGTAGTAGGGGTGAGGGAGGGGTGTAGTACGGGTGAGGGAGGGGTAATGATATGTCTACTAGGGATATTATGATATTTAATAGTTACTAGACTAGTTAATTGAGTGTTTATTTAAGTCATTAAAATATTGATTTTAACATACGCATATATACACATATATATATATATGAATGTGCTATACACCTGTATATGTATTATACCAATGTGTGTAATACTAACTGACTGAAATTAATGAAGAAGCTGGTCTCCTAGGTTCCCTGGACAACGTAAATGTTATATATTATTATATGAATTGTAGGTAAATATTACGTATTTATGATGTATATACTACTAAACAATTCGACTCCATTACTAATAAGAATATATCAAGCTTAAATATTCACGTTAAATATAACATTAGCCCCTAACTACGATCCTAGCCCCTAACATTATCCCCTAACCAACACCTTAGCTCTTAAACACGACCTTAGCCCCTAACCACGACCTTAGCCCCTAACCAAGACCCTATCCCCTAACCACGACCTTAGCCCCTAACAACGACCTTAGCCCCTAACCACGACCTTAACCCCTAACCACGACCTTAACCCATAACCAAGACCCTATCCACTAACATTAGCCCCTAACCAAGACCCTATCCCCTAACCACGACCTTAGCCCCTAACAATGACCTTAGCCCCTAACCAGACCTTAACCCCTAACCACGACCTTAACCCCTAACCAAGACCCTATCCCCTAACATTAGCCCCTAATCACGACCTTAACCCCTAACCACCACCTTAACCCCTAACCTTAGGTCCCATATCAGCGTCATAGAATCATAGGAGCCGGTAGCGACTAGGTTCCTCTCCTCGTTGGAGGTACACCAGTCTATATCGCTGTGAGGAGTGCGTGACATATATTGATGTCGGGTAATGTATGAGGGTAAAGCTTGGCTGAAGGTATTATTTGGATGAACGGTATGTATGAATGTATGGGTAACGTATTGTATATCGGAGTAAACTACTCGTTTATATTTACATTTGATTCAAAATTATTATTTAATAAAACATAGGATAAATATAATAAAAATCGAAAAATATATAGTTAATAATGTAAAAGTAATTAAAGTATACTTAGATAGTTCTGCGTAGTAATCACGCACAGACTAAGGTAGCTATGCACAGACACTAGACTAAGGTAACATAGCTGTGCAATAGACTAAGGTAGCTGCGCAATAGACTAACGTAATGACGCGGGTATGAGCCTTCAGCTGGATCTGTTTCACGAAGCCCTCGTTGTCCCACTTGCATACGTTGGCTAGCTCCACACTCTGCATGTGGGTATGTGTGTGAGGTGTATGTGTGTGAGGTGTGTGAGGTGTGTGTATGAGAGTGTGTGTGTGAGAGTGTGTGTGTTTTAATAGTGCATGTATCACAGGTGTGTGTGAGGTGTGAGATGTGTGTTAACCGCTAATAACTATGTTACATAATCGTTAAGAAGCATTCATTTAAATTCGCCTACTGAATATAAAGTATTCTATATTAATTTTATAAAAATAAATAGTGATAATGTGAATTTCAAGATTTACAAAATTTGATACACTTATTTAGGTGACTATTAATGATTTTATTATTTTTAAAATAATAATATTCAATTTAAATTTGGTTAGGTAAAACTAGTGGTAATAATTATACAAGATTTAAAATCATTATTTAAGTGTAAGACGTACGATGAACAATTGTATACAATAATTATATGACCTTGAGATTTGCATAAATGTCCACTAAACATTAGATAAAGCTGATCTTAAGTATACAGAAGTCATACATATCAAAGTGCGGATAAATACCTACTTAAAATATAGTTAATTCACATTTCAAGGTTTAAAAAGTTAACATCTTCACTTTTTACAGAAAAGTATAAAGTTAAATATTTGCTAACGATAACATACGTTATTGAAATAAACAAAGAGAATTACGACATTACTAACATAATGAACGTACAACATTTTACAGTTATTGTAATTATTATTATTAATGTAATATTTATTACAAGTGAATGTCCATATTTGGAATGGGAAAATATGTCATTATGTTTATAATTTATGAATAAATAATATATTTTTTACAATATCGGGTAGAACATCCATTATACTTATAGATAATTATTTACATTTTTTTTAAATATCGTACATTCTAAAAAATATCAATATTTATTAATTCGCATTCAAAAATTAAATACCAATATACATATATATATAATTATTAATAATATTATTATTTAAGGTCGGAGTGAATTACGTGAATTAGTGACATTATTGAACTCCATATATAACGTTACATCACTATCGCGGCGCATAACCAGATCGCCATAATTATTTCAAAATTCACTCCGACCTATATTAAATATAATATATATAATATATATATATAGATACAACTGATTTGGCTAGTACATGAACCAAAGTGCTCACATTAAAATCAGATCTATACACTATAGACATATGTACTACTGGACCCGCATTGGCGCCCCCTCTAACCGAAGTAATGAAGCGTGACACCCCTCTAACCGAAGTAATGAAGCGTGACACCCCCTCTAACCGAAGTAATGAAGCGTGACACCCCCACTAACCGAAGTAATGAAGCGTGACACCCCCTCTAACCGAATTAATGAAGCGTGACACCCCTCTAACCGAAGTAATGAAGCGTGACACCCCCTCTAACCGAAGTAATGAAGCGTGACACCCCCTCTAACCGAAGTAATGAAGCGTGACACCCCCTCTAACCGAAGTAATGAAGCGTGACACCCCCTCTAACCGAAGTAATGAAGCGTGACACCCCCTCTAACCGAAGTAATGAAGCGTGACACCCCCTCTAACCGAAGTAATGAAGCGTGACACCCCCTCTAACCGAAGTAATGAAGCGTGACACCCCCTCTAACAGAAGTAATGAAGCGTGACACCCCCTCTAACAGAAGTAATGAAGCGTGACGCCCCCTCTAACCGAAGTAATGAAGCGTGATGCGTGACTGCTCCACTTCACGTTGGTGATGTTACGTTTGATGTCGCGCGAGTTGTTGCGGTCTATCTCGCGTTCCTCGTTCAGGTCTATTAATAGCATCAACTGTTTCCTGCGCGTGTGTGGTATGCGAGGGTTTAAGTAGGGTTAGGTAGTGTTAAGTAGGGTGTTAAGTAGTGTTAAATAGTATGTTCAGTAAAGTTAAGTAGTTGTATTAATAGCATCAACTGTTTCCTGCGCGTGTGGTATGTGAGGGTTTAAGTAGGGTTAGGTAGAGTTTATAATATAATGAACTGAAACCTGCGTATGAGTTTGTGTATGTTAAGAGGGGAGGCTCTAGTTAAATATTTTAAATATTTGTATTATTTAATTAGTTTTTATTACATATTTTCAATGTTTAGAATTTTATTTATAATTTTTTTTCAAATTATTTACATGTATTTATATCAATATAAAGTGTTTTATGAACGTAATAGATATAATAATTATTTGAAATTGATAGGATTTTGTATGTATTATATTTTCATACATTTTATATATTAAACTTTGAATGTCATTTTCTCAAGTTTTTACTTTTTCACTTAGTAACCACATGTAAATGCCTACTACTTTTTTGATTTTATTATTTTTATCTGTAATTTGTACTGTAAATGTACAACATATATACATCTATATGAATACTGTTGGATTTATTATTATATTTTATATTAATTAAATAAATGATGATAAACTTGCATTTGAATGAAAAAATAAATATTTAACTAATTGTGACTATTTTTTTACGCCATTTTAAATTAACTATATTTATATAAAGACAGATTATATATGATGAATAAAAAAAATTAAGTAATTATCTTTATTAGTTATTTATCCTTAGCATTTTTAAATAGAGCTAAAATAGCATTGTTTAGATGAACGTGCCCTTCCCTCTTAAGTAAGCTTAAGTAGTATTAATTATATGCAAACATAAACGGTATTCTACGACGCGTTAATAACCCTTATAGCGTGAACAATGAAGCGACTATAACTAACAAGTAAGTTCAACAATAATAATAGTGGGGAATAGAGTTGCTATAGTATAATCGCTAATACAAATAGACGCGTTTAATAAGTAAATAGATAGGGTAAACATGCGCGTTATGCAATGGGGTAAACCGTAGAGCTAGAGAGACATAGAGTGGTGATAATCTATGCCGGAAAGCGGAAAAAAAATACTCCATTTTGATGGTGACCAAATTAGATTGATGCTTTCAGCATGTCAGATACCTTATTTACTACTCTATTTCTCTCTAGCTCTACGAGGTAAACGAATAGGTTAAGGCAGCGACATTTAATTATAAATTTAAAGACAATATTTTATTTAAGGTTTAATGATTGCATCGTATCGCGGTATCGGCTTGGAGTTAATTTCGTGATTCAAAAACTAAACGCGAAATACGTACATAGAAATATGTACACTAGGTTGGAGTGAATTTTGAGTTAATTATGTCCGCCTGGTTATGACTGCGATAGTGTTGTAACGTTATATGTGAATTTATCGACATTATTGAACTCCGCGTAAAACGTTACGTCACTATCGCGAGATGTAACCAGACGGCCATAATTATTTCAAAATTCACTCCAACCTACACTGTACACGTCATTAAATAGTATGAATGCCCACGACAACACTGCACTGAATACATTCGTAACGAGTTAGCGAGGTTTGACCTATGACCTGTCCTTATTACATATGTATTTATAAGTGTGAAATATCTACCATTACAATTGTGTGGTGTATAATTCAGACAAGTCTAAAAAAATACTCCTTTATATGCCTTAAAGGAGCTATTTTTATTATATTCGTAAATAATTGTTTATTATATATATTATTCTAACTGTTTCTTTAAAAAATAAATTCATTTCATTTCATAAACGTGGGGTTTACGTTCTTTGCCTTAATCTGTAGTCGCAATTATACGCATCGAAGATAGGGGAATAGACAACCATAGCCGTAGAGAATCACGACGAGTGAGTGTATAGTATACGGCGTATACCTAATCGTTTAGTGCGTGCGTACTTATATATTAAGTACACTCGTACTTAGAGCAGTGGGTGGGTGGGATACTAACCCTGCTAGTAATGCAAAATCTCCCAAGCAATCCACAGCCAACACTGACTTCGGCTGTTGTATCAGTCGGGGTTATGTGTTAGATACATACACACACATATATGTATATAGATAGATGTACAATTATTTATTAATTACTATTACACATATTATAGTATGCTAATATATATATATATATATATATCTTATTCAATACAATTATAAATATTATACAATAATATTATATATATATATATATATATATTATTCTATAACATACATTATTACCGTATGTAATATCTTCTACAATATTACGCTATGATATTATACAAATTATTGGTTACACTATTAAATATGGCTTCATACGATACACGCAAACTAACTTGCGCAGGTCATCGATGTAAAGAAAGTGGACGCACGCAATTGACGCGGCACGCAATGCATGTAAAAGATAGATATGCGAATGTCACTTTTATCGATAAATTAACAAAATGGCATCATATGTCATATATTAAAATAGTAGGTTTTTGTTGAAATAGATTCAAGTGACTTATATCTATATCAATGGATTTAGATTATAAATATCAATAACATAGTATGATATCTTCAATTTAAATATTCAAAATTACGAGGAATGTTGATATGAAGTATTTTAAATATATAATTTTATTAGTATAGATAGTTCATTAAAATTGGTAGTAATTATCAATATATATGTATAAATAAATAATATTAATTTAATATATAGTAGGTATTTAGTAGTGGGCTGCGACTGCAGAGCTTCTATCGCAAAGTTCCATACACTACATTAAATTGCTTATCCAATTTCTTTATATCGATGGCGTAGATTAAAATCGCTATAACGCGTCTATAAATGCATCTATAAGTATCTCTAGGCATGTCTGTGAGCGCGTCTACAAGCATATCTGTGAGCGCGTCTATAAGCATGAATATACGTGCATCTATAAGCATGACTATATGCGCGTCTAAGCATAGGTGACCTTGACTACGTCATTGAATCTCATGATGGCGAAGTAGGACGATGTATTCGGACGATTGCTCATTGTCATAGTTACCGGGTTGTTTACTGTGAAGGTCATCGATAGAGGTCATTAAGTTGTACGCGATATTATCGGTGATCATTATATTTTTATATTTCATACCGGTGAGATTGGTCAACATTTATTAGAGTGCTTGATTGGATAAATTAATAAAATCAAATGTCTACAATTTGTATAACATACAATTATTATATTGAACTGGTTCTGAGGGGAGACGATCAAAAAGAACGAGTTAAGGGTTAGAGGTTACATTTGAAATACGAGTTAATAGTATATATATATATATTTTGTATAGATATTTGTGGGTTATTTGGTTTAATTGGGTTAGTTTTGTCCTGTTTGGTTTTTTTAGCTGCATTACATCCTAAAGTGCCTATACAAATTTATTTCGCATTTAAAATTTAAGCAACTCAACTTATCCTTTTTTGATCATAACTCGTTCAGAGTATATTTTAAGTAATCGTTTATTTATTTCATAAATTATAAAATATACAAATTATAACTTATCAATATAGTGCAGGTATACGAGTGCAATTAATATTATCGGGTGAAATCATCACAGATAATAGACAGTGTCTATTAGACACAATAGTGAAATCAAAGAAAGGACGTTATGCTAATGCATCTTGGATGACAATTTATTTAATTCTAGAATGATTTTACTGTATTGCATCATGGTATAAAAGTATATATTTGAATTTGATATACAAATCAATGAACAAACTCGTTTTTAAATAAATAATTTGAATATGATTATATTAAAATCATAATATGATGATGATACATTATAAATTATTTAAAATAACAACATAAATACTATAGAAAAATATCTTTCAAACCAAATTTATAAATAAATTTGTATTTTTATTAATATTTATATAGAAATTTCTATTTACACAATTTAAAAATAATGAATACTTTTTTTTTACTAATAAAAAAATATCTTTGAAATCATTGAAATATAATTAAATACACCACTTCATAGTGTACTAGGTTACTATTACATAGATAGAAAGTAAATATTCTGTTCTTGGTAAAATTATGTGTTTTTTTCCGTGATAAACGAAAAATATTCTAGAACTTGATCATTTTTGTGGAATATATGTAATTGATGTATAAATCATACGCAGGTATATATTTACAAATATATATGCATATGTAGATATGTGTTAATCAATTTAGAATAAACTATTTAATAAATATTCAATATTTCTAGTTATTCATTGTATTCGCTTCACATGTTCGTTTCACCGATTATACATACTCTTATGAAACATTACGTGAATCATTATATTGAAATTTATTTATTTAAATATATCAAATTTCCAAAATATTATTAAATGTGATTTAATGAATTAGCTTACATTTTTATTAAATCTTTATTATATTTAATATATTTAATTCTTATATTATATTTGGAAAATGTATGTTAAATTTTTAAATATTAAAATTTGTAAACCAGGTACCCATTTTAAATTGTAATTCATTGACAGTGTAAACATGTATTAATATAGTATCTTTGACAGTTATAATCATTATTATAATAGTAATTTAATTTTTAATTATATCATATAAGAATTATAATAATTATATGCAAAGAATAATTATAAAAATATAACATTTTTATGTAATTTCTCAATATTTTTAACACTATCTATTTCGTTATTAATATCTCTCACGAGATTCTATTTTTTAAAATATGCGGCTCTACTATAATTCGAGAAATATTATTAAAATAATTTAACAAAATTAATGGCGTCATAATATAACTCATTTTCTAAATATAAAACGTGCTTACTTAGATAAGTTGTTTTAATTATATTAAATATGAGATTAAGATAATATTATATTATAAATATATTAATTTCATATACTATAATATGCATGCTATTATCAGTATAATAATTACATTTAATAAATTATTATTATAATAAATAATATTAAATTTAAATATGTAATATATATATTTGTAGTTGATCTACAAATTAATATTTTAATTAAAGTGATTTTTGTATGTGATCAAATATTTCTAAAAGTAATCAACTATAAACCTATATTAAATGTGTATCAATATTAGATATTTAACAATATATAAAATAATCAAATAAATTATTTTTTAAATTCATATTTGTTTTTAATATTATATCACATGACAAAATCAAAGACTGAATACAAATGTAGCCAGTAATCTCGGACGAGTTAATTTTGGATTAGGTATTCTCGTACGACTTATTAATTATACTTAATTTTAATAATATAGATAAATTTAAAATAAAGTTTACTTTAACATCTTTAAATGTCTCATATATGACTATATATATAGTCATTATATATATATATATATATATTATATTTTCAATTATTATTTAATAGTTAGCTTATAAATATAAGAATAATAATTAAATTATAAATAATAGGAATGTTAAACATAGTTAATAGTTAACTTATACATATAATTTAATTATTATTCTTATATTTATAAGTTAACTATTAAATAATAATTGAAAATTTTCAAATATATATTATATTAATATAATATATATATATATATAACTATAATTATAGTTATATAGTTATATAAAATATACTTAATTTTATAAATCGTCCGAGATTACTAATATTTAATCGAAGAATATGTACTACTAAAATCATAGAAAGACATAATTGATTTTTTTCAGTATGTATTTTTCCGCTATTATACATTTGTATGTAGATAATTAGTGATAATATGGGGGTATATACAAAGTTATGACTCCCTGCTCGTAGATACAATGGTCATTTGAGTTTATTTAACGCTGCTATTAATTTAAAAGTATATTATGCTTCTATTATGTTGCTATTATTAGAATAGCAACATAATAGCAGAATAATATACTTTTTTAAATTAATAGGAGCATACTAATAACACAATAGACTTTAAATAGCAACACAGCAGCAGCATAATAACATGAAAAATGAACAGAAGAATAATATACATTTAATGGAAACATAATAGCAGCATAATAGCACAATGTAAACAATGGAGGCTATTAAATATTCTGTTATGTTGCTATTATGAGGCTATTACTGTTTGCTGGGATGATATATGAGTAGGGAAATAATTAATAGTTTGGTTAGATATATTTCATAGACATCTTTATGTTAGGTAATCTGTAGATATGGTAGTTAACAGGGGCGGATACAGGAATTGTTCAAGGGGGGGGGGAGAACATTCAATTAAAAGTGTATTTTAAAAATAAGACATATATGTAAATATATTTACTATGATAATATTCAATTATATAATATGTATATATATATATATAAATTAAATATTATATTAAATTAAATAGAATAATATTTTATATTTTTACTAAAAACTATTAATACAATATATTAATCAGTTGCATTCTTCTTGGATTACGTAATGCAAATTTGGAAATAATATAAACACAATCGATATTTATGTCTTTATGTATATATAATAAAGAAAGTCCATTTAGTATATATTCACTCATAGTCGAAACGTAAATATGTCCTTATATGTATTATTATACAATAAATGTATTGTTCTTAATCGGCTAAATGAACGTTCACATTCACACGAAGGAAGGTGTATTTTTATATATGTATAGTGTACCCTTAGACACATATATTTTAAATTATATATTATTAATATATATATATATTATATATATATATATATATATATATATATATAATTTAATGTAAATACATTTCATAATTTCAAGTTACCTTGCCATGTTCTTTATAGTATTTATTATCATATTAGATATGTGTATTTAGTACCTAGATATTTAGTCTCTGTCCATTTAACTTCCCAGAAAATGAATTCGGTTTTTATTAAATGTATCTTTGGTAAATCAACTATAACTAATTCATAAAAATTTAATATATTTTATTTCCACGAATACTTGTTTTCATTCATTACTTTTGGAATTAATAACACTCCAATATATATATACAATATCTCTTTATTGAATATTTCTTTCATATCCATTATCAAATGATCCAATAATGGAATAGATATTATTTTTTTTAAATATATTTAAAAAAAGTATACTCTTCAGCTGATGAAGCAGGTGCATTTGTAAGATGTAGCTTTCTTTTATTTAACATTGGTAAAGAAATTACTTTATTTAAATATGATAATAAATGTGATGCTTCTTCATTCCATTCCAATTGTACTTCATCAATATTATCTCTAGAAACGTGTAAGATAAACCTATAGGTTTAAGGGATATATCCCTTTAATTACACATTGAATATCTTGATTAGCCTTATATGCGTCTATTGATCTACTCTGGAGAGCAGTTGTTACATTTTCTATGAAATGTAGTGAATTATTACATACAATTAACGAAGGTTAACTAATTTCTTTTTAGAAGATTTAACAAAAATTTGTTTAATATTTTCTAACTTCTAATAAACCTTGCCTCTTAGCAGAATATTCAAAAAATATGAAGGTTCCTAATATGCCCGTACTTTTTTTGACTTAATGAGATTGTGCATGCATTTACTATTGATAGATTTAATACATGTGCTCTACAGTGTACATATATAGCTTTAGGATACTTATTCAGAATTATAGTTGATGCTCCTTTTACTTTGCCAATAATATTTCCTGCTCAATAGTATCCTTGCTCTCTTAAATGTTCAATATTGAATTTAGCTTTAGTTAGTGTATCCATAATCAAGTTAGCTCTCCACTAAGATATTCACATTCTATGAAAGAAATAATATTTTCAGTGATACACTTACCATTAAAATATATAATTGCTAAAGCCATTTTTTCAGTATTAAATACATATGTGATTCATGAGCTAGTATACTATAGCCTATAGGCTAACAATATTTAGCTTTTTTATATCATCAATTATGCTTTCTTTAATATATAAACCACATTAAAATATCAATTCATTCTGTGTTGTTTTTAGGGGTGTATTTGGCATTTTTATTAACATATTACAAGTGATCTTTTAATATATCATTTCCTGAGTATATACATAGTTTTTGAAGTGCATTACAATTTCCTGGATCAGCATTTTGCTATATTGCATTCACTTTATTTATATATTGAATAGTTGACTTACATTATAGCATAGTGCTTCTTATTTTCCATCACTGAAATAAAACGAGAATTGTCTACCAAATAGTTATTGTGGTACATAGTAGATTCATGTTTTCTTAAATCTGCAATCGCATCTTTAAACTTAATCATGGGCAAAGTGACACATTTTCCAACTTGATTATGATTAATTTTTAAATTAAAAACACAAGGTATATATAATCCGCTATTTAAAGATTCACCGTATGATAACCAAGAACACGTGTGTAACAACTTCATTTGAAATGTACGAATATTTCCATTTTCTTTGTGATTTAAAAACGTGATCGTTTATGGATTGTTGTGCGAGTATTTTTTTAGCAGAAGTTATCTTTCTTCATGTTTTACTTGTTAATTATAAATATTGTAATGGTTAATATAATACATCCCAATGGCCCATTGGGATCATCTATATTATATACACTATAGTTTGTGTCTATACACACTATATATATATATATATATATATATATATATATATATATCAAATGTATCCAGTAAAATAAATAAGGTCCACAAATTCATAAAAAAAATCATAATCATGAGGGGGGGGGGGGCTAGAGATCCCCTAGCCTCCCTGTATCCGCCCCTGGTTAACAATATTCATTATTACGGAAATATTGGCAATACATAAAAGTAAAAGATAAAATAAAATACATTCATATGGTGCGGATAAAGAATAACGTAATGTATTGTGTGGTGCAACTGCCTGTGTGGCTCAGTGGCTAAGGCGTCATACACACAAGCAGTAGGACACGTGTTCGACCCTCGTCCGGACCATTAATTAATTTTATAAAATGGGTCTTAAAATATTATTTAGAAGTTATATTATATAATTGTGTATAAATAAATGATCGGCTATCGTTAAAACCATGGATGTCTTAACATGAGAGCGGCTTCGAAGGGACATTAGAGCCATATATGGTTATAAGTGAAAACTTCATCTAAGTTCCTGGATGGGATGAAAGGACTCCACAAAAAAAAAAAACATAACAAATAAGTATTGATTAATAAAGGAGGCAAATATGTAGTAGACTGAATTAAGTTATGTATGAAGTTTTATATTGATTAGGGGATTAAACAATCCCAATTTATTATAGCATTACCATAGTTGGAAAGCTGCAGCTTGCCAAATACCATGGGGATCTGTAATATTGTTGGAATGAGATTGTTGGAAAGAAACATAAATCCAAATATTTACATAAATGTAATAAAAGTAAAACGGTGTAATTTTAAAACTATAGTTCCTTATAAGGAATACAGTGTATTAATATCAAGAGATATAAGATAAGTAACTAAAATAGGAGATAAATGTAGGAGATCTACCAGAGTGATAATATTTATAACTCAGTAAAGCTATATATTTATGAAAGTTTAGCTTAACCTTAAGCTATATATAATAAGAGTGTGATAACATGTATACAATAAATTGAATAAACCAAGCATTATCATATGAAAGGATATATTATTGGTAACATAATTATATGTATTATATAATATAACTTATATTTAATAGTGCATTTTTAGATACTTTTTTTACGGCGTTAAATTGGCTGGAAATTTAATAATTAATTATTAAGCACGATTCATGATTATGACGATTTCTTAATAATTGTTGTAATTATTTATAGTTGGTCGTTTAACAATATTTAACGGAATATATAATGTTTAATAATTATTAAGACAGTTGGATAAAGTTATTATTATAACATTGTATATGGCTATAGGCTATTACCTATTCATATGATCTGATATAAATGCAGAACGATATTCTAACTAGAGTATTAATTTAAGATTCTTAAATGAGTTTACAATAAAATAAGATCTTAAATGTTGATAACTGTCCATTGCACCATGGTGCAAACATGATAAATACGAAAGTTTCAAATATTTATAATTATAGTACTAATTGTCGACATTATTAATAATGATGCACATATATATTGGAGGGTAGAAAATGTAGGTTCCTAATTTTTAAAGAAGGGATGATAGTTTATTGGGGTGGGGTGGGGTGGAGGTAACCTTACGGTGAATCTTGAATATACGCTTTGTATCCATGGTTTCCACATTAATATATTGAGTGGGGTACGCCGGTTGTTGAAAGTTCCGATATTATAAATTATAATTTATGTTATGCGGTATATCATATATGCTATATAATTATTAAATATGTATATTAAATTGCAGAACTGCAGGTATATCGATTAATGTATTATACATTTAGATATGCTGGTTGTTACATAATAGAGTCGATACATTTGCATACGGTATGCAGCATACACAACATAGTTCGGATTCTTGCTCGGTTGGTTGCGTAACCATATAGGACTATGGATATATGTTAAGACGTGTTTAAATAAAATATTACAATTACGATTACGATATAGGATATAAATATATAACGAATATCCTATATATATGTATATATATATATATATATATATATATATATATATATATGTATATATATGGCTAGGGGCGTCACATGGTCAACAAAAGTGGGGGGATATTTTCAAATAAAATGTATGACATTATTTATTTAAACATGAATCTTCTCCATTCGGATTGCATAATAAATTGACGCATT
This sequence comes from Osedax fenrisi, assembly GCA_964019155.1. Lineage (NCBI taxonomy): Eukaryota > Metazoa > Annelida > Polychaeta > Sabellida > Siboglinidae > Osedax > Osedax fenrisi. The sequence continues at coordinate 51,365,725 of OZ025244.1, read as the reverse complement.
ACACTATCATCATCAACTTCATTCAATAGTTCTTTGTGGACATAAAATAACAGTAGATTATCTAGTCGTTCGTTAGAAATTGAATTTCTCAGCCAAGTCTTCAATCTTCTTAGACCGCTGAACGAACGTTCACATGTTACTGATCTAACTGGTTTGCATATAAGAATATGAATAAGTTTAATAATATTAGGAAACAATCATTTTAAATTATCATAACGATTAAAATAATCGATAAATTCGCTTATATTAGTAAAGTTATTTCTTTGGAATATTGATTTTTCCTGAAACAGCTCAACATTATCAAGTTCTGGATATTTTTCAATCTAAAATAATATCAGTAATAAATATCAATTTAATTTATTATATATAATTTTATTATAATATAATATAATATATATATATATATATATATATATAATATAATATACTATATATAATATTCTATTAGTAACTAGGTACCTATAGTTATATATATATATACTTTTTTATTATTGTATATTTACATATATTTACAAATACATAATATTTATATATTTATAATATTAATATCCTATATATAAATTAACCTAACCTTAGATAGGTTTATATACTGTCTGGAATATATGCATTTCCTGTAGTTTCATATATAAATATTAAATTATAAATATAGGCCTATTATTAATACATGAATTTATAAGTATAAGTATATATATATATATAAGTATATTATTATTATATTGCAAAATAGGGTAATAAAAAATTTGTTTTTTTCTTTTAATGTAGATATAGATACAATTTATAAAAAATTCAATCTTTTAAAATTTCAAGATATTATAAAGATTAATATCTTAAAATATATAAATAGATATATGACTAAATCTTTGCCTATAATTTTACAATATCTTTTTACACAAAATTCAAATATTTATAAGCCTTTATCTAAAAAATTGGTTTTACCCAAAATTAGAACACATAGAAAATCGTTTTGCCTTACTAACAAAGCTCCTGAGATATGGAATGCATTACCAGCTTCTTTTCACAAATTAATGAATAAAAAAACTTTTAAAACAAATATTAAATTATTTATTACCTCTTCGTATTAGTTAACTTTTTATATTTTTTATTGTGTTTAGTTTCTTTATCTTTTTCTCTTTCATTATTATATTTTTTACATATTTTATGCATTTATTTCATTTGTTTTATATATTTTTCTTCTTTTAATATACATTTATTTTATTTATATATACTTTTATTATTTATTATATTTTATTTTGTATTTAACTGAAAATGATGACCTCTACTTGATAACAATATTCAAGTATATTCTTACTTATTTATTCAGCACGATTTTCATTTACACGAATCACATTTACAAATCAAATAAGTTTAATAATATATACAATAGTATATATATATATACAAAATTATAGATCTAATGATATACAAAATTGAAATTTTAAAATAAGTTATTGTCATTTTATAATTTACTAATATTTTTTTTATTTTTTATTCTTGTAATTCTGTTATCAAGTTGAGTGGGAAAATACCTAGTCAAGCTTTGCTTTTGTATTTTCCTGAGTGTTTACACTCTATCTGATTCACATATATAAGTATACACATATAGCACTTTCAGGCATTTTCCTTTTCTCTTCATTGCAAGTGGTTCGATGTCCAGGCATTGTATTTTTACTTTTATGTTATTAAGTTTATCACCCAAATCATCTCTCTGACTTTTCAATTCCGCTAAGCAAATTTCTGTAATCTTATAAGTATTTTCAAGAGTTGTATTTACATTCATATAACATTTAACAACTCTTTATATTATACTGAATATGTCAAATTCTTCTAAAGATTTGATTATATCGTTATAGTTATTTAGAACTTTGAAAATAGCATATTTTCTTATAGTCCATCTTGTTGGGCAAAGTGATCATTAAATTTGTCATCTACGTATCTAATACAAATAACTTCTTGTTACTGACCATAAATATCTTGCGTACAATCTCACATAACGCTATAGGGTCCATGTATATTTTGTAATATATTATTTTTAATATTAATAGCATATATATATTGCTATAATTTCATTCTGTATTGTGGTGGACATTAGAGATTTTAGATTTTATGTATTAAACCATGCTTTGAGCTCAGGAATATCATTGCATATTAATGCTATTAACTCTCTCAAATTACCTTCTGTTCTTACCTCGTAAAGCAATATTTTGAGATACTAAAAATTTAATGGATGTTAAAATATGTTTTAAAGCTATATTGTTTTTCTTCAATTGTGCATCGTGTTGATTATATAGGAACTACCTAACAATGGAGTTATAGCTTTAATATGGCATACTTCCATATCATATGAAAGCCATATAGCTATGTAATGCAGACTTTGAGTGATCTGAAAACGAGATAATGCTTTTTTCCAATTTAGATAACCTTTACTTATAAATGCCAAAGCAGTGCATTTAAATTTATTCCGTTGATTTTCATTTAAATTAGAACACAGATATCAAGTCATTTTAGTAATTGAAATATCCCAATTAAGCCATGGAAATAATTTGAACTATTTGGTTTCAAAATTCAATTTCCTTGTACCATGTATTGTTATTGAAATATTTTTGACATCTGGATGATTAGCTTTGCTTATGTTAATAATTGTTTCAGGTACTATACAATTTGATACCAACTTTGCTATTGCAGATACACATGCATTAATGTCAATAACTTCATCTTCAATAATAGAGTATCCTCATCAGATGATATTTCGGCTTGTTCCTGATGTTCTTGTTCACTCAATCCAGCTCTTTTATTACAGTATGGAATCATTTCATTGAAATGTATTCAATTAAACTATAGTTTACATAAATTTACACATATTATAATTGAATAAACAATAGTTTTCCAATTATTAAATTTACTATACAAAAAACAATGATTTTATTACTCTATTTCTATAATAAAGTCATACAAAAATTATTTTTGTATAGTTAATTTAATAATTAAATAATGGATTATAGACTGTATACACTGTAGGACGTATACACTGATGTACCTATTCGATAGGCGAGGATAACATAACCATAACAACGTCGGGGTCTACGAACTGTATAGCTAAACCCAAACCCAACCCAAAAACAAACCAACTCCGTTAGTATAACGATATAAAACACGACTACTTGGTTATGTTCCTATAAAAGGAATGATACTGACGATATATATTCTTCATCTGAATGGGTTAGTAGTACTAACTTAGTATACTATGTCATTATTGTGTTTTTCATTATTTATTTATGTAACCTCTCCGGGTCTTTGATAAATATAAATATATTAACCTCAATTATATTACATATGCATATATATATATATATATATATATATATATATCCGCAAGGACCAATATACTATGTATTAACATTTATTGAAGTAATCATATATAATTGTACATAAATAAATGATCGGCTCTCGTAAAAAAACAATGGATTTTATATTTAAAATAATAGCAGCTTCGAAGGTACATTAGAGCCATATATGGTTATAAGTGAAAATGTAACCTTAGTTCTTGGATGGATAAAAACTAAAAAAATATAACCACACATAAATATAATATATATATATATATATATATAACAATTCGCCGATATATTCGTATCCATATTTTTTATTTATTTACATTTGAAAAACTTCAACGCGTTATACCAAGACCTCCTATAACCTCGAGTTTATAGGAGGTCTTGGTTATACCAAAAGGGTTGTATTAGTCTATATAGAGCTTCATATATGCTTCTGATATAGCGGTATTTAGATATATATATATAATATATATAATATATATATATATATATATATATATGCACTTTATATGTAATTGTTAAGTTTTGGGAAAACAAGTGTTGTATCGACATTCATTATCCATCCAGTATTATTAGTACAGAATTATTGTTAGAATATAAGCGTATAACATGGAACACATATTCTAAATAGGATATAAGTTTGCATGTAATGGAATAGATATTCCTTGAAACATATATGTCATATAAAAAGTTATTTTAAAACATATATGTTTCAAGGTATATGTAGTCCTTAAATACCAACTTAGATCCTATTTAGAATATGCAACATGTATATAATAAGCTACATGTTATATGCTTATATTCTATAAGCATATAGTCTGCGTTTTATATCAGGTATAACGGTACACGGCAAACATAACCCGTTAATACGGATTAGGTATGGATAACCTAGGGGCGCTGGAACGATTTTGTATGTAGGGGGGGGACCAACTAATCAAAACAAATGTTGTGGTGAAAGAAGGCGGGGGGACTATTACATAGGAGGTCCCCCTAGATTTTAAAGTGGGGGGGGGACATACCCCCCGTCCCCCGGTTGCAGCGCCCCTAGGTATGGTTATTCATTTAGTGGGGTTCTTTTATGGGTTATTAGGATAATGTGAGTGTTAGATGCTTTAATTGTTATATCGATTATAATAGGCTCAGTAGAAAGTATGAATTAATGATATTCTAGCGTTTGTTGTGATGATAAACACAATCCAGATGTGTAAAATACTCTAGCAAAACATCATAATCAAATGAAATATATGTAGTGTTAAAAAAAATAATAATAAAAGTAAGCACATATATATATATAAAAAGATAAATAAAACATCATAAGTGTGAACATTTATAAGAATTGAGCCAATAAGAATGTTTTAACATAACACGAAAGCAATTGACTGATTTACATGATGAAATATTATTGGGAAGCGAATTCCATAATGAAGGAACTCTATTTCCAAATAGTTTAGGTAATATGTAGATTTACATTTTCTGGGTCGTAGTTTGATTAGAAGGCCTCTGCCAATACATTGGCTGCTATACGTATAAAATATAAATGTTGCCTCGCCATCAACAAGCCCATTCATAATCTAGTATGTGAGTACCATGTCGCTAATTAAGCTGCGGTGAGATAGAGATTTAATATAAAAATAAAGTAAACGATTAGAATAAGGAGACACGCTAAAATTACATCTATAGAATAATCATTTAGTAAATAGTCTTTGGAATCTTTATAGAGCTTTAGCGTTACCTGTATAATTTGTATGAGGATTCCAAATTGATGAATTATATTCTAGTATTAGGCGCACATAGCTTATATAAGCTTGTACAAAAAATACATAGTCATTAGTAATAAAGCATCTACAAATTCTATTAATAAGCATATATATATATATATGCTTTTGAGCATATTGAATTAATGTGTATATTGAAACTAAGATTATCACAGAAAGTGATACTCATATCTTTGACAACAGGTAAAAGTACTCCATTCAATGAGTAAACTGGGGGAAAATCTTATATATAATTATTTTAGATAGGAATATAATGAAAGTATTGAAAAAGAGGAGATATATTTCGATATATCTGATATATATATATATAAATACGAGTAATTTATTAATTAAAAAATACAGCAGCAATATGTTGCAATATATTACTATGGTAATACATGTATATAAAGTATATAATAAGGATATAGTATTTGGAAATGATTACAGCGAGGACACTTTGTGGAGGGAGAAGAGCGTTAGCACGTGATATTGATCTAATATGCATTTACACTTATTTATCTTCTATATACTGATATTATAAATCTAATATAAATCTAATATATATATTTATATATATATATATATATATATATTGATCTTATATAATTGTGTATAAATAAATGATCGGCTCTCGTTAAAACCATCGATGCCTTAACATGAGAGCGGCTTCGAAGGGCCATTAGAGCAATATATGGTTATAAGTGAAAACTTCATCTAAGATCCTGGATGGGGTGAAAGGACTCCACAAATAAAAATAACAACATATATATGTGTGTGGGTGTGTGTGTATGTGTGTGTATGTGTGTGTATGTGTGTGTATGTGTGTTTATGTGTGTGTATGTATGTGTGAATATCACTCGCGTGATTAATACCCATTGATAACCACTAGAGTGACAGGTACACACTTGACATTATCACTATTAAATCATCTCAGCGGTAGTAGTAGCGTCACGCTTACACCGTTTAGCTAGTCACACTGTTTAGGTATGAATCATCGGTTATTCACCGGTGATTCATCACGTAATTAATCATCTAGTCACGTGACATATATGTGGGCTATTTGTACACGATGCGCGAATACGCGTAGTAGCAGTAGACTATAGTATGATGTAATAACTATATATATATATATATATATATATATATATATATACACACAGTGTGCGCCGCGCACACTAGCACACACATATATATATATATATATATATATATACGTACATAGTATACATATATGTACTAAATAGTATGTATTAAATATACACCATCAAACCATTCACACACATACACATATGTATATATATATATATATATATATATATATATATATATATGTAATTTCATCCCATCCATTAACTTAGATGAAGTTTTCACATATATGGCTCTAATGTGCATTCGAGGCTAGATATATATGACTTGAGAAGGCTATTGAACGAGGTAGGAGGTTGAATGAATTGTATTGATGAAGAAACTGCATTCCAGATAGATGGAATACTGTAGGAGAATGATCATTTCTGGAATTTAACGGAGGATGGCTGTGTGATAACGAGATGTATACTGGAAGCTGAACGTGTAACGTGGGTGGTGGAGAGAATTGAGAGTAAGTCAAATATATATAAAGGAGTGTAGGAATATATAGATTTATGGGTAGGAAATAATATTAGAAAGGAATTAATTTCCCTAATAGAAAGGAGTCGAATTATATATAGTTTTTTATATATAAGAAATATCTTCCTATAGAGGAACTAGTTTGGTATATATATAATAATAATATATATATATATATATATATATATACAGTGCGATCTCGATGTACCGGAAATCGCGTTTTACCGGCACATCTATGAATCACCGATTTCTTTCCTACCTATTCAATATTAATAATTGTCGTTGTACCGACACAATGGTCGAATTGTATGTCGATGTACCGTCATATATGTACATATTTCCCACAATTGCTCACTATGATTCATACTTAATTGCGAGTAATTGTTGTTATTCAATTGCACTGCACTCGCATAGTGTATACACATGACTCATGAGCTCATGTACTAGTACTAGTACTATAGTACAAGTACTAGTACTCCTAGCCTAGGGGTCCTATAGGACGTATAAGTGCGTGTGTATTATTATGCCTATGTATTATTATGAAATAAAGCGCTATTTGGTAATCCACCACCAACATCAGAGAGAGCAAGACAGGGGTTTGAATCACTAACGGCATACTTCGAATGCCACTCCAAAGATTCAAATGCTATACATTTATTAAATTTATATCTAAACGTTTGGTATATTATGTAATAATAATAAAAAGCAAACTACTTTACCTTTTGTAAATAATTCAAAGTAGTTTATTTTTTATTTTATTTTGCATTCGTTTCATCACATTATAATACTATTTTATACCATTTATACCAGTTTATACCTATTTTATACCATTATAATAATAAACATAATATTTAATATTCTTCTTTATATATTTTTTATTTTCTGCTAGATCGATTTACCGGCACAATTCCTCTTTCCCGATGGTGCCGGTACATCGAGAGTGCACTGTATATATATATATATATATATATATATAGAGAATATAAACTAGTACATTTTTAAAGGGTATTTGTGGACAATTGCAGGAAACTATAATTTTGTCATAATCAATATTATAAAATACTCCTATGTATTTTTTATAAATCAGTAGATGTAATTTATTAGATTATTTTTTCATATAAAATCGAAGAAAAAAAATTATTTTAGGAATTTGCTAAAGCTATTGAATATATTCACTTTCAAATCCTTAAAAAATACACTAGTATATAGGTACAGTGTATTATACATTGATATAAAATGTATACTATATATATATATATATATATAAGTAATATATTACGTATTGCTAATAATAGTTATACAAGATATAAGATATAGGATGTACGATATAGGATCTATATTTGAAATCATTTGCAATTAACATAAGTGACGAGTATTTTAATTACTAATGTAACACATATTAATAAACAATTACCTGTTCGAATGATTAGACACTCGACTAATGCTGAACTGCAGTAAACAAACGCATACATCACATACATCACACACACAAACCACGTATATATTAAGCGCGCTCTAATTGTACACGATTAATCATAATGTAATAATAAACAATCGGTTAGAACAAATGAACGCCCACGCGATAATGACTACGCAGGTCTTCGCAGCCTGTGTGCGTATATATGTTATATAATCTATTACCGCAGGTATATATGTTATATAACCTATAGGTTTATATATAACCTATAGGTTATATATAACCGCATGCGTATATGAATAGTATTTTAATAATGTGCATAGTATTAACCCGTATATTAACCCGGGTATTAACATCGCTACATTGACATATTATATTATATATAAAGGTATATAGCGATAGTTTAACATGCCCATTACACATCATATACGACGTATGCATATATGCATAATAAGCGTATGTGTATTATGTAATATACGTACGCATTAAAGTCATCAGCATAATTAACATAGACCTATATATATAAATATATATATATATATATATAGACCTATATATTATTGAAATAAAAAGTATACATATATATATATATATATATATATATATTTATATATATATATATATTTGCGTGCGCATTTAAAACAATACACGAAAAAGAACGCCTAAAGGCAGGTTGCGTAAAAGCTATCATAAAAGCTATTACGCCGTAACGCAAGAGTTCGCGCGCCGGCTTACCGATCTCGATACCCTAACAACGGCACGCTCTCTAATACCCGTAAACAATGCCCGTACATTATGCCGTAGCCGATCAACCGAACAATAGCTGCGTTGTACGGCGACGTGGTAATGTGCTAAGACAATAGAGAGCTCTGTGACAATAGAGAGACCTAGGTCTATAGCGCTCTCTGTATACGGTGGAGAACGTAACACTTTCTCGCCAGGTGTCGCCGATAATCCGCGTACCCGTACGTAAAAAACTACCAGAGTCTGACGTAATCGATACTGCGGTGCCTTGATATTACGTAACGTCTCGAATCTAGATTATTATTTTGTATTATTATCAGATTTAGGCAATGCCTGGGTAATTATAGAAGCAGTGTTGCTTATCGAGACAATTACCCTTTTATCAACATGATAAGTTTCATTATAGATAAAAATAATAAATAAATAATAATGTTATAATAATATGACTTCCTGTTTACATATATATGATAAAAAAAAAATATCTTAATAAATATATCACATTTATGTTCGTAGTGTATGCAGACCAGTGCCTCGTGAAGGGTATTTTGTGAGCAATTCACCCTTACTATCATTTTGTTACAAACTTTTAAATTTGTGCCAAACAAAAACCTGATTTTTTTCATAATCAAGTATAACACAATACTATTTATGTTTATTATACTGTATAATTTATACATAAGTAGATTGTATTAGATTGTTTTACATATATTGAAAACAATCGAAAACAATTATTTTTGGAATTTGCCTCCCCCCACTTTCAAATCCTTAAAAAGGTACTGATCCAAACCAGTGTAACACACGACGTTAACGGAACATGCTATGGTGCGTTGTCTATGGTGCGTTGAAGTGGTAGTCGGTATTCGTTAAACTTATGTATACATATTACCTTAGCTATAGCTATGGCTAAATCTATTGGATTGATAACAGCTACAATACTGATAACTCCGCACGTATTGGATGTATCGCGTGCATTATACTGTGACTTCTTATTAGTGATGCAGTACATGATGCTCAACTCTAAAGCATGGTGCAGTCTCAATCTCAGTTACCTAAAGTCTCAACTCGGATCGGGCTCGTGTTGTTAGAGTATCGGCTCGGCTCGGGCTCGTTTTCCGAAAATGAAATCTCGGCTCGGCATCAATAACCAAAAGTCTCCGCTCGGCTTCAAAAATCTCGGCATTATTGACATCACTAGATGAAATTTACATTATTATTCATTGAATCGCGAAGTTGGGGCAGATAATTTGTTTTAAATTGATATAAATGTGAAATATATAAAAATTAGTACAAAAATGTAACTTCAAAAAATCATCATTTCGGCTCAGTTATGTTTTGTAAAAGTCTCAACTAAATTCTCAACTCGTTTATTTCCTAAAATGAAAGTCTCAGCTCGGCATCAATAACCTAAAGTCTCGGCTCGGCATCAAAAAGCTCGGCATCATTAAATAACTATAATATACTTCTTACTACTAATATTTGTATACATACACCAGAGATAGGCCTTCTTAGTATGCCTATACATTATTTGTCATTTCCTCCATTTTTCATTGATAACAATCGTATTCTCCCCTCCCCCATCAATTTTAAACCTAAGTTTATCATGTGACTATAATCTCTCCTTCTCCACTCATATTACTAATGTTACCAAAGCGGTGAATTATCGTATGTTTTAAAAACTCTATCTAATTAGGTCCACTTTCATAAACACTCTATAGAGTATCGGTATTATAATAAGGAGTATGGAAGTAATATGGAATAGAGGGGTGATTAGATACATGGGTTAGAGAGACTATATATACCCATGTATCTAATCACCCCTCTATTCCATAGCACTTTCATATTCCTTATTATAATACCGTTACAGTATATATAGTGTAACCACTGTACATTGGTCTACTTACTCACTTAGGTCGGAATAGGGTTTCATTATTGTCTACTTACCTTCATCTCCCCTACAATTTTAGAAATGCGCATTGGTTATTGTATCACTTTATAGATTCATACATTTTACATTTTTCGATTTTTGGACTGCAAAATGTGCTTATTGAGCAATCCTCGTGAATGGTATAAATTGTACAACTTATGCCATTATAACATAATGCCATTTCATTATATATATATATATATATATATATATATGTATATATATATATATACATATATAGGTTTATACAGATGCCCCTACCACTATTTATTTACTACCAAGCTTAAAAACTAATTAAATATGTGTATTTATTTATTCAATTATTTATCTTTTATTTTTTTTTGTTATTGTTCTTGTCATCAGATTTAAATTGCATATTCTCTCCATTATTTATACATATATATATATATATATATATATATATATATATATATATATATATATATACTTTCAACCCTAGCTATATATATTATATATAATATATATGAAATAATTAAAAAAGTACCATATTACCTTATCTTCGTTTCCAAAATAGTATCTCCTTATCTAGTAAAACTCTAGGTAAACTTCCCTAAATTCTGGAGATTTTATAAATTCCGATACAATTCTATAGAATTGGATCGGAATTGCATATATCCCTCCCTCCTACCATACGTTCTATTAGATCCATCAAACCATTTATAAATCTTACTTATTCTTTTATATCTTCCTCTAAGCACCAACTAATCCAACTTATTATTTCTGTATTCGTTATTTATTATCTTCATCGTATTATTATTATCGAATTTCTATCGGAAATGTTGTTACTTCAAAACATGGTACTTTTATTATTATGTTCTTCCCGTACGAGCGAAGGGGCCTATGTCAGTGCTAATACACCATTACTCATTATCATAATCATCATCATATATATATATATATATATATATATATATATATATATATTTAAAAAGTAAGGTTAATAACAATTATTAACAAATATAGATACATAAATGTATACATTCATATATTCATTCATACATTCATATATTAACACATATCCTATAAGGAACTATTATAAAAAAAGCAACTCATGAATGAAAAGTGCTTATCATGTGAATTCCGCGTACATCTGTAGATCTATCTTCTTTACTGATCAGATCAATAACCGTCAAAGGAAACCTTAGCTATAGTTATACTATAGTTATACTATAGTATACTAGGGTGTCTAGTGACTAATATAATGCCTGATACCATCAACACACGTATTACTGTAGTAATATGTATACATGTATATTGAATAAGGGTACTATTGTACTATATAGGGTACTATTGTACTATATAGGGTACAGTAGTACACATCTACTATAGTACAATCAATATAGGCATGCTGTAGTATAGTCGATTACTATGTATTAGTTTATATAGTATATAATATATTTCATTTTTTAATATTTTATATATATAATTATTTATAAATACCGTATTTTTACGAATATTCAATGGATTAATTTCTCTCATTAATAACATGACGTTTATTTATGTATACATTATAGGGCTATAGCACTCGAGGTTTAACGTAACTTTATATATATATATGTATATATATACATAACTATTATATATATAACAACTATATAAACAATATACCAGGTCGTTATTACATTGATAACACAACACCAGTATACGCTATCTCGCCCAGCGATATCGCACGACATATCGCTCGCAAATCGTGCGTGTGAAACCCGCTCTAAGCGGGACATTCTATAGACTGAGACCTAAAGGTTAAAGACTATAGTTAGAGACTATAGTCCGAGAACTAGCATCACGGATATTGTGGTTAATTCACGATTCGATGTCGACAATACCGTACGTCTATTGACGTCCACGTTAACAATACACTTTGATTGACAGCCGACGTCACGTGACGAGGTACCAGGTGAATCGTGCCTGATGCGGCCACCCTGCGGACACCGAGGACATTACACTTGCGCGCGTGACGAGGAGTATGAGTCACCGTGTCGTTATTAATCATGCGTTATCGATGTAGTAGTGTATGTACTATGTACAATATATTATTTATATTTAATTTTATTAAATTTTAGTTGGATTTAAATATATGTTATAATATATATATATAAATATATATGACACCTTGTCCTTAGTGAATATCAAATTAAAAGTTAAAGTTCAATGTTTCGAACGCGTTGATTAACATTATCAATAATGAACATTGCATTCAGACATTAGGCAGTATACTATAGTAGTAAGCTGCAGTATGTATATACAATATGACGTATATAACAAGCAGTGTATACACTCTATACTAGACAACACCTACCTAACGTTATCAAGTGTTTAGGTAGGGTAGTTGCTAATAGGTATCAGATAGTTATACCTATATACCATTCATGTATATAGCATACACTACTACTAATAATATCGAGTTAGTCGATGACCTAGATCAAAAACTCAGATATGGTTTAGAAGTTCTATTGCATTTATCGAGATATCAACCCGATCTTGGTGAGAGAATGAGATGAATAATACAAAAACGAGTAAATATAAAGAGTATACATATTTTGTAAATATATTTTGTTCATTCGTGTTCTGTTGCACGAAAAATCAATACAATAACATTACATTTAACTATCAATACTAAGAATATCATTATGTATATATAACAATAAAATATAATACAAATATCTAATAAATTATTTAAGAAATGTACAAAGTTACTAAAAATAATAAATAAGTTAAACTATAAAAAACCACAGAAAAAGAAAAACCAAAGTAAGTCTACAAAGAAAAATAATATCTATACAATACGAAAACATTAAAATAGCTAACAAGAAGGAAATATGACCATGTAAATAATTGAAATAACAATACAGCTAAGCATGTGTAAATGACTAGATATAATTGTTCAAAAAAAAATTAATATGCAATGTAAAAGTATTAAAATTCGTTAAAGATGATGTGATTGCATTTAAAGAATTCCATAAACATAATATATATATATATATATATATATATATATATATAAACTACATGTGTTTATCAGTTGTCTAAGGCGTCAGACATACAAGCAGTAGGACGCGAGATCGAGCCTGTCTGGACTATTAATATAGGTCTTCAATAATAGTTAGAAGTGATTTAATATAATTGTGTATAAATAAATGAACGGCTCTCATTTAAAACCATGGATGCCTTAACAATATAACGGCTTCGAAGGGATATTAGAGTCACATGGTTATAAGTGAAAACTTCATCTAAGTTTCTGGATGGGATGTAAGGACTACACAAAATAACAATAACAATATATAATATAATATATATATATATATATATATATATATATATATATATATATACAGTAATATATATAATAATATACTGTCATTTATGTAAATGATATAATGATATAATGATATAATCTAGTATGTAATTATTTTCCAATATATACAAAAAACAATTTAGGATCGATTAAGAATGTAGTATATATAACTATAATCCTACTTATAATAACTATATAATAACTACTTATAATAACCATACAATAACTATAATCCTACTTACACGGAGGATGATGTAGAATATAATACTAGAATAGGTTGAAAGATGAGGTAGTATAATACTGTTATAACATGCTAGTACGAAGATTGAATAGGGTTTAACGAAAGTGTAACTTAATGTTACTCTAGTATATATTTACAGGTGAATACATATTCTTAGAATCATTCATCGTTACATTACTCTTAGGTGGAACTTATTAACTTATATATATATATATATATATATATATATATATATATATATATATATATATGTAAATACATTTATATACATATACATCTAATTATGTGTTATTGTTACAATCAGAACACAGATTATCAAGAAAATATAAATTAAAATAAACTATAGTTTATAAGGCATACGCTATATATACATCTATGTAATATATTCACTTATTGTAATCATACTATAGTATGTAATGTATTGTAATGTATACATTACTATTTTTATAAATGATATTATGTTATCGTTTTGTTTATTTATTTTATTTATTGTTCTCGTTCTATATTGTTATGTTCACCTACGAGGGGTGGCTAGGGGCGTCATAAAAAGGGGGGGGGAGGAGGGGGAAATGTCCCCCCCACTTTTAAAATCTACAAATGTTTATTCTTTATGAATATTAAATGTCTGCTATTTATAGACTTTGTAGTGTCATTATATCAAACATTGATTTGCATTGTGTAACCCAATACTAGCAATACCTCCTATAACATCGAGGTCTTTCTACAAGTGAATTTTAGATTTATCTTCTTAGAAAAGTATATGGTAATAATTAATGAGGCTGAGATACCCCCCCACTTTTAATCACCCTATGACGTTCCTAGGGGTGGCCACACCTATTATAAGTGCCAATAAACCATATTATCATCATCATCATATGTTATAAAGTGAAGTCTGCAGCTATATATAGGTTCTATAGAGAGGTTACATCAACCGTAGTCATAACCAGGCTGCGAAACGTAGGATAAGTAGCGCAGATGTATTGTTACGCAATCGGTTAGCGTCGTAATCCTAAGTTACATAACTTATAAGTGATGTAAGTTATATACGCATATGCGTCATACTGGCATGACTCATTCCTGAAACATACCCGAAACATACCCGAAACGGTGCTGTAGATCATAGGCATCGTACATTATGTTTAATTGAAGAACAATTTAGTCTATTACGAATTGTCTACTGGTTTACTTAATGATTACCACGTGATACTATATTACAGTCACTGTAATCAGTAGGTAGGAATAAGTATTCGGGTATACCCTAGATATGCCTAGAAATTGTGAATTTAACGTGTATTTGAATAATTGAAAACGCTATACTTGACTTGACTATACTTGACTATACTTGACTTTACTTTACTTTACTTTACTTTACTTTACTTGACTATATAGGTATATCAATGACACCTCGTCATTGGGTATACTTCACAACATGCGTGTGTACTGTACCCATACTTGTTGACAAACTCACATTTTTATATTATATATATATATATATATATATATATGAATTAACTGCCTGTGTGGCTCAGTGGCTAAGGCGTCAGACACACAAGCAGTAGGACAAAAGGTCTTAAAATATTATTTAGAAGTGATCTTATATAATTGTGTATAAATAAATGATCGGCTCTCGTTAAAACCATGGATGCCTTACATGAGAGCGGATTCGAAGGGACATTAGAGCCATATATGGTTATAAGTGAAAACTTCATCTAAGTTCCTGGATGGGATGAAAGGACTCCACCAAATAAAAATAACAATAACAATAACAATGTATGCACACATGTGTGTACGACGTACACTGTACGCGTGTATGTGTGTTGTTGTTGTTGTTGTTATTGTTGTTGTTGTTGTTGTTCAAAGTATTTATTTAAACACATCATTAATAATAATAATTATATAATGTATATCGAACAATATATATCACATATAGATACAAATAGCGATATATATATATATATACATTCACTAGTATGGTACTATCGATATCACATCAAATAGCGGAATATTATAAAGCGATATTATACAACAATGGATACCAATAGCTATTCCAGTAGCTACCTATGTATATATTAAGAATTATGTGTATACTTATATAATGGAAAGTAACCTAATACGGACAGTGCCCGAATATGGACACTCTCGGTATCTCAGAAACCATAAATCATACAAAAAATATTTAATGAATAAAATATTCATAATTATATGAATAGTCCAAAAAGGTATTTTTTATTTTTTATTATTCAAAATATTGCTGATATATCCAATAAACTGATTTTTGTATTATGTTTTTAAATTTATGAAAAAAAAAATCAACTTAAAACTTACTCAAGAATATACAAATGTATCGATAAAAAATAAATAATTCTAAAATTATATATTTAATTTCTATATTTGTTATCAAATAATCATTAAGTTATAAGCATATATCTAGAGGTCATATAAGTCCCTAATACGGTAACTCTATATGTCTTAATACGGACAACCTATAACCAATCAGCGCGCATCGTATTAACAATTCTGATTTTCATAAAAATCGCGTGCGTTATAATATTAATACCACCAATGCTAACATTTAAATTTTGTATTATTTAGATACTTAAATTGTATTATTAATTAAAAAAATAATAAAAATAAATAAATTATTAACTAATTAAATCAGAATAAATTATTCATAAAATTAATTATAAATATTGTAATTGTAATTTATCTGATTGATTCATAAATAATATGTAGTTTATCTAGTGGTATATATATATATATATATATATATATATACCCTATAGGGTGTCCGTTAGAGCGGCTTGAAAAATATAAAATGTTCAGATAATTTATCGCTTCAGTAAAATAATATTAGAAAACATGTAATATAATTCAATACAAACAAAATTAACTTAATTCGTAAAATATTGAATAGTAATATGACTTTCAATTTTAACATATATGTTATAGGATTTATATATATTTATTTATATATTTATAATTATTATAATAAATTTTGTATAATTGTATAATTATACAGTGCAATATATATATATTTATATATATCCTATAGGATTGATAGGAAATCTTATAATGGAGTAGATACAAAATTAATTCAATACATTTTTTAATATACTTCCTATTAATGAATTTTGTCATACGATATATATTTACTAGAATTAAATATTATTAACAGAATAGCAGACATTTTTTTTTTTTAATTATAATTTCTTTATAATTTTATCATTTCTAGGATTGAACTTTTTATGTTTATTATTTATTGAATATTTTTTTTTGTTTTTAATAAAAAATAAAATTCAGATCAAGTTTATTATATTCTTAATAAATGTATAATATATATTTACTATATATGATTATAACAAACAAAATTGTTTAAATATTTTTCTAGGAATAATTTGAATTTTAATGATTTCTATAGAAAAAATAAATATTTCAAGGAAAGATGAATACAAAATTTCTAGGACCTAGTCAATTTTATTTTTTTTCACCATAATATAATTTTAATTATCATTGAGATGACGGCAATACACTTTTTTTTATATTATATTTTTTTCTAATTTTAAAAAAAATAAAAATATTTTTAACTATACAAAATTTGAAATCTGAGTTTGTTAGATCCATATTTTGATTTAAATATACTTAAGTTTCTTAAATGCATATTAAATACATAAATAAATTGAAAGACGATATCAATTAATTGATTGTCAAGATAAATAAATGCTACGCATGCGCAGTAAATTTAATTATAAACAAGTTTTTTCTATAAAATGTTATTAAACAGCAAATTGACAACTCAATTGAGTATAACACAATTTGTAGTTGTTACACTACTGTTTATATATATTATATGTTTATAGTTTTTACTGAAGCAACATATTTAATGACTGACGATTAACCCTATTGTCTGTATTATAAAATACGGTATCCGTATTCGGATATGGGTACCGAATACGGACGCCCCAGTTATCTATGATATAAAAATATTAAATAAAATTTTAAAATCACAATAATATCTATAATAATATAATATTAATATATTGTAATTTGCGAATAAAAATATCGAGTCATAACATGTTAAGACCATTTATCGTAAAGTTTCCGTATTAGGTTAGTTTCCCCTATAAATATATTGTAAGTAATTAATAAAACAGTTATATTTTCTAGTTTAACTGTGATGTATTGTAACAGTGTAGTAATAAGGTGTTACCTAACGCAAGTCGACACCTCTATAGAGGTAGGCACTTGTGTATATTATAAGATACGACATCCGCGCCATCGAGTATACGAATAAGTCAATAATTAGGTATACCTATTATATATAATTATATATAATTAAAATATAGACGTACCTAAATAAACTACGTAACTCTTACGATTACAATTACACACAACACACTATATACGTATATATATATATATATAGTTGTATGTGGTATACCATTACGATTATACATAGTCAGCACCTAGTTAAACTGGCTACACAGATAAGCCCACGAACCACAACAAGGTGATGAGATACAAATTGAGTTTTGTTATTTGCTAGCTGTGGGAAAAATGCACTTATTAATTCCACCGGCAGACCCGTTGGTTGATAATTTAGTTAAGCAAATACATAGTCGAAAATATAATCGAAAGTATAAATATTTGCTAACGATAACATACTGTTATTTTGGAAACATTGCCTGTTGGTTTGGAAACTAAAGAACAAGCGTATATACATTACGTACATACCTATATCGAATGGCTAAACCGACAGTTGACCTCACCGAATGACCGACCTATCTCGTACGTGGACTAACGGAAGAAGAAGCCTGTCACCGCGACAACGCGTGGACCACGACTATAACTTTCATCCCATCTACTATATATATATTGTTATTTTTATTTGGTGGAGTCCTTTCATCCCATCCAGTAACTTATATGAAGTTTTCACTTATAACCATATATGGCTCTAATGTCCCTTCGAAGCCGCTCTCATGTTAAGGCATCCATGGTTTTAACGAGAGCCGATCAGTTATTTATACACAATTATATATCACTTCTAATATAACTTCTAAATATAATGTTAATACCTATTTTAATGGTCCGGACGAGGCTCGAACCCGCGTCATACTGCTTGTGAGTCTGACGCCTTAGCCAACTGAGCCACGCAGGCAGTTATTTTATATATGTAGTGTGTTCTTCATAAATCAATTAATATTGGATTAGATTCATAATTATGAAAAAATACATTAATGTAAAATAAAATAGTACCTGATATTTATGCGAATTTAAGTCCTATATCCCAGCTGTTAAAACTCATGATATCATATATTGTATTGGAACCCTAGCCCTATACACACACACATTAGTTGTTCACTCTATTTACTGTATCGTAAACCTACTTCACTAAACGCCAGCACACATCATATATAGTACCTACTTTTTATATTTGTTAATTTCAAATGATACATTATTATATAACACCTCTATTTACTTTGCATTATATATATATATATATATATATATATATATATATGGTATATATATATATATATACCATATATGGTAATACAATAGCCATCTAACGTTAGCGAACTATAGTTAATATTTATAATTTAATGGGAAGAGCGCCACTCGATCTATGTATGTTAACATAGATGTTAACATATAGGAATAGTTATATAAACTATAGTTAACATATTAATACACTATATATCTATGAATGTGTAACATCTTAAGATAGCTCTCGCAAGATTGCAACTATAGGCGTGATTTGATTATAGTTTATAGACTCTATAAACAACTCATTGATACTAAATGACACTATATATATGATGATGATGATGATAATAATGTTTATTAGCACTTACTTATATCTATATAATTACAAATGTGTTTATAATATTGGTGGTGTGTGTTTTCCCTATCTTTGCCAATATTTCCGTCATACATACCTTATACATACGTATAGTACTGCTGACGTCATATACACACACACACATACACAGACACACACGTATATACACACACATACAAATACATACAAATACATACATATATGGTTATGTATTTAATATAGTATACTATATGTATAGTCAATGACTATTATTCATACATCAGGTTTGATCAGATGGTATACTTAAATACCATACTATTTTATTTGATATGATATTCGTATAATACGCATAATTAACGTATAACGTTTTCATCGAGTTTATTCCTTTTATTATTATTATAATCGCATATATTCGCTAAGAATACATAACAAGTAAACATACACATCTAGGGGGCGTTACTGTATTACTGATAGTAGTGATAACTAGGGGCGCTGGAACTATTGTGTAAGTAACCAATCGAAATAACTGTTATGGTAAAAGTGGGGCGGGGAACATTACATAGGAGGTCCACCTATATTTTAAAGTGGGAGGGGGGATTACCCCCACCCCCCTGTTGCAGCACCCCTGGTGATAACGTCTCTGCACGTAACTATATACATTGTATAACTATAGTTGTTCCGTGGCTATTCATTAATTACTTAAGGAGTACAACTAATGTAATATCATAGTTGTATCCGTATAGATTAACACAGGTTACACAGGTTACACAGGTTACACACGTAACAGCTGTTCAATTACTATATGTAGTTATTTATCGTTTCTGTTATTTTCTTTTCGTTTACACTTGTGAGATTGAAAAATGTACAAGTGTATACATAAATTACTTACTTACTTACTTACTTTGATGGTTAATTCTGGACCTACATTTCGTAAATATCGATATATCAATATCGATAATAAGTTAACTATACGCTATACGGCGTACGTTACACTGTACGCTAATGGCCCATATGTTATCTATGTGTTGTAGCGTAGACCATAGTGCTCGATAGTATTGAGTCAATACTATTCATGTGTTAGTTATACCAGATTGTATACTATATATATATATGTATATATATATATATATATATATATATATTTTGTTATTTTGTTATTTTTATTTGGTGAAGTCCTTTCATCCCATCCAGGTTAGGTTTTTCCATCCTAGGTTATCCCAACTTAGATGAAGTTTTCACTTATAACCATATATGGCTCTAATGTCCCTTCGAAGCCGCTCTCATGTTAAGGCATCCATGGTTTTAACGAGAGCCGATCATTTATTTATACACAATTATATAAGATCACTTCTAAATAATATTTTAAGACCCATTTTATAAAATTAATCAATGGTCCGGACGAGGCTCGAACCCGTGTCCTACTGCTTGTGTGTCTGACGCCTTAGCCACTTAGCGACACAGGCAGTTTATATATAGTATATATATATATATATATATATAGTATTATGATACATAGATAACGTAAGATAACATATAGACTATGCAGCTTATAAGCTTATAAACGAAATATTCAATGTATACATTGAATATTTCATTATTTATTAATATAATTCATGTTTTATTTTGAATTCATAATATCATAACATTTATTTTTTTTTGTATATAATATATTATATAAGTATATACTGTATTATATAATAATATACTCTATTATATCTAGTATATTATATAATAATATACTCAATTATATAAGAATATGCTATATTATATAAGTATATACTGTATTATATAATGATAGACTGTATTATATAAGCATATACTGTATTATATAAGAATATACGTATTATATAAGAATATACTGTATTATATAAGAATATACTATATTATATAAGTAAATACTCTATTATATAAGAATATGTTATATATATATATATAAGAATATACTGTATTATATAAGAATATACTATATTATATAAGTATATAATATATTATATAAGAATATACTATATATTATAAGAATATACTGTTATATTATATTATGTAACGACTGCATTAAAGTCATAAAGTCATCAAGTCACCGTATTCATGTAGTTCAATATGTGTGCTGCGCATTATAATAATGTATCGCTGTGTAATGTAATAATACCCATTGTTGTTGTTATTAACATAATTAATTAATTGTATTAACTTTATTAATTTCATTATTGACTAAAAGACACGAGTGATGTGGTTTTAGTGTTATCATCGATATTGAAATTGCAAAATAATCAAAAATAGATTTTTAATAATAAAAATACGTTATAAATATATCATGGTAATGAAATAATATGAGTATATTCTATAAATAGATACAATATTCTGTATAACAATTAACTAACTTTTCCATAATTATTAATAGATTCAATATAATATTACATGTAATTATGCATAATTAAATATAAATATATATATATATATATATATATATATATATATATATATATTTAAATACATAAATATTATTATTATACCATATAGACATTAATTTAAATAATAATTAATATTCGTATACGTTATATTATATATAATAATTAATATATTTAATTAATATGTATATATATATAAATTTTTAACAATATTGCTGAACAAGAATACGAATACATCGAACACATACAGATAAATGTATCTGTTATATAATTGTTCTTGTATAAACGAATGTATCGCTGATGACAATGGTCACGATGAAAATTCTATTTTTAGATTAATATTACGTAACAGATGTTGTTTACACGGAACGTCACGAACGCATCGTGATTCATGCCGTGACGTAGGCATACCCACGATTGTATTGGTAGTATTGGTTACACTCGACCAGAGGGGTCAGTATTATGTGTAGACGGTATATGAGTCATTGCATTAGTCATCGTTCTCTATAATGACCGCACTCGCGAGCGATACGGGCGAGTGAGTCATCGAATCACGCTTGAATGGAGTTTCTAATTCGCCCACTTTCGTAGTTAACGCCCATCGTGGTGAATTTAATATAAAAAGAATCTATTCGAGTTTCTAGACTTAAATACAATTACAATTAATTTAGAATTATAAATCAAGTCGTGAAATAAACCTTATATTACAATGAATACCTTATTAATATCGCTGTTGATTGTTATCAATATAATGATATCGATAAATGTTAGTACCACATGTATGAATACATACTTTATATATATATATATATATATATATATATATATATATCAATTTATATCAAACTATATAATGTATATAGTATATTATAGGCATATCAAAGTTCTGGGCGTTGGGCATATGTAGGCCTATTAATAATGTATTAATAATATATTATTAATTTATTATTAATTTATCATTAATATAATAATATATTATTTATATATTATTCATATATTAAATATATATTAATATATTAAATATATATTAATATATTAAATATATATTAATATATTACATACATATATTAATATATTAAATATATATTAATAGTTATAAATTTAATAAATTAATATATACATTAATATATTAAATATATATTAATTTATTAAATATATATTAATTTATTAAATATATATTAATATATTAAATATATATTAATATATTAAATATATATATTAATTTATTAAATGTATATTAATTTATTAAATATATATTAATATATTAAATATATATATTAATTTATTAAATGTATAACTTACCGTCAATTTGCGCATACTCCATATAGTAGTATATATATATAATTATGAATTGAGCAGCTAACCCGTATGTATCAGGGTATTATCAGGTATACACCAGTGTTAACATGAGTAGTACTACCTGCAATTATTACCTATATATATAGGTACATATAGGTACATATAGGTACATATAGGTACATATAGATACCGAAGTAACTAATAGATATTATGCACCAGTATTTACTACCTATAGGATAGCTTGTAGGCGTAATATATTACAGTAATATTGTTATCTTTTAATAAATTAGATAAGATAAGACATGACTTCCAATCAATGAAATCACTATAAAATCATATACGATTAATGATAAATTTAATTAATGTAATCAAATGTATAATTATTATATAACTTTACTGTACCTATATTATACCTGTATATAATATATACTATAGTTTTTATATATATATATACAATTTATTTGTTATTATATTTATAAGTAGAAATACCTATCTATATACATCTAAATTAGTGTTGTCAAATTTTCTAAAAAGTAAGTCTCAGTATCGTATCAGTATCATTCGACAGCTGTATCAGTATCGTATCAGTATCATTCGATAGCTGTATCAGTATGGTATCAGTATCGTTTGACAGCTGTATCAGTATCAGTATCAGTATCGTTTGACAGAAGTCTCAGTATAGTATCAGTATCATTTGACAGAAGTTTCAGTATTGTTTGACAGAAGTATCACTATCAGTATCGTTTGATAATTGTATCCGCATCGTTTGACAGCAGCATAAGTATCGTATAGTGATGTAAACTGTGCACTTAATGGCAGTGTAGTTTCTTCTTCGATATGAATCATCTCTTAAATTTATATACAATATTTAAAATGAATACAAAATTTTAAAATAATGATGTTGATGGTTGCACGAATAATTTTAAAATGATGCAATGTGGATTAAAAGTGTCGCGGATACATACGAATGGCGGGGTAGTTTGATTGACATTGGCACCTATTCACACAAAGGGACGCTAAGCTGTGTAATAGTGTCGCGGATACATACACAGAACCGCTATGTTGGTTGAAAATGGCGCGAATAAATATAATCCCAAAGGTAAACATTGGAATTTATTTTAGATATCAAATAATAAATATCCGAAATAATACGAATCTAATATTTAAAGTCCGAAATAGTCCGAATCTAATATTTAAAGTCCGAAATAGTCCGAGTTAAATATTAAAGTCCGGTCCGAGTCCAGTCCGAGTCCGATATATCATAAATTATACTGTATCAGTCCGGTATCAATGACCTAAAGTCCGAAGTCCGGGTCCGAAGTCCGGGTCCGAAGTCCGGGTCCGAATGACAACGCTAATCTAAATACATGTGCGATATCCATATTTCCAATATATGGCAAATTTATATCATTAATATTAATGATATCATTATAAAATTATAGATTTAGCTGTATATCACACACACAAACCTACACACACATACACATACACATACACGCATACACAAACATACGCACACAAACGCACGTACACAAATACATATATTTATATCTGATGTATAATTACATCTATAGTTGAATATTCATTAAATGTAGAATAATTGAACTATATATATAGTTACTTAGTAATTTGAGAACTACAAGTTACTTATTAAGTTAATAATATTAACAGAATTGTTATATTAATATATGGTTTATTATTAAGTAAAACATTATGTAATTAAATATTTAAAACATATTATATTTCAATCACGACTAACTAATAAAAATGTGTATATATATATAAAATATGTGTGTGTGTATGTATACATATATGCGCATTTGTGTGTGTTTATTTGTATATGTATCAACAATTGAATATATATATATATATATTCTGTCAATAATAAACAATGTCATGAACATTTCTATTAGAACTATAGTTCTATTAAAATCTTTGATACTATTAACATCTTCACCCATGCATATCTACGATATAATATTATTTTCCAAACTGTAGAAATGTCGCCATACTTAGACATGTAGAAGGTAGGCAGATTTGTATATCGTTAAGTATCATACTATCATGGACATACTATAGTATCATACTATCATGGTCATACGTTCAGGTTTACCTATTCCATTACAGACACGGGAGACTCCCGCCCGCCCGCCGAGCGTATACTGGAATTCATAAGTAACTTGTGTTAATCACATATAACATACTTAGTTGTTATGTCATTATTATAATCGTATATGTCATTGGGGTATAGGTCCACGATGTATAGGGTATAGGTCCATGAGATATAGGTCAATGGGGTATGGGGTATAGGGTATAGGTACATCAGGTATAAGGCATATGTCCATGAGGTATAGGGTATAGGTCAATGGGTATGGGGTATAGATCCATGAGGTATAGGGTATAGGTCAATGGGTATGGGGTATAGATCCATGAGGTATAGGGTATAGGGTATAGGTCAATGAGGTATAGGGTATAGGTCAATGAGGTATAGGGTATAGGTCAATGAGGTATAGGGTATAGGTCAATGGGGTATAGGGTATAGTTCCATGGGGTATAGGGTATAGGTCAATGAGGTATAGGGTATAGGTCAATGAGGTATAGGGTATAGGTCAATGGGGTATAGGGTATAGTTCCATGGGGTATAGGGTATAGTTCCATGGGGTATAGGGTATAGGGTATAGTTCCATGGGGTATAGGGTATAGGTCAATGGGGTATAGGGTATAGTTCCATGGGTTATAGGGTATAGTTCCATGGGGTATAGGGTATAGTTCCATGGGGTATAGGGTATAGGTCTTATGCGTATATATATACCCTATAGGGTATAGGTATTAGGTGCATGCGTCGTGTCACTGTAACATGTAGGTAAACAATACGTGACTTACAGAACTAACGAACACAGTTATTGATATGTAACCATACGGTAATGATACGCTGTTTTATCTGTAGTTATCATATATACACAAGTATTATATTTATTATATACTAACATTATTATTATTATTATTAATATTACTATAGTATATATATATCAAATATATATATACATATATAGTATTATCTATATATATAACATATATTATTATTATTACCAACGTTTTTCTCGGGAAATTGCTTCTCGAAATCTTTGTCGTTATTACCATCTAAAACATATTATTATTATGTTTTACATACACACACACCATTACATTATCTTAATACGCGTTCGTTAACCACGCGCGCCTTCCATCATCAGTGCAAATCCATCCTTGTCAACGAGACGGTGTCGATAGCCAATCCGCGCCTATGGCATCCGTCTAATGGCGTCACGAGGGAGGAGTGGCTACGATGTCATGGCGTCGACTGCGACCAGTGGACGCGAGTTAAACGCAAGTTGGCGCAGTTGAAGACCATCGCGGCGAAATCGTTTCCCGAGTACGACGTCACGGTTAGCGACGGCGAACGACAGGTATGTCCCCTAAGCGGCGGTGGTGAGGCTTATCTAGGTGCACGCGTACCCAGCTAATCTGTACGCATTGTGTGTAGAGAGAGAGAGAGAGCGCGGTGTTCGATTAAAGAGGCGAAGGATTAACGTATAACTTGGATAGCGATATGTTATTGATATTATAGGTACACGTATTAAATACATTTAATACCTAGTATATATATATATATATATATATATATATAATATATATATATATATATATATATATATAATATATATATATATATATAATGTGTGTGTAGTAAATAAAAAGTGTAACTTAAAACATGAATAATAATGAATTTATGTATATATGACTTTGAAAACTTTCCATTTAAAACATGTATTTTATTGAACAAATAATACTACAGATTTTGCGAATCAACGATATAACACTATCTATATATGCTTGGTAACGAATAACTACCACAAGCCACTTCTAGCCGTATACTACTATAGTATCGAATCACTGACATATCTTTAGGTTCGGTTCGGAAAGAAACACAACAATGTTTTCATTTCTGTATTGAATTACATGCGCTATACATGTAAAACCTACATATCCTATTGATTTGTTATATGTTAGAAATGAACACTTAGTTTTCATCATATAAATAATAATTTAAAACATGTACATTTTAAAGGTATATAGTTTGATACAAATTTACATTACAAACAATACGTAGTTCCTAAAATTGACCCCATATAGGTGGCGCTGTATACACGATATCGCGTAAGTGTTATATCTTACCTTAGACATTTAGTTGGTAGTATTACGTTAACATTAACACTTTCTACAATATTTAACTATAAAACAATTATACTCGTACGTTTAACTTTTCATTTTACTCCCGATACAGCGTCACCGTATACCACATACATTGTGCATATAGTAACATTCCCTACAACGAATATATCCACATATACACACGTTCTAATGTACGTTATTATATTGTGTATGCATGGTTGTACAGTGAACAATGGGCATGTACAACCAATGTACAGTGTACATATATATACATATGTAGTTATATATCTATAATTATAATAGGTGTGTAATTTAAGTACAACTTGAGTACATTTTAACCTCACATTAAGTCACACACACACACACACACACACACACACACACACACACACACACACACACACACACACACACACACACACACACACACACACGTTTCTGTACGTCGTGCACTTATGCTAATATAACGTGCAGGTGGTAATAACGCTAATTAGTGCACTATAATCACCCGCGTAAGTAGTTCCGGGTTCTAATCGCGATAGTCCCCGCATACCCCACCCCACCCCCTCCTACGGCCTATGCTGGTGACGCCGAGAGTCTGTCACGTGATATCGGTTCTAGGTGTTTATACGGTGCACTAGTGGGTGTGTGTGTGGGTGTGTGGGTGCGGGTGTGCGGTATCTAACCGCACAAAAGGACACATGCGCGCACATGACTCCTGCCACGATAGCTTTAGTCATGCGCACTAGAGAAGCACGTGTGGTGTGTTATTGTGTACATGTTTTAGTGCGGCGCTCCGTAGATATCTATCTCTACATCTACCACAACTATCGGGTGCTGACTTACACGCACACACACACACACATGCACACACACGGACTATACTGGTACTAAGCTAGTGTATATAACTGCTGGTCACACCCGCTTAGCACCAGGATATTCGTGTGTACAAGTCACCATCTGATAGCGGTAGGGGTGGCAGATCTAGGGTATTACAATAGTACCGCCCGGAATGTCGGCCCGCATGTGGTCAGCACTTAGCACTTAGCATCACCTGTATATTATAGCGATACCTTCCGCTACATCGGAGTTTTAGTGGGGTTGGGGGGGGTCTAGGTTATCCATGTAGAGAATGTTTATATCGATGGTTGGGTTTGGGTTTATATAGTTATATCGATGATTAAAGCGCGCGTATTTTCTGGTAGTGTCGCAGTGTACATCTCAGATACCTGTATATATATATATATATGTATACACACACATCTATAAGTACGATATGTCACGTGATACACACACGTGACATCGGTGTCACGTGCTACACGCTGACGCTTGTCACGTGTATATGACACGATTGCGTGTGATAATATCGGCGAGCGTCCCTTACTACGGTAGCTCTTGCCGTCACCCACAGAACTAGACAGGAAGCTTTCTCTATAGCTCTGCGACCGCATCCCTGAATTCCCACTGCGAATGCGTCATACGAATGACTCACGCGATCACGACTCACGTGATCGCTATGACGTCATCGTGACTCACGCGATCTCCTCCGCGATTACGTCACGTTGTACATTGTTCCCCCCGCCCCTTTGTGTCGGCGATTCGGCTACTACTTATTAGTCTCGTTAATGACCTCTTAAGCTATAAAGGTTAAGCTATAACTGAACAATACGTAGCGGCGGGTCGGGTCGTTAACGAGTCGGTGACTCACCACAACCCAGATACGTCATCGTTGATGAGTCATCATAAATGAATGTTCACTTATTTGTATATCCGTGTGTGTGTGTTTACGTAGTAGATATAATCGTGACCACTTACACACACACACATACGCACACATGTGCGCACACGTTAAGCATGAATGAATGAAACGCCCCGACCTAGAACCGAAGAATCGCTATTAAGACACTTTATAACATCGACGAGTTGAAGTCGAACCGTTTAGTAAACAAACACATCGAGTTCATATCTCGCGCGCTGAATCGAGAAGCCCCTGCCTCCGTTTCTGTGATTCGTGTGTCCAGCTGCTATTACATCTAGGCAAACACCCCCACTTAGTTGTAGTGACCACGCGGCCCTTGCCTAGTAGTGACCACAACGGTCTTGGCTGTAACTGATACAACTGTGTACTGTCTTGCTTGAGGGCGATATTTAAGTGATATCTCAATAATCTCTCTGTGCTATTTTAATGAAATATCAATATAGTATGACGCGACACTCTAAGTGCGTTAATCTAATACTTATATTATAATATATATATATATATATATATATATAATATATATATATAATGAAGTGATATTGCGTAACATTACGAAATGCCTAAAAGGGGTATCCCATCTTATTGGATAACCCCATACATTACATAACCAAATCGCTATTACCTAATAATATAACAAATTAATTCATCGTCACCGAGTGACATTGTCGAGTACACTATAGTATACTATATATATATATATATATATATATATATATATATATATATATATATATATATATATATATATATATATATATATATATATATTAAATTGTACTATAGTATACTATAGTATAGTGGTATATAACTACTTATAACTTACTTGTTATAACATATACGTATACATTGTATATATTGTGTATTCATGTATGTATAAGTATTATTGTGTTATCGAATAATCGCGATGTAACAGAACTTTGGCCCGGATATCGATTCGCTGTTCTCTAAAAACTCAGCCCATCTCTCGATCAATAACTTCTAGAACGTTCCGATTCCCTAATGATGCACTTTCTATGTTTTATATCGGTAAGGGTAGTAATAAGTAAGGGTAGTAATTCGTTATAAGCTAATTAGTAAGTACCATTGTGAGAGTATAATTCTATAAATATATGTGGATATAATTAAGACTATATGTACAGTGTACAATGTACACTGTACATTGTACACTCTTAATTGTACACTGTACATTGTACACTATTAATTGTACACTGTAAACTGTACAATATAAATTGTACACTGTACAAACTACACCCCCTAATTCAAAATACATGTATATACAAATACTTCCTATATCTAAAGATGATATACATAATACTTTATTCGAATATAGACATTACATATCTCCTAGGCGAAGTTAATTCAACATCGGTGATTCACTATTGAAGTTACAACCGCAATAATTAATTGTGCGCGATACTTAATTGTGTGCCCTATCTCCCCACATTAACCGCACACTAAATTAACCTACATCGTGAACATTCCGTTATTATATATATGTATATTAGGTCTCATTAGGTCACATAACTTCATTACATTTACAAATTGAATCATTAAATATCTGAAATATTAGAAGTTTAATTATCCATTTATACATGATTTATTCATATATAATACACATAGGTATACTTTACAAAATATATTATTATAAACTGTAAAATGTACATTGTACATTGTATAATGTATATATTAAACTATAGTATATATATATATATATATATATATATATATACACTGAACTTAATATAAACATAGTATTACTTATCTACATTATGCGTTTGTTTTTATTTTAACCGGGTAGTAATCAACATTGTTTTATTCTCATCACCATGGGAATGTATAAACAAATACTTTCGCGTGGAAATGTACATAATTCAATAGATCGATACATAATTAGGTATTGATGATATCAGGCTATGTAGTAGTAGTAGTAGTAGTAGTAGTAGTAATGGGATATATTATTCAACTACTCTGGATAGGAGTAGAAATGAGTGCTCTTTTCTTATACATATTTAGGGCAACACAACAATTACAAAATAATCTTAATATATAATTCATCTGGATACGTGTTGCAACATAAATATGTATTTCGTACACACAAGTACACATCGGTACGACCTTGCCGCGTGTGTGTCTGACCTCTAGATTATGTAATACGTGTAATACGTGTTTAGTTGTAATGTGCACGTGTGATTGTGTGTGAATGTATATGTGTGTAGACTCAGAGATGACTTAAAAAGTAGTATCTGTATATATGTATATATATATATATATATATATATATATATAATATACTATATATTATGTACCTATAAATATAATTATATATATATATATATATATCATTAATAATATTACAATAATTAAAATAAATATAAATATAATTTAAATGTAATTCATTATAATTATAATCAATTACATTTAAATTATATTTATATTTATTTTAATTATATTATATAATATATAATATTATATTACTTAAATTAAGTAATGTTATGATATACGATAGTGGATACTAAACTACTATAGTACTATAACTGTATACTATATTACCTGTAGGCTATATATATATATATATATAGCCTACAGGTACTATAGTATACTGTAGTTGTTGCACTCATACTAGATATAATATAGTACCGATGCCACAAACATAGTAGGTGGCAACTACATGCCTACATGGTTGACGTTATCAATATTATAGTAGACGGTAATGTCCTATAGGTGATCTCTTTTATCGAATTCCAATATCTCCATGCATGAGTGCACTTTCAAATGTATATATTATTTCACTTCCAAATAATAACGTATAATCTATTATATATTATATATAGTATATATATATATATATATATATATAGGTTATATACTATATAGGAAGCATGCGTTAGTATAGTTGTAATGTTGTATTTATCATTTATATATGATTCTCCCTTTTTATTTATATTGAATGAAAACGAACTTATATATAGATAGTAACCATAATTAGTAAACAAATATATATATATATATATATATAATATAATATGTTGTTTATGTTGATAACATATATTAATTGTGATATATTTCGTAACAAAAACATGGCTACAATAACTCAAGCTCACGTAGAGCTTATGAACATATCTAACTATTAAAATGAAGAAATTGGTCGAAATAAATGCAAATATATGTGAGTGGAGATAATGCAATAATAGAATAAAAAAAAATGAATATCAAATTATGAATTTCTGTCACAAAAATGGTGTTTGTCGAAAGAAATTATATTTTATTTGTAAATGTTGAAAGTTTCAACTTGAAACAGATTCATATGTTATACATATTATTATTCTTATTCCTTAATTATTAATACTAGTAGTGGGATCATTTATTTAGTCACAAAATGCAATTTTAAAGAAACTGTTCGCGAGTGATACACCCAGTTACGATACACCCCACCCTCCACGTGACGTAAGCGACTGACCACCACGTGACCACAGCACATACGCGCTAATGTACGTGGCTAAGGCGTCGGACACACAAGCAGTAGGACACGGGTTCGAACCTCGTCCGGACCTTAATTAATTTTATAAAATGGGTCTTAAAATATTATTTAGAAGTGATCTTATATAATTGTGTATACATAAATGATCGGCTCTCGTTAAAACCACGGATGCCTTAACACGAGAGCGACTTCGAAGGGACATTAGAGCCGTATATGGTTATAAGTGAAACTTCATCTAAGTTCCTGGATGGGATGAAATGACTCCACTAAATAAAAATAACAAATAACGATACACCACCCCACCGACGTGTACTAAGCGACTGACCACCACGTGACCACAACACACACGCGCTAATGTAGGCTATTATCGCCCCCTCGCCGTCGTGCGGAGAAATGCGATCTTTATCAAACAAACGCCGCCGCCTCCGCCTAATTATATATTTACTCGCCAGTCTTCGCCACCGTCGAGGGATGTGCTCTCGACAGAGGTCGCTAGTGTGCTTCGAGTGCGCTCTCGTAATCTAGGTCGGTCTACGGATAGGTATTGTCGGCTATCGAGTGAATCACCATTATGTATATGTATATATATATATATATATATATATATATATTTATATATATATATATAGTGTACACACACGCTCGCGCCTTCGCTCTATTGATATACGCGTTTCGAGGCCACGTGGCGAGATAATCACGTGGCGAGATAATCACGTGACGAGATAATCACGTGACATAACATCGCACACGTGATCGATACGGGTATCGGGGGTAAAGATCTACTGATTATCGTGTACGGTGGTGGCGCGGTGTCATAGCTAATGGTCATTGATCGCGTATGATATCGGCGTATAAACACATCTAGATTCGTATTTTACTGACGGCTTTAAATTAAACCTGATATATATATAAGTATAAAAGTAACTCTATAGAGTTAAATTACTTACTTAATACATTGCGACAATGTAGATGTATACCGTTATATATATATATAATATATATATATATATATATATATATATATATATATACCTATAGGTATAATAAATCTATGTCACCGTTCGTTACGTTGTTATTCGGAAGTTAAATAAGAGTGTTAATAGCCGGACGGGAAGTTATATTAAGGACATGATGTTATTGTTAATATTACATAATAGTTTGATAATGTCGTTTATAACGATATTGTGTTAAAAGAATCGATGCGTTAAGATTAATGTGTTCGCTGATTATTTTGGAAATATTTATTTTTAATATTTTCTAAAATAGTAGGGTATTACTTTATATTTTATATAAAAGTAATATTATACTTTATATATAGCGCGGGAGATAACAACAAGATAACGGGAGATAACAATATGACGGGCGACCACAACAGATAATGTGCTATAGCTTATTGTGAAGCCATTTAGGAGAAAAAATAATATTAATATTATAAACAAGAAAATGATTCAGAAAATAAAAAAAAAATGTAATAAATATTATTATAATTATTATATATAGAGAGATAGAGTTACATATATGGCATTATGATGATACTAGATAACACCCCACCCCACCCCCCTCGCACAGACTAACGCCACATCTTACGACCCGGACGATGCGGTGTACAGCCCCAAACAAGATGAGAGGCTGGACACTTGCATCTGGTTCACTGAGGCCCAGATAGACTATATACTGAACGCCGAACTGGTTAGCTGTTACGCGTCATACCCGTGTGCCGTCACCACTGCAACGTGACGTCACCACTGCACCGCACGCGTCTTTGTTATACTTAGTTTTTATATTCTAAGAATTATATTCTATTCATTAATATAAGTTAATTTAGAGATTTTGGATATATCCTTTAGACTTTTATTTTTTTTAAATTAATTAATCGATTCTCCTAAGAAATAAATGCTATCTATCTATCTATCTGCTATATAATATGTTAATAGTGTATTGTTAGCTAGTTGTTAATGAACGTTGATTTACTTACCATAGTTAATACATTAATGTAATAAACAAATATATTTATCTAGGCTAATATACAAATCTACCTATATTAATGTATTACCGTTCATATTAAATTTGCGCTATTCTACATCATGACTTATATATATATAGATTACATAATTATATTACATTATAAACTTGAATACGTTAGGCATGATGTAATTAATTACTCTCTTAATTAATGCATTTATTTTTTAATTTAAACTTATCTATTGGTAAAATTAAATATTAACATTAAATAATTTAACTACATATTTTTAAAATTGATCCGCAATTAATTATTAGATTAATTACTATTTAATTTTCTTCAATAATTTAAATAATTATTTAAATAATTCCATAATTAACCTGATAATATAATACATTACTTTGTTATAGCATACAATGCATATATTTATTTAATTCTTTAATTATTATAATCACTATATTCTTAATAAAACTGTAAATAATTACTCTAAGAAAAAGTTGCAAAGTAAGGTAATTGCTGATTTATGATCTCGCTTCGTTGCTACATTGTAAGCTGAATCATGCATATGCTTTAGCATGGTAATATCTCTAAATACAACCTATAGGTAGAGTATATATATAGTATATAGTATACTATATACATAGTATAATATATTATATTACTATCGATATTTAGTTATTAGTTTAGTTATACATACATCTTACTAATATGTCATGATATGGATATATACTATTGTTATGATACATATTGTGTTATCATTCAAGTTATATAGCTACATATATAGCTATATATATATACGTTATATAATGTGTAGTAAATATTGTGTACTATAGTATTTGCATATAATATAGTATTTACACCCTTCTATAGAAACCATATTGACCTATTGTCTATAATATAGACTCTATATTAGCTAACTATTATATACCTATTGTATACATTGTCTACGTTATATACCAATATCCTAAATTGTCTACTTATTGTCTACATTATATATCAATAGCTTACATTGTTTACCAATTTTCAACATTCTCTACCCATTGACTACATTTTATACACATTGTAAACTATATAGATATCGTCAACATAGCCTACATATTGTCTACATATTGTATACCTATTGAATGCATCGTCTATCAATTGTCTACATTATATACCAAAGCCTATTTTCTCTACCAATTGCCCACACTATATACATATTGTCTACATTGTGCACATATTGTATACATATTGTCTACATATTCCGCTAACTATTGTCTACATTCGTTAAAATTCGCTTACACACAGACGGATGCATATCACGGATACAGTAGACCTAAGAAGTCCACACGCACACGTCGTAAGGTATGCTCCGCTATTATGTAATAGTACTCGTGTATGTATACTATATTGCTAATATTATGTATGTATATATATATATATATATACAGTTTCGATTATATAATACCGATTCTTAATATTTACATCGATATTATAATACCTACGATATTTAATAGCATTATATGCATGACATTATTTGGAAAATATAATGCATTTTTATTCTTATGTAAATTCAAATATGATTACGTAATTAATAAACAAGTGTGATACATCGATATTAACACTGACATCGCACCGCTTATCGCGTCATGTCTTATCTCTCTACTTCAGGCGAAAAGAGTGAAGAGGAAGATACAAACGCAAGCCGAGCAAGCGTTCAAGAGTTGGGGCAGGCAGATCAGATACAAATTCGACGGAGACCATTGTTAGTTATACAACAATGCGCATTGTTCTAGTGTCTGCTCGCGTATATTCCACTAGAAATCGTCACGCATATCGTACAGTATAGAGTATATAGATATTTGTTAGGAATTAAAATTATAATATATAATTGTTACTAAACACGATAAGAATGTATAATTGTTATTAATTACAATTGTAATAATTACGATTGTAATACTAATAAGATATTTAGCATAGTAACGTATCATGTAACATTACCCCATATGTGCCCGCACCTACGTGTGTGACCTATACGCGTACGTACAGTACTATGTGCATGCGGATGTGGCAACCAGTAAGTGTGAACGCCCACATCTCGGACACCTCTATTCATTATGCACGCAAGTGAGAATCTTACGATTAATAACATTGTAGACACTCTAGTCTCCTACCTATAGGTAACTAACTAACTAGCTTGTTTGTATTATGTATGCATTGCTTTAATACTAGTATACTATACTAATACTATAGTATATAAAATGTAGTAGTATACTACTATATTTGAAAATGAGTAATATTCGAACTATATGACAGTGACAAATGCTTGACATATACATATTACACGACTACTATTGATATACAGCACCCCAAGAACAACAATGGATACGAAACGGGTTCCAGTCGTGGATGGATCAGACGTGTTTAACGTTCGTGGAAGAGGACATGGCCACCCAGATCAGCGAACCACACGTCCTTGTCACCAGGAATGACCAAGGGTCAGTAGTAGTAGGTCAACCGTTGTGAAGCGATGATCTATCTGATTATGACGCGATATCGTATTATACAATACGCAATACTAAACCACAATGCTATCTAAAGGTATGGTGTTGGTAGTAGGGGCGCTGGAACGATGGTGTGTATGTAGGGGGTACCAACCATTCAAAATAAATGTTATGGTAAAAGTAGGGGGGGGGGTATCCAATAAATATGAGTAATACCGATACCCTTGCAATTATACATTAGGTCTACCATCTATACTCCATTTACTCCTGTATATATATAATAGTAATTTAGGCTTAGTCATAGTTATATAATATATCAAATATACTATAGTAAATCTACATCTCAGCGATAAATTACATGTGACGTCTAACGGGTGTTCACACTATTGATGAAGTAATACTTACATAACTTATGTGCTACTGAATAATATAGCGCTATATTAAACACTGTTTAATAAACAGTACACATTCTACGATGTCATGAAATAGTCATTTATCGAGTGAAGTAATTTTTATTATTTTTATTTTGTTCTTTTTTTTCCTTTCATTATTTTGTTTCATCTTTTTCACATTTTCTATTTATTTGCTTCTTCAATCGGCTAATAGAAAATCTCTCGATATAACCTCATAATATATTATTACGGTATAGCAATGATTAATGCATTCCCTTAACTGGCCACTACTGACCACTATTGACCACTACTGACCAGTATTGACCACTACCTACCACTACTGTAGGTGCTTCTCCTACATCGGCAAGACGGGCATGGTACCTCAACAGATGAACATAGGCTGGAACTGCATGCAACAAGTTAGTGTGGGTGCGTGTGTCACGTGTGCGTATGTGTGTCACGTGACATAACGAATAGCTCTATAGTTGTACACAACACTAGGTCACGTGGTGCTGCCCTATGTAAACAACACGTGATCGTTAACAATGCGCGGTGCCTGTGTAACTGGAGTTGTTATTTAGTGAACGTGTTTGTTATGTTATGTACACTATTATATTACTAGTACATTCGTTCGTATCATAATCTCAGAATATGTAGGTGAAACTAAGTGAAACTAAATCATATAAAACTCATATATATATATAAATATATATATATATATATATATATATATATATATATATATATATATTGCATTCATATTTAATATGAATATCTTCAATGAACATAGAATAATTAAAAAATAAAACGTGCACTTAATTATATCACTATTACTACAATGAATGTTCTTATTCTTCTGTCATGCTTACATTCGGCCTTATATCCTTATATTCTACACAATGTCATGGCATAACATTTTATGCCGATAATTTAAACAATACACGCACTATAGTATGCGGTAGTATGCGGTAGTATGCCACCTCTCATAAACTACAGCACATACACTCTACTACATTCGCTACTATACCGCCACCTATAGTTCGGTGTGGTGGTACACGAGATAGGACATACGTTAGGACTGTGGCACGAACATCAAAGAGACGACAGAGATGATTACATCATTGTTAGTGCACCCATTGTTATCTATTTATAGATTTGTAGAACAATTGTTATCTATCGTTATCTGAAGTATCGGTATCATCAGTCGTTACATTTCTTAATCTTTATAATGGAATATAATATAATACATTTATTGAGCATTTCCGGTGAGTCCCCTGAATTACATTGTAATTATAATTATAAAAGACGAAAATCATAGTTTTCTCTTATATTTAATCTATCGAGTATTGTATATATATATATAGATATAATGATAACAATACGACACGAGTACAATATATACAGTATACATGTATTCACTATTATTTATCGTTCAGGTGAAATACGAGAATATCGGATCTTACCAGTACCAGTTCATTAAGCAGCCCACTGATAATAGAATCCCGTACGATATCGGATCGGTGATGCACTACGCTTCCAATGTTAGTCTACGCATGCGTCGAGCACGTGACTTAATCCGATAGGCCTTGCTTTTCTCTAGCGCGTTGCATCCATAGACTTTGAGGGGCTCTTTGAGGGCCCCCCTCCAAGTCTGTGGTTGCATCCATTACCACATAATTAGATAGAACAACTTCCTCTCTAGCTCTGCGTCCATTACGTTTGACATATACGGAAACCGCGCTTATTATTCATGTATATTCGCAATTCGCGATAATATGCATAAGCGTAGAATCGGATTTATTAATTATTGCTGTTAAATTACTTTTTTAAAGTAAAGTTCTTCGAATTCGCATAAATATCCTGCATTCCA
Source organism: Osedax fenrisi (assembly GCA_964019155.1). NCBI lineage: Eukaryota > Metazoa > Annelida > Polychaeta > Sabellida > Siboglinidae > Osedax > Osedax fenrisi. The sequence goes on along the minus strand of OZ025244.1, from coordinate 51,325,716 downwards.
TTGTTAATATATCTATTACGTTATCACTGACATTAACCTTATATATAAATATATGTATATATAAATAAATATATTGAAACATATTACTTATTTATAATAAAGGATGCGTCAAAGAATAACTTGGACACGTTGACGGCTCTGGATCCGCTGTTTCAATCTAAGATGGGGCAGCGACTCGGACTCTCGTTCCTCGACTCGAAAGTGATCAACCTGGTATATTGTAAAGGTTTCTACTGACACACGAACCTCGTATGTATTACGTTACAACCCTATCTCTCTGCATACATTGTATAGGTTACAGCTTAGGTTATATTGTATACATTAGCTACAGGTTATAGCCTATAACCTATATACTGCATAGTTATATAGATTATATAATCTTTGTATACAAAGGTTATATATAGGCTATAGCATGTGTAACAATATAGCCAACACGTCGGTCATACGATACAACACGAGCTATAACCCATATACACTATATAGGTTATATAACCTGTGTAGCCAATGTGTGTATACTATAACCAACACGCCGGTCACACGGATTAAGGGCACCGCTCGTTGGGTCGATTAGCTCACTACACAGACTGTAGTACTGCACGGGACGTGGTTTACATATAGAGCGCATTCGATGCGGTTAAGTGAGGGATTAGTTACCACTACCGTAGTGTATAGTGTGTATAGTGTGTATAGGGTGTATCTGTTTCATAATCGCCGCGCTCTAATGCCGTCTAAGTTTGTAAACGACGGAGGCGATAATGTACATTGCATTGTGTACACGCGTGTAGGTATACAACTATAGGTAATACCTATTAGGTACACTTGTGTCGGCGGGCTTAGTAATGTAGCGGCATTACCGCCCAGAGGCTAGCTATAGAGGCTAGAGGGCTTCTAAGAGGTGAATAGTTAATACGATAGTCGAATTAGCTGCCTTAGAGGTGTTATAATGTGTCCTACCTATGACATATATCAAATATAGGTTATTGTATATATATATATATATATATATATAATTTAAAACTGCCTGTGTGGCTCAGTGGCTAAGGCGTCAGACACACAAGCTGTAGGACACGGGTTCTAGCCTCGTCCGGACCATTAATTAATTTTATAAAATGGGTCTTAGAATATTACTTAGAAGTGATCTTATATAATTGTGTATAAATAAATGATCGGCTCTCGTTAAAACCATGGATGCATTAACATGAGAGCGGCTTCGAAGGGACATTAGAGCCATATATGGTTATAAGTGAAAACTTCATCTAAGTTCCTGGATGGGATGAAAGGACTCCACCAAATAACAATAACGACAATGATGTTAATTTTTATCCTATAGGATAATATTATATGTTAATAAATTATACTTAATTTAACATAATAATAATATAAATATATATAAACTATAATACAATAATCCTGTGATGAAGTGCATGTGTTGTGGTGGACAGCCTATACGGGTAAGGTGTGGCCTGCATTGTAAGATGTACCTTTAATGTCCATTTCAACGTGTCCTTGCCAACACACCGCGATATTATGTAATGTTACATAACAATTGAGTGTATTAGAGTTATGATGTTCACGTTAACAATGTGTCCGACAGCCGAGTGTAAACAAGATACCCCGCATCCCTGCCAGAGAGAGGGATACCAGAACCCCAAGAACTGCGCTGTCTGCATATGTTCTCCAGGTAAGCGATGCTAATACCCACCCTCATTAATCATTAGTAACATTGGGGTGTTAACATTATTTGTAAAGCGTATCGTATATGTTTCAAATATATGAAGATCGTGACATCGCATTTAATATTATTATTAATATATTTATATTCGTATATACATAATGTACAGAATCATCTATACGTAAGTTACATTATATATAGAGCGTATGGAGTATAGTAGTATCGTTCTATAGCTTTGTATATAATCTTTACATTTTGTACAAAATGTAAATATATATATACATATATGTATATACTATAGTATAAATAAGGAGTCAATGACATATGTAATTATTTGTTAATTAATTCTTCATTATTATACTAAGTACAATGTTCTTATCATCATGATATATGTGTAATTGTCTCGGTACTTTTTATCTGCTACAATTACTATAGTAATTGTGAAACTACTATAGTATAGTATACTATCATAAATCTGATAACGATAAAAAGACTATTATATAAATCTATACAAATAAAGATAATATAATATGTCGATACAATTCTGTAAGATAATGTAATCTATTGTTATTCTCTCTCTGTATAATATATTCCCATGTATTACTGTACGCATACAAATGTACCGGTGATTAAGCGATATAGATCGTTAATAAACAATATCGCCAAATGGAAATCATTACGCAATAACAGGAAGTAGTAATAACGATAACAATAACAACGACTGAAACCGCTAACTCTCACTCTCTCTCTAACTCTCTTTCTCTCTAACTCTCTCTCTCTCTAACTCTCTCTCTCTCTAACTCTCTCTCTCTCTAACTCTCACTCTCTCTAACTCTCTCTCTCTCCGCCTAATTTATTCAGGTTTCACCGGTGATTATTGTGAACGTATCGAGGACGGCAAACATGGTTATAACACGCGCCGCTACGACGCCGCGATTACCTAGAAATATGCATATCACGTGATACACGATGTTATATAACGTATACGTATATAGTATACTATAATGTACGCGATAATTATCATTATAATGTTATAATGTTTTTATGATTTAAAGTAAACAATAGTGGTTAATATATATAAATAAAGAACTAATTTATATAATTATATACATATATATACATGTGTGCCGTTATACATTACATAATCGCGCTTGTAACAATGCTTTATAACAATGGTTTATAACAATAGTTCAGTGCGGAGGAGTGGTGAACCTGTCCGGCAAAGCGACGATTGAGAGCCCCGGTTTCCGCACCACTAAGAGCTACGAGAGTCACGTGGAGTGTTCGTGGCTGGTTAAGGTTAGCTCACGTGACTATATCACGTGGGTAGATCACGTGGTTAGCTCACGTGGTTAGCTCGCGAGTATACCATAGCTGGTCAGTACCAAATCTACCTGAGACTACCTACTGACCTATACGCATATATATATATATATATATATATATATATATATATATATATAGGTTATAACTTATATATATATATGCGTATATTCGAAATAATAAGTAATTACGTAAAACGCAATTAGAACATTCCCTAAAATAATGTGGAGGCGTTATTTGTCATTTTAAATAACTACGAAATACTCTATCATACTTATATATGTGTTCAATTTATAATTATAACGCCAGCTAATTTGTATTAATGTTAAACTTCACACCTTATATTGGGTTAATAATGATGAATAAGTATTATCAGTTTTTGTAACTACATATTTTAATTATTTATTTTTATATTATAATTATTTATCGGTATAACCATGGTTATATAGCATACATAGCATGCATGCGATGCAATTATATTAATCTTCTATCTAGAATTTAGATATTTTTTAAAGACAATAGTTAAATTAAATTAAATTATAAATATTTTAATGAAGATACCATTAAATTGTAAGGTCATTTATATATTTGTATGTAAATATATAAATATATATATATATATAATTATAAACAAATATAACTATAATTATAAACCCCCATCACATATATAGGTCACATACCTACATCGTTATTTCTATACAACACCGTACCCTCGCTCTAGGCACCCGTGGGTAAGAAGATTACCCTGCAGTTCAAGGACGAGTTCGCCATGTACATTGGGGGCAGGTCTCTGTCCACCTGTCAGCATTGGCTAGAGGTACAATACGACGGTCATCTAGGTGTTCCAGGGCCTAGGTTAGTGCCACCAACATCACGTGCACGTGAGTGTGCTAGGGGACACGTTCGTTCCGGTGATATTAACCTTTAACCGTTAACCTTCAAGTTTAACCACTCCATGTAGTAATACATACTTCTCAGGCGTGGTGGATATTATATATATATATATATATATATATATATATATATAATATATAATATTTAATACCTACAATTTATATATATATATTAAATTATATCAACATAATTTTGATAAATAAAATGATTATCAACATATAAAAGTAATTTATTATAATTATACTTCTAGATATACAATTTAAATATTAATATAGATACATTTTCAATTATTTCAAATAATATAATTATTTACAACAATAATGAAAACATATATTTATTCTGAAATAAATAATTAAAGTCACGTACCACGTATTTACATAGTCTATAGTTCCTTAATTCTGTTGACACGTATACAATACTAATTAGCACTAGTATAAGCACTAGTATAAGCACTAGTATAAGAATTAGTTAAATAAGTATTAGTAAGAACCTCTATGATAAATGTGTCAACCTCGAATCTTAACGTGATTAGATTCTGCGGTTACACTCGACCAAACGATATTCTGACGAGCAAAGATAACGAGATGTTGTTATTGTTTCGAGCCAATCAGAGCGTCGGATGGGTAAACACACGACGAGGATTCAGCGTAGAGTTGTCATTAACTGACGACCCCAACCATACAACAACAAAACCAGGTACATATATATAGTGTATATTTGACATACAAGCACACAATATCATTAGTAAACCCTAACAACAACCACCACCACCATTACCACCAATATTGTCACGTGAAATCTGGTAATCAACTTAATCATAAGCATAGGAGTTGTGTAATATAACTACTCATATAATTAGACACGACTATACTAATATCGTTTACGAGTAATATTATTTGCATAATGTTGACTAAGTAATAATTCAACTACGAATATCTATGCGTATTAACGAAAACCATGATTATTTAAAAAATATATATATATATATTTTTGAAAGGACATTTTAGATATTTTGTTATAAGTGAAACATTTGAGATATTTTCATCTAAGTTCCTGGATGTAATTTCATGTAACTTCTATGTATGATAATTACACCAAAATAAAATAATATTAATAATAAAATAATAATATTAAAATAATATATCTATATATTTATATATATATATATATATATATATATATATATATATATGTAATATCTATAGCTTCGATATATAGAATAAAACATCTGTTTACCGTTTCCTATTTAGAATGCGTGATGTTGGACCTGACTTTCGCGCTGGACATATCTCGTCACGTGAATGCCGCGAACTTTAAACTTAGCAAGGACTTCGTGAAGCTAGTGATTGACAGACTGACTAACTCGATGGGCGGAGCTTGTATCCGTTACGCTCTGTTGACCTTCGCCGAGAAGCCGCGCACTCATTTCTCGTTTGATACCGATAGGGGGCTAATTTCTTCTACTATCGGTGAGGATCTATTGTATTAAGCGACCGTAATATAGAGAATATATTAGTGATATATTCTGTGTTATCAGCGCATAGATAGTAGAGAGAGAGAGAGTAGAACCGATATATTATGGACAGATTATCATATGTATTACTTATTAATTTGTTAATATGCATACATAACCATCTTAATAGCTAGATTATACCAAAGCGGACTTTGCTTATACTGTATAAGTTACTCATTATAGAAAAGTTAATATATACATATATGAAAAGGCATATGCATATATGCATATATATACGTATACGTATATGTGTTTAATTCGAAGAGGTAATAGTATTACTTATTTTACATATATTAACAATATTCTATACATATATATTTATATTCGTCATAAATGAAATTAGTAGAAAACTGGTACATTAGTACATGTACTTTTTAAATCAATAAGTATTATGTATACATGTGCGTGTATGTAACTTACATAATGATGTACGTGAATACAATATAATAATTCACGTATACTAGACTACTTCACGGATATTAATTAATTATTCAAATTAATATTTAATATACATTTATATTACTATACATATATCTTAATATTTAATACTTTCAGATTTATTACCGATTTCAAACGGAGAAAGTGATATCTACTCCGGATTGAAACACGCCAGAGATGAACTATTTGCAAATAAATCATTCTCGAGACCCTCTGCGCATAAACACATTGTTCTCATAACGGATAACATGTCGCCCGATAAGGTTACACACATACACACATTCACTCGAATATAAATACACATATACTACACGTACATTATTATATATTTACATGTTTTATAAAATTTGTAACATTGTAATATTGTTATACTTTATAATGTTATTATTATTAAAATTTATACTATATATATATATACGTATATTATGAAAGAATATATTCACATCGAATGCATAGAATCATAATGTTCCTACAAAGTACATACTTATTATCAACACTATTTATTGTTAATATCATTAACTATTATTAAATATAACCTTTGGTATATAACCTTTAATGTCTATATATTAGTAATTTGCATTTATCTCGGTTTCATTGGATATTATATAACGTGTACTCTAATATCGCACTACATCTCTCACAGGCGTCTGTGAACATCTCGAGCTCTTTGATGCTTTCCGGCGTAGTGATTCATCCGGTCGGAGTGGGCGTGGCTAACTACAAGTTCGACTCCCTGGCGGACAGTTACGATAATGTTTACTACAGCGACACCTGGTCGGACATCGCCGAACACGAAGAGGAACTCGCCATCGGCATTCTGGGTAAACCACAATATTTCTATAGCGATATTACTATATATGGTATGAGCGAAGACGTTATGTATTTATATATTTATATTATTACTATATATGTCATCGCCCCTTAGATGTCTATGGGTATAAGTGATATAGTATAAGTGATACAGTAACACAATAATTATTGATTTATATTTATTTAAGAACATAATTAGTCGAAAGTATAAAGTAAAAATATTTGATATGAATATCATACTTTGTAAAATTAAGAATATTACAAAATTAACAAAATTAAAATGTAAATGTCTCGCGGTTATAAGAAGAAGAAGAGTAACTTCGATATAATGAAATATATTATATAGATTTTTTTTTGTAAATAATAAACATTATAATAAAATAGTATATATACTGTATATCGGTATACCGGTATACCGTGATACTATACTGTTTAATAATAATAGCGATTTGCATATTAATAATATTAGCAATACAATTAGTAATAACATTATATAATTATAGAATCATTACATTTGTGTAGATGCAGTTTCCCGGGCTTCGATTATAGCTACCAGTACTACCGCAGCAAGTACGCCCACTACAAGTACGCCCACTACAAGATCTACCACATCAAGTTGGTCGACTACTCGCCCCACTCATGTACCCACTACGCATCCTACTACTACCACTGCTAGCAGAACTACTACCGGAGTTAATCCAAATCAGGTAACAATATTTAATATTAAATTTATTTTGTATTGTCCATTCTTTGAATATATACATATATGTATTTAATTTATATTTAAGTTAACATGTTTAATGACATTTAAAATCATAATAGATGTCAGATATTTTGGTTACAATAATTTCCTTTTTTTATTATATTTTAAACGACTTCAAAATATTCGTATATTTATTTATATATATATATATATAATATATATATATATAGAATACGTTACGTTACGTTACGCATACCTATCTCGTATTACACACCTAACCACATCGCACACACACACACACACACACACACACACACACACACACACACACACATAACCACATCGCACACCTAGTCTCAGAGCTGGAGCTGTTCGTTCGAGAGCGACGGTGGCTCCAACACCGATCACGCCGCCACTCAACTGTGCGGTATGCTACAGGAACGGTCAACCGATGACTTCGACTGGACGCTGTGGTCTGGCCCCACGCCTAGTAACCCCACCGGTCCTAGCAGAGGGTTCGGGGGTACCGGATTCTACATCTACATTGAGGCTAGCAGTACCGGCTCTCAACCTAGATATGCGGGCGATAAGGCCAGGTACGTGTAATGTAGACAAATTAGTATAATATAGCGTATATATATATAGCAGAATTTATTTATACGATGCAATTACTAGCAAGTTGTTAAATAATAATAAATAATAATAATAATAGTATTTTATTAGAAGACATTATTGTTCTCTTCTCAATTGTCATCTATATTATTTATTCGTGTTGTTCCTCCTGAAGGTCTTCACAATAATATTGAATATTTTACATCGTTATCGCCCATCGTAAATTAAATATATATAATATATCATTAAGTATATCAAACATAGTATAAAACTTAGTATATTATATTAAAATATATACAACATAAAATATATAATAATAATAATAATATTTATTTGAAGAATTTATATTTTGTCCTGTTAATTTATAAATATATTTAAATAATGTATCCTCCTAAAGTGCTGCTTCAAAGTAATATATTATATTTTCGTATGTTGTCGTACATCACATATATAAAGTATGATATATTATACGGTTCGTTGTAGGATTTCGCTTCCCTCAGTGCTGTCGGCGGGCGACTACTGCCTAGACTTCCGGTACCACATGTTCGGTTTCCACATAGGCTCGCTACAAGTGTACAAGACTGGACACGGGGGTAACGAGAACGTGCTGTCTCTACAGGGCGCCGTGGACCAGTACTGGCACCGAAAACGGATGAGGGTTCACCTGGCCGCCGGACAAACCGTTAGCAATATGAACGGTGTATTTGTTAAGGATTGAATGTGGGCCCCACATTGTGGGGACAAAGTTACAATAAATATTTTTTTTAAATTTTATATGAAACGCGTTCTAATAAAATACATCTACTGATCTATACATTAATATTATTGTGATATGATTGATTATGTAAAAAATCTTTTTTTATGGGAAAAAAATTAAAATATGAGAGTCAAATATAATATTTGCGATGGTGAAATAGTCCACAATACCTCATAAAAAGATACTGGTATATAGTCAACTAATTATAACTCAGACTCGAAGAAACCGACATAATTTGTATGAAATACCGGGTTTCTAAGATAGAGAATTGTTCTTACATGTATTTTACATAGATATATAACTTGGTCTCATTAAAAATCTGAGTTGTCGGGGTTTCTAAGTTTACGTTGGTTATCTGTGTATATATTTTACTTTATTATCATCATATATTAAATACAATATTGTATTCATACCTATTTCACATAATTTAAACTATCGACATCTAATACAAACGTTAACAACACTTGTAATGCTAACTTTGCCCACACGTAAACTAACACCCCTATCTCCCCTCCCCCGCAGATAACTTTCGAAGCCGTCAGAGCCAAGGCTTATAGCGGCGATATCGCTATAGATCAGATCTCTATTGTTCAGGGTAATTGTTAACCCGCGGACGGACAGACACACTGAGACCACTGCTCTTGTACATACGACCCGATCGCCACACAACACTTCCGTTCTCCGTTTACTTTCTACCTTCATCTCTACCTTTATCGTTTAACAATCGATTATTAATTTTATTTTTGTGAATTTTATATCATCACCATATCATTATTATTTATCGCGTAATTTATTATTAAGAACGTTTAATTTGAACAGTTATTCATTATGTTCAGGTTAACAAGTAGCACACCTTCCATTATATTATAACATAGGTATATTATACTATATATCCACTATACTATTATTCCATCAACGTTGAATTACTCTACATAATATATACAATTTATATTAAGTGGTATATACTCTACTGTTATATGCAAATATGTATTATACTATTATATTGTCTAATATCTGTATATGAATCTTATTATTTTATAATCTATGTATATATATAAATATGCTATGTCTATGTATAATATTATATCGTATAATATATGTATATCAATATTATTATTTTATAATCTGTATATATATATATATCCTTTAATATTTCTCCGTTGTTCTATGTCCTCTCGTATGTCCTACAACATTTATTACGTAACACGCATTAGTTTTTATTTTTATATTTTAAACATTTTAAACAAGTAATCCGGTATAACTTTACACACTATGGGTACACCACTATCGCTACTCAACTATACATTAATAAACATACAACTATACATATTGGTTATTGTTTCATTTACTGAATTAAATCGTGCACGCATGTGTTCATAATTATACTAGAGAAATATTTCATCAACCATATATGACTACCAATGAACTATAGTTCGTAGAATTCTTCTATTTCTTCATCCGGATATTCAGATGTAGGCGCGTATATCTGCTTGGTGGTTATATTCTTTGGGGTTTGCTACTAATCTTATTGATATAATTCTGTCCGAGACATATTTAAAATAAAGTATATTCTATAGGATTCTGTGAGCTCATTCCCGACTATAGATCTCTATAGAGATCCAATACCATTACGTTTTAATTCATTTTGACCGCTATACAATACTCTATGGCCATTATCGGTGATTTCTTCACCAGGTACATTCCATCGGGTTTCTGCTAGTCCTATTACAATCCACTTATAGTTTTCTATAGAATTATAGTGTTCTCTACCTAGTTCTTACATTTTACCACATCATGAGAGTGACATTGTTACATGTTCCAATTGTAGTTACCGTTGAGGTCATATTTAGTTTGTTTAATTCATTCATTTTCTTTCCATCATATTTGTTTATGTATATATCGCCAGTAGCTAATGTTCCACTCCTATCCTGCGGGGTATTTCCGATAGTTAGCGCGGACGTTGTTATCCGGGACACGACCGATACGGTATGTTGTGTTTATTGTTGTCATGGTGATTCTTTCAGTAGGCGGATTGATCTAGATGGTTCCTATCTCCTCTCTAGACCACTCTCACAAGTTTAGCCTATATGTTGATATGGTTTACCGGGATGTGGCGCTTGGAGCCAAAGTGAGAGTGTTAGGTAAAGTGTTATGGTTAGATAATAAGACTACTAAATGAGCACACAAATAGACTACTGATTATATAGTTCATAAATGGTATTCAGGCGTAGAAGTATACTATGAACATGTTAATACGCATATTAATGTAATGTTAAAATATTCGATTCATGTCAAATATATCTGTAACAAAATTATCGATATCTATAGAAATACAATTGTAAAATCAAATTATAAATATAAAATGTGATATTGTATGGTGAATTGTAATTATTTTTGATGTTTATATCGTATGTAGACTTTATAATTGTAAATATAAAATCAAACCATTCACTGAACTATATATTATTATGTGGATAGATAGATATATATTTAATTGAGTGTTAAATACACACATAATGACACGAAACGATAATTTAATAATACATAATAAATTAAAAAAAAAGAATGATGTAAGCATGATGTTCCTACATATGCCATAAGCAAAATAATATAATATAACAGTTAAAGATATAGTTAAGTATTAGTATGCATACTATAGATGCATACACATAGGGGAAAGTAACCGAATACGGACAGTGCCCGAATACGGATACTCTCGGTATCTCAGAAACCATAAATCCTACAAAAAAATGTCTATTGAATAAAATATTCATAATTATATGAATAGTCCAAAAAAGTATTTTTTATTTTTAATTATTCAAAATAGTAATTATATACAATATATAGTACTATAGTACTATAGTGCTGATATATCCAATACCTCCATCGGACAGTGCCTGAATATGGATACTCTCGTTATCTCAGAAACCATAAATCCTACACAAATTTTGTTAATGAATTATATAAATAGTGTACATAAGTTTTTTAATTTTTAATTATTTAAAATATTTCTGATATTTCCAATAAACTGATTTTTTTATTACGTTTATAAATTTATGAATAAAAATGTAAATTTAAAACCTTCTCAAGAATATACAAATGTATCGATATATAAAACATAACAATATATTATTAAAAATATAAGCATTCGAAACATTATATACATAATTGCTATATTATTATCAAATATTATTTAAGTTATGAGCATATATATAGAGGTAATATACATCCCTAATACGGACACTCTATATAGTATATATAACCGCGTGTGAACTATTTTCATAAAAATTGGGGGCGTTAATATATTAATTTCACAAATGAAGCTAAATCTAAAATTGTTATTATTTAGATACTTAACTTGTATTATTAATTAGATAATACAAATTAATATATTAATTACTAATTAAATTATATCATACAATTAAGTATAAATAATGTAATTGTAATTTATCTGATTGGTTCATCAATAATATATAGTTTATCTAGTGGTATATAGGATGTCCGTATTTGGACATGGGTACTAAATACGGATACCCCCGTTATATTTTGAATAAAAAGATTAAATACAATTTTAAAATCACAATAATATCTATAATCAGATAATATTAATATATTGACATTTTTAAATACAAATATTGAGTCATAAAATATGATGACCATTTATTATTAAAGTGTCCATATTAGGTTACTTTCCCCTAGCTAATTAATGACCTGCGATGACTTAACTGTCTTATAATGTGCCACCAAAATGCCACCAATCATCCTATTTAAGAGAAAACGAGACAAATAAATAAAGATATATGAATAATAATAATATGGTTATATTTTATAAAACAGATTTAATCAACGAAGTACGTTTTAAGACGCGTCTCGGAAACTGAATATTTATTTACTTGATTTACGGGATTTTATTACGGGATTTAACATCGATAAGGAGCGAATTCCACTCAGTACCCATAAAACTTTTTTTTGGCAAGATTTGGTAATATTTGGCAACAAAAATGTGGTTTAACCTTTCAAATATACTCTTATTATATAAAGGGTTCATAATTAATTAGTTTTTTTATAAGTTTAAAAATAAAAAAAATTTCCAAAAAATTACAAATAAATCCACTTAAATATGGATGAAATTGGAAAATAATAAATCCGGATATATTTTTTCTAAAAAAATCCAAAAATATCCAGATAAATTTGGATGAAATTGGAAAATAATAAATCCGGATATATTATTTCCAAATAAATCTAAAAAAATCCAGATAAATTTGGACAGATTTATATTTTTAAAATCCGGTTATATTTTTTTTAAATAAATCAAAAAAAAATCCATATAAATTTGGAAAAATGTGTATGTTAAAAATCCAGAAATATTTTATCCAAATAAATCTATAAAAATCTAGATACATTTTCACAAATTTGGATTTTACAAATCCGGATATGAAATGAAATGAATTTATTTTTTAAAGAAACATTATTAGGTATAATAAACCTATATTAAACAATATATATATATAATAAACAATTATTGGTTAATATAATAAAAAATAGCTCCTTTAAGGTACATAAATAAGTCTTTACGACTTATATGAATTATGCACCAGAATAGAAAAAACAATAAACAATAGAAAAAACAATAAACAAACAAAATATAAAATAAATTGTAAGTTAAATTGTAGGTTAAATTGCAGGTTAGAGACTATGAATAACTATAAATAACTATAACCAGCGAGAGAGAGGCATATGTGTGTCAGATGACTCCATGAAGTTTCAGCTTTCAGGTAAAGGGTCGACCAAATCCTATGTCGTGAGTGTCTATCTTCCGCCACAAGATAGACTTCTGACATCCCTACTCCCGGAGACATATCACCAAGCATCCACCACACATATGCCGCTCTCCACTTGATAATATGAAACACATTATATATATATATATATATATACATATATACACACACGTACAGTGTATGCATACGTCGTACACATACATACACACACATACACATATACAGATATAAACAATGATTAGTGATATAGCCTCTAACAATAAATAGTATATCAAAATAATAAAAAAACACAATAAAACAACAAAATAAAATAAAATAAATTTTAAATAAACTTAATTTTATTTAGATATTCATATAAAAATAAATTCAAATTTTAATCGTTTTAAAAATATGTATTTTTAACATAAATCCAGATAAATATTGATGACATTAAAAAATAATAAATCCTGATATATTATTTCCAAATAAATCCATAAATATCCAGATTAATTTGAACAGATTCGGATTTCAAAATCCGGATATATTTTTTCCAAATAATTCTAAAAAAATCTAGATAAATATGGATGTAATTGGAAATTAATAAATACATATTAATGGAATATTAATGGGGTACAAATTATATAAATGTCAGTATTGGATCGGCAAGAGTTTAAGGGAAAATACAATACGTATTAAAGTACGTCAAATTCGTCAAATCTATCAATTTAAAATAGAATACGTATTCAATTACGTATGGTATGATTTACATGACATAAGTGAAATATTTAGAAGATGGTAACATATAGAAGAACATTAGTCGATACAAGATAAAGCAAGGACTGTACAATATAGTTAATATACATAATACTAATCTGCATTTGTGGTCAAATGTGTCGAATTTTGAAAATATTGGTATTTTAGTTATAATGACTATATAAAAGGGGCTATACCCACTACAAGATATTCCGGCAACTTGCCGGAAATATTGTAACTTTAAAACCATTTTCTATTAAGTTGTAATGGATACCCTATAAAGTTATATAAAGTTATATATGTAAATATACTATAAAGTTATTATATTTCAAAGTAAAAGTAAGGAACAATAATATTGGAAGGATATCTGGCTAAAGAAGCGGGAAATGGATATCACTGATTTATAATTAAATGATTAAATGTTTATATGTGTCTGGTATAATTAAATAATTATTGTATGACTTATATTTCAAGATATTCTATTTAGAATACGTATATATATATACCTACATTTTATATTGCTAATTCATTCTTTATAGAGTATGTAGGTGTTGCAAATATTGTCTACAATATAATTTAGATCAAGGATAAATCATATAAATATAAAAATCAACACCTATGTTGTGTGTTAGATGAACATTGTACAAATATATTTATATACATATTCATTTATTATTGTTATGCCTTGTAGTGACTCCTGTGCTTATATTCATACATTAGTTTATGACAACGTAATGCTATTTTTTATAATGTTTAGATTTATATTATTTACAATTTTATTAGATTTTGAAAAATATATAATATATTTAATATATAAATAATTTGATTTAAATCATAATATTTATATGTAGAGATATATAATTAATCAAGTAAATTAAATTAATTATATATTTTATTATGATACAACTAATAAAGTGCTCATCCCCTTAAATATTCTAAAGGTGTCCAAAATAAGAATACTTTTTTTATAGTTGTCACCTAGCCAATATATATATATATATATATATAATCTTATTATTATTAGTAATTATATCATAATAAAATCACTAGATAAAAATAGTGTATATGAAGAATATGAAGAAGAAGAAGTGACATATGCAAGAGTATAAGTGTTAAAACAAAAACTCACTCCTCTATCGTACAGAGTATTTGTCAATAATCGTTAAATAATCAAACATTTGAACTAAGGGATATAAATAATTATCTCTCTTATAATCATTTCCTCATCAATGAACCTGATCTATCATAATGGTTTTATTCCTATGATCACTATATATATATAGGAAATAATTTAAAAATAATTCATCCTCTCAAGCCTGACTATCATCTAATATCCCTGAGGTCAAATATATCCCTTCTGTTCCCTTACCTTAAATTAAAACAAATTATTATCATGTCATTGGATTAAACTTGGATTTCTAATGATGACTCTGAAATAGTTGCCTCCATCCTGGACTTTGTATATACCCTCTATCTCGCTCCACGAGAAAAGAGCCGTGTTGGTAGGCTAGGATTTATTATAAGTAATGATTTTTATCTCTTTCCATCCCTTATCATATTGTGATTCTCTTTCGCTGACACTTAAGATTAATAACTGAACTCTACATTTCACCGTAATCTATCGTCCCCCAATACCTGAACCAATTTTTATTCTTTGACGAATTTCATTATTTTATCCATAATGTATCTTAATATTCATCCTATTTACCGATAATTCTTTGGGACTTAAGCTATCAATTTATTTCTCCTATCTATCCTCAGTGTGACTTAAATCCTATCTGATTATCTTTACTTGTGCCAACATATATCATTTCCCACCACTCCATTGGTAATACACTTGATATGATAGTTACACCCATTTCCAGTTCTATTATTAGATTTATAAACCCTAACTTATTTCAATTAATTTAACTACTAACGGATCATTTTATTTTGGAATTCTCTATAAATCTAAAATTCACAAAGAATAAACGAAAACAGTATCAATAAACTCTGTTCTCCTAAATAGTATCAATATACATGCACCTACACAAACTACATTAATTGCTGACCGTTCATTTTCTCCCGGGCTCTCCCACGAAGTTTACATCTTCAAGAACGAGTTTTCGAAAATTTGAGAAGAAATTTCTTAAAAACCTTATATTAAAACAAAATTAGCTCTAACACTAGCTATACAAATTAAAAATCTACTATATCGCGTTCAAAATCAAATTATTATATTACAATACGACAATGATCTCCTCGGATCTTCGTAATTATTTAAAATGACAAATAAAACTCTCTCTCCTCCAGATGAAAAAACCCATCTATTTCACCTAACAAATTTTCACTATGCTCAATTTTGAAAAATTCTTTATAATAAAATTACAAGCATTAATAATATTATTCGCGATTATATTCCATCCATACGCAATCCTACCATATGTATTACCCATCCTATTGACTCATTGAGAATATTCACTATATCTTCCCTATATGAAGTATATAATTTAGTCACATAATCTCCAGTACCTTCCCCAATGATCCGCTAATTATTTCATTATATCACAAACTTTCGCCCTTATTTTCTCCTATTTTTTTTGGATATTATTTCGAACTCACTATACTATAACCAGGTTCACCCTGCCTCAACACTACCATAATCTCACCTATTCTAAAAAACCAAACCTTGACCCAAGCTCCCATGGTAGATATCGCCCGAATATATTCGGGCGATAACTTATCAAGTATAAGTGTATACACTTATCAAGTAAAATATTAGATGAATTGTATCCAAACAACTTATCGCCCATATAAATCAAAATAAATTTGTTGGTGCGTTTCAAATCCATTTTCGTAAGGCCCATTCGACGGAAACAGCTCTCCTCCGTATTACTGACAACGTATTATCTATCTGAAATAGCAACACGTGTTGACAGCTAATCCTACTCCATTTCTTATCTGCTTTTGATTCCATGGACCATAACATAGTAATCTCGCGGCTTACTACAACGGAAATATATGACTTAGCATTAAAATAGTATAATTCATAGTTTAGAAACCGCAATATATCTATTATGATTACAAATCTTACTCCCCTCTTTCTCCGCTTAACCACGGTATTCCCCAGGGATCCGTTGTAGTTCCTTCCATCTTTTCTATTTATATCAGCCACATTGCTGATATGATTAAGAAATTTCCAAATATACATTAAAAAATTTTATACTGATGATATTCAACTTTTTACATTTGTATCCATACATTCTCATAATACAATTAACTCTGAATTAATCGAATATGCTCACTTCATAATATTATGGCTCCTCTCCAATTAACTACTAATTAATTCCTCTAAGACTACTGTTCATAACATATCTACTTCTGATATATATTAGTAGTTTATTGGAGAGGAGTCATAATATTATGCAGTATATATACTTCCTTTTAAAATGTTACCCTAAACAACAAGATTATTTCTTTCCTCCAATTCTTTCAAAAAACTAGGATTAGTATTTTATGAAAAATTATCATTTAATATTCACATATCATCCATTACAAAAGTCTCCAACTTTCATCTCTTCAGAATTAACAAAATAAGGAACTTAATTTCCAGAAAATTTACGAAAACTCTTATTCGTTATCTTGTAATATCCAGACTTGACTACTGTTCTTCTATACTGAATCTACTCCATGAAAAAGTTACTGCTCCACTATACCGGATTATCCGTTTCTCAGTACGTACTTCTTACTGCATAACACGACTGGATCACTCTACTATAACATCTTGTCAATCATCTCTTATATGGCTACCTTTCTCCTTAGATGTAAATCACGTATGCTATATATAATCCATAACTCAATATATTCTTTCACGTCTGCTATATCTTTGTTCTAATTAAAAAAACGTACTATATTACATTCTATTCGTTACAAAATACTCCTCTCCTTATCTCCCGGAACTGTAGTAAAACTTACCTAAATTCTAGAGATTTTAAAAATTCCGTTCCCACTCTATTGAGTTTTTTATTATAATTGTATATAAATAAGTAAATCGGACAAGTTATAACATTTATTTGTGAACAATATTGAATTCCTTGACACCTGAATTTTCACGAATAAAAGGTTAGTTTTAAAATATTAAATATAACTATTATTTAGTAGCTATTTAACTACTATTGGATTACTTTATTATAGTGGATTCAAAAATGTGTAATTATATCTAGCGCGTAGTGTGTTTGCATTGAATATGTTAAATAATCTAAATGTAATGCATAGTTAAACCAAAGTGATTAGGTTAAACTACATTCATATATATCTTAACATAGTTTATCCTAAACATATAACACACATATATATATTTTATACAATCATATTTAATAGATATATTAAGTAATACAGTTTATAAATGTACCTTCATTTGTACATATCACATAATTAATAGCGAGGCATGAGTCATGCGTTATGTGCATTGTTTTCATACATTAATATACGCTTGAAAGAAAGAAAACGTAGGTCGAAGTTGTTACACTATATTCCATTTGATATATTTATAATCTGAATTAACGATTTAAAAATATGTGTATACCATCCGTTATATTAGATTCCACAAAATATTTATAAATATTAATTCTTTTTTCTTAGATCTAATCACTTTTAAACATTAATATAATTTATAATTTATAATTTAAAAGTTGTAATAAATTATAAGATCTAAGTTAAAAGTTTAAATAAGTTATAATTAAATAAGTAAAAAGTTAAAATAAGTTAAAATAAGATATTATAAATTAAAACGAAAATATTAGAATGTAATCATATACATTATACTTTATTTATAATAAAGTGAGAGAAAAACAATTGTTCTCCACATGGTACTAGCAGGAAGTAATAATTAAAAGTTAAACTAAGTTAAAAGTTAAACTAAGTTAAAAGTTACTATAAGGAAACAAATATAATAAAGTGAGATAAAAAGGTTTGTATTTATGCATAACACACGGGGCTTCGGCGGTTGAAAAAAAGAATCATCAAAGAAATTTATGAATATCAACTCTTCATATTAATGTATGTAATGTAATACACACCTATAGTTAATACCAACATAATTTACATGATACGTGGATGATATACGTATAGTTAAATAATAGAAGATCTTGTATTTGGTGGGGCACAGTAACAGGGGGGATGGTCGTGGGTATCCGGACCCCCCCCATTTATAAGTAAGGGGTGTCTGGTTATCTTTGGACACCCCTATTTTTGAGCAAATTAAAAAAAAATTAATAATTTTTAATAATTGTTAATAATTGAGAGAAAATTGAATATTTGTTGATATAGATAATTACTAGAATACGTTTTATAATCTTTGATTTTTAGTCACAATAGTATACCATAGAGCTAGAGAGTAAGCTATAGGAATATATATATATATATATCTATATAGATCTAAGCTTAGGATGTAAATTATATTATAAAATATGTTTATAGTCGTGATAGTAAATATCAAACCTTAATAATTATATTATCATTCCAACAAAATTGGTAGGGGAGAGTGGGGTTGTATGAACAGGTGTCTTGCATGAGCCACTGGAGATAATAATTGTTTGCTACAGCAGAAATTTTATTTAACTGAACTAGTATCATCATCTATAACTAATACATTTGCGGAAGTATCATTTAATAAAAAAATAAAAATAGTAAAATTTTAATCACATTTTTAACTAAAGTACGCTCAAAAGTAAAAATTCCAGACAAGGTAATATATGTTATAACTTCTATAATAATTATTTGATTATTTTCATATTATATATATATATGATTTTAATATATAATTAACTTAATATTAATATACACATATATTTAAAATTTTAAATAAAATATTTAAATTTTATCAATTAATAATAAAATTTGATATGGGGTTGAGTGAACCACTAAAAACGGGGTTATATGAACATTGTTCAATCAACCAAATATCATATGTTAATATTTATATTATAATATTATAATATTATAATATTAATATTATTATAATATTATAATATATATTCAATGATCCGAATATAAATAAGTAATGATTAAATATAAATAATATAATTAATTATATATCAATATAATTAATTACATTAATTTTAATGAAGGTCAATTACTAATTCATAATAATTATTTAAATATTATTTCTAGGAATCAAAAATAAGAAACTGATAGAAACTGATAGAAACTGATAGAAACTGATACTAAACAAACTGATAGAATACGTGATAAAACTATCATGACAAGAACAATTAAAGAAGTAAACAGGCTATGTTCATTCATCCCCGCCTTTGGGGTTGAATGAACTTTTTTATTTTTTTTTATTAATTGTAATTATGAAATCTTATAAGTATTCCTTATATTCGTCAACATATTAAATTAAAAAAAAATAAATTCCTCAATTAAAAATAGTTAAATATGGTAACTGACAGTACTAAGAAAATAAATCTATTATCATGGCAACTTTAAAACTAAATTCTTGAATTTTTTGCACACGCAGTCTTTAGATAAATTATTAAATAAATATATTGCTGCTGGAATATACTGTTTGACGGCACACATGATATATTAGGTAATTAAAGTGTAATATCATGATTATAATTATTATAAATTAATAATTAATTATATTACACAACTTTTCAGGAAGTGAACAAGACTCGATATATATTCGGCATTTCAAAGAAAACCTTAAAATTATAGAAATATTCATACTTATATACAAAATAGTTATAAATACAGGAACTATATAAGCACATATATGTTAAAATATGCATTAATGAGATTTTGTTTCCTGCTAGAGAATTTACGAGGTCATACATATGCTGGAGAAGTAATATATCTAGCAGATACAATGGTATACAGACTTTAATATGTCAGTAACAACAGCTGATATATTATACTCATTGAACAGATCATCGAGTAAATCTAGTTGCTCAATATGTTAGCCAAACGGAGTCTATTATATCTATATTAACTAAAGTTAAATATAGTTTAATAAAATAGGACAATTATACTATAATTCTATACAATTTAGAAATACTTAAACATTTTGTAAATTGAAGACATTATGTTAAACCTGCTTAACAATAAGAAAGGTCGCTATAAAATATACACTTAAATATTACAAATGAATGCATTTGTATTTAGATGAAATGATGCATATAAATGATATTGCCTGTGATCAATCAGATAAAGCAAGATCAATTATGAATAAACTTGAAAGCGGTAATATATATTTAAGAAAATATAAAGAAAATATATTCTAACGTGAAAATATTAATGAAATTAATCATTGTAAGACCAATAACTTCAATTGATAGTAAAATAAGTTTTAGTAACATGCACATTATAAATAACTGTATGAGAAATTCAATGGGACAACATAGACTGAATAGTTTAGTGATATGTAGTATTCACGGTGACACTATAGGTGATAAATTATATAATATTATAAATTATAAAATATATCAATGAATTTATGTCATAATTTATAAATAAAACAGAATTATTCTGCACTAGCTTCTCAAGTGACCCCTGATGGTTTTAAATTATTACTTGCTAATAAGTCTACACCACATCGTGGTGGCGGCTTAGCTCTGCTATTCTCATCGGAGCTTAAGCTTATTTCATCATCTACCCCATGTTTCTGTTCATGTGAAATTCTGATCTGTAATATTCAGTTTCCTTTCTTAGTTACCATTGTAATTATACTTATCTACCGTCCCCTTTCATCTAGCATACGGAGTTTCTTAACTGACCTCTCCTCTATCTTATAATCTATTACATCGGTTAACACGGTTATTCTTGGTGATTTTAATATTCAAATTAATAATGATAATTATGCTTCCTTATCTATGAATGAACTTATATTTGAGTATTCCTTGACGCAACGTATTCGTTTTCCTACTAACACTAATGGTAATACTATTGACTTAGTTTTTTCTTTAGCTGATTCTAATTTAATTTCATATCCCACTCAAAGTCCTCTAATATCTGATAACTTTGCCATTTTATTTAATTTGAACTTGCCGGTGTCTCAAATTAATCGACCTTCTAGATCGTTTCGGAAAATATCCCTTATTAATAAACCAATGTTTGTTAACTCTGTATTCCATCAACTTAACAACAGTATATCTTCTGATTTTCTACACTTTTTGATTCTTTTAATTTAGCATTATCTCATTCGCTTGATATTTTTGCACCCTCCATTACTCTTATCAACCTAACTTATTCTAAGTCTCCGTGGTTTAATACTGAACTTATTAAACTAAGGCAACTACTTCGTAGACTACAATGTAAATATGCATCCTCTAGACTTGACTCTGATCTTATTGCATTTAAAGCTTGTCGATAGCTTTACAAGAATAAACTTCTCTCTACCAAATCGTCATACTTTACTGATATGCTCGGTAGGTATGGAATATCTTCTAAGCAAGCTTAAATTATCTTTCAACTTAGTAGGTAAAACCCAGACCAAGCATATTCCTGACAAACCTGATTCAGTTCTTTGTTCCTTGTTTTCCAATTTCTTCCAACAAATTTTTTTTAGTATTATCAATGTACTTCCAAACATCAACAACCCGATATAAAATATGATAAATTTATGAATTAAGAGCCAACGAAATACAAAAAAAAACAAATTCCATCATTATTCTACTAGAGGAAAGTAACCTAATACGGAAACTTTAACAATAAATGGTCTTAACATTTTATGACTCATTATTTTTTTCAAAAATTACAATATATTAATTTTATATTATTATAGATGTTATTGTGATTTTAAAATTGTATTTAATATTTAATTCAATAGATAACTTGGTGTCCATATTCGGAAACGGGTACTGATATGGACACCAAGTTATCTATTGAATTAAATATTAAATACAATTTTAAAATCACAATAACATCTATAATAATATAAAATTAATATATTGTAATTTTTGAAAAAAATAATGAGTCATACAATTTTAAGACCATTTATTGTTAAAGTTTCCGTATTAGGTTACTTTCCTCTAGTAGAATAATGATGGAATTTGTTTTTTTTTGTATTTCGTTGACTCTTAATTCATACATTTGTCATATTTTATATCGGGTATACCCGTATATATACTATAGTATGAATTCATTTACTGGCTCCAAATGTTACCAATGTATATACTATTGGCGAAAGTATATTCCCTAAGGTTTTGGAATTGATGAACCCACATTCGGATATATAGTTGATAAACTATAGGTGTTTATGCTTTATGAGTTGATGATTTATTTTAATAATTTAATTTTGTTCTCTATTTATTGTTCTAAAAATCCTAGAAAGTCGTTAATAAATTAAACAATTTAATTTTTGTGAATTTTCCATAATTATCATACTTATTCTATGGGCTATATAGATACTTTAATATTACAGTTTTATAATATAAAATATTACTAGTATGTTAAAAGTCACTTTTTAGTAATTTTTGAAATACCCATATTAAATTTCGTATTCTCTCGATGTTAAATTTCTAATAATTGTCGCACTCCCTAGGATGATCAACAATTAATAATAAATGTGTAGAATTATTATTATACTGTATAGATAGACACATAGTAGCAAAGATTTTCCAAAGGAAAGATATTGCACTTGTGTATATTTGTGTAACCTACTAATTCGATATGGCCATCTAGCGGTATTAGTCAGATAATAATAATGTTCTATATGTATAGTAATTTCTTAATTTCTTAATTAAAATATCACATGTTATAATATTTCATATACTATTTCGCCAGCTAGTGTTAATGGTCAGATTCATTTTAAATTTACATTTATAAAGGTACTAGAGATAGATAGGGAGTGCATTATCTTTCCTTTGGAAAATCTTTGGTAGTAGTATAGTATATATATATATATATATATATATATATATAGATATAGCTGTATATAAAAGGCGTTCCAAGTTCGTTAATATTTGCGGACCCATGGGTATGCATATTCAGCTGAATGATAACTCTTAGCTAGCGTGTGCGACGTACTCTAAACGTGTGCTTATGCGTGTGTGTGCGTGCGCGTGCGTGTGTGTGCGTGCGCAGCGTACAGTATATACTACAGTACAGTGAACGAATGCTGCAGGGGGTGTCTACTACGCGATAATCTCTAACCGGGGTATGTTATTCTTATTTATTAAATATGTTTACATGTTATATTATACTAGAACATACGGATGGTTAAAACATAATTATAAATATAATATTTTCAAGAATGCAACTATTATATATCATCATTAATGATTTATAATTAAATATTAAATATTAAAATATTAAATTTAATTAACACTAATTACAATACAAAAGCTCTGTAAAACATTTTAACAGAAATTAATTTTTTTAAATTAAAAATTCCATAGAAACAATATCAGTTGTGCACGCTATAGCGTAGATTGATTATTCAATAGAATCAAGTATTCAATACACATAGTGAAATACTTGGTTACTAAGGGCACTGCAACAGGGGGGGGCATGCCCCCCCTCACTTTAAAATCTAGGGGGACCTCCTATGTATTGGTCCCCCCTCACTTTTACAACAACATTTATTTTGATTGGTTGGTCCCTCCTACATACAAAATCGTTCCAGCGCCCCTATTGGTTACATAATATATATATATATAAATATATATATATATATATATATATATATATATATATATCAAGCTCTATAACATTTTATTATGTATGTTGAACTTATTAATGTTTATATTGTATAATAGTTTTTATTTTTTTAAGGGGATACACATAAAATCTCGTTTTCGATGAAAATTGCTCTATAATTGCTTTTTAATACAATAAGCATTCACACCATATCAACTAGAAAACAAAGATCATTTATTTACTATTTACCGGTCAAATTGGTGCAATATATAAATCTCGTGAATGGCGTGATTCATTATATCAAATATATACGTGTAACAATTAAGGTAATGATATGAATATATATATATATATATATATATATATATTACGACCGTACCACTCTGTGTAACTATTATATTAATGATATGCACATATATATACACGTATACTTGTATTCATTATAGTACATTAGTACCATAGTTTATATATATATATATATATATATATGCATATCATTAATATAATAGTTACACAGAGTGGTACGCAGGTAGTTATGCGGTACGGTAGGTACAAATATTTAATTTGAATATATTTGGTAAAATAGGCTGTTCAATGAACTGCCAATCAACAACTTGCTCTAAAATAACCTAATGGGAGTGTCCAAAACGGAAATTGCTCGTACTTAATAATTTCCGATAAGCGTGGAAAATAAATGGAACATTTTCATTCCACCGGCATTTCGCCGATGAATATTGCTCGAAACTTGCCGATGAAAATTCGGTGTGAACCCCCCTTTATATTTAATTTATAATAACGATTTAATTTTCAATTTATAATAAATATATGGAATACATTATTAATTATTCATAATAATCTAAACCCAATCATACATGTATTATTCATAGATTTATATAAAATTACATTAAAAGTTGTTCGTAATTATTACGGTGAAAATTCAAAACATATTTTTGTATTTTTTATAACTAACTTTTTAACTACGCATATTGTGTATGGCAATGTTATAAATGTACATATTATTATATAATTATCCATAACACAATTTAAAAATGATTAATTATTAAAAGTTGTAGACCTTTTTTTATTGTAAGGTCCGAATTAGGGTATTTCCCTTATAGGGTATACACCTCTGTACACACACATATATATATATATACATATATATATATACATATATATATATATATATATATATATATAATATATGCATTAATGTATATAATACAATTGTACTATATTGTACTCTATTATATATATATATATATATATATATATACGATCTACTTGGACATTATATATTACAATACATTAATGTTTGTATTGTAACAGTGTATACACCTGTGTTGACCTGTATGAATAAATGCATGAATAAATTAATGTACGGAAGGATATTCAGAAGATTAAGGATATCCTTATACAAAATATGGATTATATTAAATATGGATTATATACTAATTATGAAACGAGAAAATATAATAATAACGTGTAATACAAGAATATTAATAATAAATATATACATTACTAATCATAGTACGCATAATAATACTATGTATAATAATGTATATGTATACGTAACAAAAATATGATATTATAAAAGCGATGCATTTTTTTTACAATATCATGTGCATGTAATATATACTAGTATACTATATATAGTATCTATAGTTAACTCACTAATATATATATATATATATATATATATATATATATCTATATATATATATATCTATAGATATAGCTATAGCTCGTATGACACATATTGATATTGTATTTTAATTCTACTCGTCATTTCAGTTTATGAATTATTAAATAATATAGGTTAATAATAATTTTTCTATATTATATTAATAACTTAACCTTAACGTTTTCAACGATATTGACATTATTTCAAATTATATATGTTATATATTTAAAGTAGGATCCATATATATATATATATATATATATATATATTAACACACATATGAATGACATACCTCATAAGCATTATACTTACAAGCGAATACAGATGCTATATGATTATCATACATGATAACATATTAATATCACTTAGCTATCGCGTTATATTATTTACAAAGTACACAACATGTGTTCTAGACATACGTACACAGTTTATCACAATAGAATGCGGTCATGCATTGTTTACTTCATCAGTCTAGTACTATAGGAACGCTAATGCATTCATGCAAGTTAGAATATGTATATTAGATATTAGTTTAAAACTATTATTTAAATTGGATTATCGTAATAGTTCATTTAATTTAACGAAATAATACTTATATATTACGAATATATATATATATATATATGTATATATTATTATTATTTAATTAATGATTTAAATGTAAACTTTGAGTTACATTCTCTTATTTAAATGTTATATTTTAAATTGACATTTTCTTATTTCAACCAATTAAATTGTATTTCATAACGATGAACAAAATGTCACAAAATAAGACGTAGCTAGTAAACGCAGCCAGTAGGAAGCGGGTTTATACCTTGCTGACTTCATAGACTATATTGTACTACGTAGGGTGGTATATGTCTTACAATGCATATAAAAAGTATTGCATTAGTTAAAATATGGCGATACAAGAAAAAGTCTGCTTTTTATATTGATATTTAGATAGGCCGACGACGTTTTTAAGGGGATTCGCGGCTTTTTATACAATGTATTTAGATAGGAGATATTTTGTTTATGTATTTTAAAAATGTTTCAACACCTAGGGTTTTGATTCGATTTGCATTCTGTAAATTGCATAATGTTAACCAATATAATGTCAATATAAGTTACTTAATTAAAAGTGAATCCATTAATAATGTATCGATGTAACCACTCTTATAATGTACGTCATATAATATATTGTTTATAAATATATATATATATATATACTATAGGTATTAACATTATATATAGAAGTGTATACACTTCTATAGTATAACAAAGTGTATACAAAACTATCGTTAACACCCGGGAGTTTAACATTTAGGGTATAATAGACATTATAACTAATTGGTTAAAACTTCATATAATTCCTGGCCAGTGTGAGCAAATTACCAAAATAAAATAACAATGAAACAATGTTTACGTATTAATTATACAGCCGAATTGGTGACTATCTATGTATTACTGTTCACAAATACTATTATAATCTATTTATAGATCTGAAACTTGACCTAAATGCGCGAGTAGGCGTGTATTCCGTTATATTTAATTAAATGGTTGACAATTACAATAACAATAACAATACAAATATAATTCTATGAAAAATGTAACTAATACAGCATCAGAACTGAGAATTATTTAAACACTTTTTCCGAGGAAAGATGGAATAACACTTACAACACTTACGTGTAACTCGTGTAATACGATGTTGTACACAACACGCGAACAGCACCACCTATAATGTAGTCCCATACATAGGTGTTATTACCCAAGGACAACGTTTTTCTATTTAATGTACATTCGTTTAAAATATACGCGTATATGAATAATACATTTGAAATGTAATCAAATGTTTTCAAATATTATTGAAACGATGAAATAAGTTGATTGATTGATAATTTATTTAAGCAAATACATAGCCGAAAATATAATCGATATCGTAAAACGTAAAACGTTAAAGTTATTACTAATAAGTCATGACTCATGACTCATTACTGATATCTAACACAGCAATAGGATAGTTTGCTAGTAAATGATATATATGTATACGAGGTGATTACGAGTTAATGTGCATAGTATACTATACGTATACGTACATTAACATAATAATGATAATAGTAATGTATAAACAGCACGTGAAATCTAAATCTACGCGAGTAGTGACACTACTGCTGCTAGCAGCGGCAGGGGTTAGGTATTAATTACGTTGCATAAATAGGGAGTGTTACATCTTCGCTCGGTAATATCTTAGATTATATAGTACTGTAATGTTAATATAAAATTATGCAATCCGCTAGAATAATAATAATATATAAACCTCTACTATAATCAGGTATTTTATTTATATTTAATTAATTAATCAACATAATGTATTAACAGAAACATCATACATTAATAACGGTATCGTAGATACGAGTTAGCTACGATATTCCCTGTGATTTACCCACACCTGAAACCTATAGGTTAGTGTATACACTACACCTACAACCCTATTAATTCAGGTGCTATCGAGCGTTATGGCGGCATTCACGCTTCAGCAACCGGTGACCTACTTCCAGGATAACACCATAGTGGCCGGCGTTACTAATGCCACTTCCGGTCGAGCAGAGGTCACCGCCGTCGGGGTGTCGGGGGCTATTTATCTGACCTTCGGGGCGGTAGGGGTGCTGGGCAACTGGCTGGTGGTGGTCGCCATACTGAGGAGTAAGAAGGCATCTCTGTAAGTAACACGTATGTATACACACATAGCACTCATTTATCAAATATGAACGCATATATATATATATCGTATGTATAAATAGTTATACGTGTATATATATATATAGGTGTGTATGCATTTAAATACTAATTACAAATGATGGAGTTACGATAAGGAGCTATGAACAAGGCTGGCAATGGGAAAATTAGCCATGGGAAGTCTGAAACCTATATTCAAAGATAGAGGCATTAGACTAACGACAAAAATAATGATTGTTCAAACACTGGTATTTCTAATTATCCTTTATGGAGCAGAAACCTGGACTATCAAAAAGGCAGATAGGAAAATAAGTGATGCTTTTGAACTATGGTGCTGGAGGAAACTGCTCGGAGTTACATACTTAGATAGGAATAGAAATACTGAGATAATTGACAGTATACAACCTAAAAGAACGCTCGAATCCAGAATTGTTAAGGCTGCTCTATTTTTTTCGGACACGTTGTTAGATCAGATATGATGGAATTGAAAATGATGCTAAGAAGAATGGAAGGTCGGCGAGGAAGAGGCAGACCACATTGCACTTGGCTAGACAATATAACAAATATCTCTCTAAAGATATCATGAATCTCCGACTAGATGCTAGAGACAGAGCCGGATAGAGAATAGCTACCATGGACGTCGCCAGGGGTCGGTTTCGACTCGACGGCACAAGGTAACAAGGTAAGATATGCATTTAAATACAGTATAGTATTTATTGCGGATTTTGATTTAATTATGTGGAGTATATAAATATACGATATATTATATATCTATAGACATACAATATATGTCATACCTTCATAATGTATATATATATATATATATACTAATTACCTATAGGTTATTAGTAAATATATGAATACATATAATATATACATTATTCTGGAGCATCACGTGTTATATTGCTAATATTGGAGGAATTCCGGTCACTGTCCTATTGTATACGTCGTAATACATTGACCTTGTATGACCTTGAATGACCTTACTCACCTCACGATACCAATAGTTATAGTGCAATACATTTAGATTCAATATTCGACTTTATAATGTATATATTTAGCATATGTGCATTAGTATAATAACATGCATGCACTATGCATTCACTTTAGTTAATTCCCTTATCCTATAAGACGTCACCCCTTATCAATCTTCCGTTATCGCCTATCTATCTCCTAAATCGAGTTATTCGTTCATGAATCCGTACAATATATAACCTAAGTATTCGAGATAATAACACTACTTCCTCATAATAATACTTACTAGTTATTCAAATGAAACCGACTTTTATGGTTTCGAAACATCCGAAACCTTCTTTATGTTGGTTTCGAAACAAATGAAACCAAATATATATATATATATATATAATCATGTATAACATGTATAACTCACCCTTGTATCACATGCTATAGGTTCACGTACCAGCTGATAGTGAGTCAGAGCAGCATGGATAGCCTGTCTTCTCTGTTCATCATAGCCAACACGCTGACAGTGGGGCAACCGTCGGACCCCCGTTATCTCCGTGCCCAGGCGGGGTGGCTAGACGATGCCTACTGCAGGTTCTGGACTTCCGGTTACCCGCACTGGTCGTTGTTCTTGGTTAGATATCATGTGATGGCTGGTTAGAGGTCACGTGACGGATAGTTAGAGGTCACGTGAAGTCTGGTCAGAGGTCACCGATGACCGCTGGTTATGACGTCACCGATGTGGTGTCGAGGCGTTACCGCTATTTCGATATTTAATTTATAGTATACATATACTAATAATATAGTATACTTTTTATATTTTATATAAGACTTTTTTATTATATGTATTTAGTAAATACTATTTACCAAATATGTTCCATAGTAAATATACTCTAATAAAATCCACTAAATTCTCAAATAAAACCCAGGGTTTTAAATTTAAATTTTAGTTTTGATAATTTAATTTTAATTTTTATTATAATATATATTTGTATATGATAGCATTTCATTGTAAGAATATACCTACGATTAAATTCTATCATATAAAAATATAAATATTATAAAAAAAGTCAAATTGAATCATAAAAACTAAAGTTAAAATAGTAACCCATAGGTTTATGTATACATACCATATATGGTGATAGTAACCTATAGGTAAACTTAGGTAATTGTAGGTAAACAACGTATGAATTGCGGGTGTTAAGGGGTTTATTAACTATTTAATTAACTAAAAGTAAAGCCCATGGGCTTAAATGCATTTAAATGCATTTAAATCTGATTAGATATTGAATATTAAATAATATATGGTATATCTAAATATCAATATATTTAGGGTGTCGATATTATGTGCAAAGGTATCGGTATTCGAGACAGTGCCCGTTATATTGACACCAATGTTATCTCAGAGTTAAACAAACGAAATAACATTTTTAAATAACTATTATATGTATATACCTACCTTAATACTTATAAATATAATGTGGAAATATTTAATTGAGAAATAATAAAGTTATGGTGATTTATTGTAAGAGTATCGGTATTCGAGTACTCTCTCCTATATATATATATATATATATATATATATATATGCTAACTTACTTGCTTATTTCGGGATTATTTTTATTGATTCCCGGACAATTATTGACTTCCAAACATCACGATTCATCATAGCCGCTCGTATATCGTTTTCTCGTAGACCGGTATCACGCTCAAGAGTCTTTATATATACATACATACATATATATATATATATATATATATATATATATATATATATATATATATATACATACATATATATATATATATATAATACAGCTCATAGCGCGCTATACACGGGTACATATGATACCGTACGCGATACACGCATGCCCACAGTTCGCCCTCAGTGTGCCCACAGTGTGCCCTCGCCTAAAGTTACCGTCACCCCCCCCCGTCAGTCCAGTACCTACGCCCTACTTCTGATCACCGGCGAGCGTTACCTGGCCATAGTGCACCCGTTCTCGCACCGGTGTTGGCTGACCAACCGGAAGTTAGCGGCCGCCATTGTGGCCACGTGGGTCGTAGGTCCGCTGTACAATCTGGTGACCAGGATACCCACTTCCGGTATACGGGACGGAATCGTTAGTTGTCTATAGCTAATGCATGTATGTTTAATGCTAGCTCTTTATTTAAATATAATGATGATATTTATTCCGTGAATCCTGTATATACATTGAATACAATACAAATGGACTCATCAAGAAATCGTAGACTTGTACATGTTATAATTAACTGTGAGGGCTCCAGATAAATAGTAACACAAATAAGTGTAGTAACATTTCTATTGTGTTTTGATTTATCGTTTATTAATTTAATATTAATTATTGATAAAAACGATAGAAACATAACAACTTCATGGAGTCGATCCCGGGACCTCTGGCTTAATATATATATAGTTTTCTATATTCTATATAGAAGCTACATATTTTAACTGTTCCACTGTTCCATATACCCCAGGCAAATATATATATATATATATATATATATATATATACCTATAGGAATACTTAGAACTCTTGTTAGAAATTCTCATATGATTGTATGTAGGCCAAGTTATTATATATATCCTATTATATATGTAATTGTCCCACTCTATATATAATATTAATCAATATAATTATAATACTATAATAATGACAAAATACAAAGTAATGCTATTATTAAGCCAAGTAATGCCGACTAAAGGTTTATTTTATTTTAAATGTATTATATTTTGTTATGCACTTTTAGTAAAAATGATATATCTATATATATAATCACAATTTATATATGATGATGATGATGATATAAGGTTTATTAGGTACTATAGTATATAGTATATTATAATATATGGTCATGTAGACTGGGATATAAGGAGAGGACCATTTTGGTAAAGAAGATAGGTAATATTGTATATTTTGTAAATAGATCAGAGATATAGCTAGGGGTGAAAGAAGCACACGTGAGTGATAATGGTAGCCACATACAAGATGATTAATGATATGTTGTAGTAGAGTGATCCAGTCATATTTTTCAGTAAGTTGTACGTATTGAAAAATGGATAATCCGATCTAGTGGAGCAGTAGCTTTACCATAGTAGATTCAATAAGGAAGAACATATGTCGAGTCGGTAACGTATAATAGTATATAGCTACTATAATTAGTATTATGTTATATATAATTTATTATAGTTTTTGTAAGGTTTTTGTAAAGTGAAGTCCGTATTTTTTTAATTCTGAAGAGATGAAAGTTTGAGGATTTTACAATTGATGATATGTGATTCTTAAATGATAATTTGTCATAGAATACTAATCCTAGGTTTTTGGAAGAATGAGAAGGAGAAATAATAATGATTATAACATGCATGTTGTTTGAGTAAAGTTTGGAAAAAAAAGTATCAGAAGTCGATATGTTAAGTACCGTAGATGATTTAATTGGTAGTTTATTGTAGAGTAGCCATAATAATATGCAGTTTGCACACTCGATTAATTCAAAGTTAATGGTATTATGATAATGTAGGAATATAAGGAAATCGGTAAACATTTTAATATCATCAGAACAATTATGATAGTGTATATTATTAAAGTTGTTAATTAGATCAGCAATAGGACGGATATAAAAAGAAAAGATGGATGGACATATAACGGATCCTTGGGGAATACCGTGGTTAAGTATATATATATATATATATATATATATATATATATATATAGATATACCAGATGACCTTATCCCTATATTGCCCGGATAATTTAAACGTTTATAGTAACTTAATTCCATGATTATAATATTAATATATACCATCCAATCAAACAATGCATATATACTATCAATTAATAAGTAACAAATTATTAACCTAGAATTCAACTTAAGTTGGGGTAATTACCCCGACAATTAAAGTTATAATATCAGTTTTTACAAAAAATACAATTTAAAGTGTTATTAACTTATTATAATTAACTTAAGTGGAAATTAAGTGTTGATGCATGCATCATCTTGCATATCTTGCAAGATAAAATATTAAATATTAAAGATTAAATATTATAAACTTATGTTACATAACTTAAGTATAAATTAAGTTGCAAACCTAAGTTCAACTTCAATTTAAAAATAATAATAACAATAATGATATTATTATATATGATAATTATTTATTAGAAGTTTGTTGTTATTGTCGGTCGTAATATATTATGTTTTAATACAACTAATATACTGGTACCTATTAATTCTAAAATGCTTCAAACATATACCACTACGTTCACGTCTTATATGATTATTCTGTAAGTTGTTACAAAATTAAATTAATTTAATTTTGTTAAAAATTCTGAATTATTGAATACTTTTACTATATAGATCAGTATATAGCAGCTGGCATGTTATGATAATGTTAATTATATATATATATATATATATATATATATATTAATATATATATATATATATATATACGAAGGTTATAGCGGGATATAGCTGGATATACCAAAACTCTAATATGACATTTATCATATTTCGGGTTTTATGATATACCGACATATCAGACTATAGGTAGATAGGTGGGTAATTAATGTTGTATTAATGTACGAATGTTATACCTATAGCTATTGTATACAATGCGATTATAATGATAACTATGCAACATCATAGCTATATATATATTACTACGCAATGTCGTAAACAAAACTGTTAATATTATTATCGTTGTCAAAAAAGACATGTCTGTGTATATAAACTACAAGCTCCAGTCATGTGTACGAGTGAATTTATCAATAATTACATCACGATTACGAATGCATTACGTAATATTATTATATAATCGGCATATGAACATACACCTATAGGTATATATATATATATATATATATATAATGCCTATTAAATCTATAATATTATTAAACTCGTGTTTCAAACTCTTGGGGAGATTGCTCTAATATCGACATGCACGTAATATCGACACCCTAGAGATATCCTAAAATATAATTACAATCAACAAATAATTAATTTATGAAATGTTAATCAATATAATTATAATTCATATAAGTATATATATTTTTTTTAATATTAATATTTTTCTAAAATATAAATTTAGATATTTTAAATAAAATGTATAGATTTAATTATATTTTACAATGTGCTGAACATATTTTGTATTTTTAATAATGTGTTACAAAGTTATATATATGTAGTAGTAGTAGTAATAGTATTTATTTATACACAAAGATTAATATAATATTCTACAATGTGTTTTACTGTTTGTCGAACAGTTTACAGGTGTGGGTTCCGTGATTTAACGATCATCCGTAAAAATAATATAATAAAATAAAATAACATTCTTAAATATAATAATATAATAACACGATTACATTTCAAAGAGGGTTAGATATGTGGTATTTTAGTGGGGAACGTTTGAATAGCTCCTTGAGTTTATATTTGAAAGTGGTGATTGAGATATCTTCTTTGCGTATGGATTG
Organism: Osedax fenrisi; assembly: GCA_964019155.1. Lineage (NCBI taxonomy): Eukaryota > Metazoa > Annelida > Polychaeta > Sabellida > Siboglinidae > Osedax > Osedax fenrisi. The sequence goes on along the minus strand of OZ025244.1, from coordinate 51,290,007 downwards.
GGGAAGTTTATTCCAGAGAGTTGCACCTCTCCAGCTAAATCGTTTGTTACCGTACTTTCGTAGTCGTGTAGTCGGTATGTCAATTCTATATGTTTGTCTCAGTTGTCTGTTAGTGGTTTGTTTGTTTAGTAAAGTATGTAAATTATGGGGTTGAGTTGTTTTTGTAGTTTTGTAAAGTATAGTTAGTAGTTTAATGTTGATGTTGTCAATTGTAGGTAGCCAGTTTAGTGATTTCCGTAAGTTCGTAATGCTAGTAGTGTAATCTGTGTTTTTTAGATTAAAAATAATTCTAGTAGTTCTATTTACTAATCGGTCAATATTTTTAGTAACTGTTTTGTTTTCTCCGGCTAGTAAAGAGTTACAGTATAGAAATCTAGACATTATCAGTGAATTTGATAGAATTATAGCTGTATGTTTGGTTAAGTATGGTCTTATTTTTTTTAAATTATATATATGAAAGGAAGAAGTTTGTTTCATTTTACTGATATGTTTAGTAAAGTCGAGTTTGTTAGTAAAGTGGAAACCTAAGTATTTTGTATTTTCAGTCGGTATTATATTTATGTTATTTATATTTATTAGTGGAACTGTAGTATTGATCGTGGAATTGGTTATAAAGTTGATTAGTTCAGTTTTTGTTGGATTTAGTAACAAATTATTTTTTGATAGCCAAATTTGCAGTGAGGTTAAACATGATTGTAAGTTAATTGAGTGAATGAATTGGGCGTGTAATTCTATGTCGTCAGCATAAAGATTATAGTTCACGTGTGGGAAGTTAGTCAGTAGTTTGTTGAGGTGAAGTAAATAAATGGAAAATAGTATTGGAGAAAGAGTGGAACCCTGTGGGACTCCATATTTAATAGCATAAGGTTGTGATAATGTTTCGTTTATTTTAATAGAAAAACTCCGACCCCGGATAAAATTTGAAAACCATTTGATAGGTACCTTCCCTATACCGATAGATCTTTCTATTAAAATGTCTAAGTCGATAGTGTCAAAAGCGGCAGATAAGTCCAGTAGTATCAGTTGTATCGGTAAGTTGCTGTCTAGTGATTTGTATAAGTCGTCAAAGAGTGATAGTAGTGTCGTTTCTGTACTGTGATTCTTGCGGAATGCATTTTGTCTTCTGTCTAGTAAGTCGTAAGTATTTAAATATGATATTATTTGTTTGTTTACAATTTTTTCTAGAATTTTAGAGAGTAATGGAAGTTGAGATACTGGTCTATAATTACTCAGTACTTCAACATCTAAATCTGGTTTTTTTAAGTAAGGATTGATAATTGCGTATTTTAAATTATTGGGTATTTCACCAGTCATTAATGAAGTATCAATTATTTGTTTATAAATGGGAGCTTGTGTAGAAGCCAGTATTTTAGTCATTTTCAGTGGAATAGGGTCAGAAGGAGATGTTGTCTTTGCTGTAACAATTAAGTTATAGATATCAGTTATAGTAGGTCGTTCAAATTCTGTAAATGTGTGTTTGCAGGTTGTAGTTAGGATTGTCGTATCAGTTGGTAGTAATTGTCGTTGTAAATCTAGATTATAGCAAAGTTTTTCTACTTTTTCAGAGAAAAAATCACCAAATCTAGTGCAGAGTGTTTTATCTAGATTTGTAGTGGGAAGAATTATTTTATTTTTCTTGCCTAAAAGTGTTTTGGTAATGTTGAAAAGTTTCTTGTAGTCATGTTGTGAATGGTTTATTTTGTTTTTAATGTAGTCTGTTTTGGTTTGATTTAAAAGTGTTCTGTAAGTGTATCTGGATTTCTGCAGTTGAGTTCGGTTAATTATTGTTGGGTGTTTTAAATATTTCTTATTTTGAGTTCTAAAAATATGTTTCAATTTCCCTAGATCTGAGTTAAACCAGGGCTGGTTATCGTGTTTGGTTAAGTAGTTAGTTGTAAGTGGTGCATGTTTGTTGAGTAAGTCTGTTAGTAATTCAGTTAGTGAGTAGGCTGTTAAGTGACATGAAATAACTGATTTATTTATATCGTTTTTAAAGTCATCATAGTTTATTTTGTTGATGTTTCTGTATGTGATTGTTGTTCGTTTAGGTGTAGTGTATGGCATTGTAATGGTGAAATCAATGGAATAATGGTCAGTAAGTAAAGTATGTCTGACAAGGGGTTTGTTTAACAGTTTAGAGTCAGTGAAGGTTAGAATTAAGTCAAGGGTATTTCCATGAATGTGCATTGGGAAGTTTACATGTTGAGTGAGGTTTAGTTCATTGTAAGTCATTTTGAATTTATAGTGATGTAGTAAGTCCGTATTTACGTGAAAGTTAAAATCTCCAAGTATTAAAAGATTTTCGTTAGAGTGGTCATGTATAATGTCAGTAAAGTCAGTAATGAAGGAATGGTAATCATTATTTGGTGGTCTATATATCAGAAGTAGGGACAGTGAAAGATTGTTATGTTTTATTTTTGTAAGTAGTAAATCACAGTTTGTCGAAAGGTAGACTTTGGATGATGTGACGATGATGTCTTTTTGTATTAACAAAGCAACACCACCGGCATTTCTTCCATCATCTCTATTTTTAGATATCATGGTGTAACCTACATTTTCAAGTTCGGCAGGGATTATTTTATTTTTAGCATTCAGCCAAGTTTCAGTCAAAGCTATAATATTGTAAGGTTTACTAGATATGTATGAAATTATTAAGTCAATATTTTTTGATATAAATATAGCATTTATCAGTGTGGTCAGTAAGTTTGCATTGGATGATAGTCATGTCGTTTTGTTCGTATTTTTTGTTTGATCAAATTTAAATGAGTTTAGGGAATTTTGCCATTCAATTTTTTGTGTGTCAGTCGGTATCAGTGGTTTGTTTTTCCAGTCAGTCGTGTTATCAGTACGTCTAAGTCGTAATTCGTAGGTGTCATTCTCTAGATTTAAAACGCATTTGTAACCATCCAATATACATATTTATATATTTATATATATATATTTCTATAGAAATATAGATATATTTAGGGTGTCGATATTATGTGCAAATGTGTCGGTATTCGAGACAGTGCAAATAAAATAGACACCCCTCTTATCACAGAGTTAAACAACCTAAATTAAAATTAACCTACTTAATACATATAAATAAAATATGTGTAGAAAATAAAGTTATGGTTATTTATTGTTAGGGTGTCGGTATTCGAGTACTTTCGCCTATCTGGATTAGCTTCATTTAGTTATAATTTAACTCTTATTTAATGACAAATAGGTATAATATTAAATATCAATTTAACTCTTGTTATGTAATTATAAAAATATTAAACTATAATGTATTAACAATTTTACTTAAAATAAAATAACTTACATAAAGCTGAATGAAGTATTTAAGTTTGAATAATATGTTTACACGTTTTTAATAATAATAATTATTAAAAACGTAAGTTAATAATTATAAATACACTTGACAATAACTATACTATTAGTGAAGCTACGTAACTATCATACTCTACATATATGTATATAGTGTTTATATTATAATTGTATTATGTATTACATATATTATTTATTATATATATATATATATACATTAATTTTAATATTTAAATATAGTATTATATATATATATATGTGTGTGTGGGTGTATCAATGTATACGAATATGTACATGAATTCATTTATAGATTTATTCAGTGAATACTATTCACACACAAATGTATTTATACATACACGTAGGTATTCATTCATGTATATATATAACTATATATATATAAATATATATATATATATATATATATATATATATATATATATATATGTGTGTGTAGTGGTTTACATATTTACATAGTTGACACATGCATTTATACAAATATAACCATATATACGTATGTATGTATACGAAGTATATATATACTTCGTATAAATACATACATATATGTGGTTATATTTGTATACACTGTTAAAAATAAATGGTATAATATTGATTACAAAATGTTATATCCCCGTGGCGTCCTGGTATACCATTTACGGTATAACTAATTAAAACAGATATACTATATTTTATATAAAGTTATACCATATTTTATAAAAAAAATTATACCATATTTTATTAAAAGTTATACTATATTTTATCAAAAGTTATACCATAATTTATTAAATGTTATACCATAAATTATTAAAATTTAGACTATAGTTTATATAAAGTTATACCGGGGTTTATAATAAATTAATATTCTAATTTATTAATTTATATATGGAATCGACATTTATAATTATCAATTATTAAAATACGAAATTTGTTTGGTATTATAACAGATACATTTTAAAATAAATATCTTGACACAAAAATACAAATATAATCAATCTTTTTAGGACATTTGATACGAAACAAATACAATGAACAATACCACATAATAAAGAACGACATAAATGATTTTGAACGGAAAAACAAACAATTATCGACATAGGCATAATAGTCCTCCTATTTTCTAATATATGGAGAAATTAATTCCTGCAATTAAAAGTCAAATATTATATAAGTTTATATATATTTATTATTAATTAATATATTCTATACTATTATATCGTATATTATATAAAAGCTTTTATACTAGTATATAGATTTATCTTATAAGATACTTTATACAGTCAATATCATACTATATAAAGTATACTATAGAATTATAATTAGAAAAATCAAATATATTATATGTATTACTGCAGTTAATTATTTATAATACAGTATACTATTCTTTTGAAATCGCATACGAAAAATCCAATATTTAAAATAACAATAATCTATAGAAATCCATAGTTATTATAGTAACCTTATCTTTATTTTCATTGATAATTAGTTAAAATTCTTTTTTTAATAAACTGCAAATTCCCACTATAAGATTACCGCATCTAGTTTAGTAAATATTATATTAGATATTTAATTAACACACTTTATAATCTATATTTGATTAAGGATAGAATGATATTTATAATAATGTTTACAATAGTTATTATTATTAAACATTATTTATATATATATATATATATATATATATATCCCCTTACGGTGGAGTGTCGACGCCGATAGGGCGCGTCCCCAGGTTGCGGATAGGGTCATGACCTCTATGGGGGTTAGCTGCGAACTAAAATAAACAGCCGCGGACAAAACGACACACCTGTTGCCTTGCAGGAGCCCATTGGATTGGGAAAGGCTAAGAGAGAAAACCCTGACAGAAACCGGGAACGAGAGGTTCTCTTAGGCGGTCACTAATCATTCTGTTTAGTAGCCGGCACCTTTCACCTAGAAAGTCATTGAGCAAGTGTCTAGGTTAAATTGTCTCAAAAAAAATACATGAATACAAATACAATAAGTGCCCTCAGTCCCGGGCAAATAGAGGGTGCGAATAATCTCCCGGTTAGGACGGCTACACGGAACACTAGAACACTAATTGATAATGATACTATTGACTTATTAATAAACGAAATTGAACGAATGGAAATTGATATAATTGGCATAACTGAGACCCACTGGACAACAGATATACCTACTATATGGGAGAAAGATGAACACGTCATCATTCACTCACCACGACAAGACGGCATACACAGGCAAGGTGACGCTTTAATACTGAATAAAAAACTAAGTGAGCACATCATTAACTATGAGTGTATATCAAGCATATTATTTAAGGTTACCATAGAGATTAGATCAGATAGAATTACATACTTCGTTGTGTACGCCCCAGACTCTAGCTACGAAGATACATATGTAGAAGAATTTTTTGGAACGTTATAAGATGAGATTAACATCCTTCCACCAAGTGAACATATTGTACTACTAGGTGATTTTAACGCATCAGTAGGAAGCCAAATGCAAGATATCTGGCCAGAAGTAGTTGGGAGTTATGGTGCAGGAAAACACAATGAACGAGGTGTTAAACTACTTCAATTCTGTGCAATAAACAATCTATTTATAGCAAACACAATATTTAAGCACAAAGAAAGGCGAAGATACACATGGACCTCACCAAAACAGACAGAGATGCAAATTGATTTTATTATAATGTCTAAGAAACTAAAATCTACTCTTAAAAACTGCAGAACCTATAACTCTGCCGAAATAGGGTCAGATCACTCACTTGTCATAGCAAACTTAGTTATGAAAAAACCAAAAAAAATGAAACATATAGCAAAAAAACCACTAAAACGTTATGACACCGATAAACTGCAAAGCAAGGAAACATCCAAAAAGTTTGCTTCGATAATAGGAGAAGGATTTGCTAACCTATTAGACGATGAGATGACTCCAGATTAATTTTACATTAAATTCAAAAAAATCGTACATACAGCAGCTGAAAAAGAAATCGGACATAAACGACATAACGAAATCCCCGGTCTCTCAAGCGAGGTAAAAGACTTATATGCACAACGAAGAAGCGCTAAAATAATGATGTTACAAAACCAGTTTAATGAAGAGTATACAAATAACTATAGAGAATTAAATAAAAGAGTAAAAGCAGAAGTAAAAAAACAAAAGAATAATAATTTAAGTGACAAAATATCTGAAATGGAAGAAAATTTTAAAAAGAATAATACACATAAACTATTCAAACAAGTTCGTGAACTAGAAGGAAAGAGATACAGATATGTATGTGCTATGAAAGACTCCCAAGGTAATCTAAAGACAAAAAAGCAAGATGTATTGCATATTTGGAAAAATCACTTTGAGAAACACCTAAACACACAATTCAAAAACGACGAAAATGCTCTGCAAGAATTTTACTCAGTAGATGTTAATAATGAAAACATACCGCCAATAACTGAACAAGAAGTTAAGTACTCAATAAAACAGCTAGCCAACAGAAAGTCACCTGGGGTTGATGGAATAACTTCTGAATTGATAAAAGCTGGAGGTGATATTATGACTAAAACATTAACAAACCTGTTTAATAAAATAATTGTGACAGATAATCCACCAAATGACTGATCTAAGATGATAATAACACCAATCCACAAAAAAGGTGACAAACTGAATGCCGCAAACTATAGAGCCATTGTACTATTACCAATACCAGGTAAAATATTCTGCAAAATATTGATGAACAGATGCTCGCACATAATTGAATCATCAATGAGTGACTCTCAATTCGGTTTTAGGCCTGGTAGAGGAACCACGGATGCAATATTTATTATAAGGCAGTTGATCGAGAAAGCAAAAGAGCACCAAATACCGCTCCATTTCCACTTTATTGACTTTAAAGCAGCATTTGACACTATTTGGAGAGAGGCACTTTGGAAGATGCTGCTTAAGATAGGTATCCCGAATTTGTCGAGATAATCAAAAATCTATATGATAAAACGGAATGCTCCATAATAGCTGGAGGAGAACTATCGGACTGGTTCCCAGTTAATATTGGCGTGAGACAAGGCTGTATTATGTCACCAAGTTTATTCAACATATTCCTGGAATATGTAATGAAGGGTGTTAAAAGTTTGAACCGTGACTTTCAATTAAACGAAAATATGTCTGTTGATATCAGATACGCAGACGATACGACACTCATATCTGCTGTATTCGAAAAACTGCAACTATCTACATTGGAACTTGAACAAGCTTGTCAAAAATGGGGTTTGAAGATAAATCCTCTTAAATGCGCAATAATGACACCAGATAGCAATGCTGAAATTGAAATCGACAACAACGTGGTTCCCAAAGTTTCCAAGTTCAAATTTCTGGGTAGTCTTGTTGCAGACTGCTCCTCAGATGTTCAACACCGAATATCAACGGCATCACAAGCTTTCGGTCGACTGAGAACGATATGGTCATCAAAAGACGTATCAATACATCTTAAAACTAGACTCTACGGAGCATTAATTCTGCTGATTGCCACATACGGTTCAGAGTCATGGACTACAAGACGAAAAGAAATAGATGCTCTACTAGTGTTTGAAATGAAATGCCTTAGAGCTATACTCCGGATTACTAGGTCTGACAGACTCAGAAACACCATGATACGAAATAAACTAAACATAAGCGAGACGATAGAAGACATCGTTCTTAAAAGAAGAATTCGCTGGTTTGGTCATGTTGTCAGGAATACGTCAACACTAAATTCCAGCTACAAGCTAGATTTCAACAAAAAGAGACCAAGAGGACGCCCGCCAAAAAGATGGTCTGATGGCATAAGGGAACAGTGCGGTGAGCCACTCTTAAATATAGAGAGACGAGCCAAACGACGAGATGCCTTCGGAAACTATGTGTTCATGTGGAAAGCAAAGGGACGATAATCCTACGAATTTAAGTCAAGTCAAGTAAGTCATATATATATATATATTAGTAATATTATTTAATTACATTGTGAGCTAAAAGTAAAATATAAATTGTCATACTATCCATCGCCTAATAAATTATAATTGCATATTTATTTAATATAGATATTTAACTAATGTTATTAATTAGATAAATAAATTACCCGTTTGACCAGATTGAGTAGTAGCGCTACTCAGTATAATCCTCTGTATATTGTGTGTATATATGTTATTTTCTCAACCATACTCATTAACTCACTATTCCTCTCCGGGAGTTTTTCTAATGTTGTATTTGAAATTTGAATATTATATTCTGCAAATAATTCTTCAGTTGTCTGCATTAATTAATATATATATATATATATATATATATATATATATATATCATATAGTTATCATGATGTTATAATATATATATAAAACTATATGCTAACAATTTCAAGAATCCTTAATGCAGGATATTTTGAAAACATATTTTCTACATACATCTCTGAATCATTCTGCCTAGTTTTTCTAATAATCCTCATTTTTCTATAATCATTGGTATATTTGTAGGGGATGGAAGGGGGTAGTGGCCGAGAACGTAGTAGTGGCCATTTTAATTAACGCTTAAATGGTGCTTAATAGGATAAAAAGTTCTATATACAATATTTAGATAATCAAAATATCTATAATATATTGTAACATTTTTTTAAAAATAATAAATTAATTACTCTGATTTATTATATAATCATTTTTTTGTCAAATTTTGATTAAAACATGATCATATATATTTAATCTTATTTATGTGTAAGAGTATTTGTATATATAATTAAAGAATTGAATCAAATAAGTGCGTATGCTTAATAAATATAATTATTTAATATTACATAATTAAAAAAATATAAATCGAATACATTACAAGACACCTATCGCATTTTCTGGTACTAGCGGTCACTACTACTGCCTTGCCTTATTTTAGAGCTTTTTATAATGCCTACTCAAACGTTTATATTATTAGGTTAAATACTTTATATATAAAAGTGAAATCACAGTATTCTAGAACTATATGATTTCTAGTTAATTCAAAAAAATAAGAGCCTAACATTTAGTATTTATCGATATATTAGAAATCTTCTAAGGCATATTAATTATCGGCTAGTACTCCCTTCCCTCCCCTATTAGTCAAATGACACTTTTTTCATATCTTCAATATGTTTATTAATTGATATATCATCTTGTGATCCAAATATAGGTTCAATCTATAAAATATAATAAAATAATAATGTAAAATACGTTAGTAGTTAATATGTTAAAACTTGCATTGTAATTTCTTTCAGTTTGTAATTTTGTTTAATTGTGATTCATGGGTAGGTGTATATTTATTTATATTTATATTATTTATATTTATTCCTATATTTATGTTCACGAATTAAGAAGAATCATTATGAAATTCACTAAAGAAATCACTAGAGCGTAACGGCATGTAATGAATGTACTATGTAGTAACGTATATGTATGAAATACGTATGAAATAACAATACAAATCAATAATTAGAATAATATAAATATATTAATATATGTATATGTAATTATAAACATAGATATATATACAAATGTATTAAACAATATAATGTATTAAACAATATATAAGTAATAATATATAAAAATAAAATTTATTTAACTAAATGCCACGACGGTTTAAAACACGGGTAACCGACAACCAGAACAAGCCAGGCACGGGATATTCCTCATGGACGGTGACCTAAACAGTATACGAGATATAATATGTCGAAGTATGCACAATATATACTGAATGAATGAATGAATTGACGATTAGTAAACAATATAAATGTAATGTATTGAAAACACGTCTGATTAGTACCCGACAAACAATTATTACTGCACAGGTGTCCTGCATGATACCCTGCTAAGGATTACTACAGAGGTCCTAAAGTATAACAATCTGTCTATCTATTTTACATGTGTGCAGGATATTTACAGGGATTTATTAGTCACTGTGTAAGGATAAATAAGGACTAAATAACGAACTTTCTGAATCCTGCTAATGAAAAATAAGGACAAAATAAATGATTTTTTCAATCTTGATAAAGACAAATAAGTGACATATAAAGTATTTTCTATTCCTATATAGTATAACCCAGAATTCAACTTACATCAAAAACTTAAGTTCAAAATGTAAGTTCAACTTAAGTCAATTGTAACTAATTAACTTAAGTTCTAAACTAAATTCTAAATTCAATAATAATAACATTTTAATATTGAATACACACTTTAATCAATATTCAATTGCTATATATTCAATATTGGACAATTAGTTTAACATGATTTCAAATTATATTATCAATATAATTATGATTAAAATTGTAGTTCAATGTGTCACTTTAATAATATTATGATAATTTAGAAAAATACATAGGATTACTTAAATAATTTTAGTTTTAAAAATAATATTTTATTTATTAAAATCAGTATATTAACTTAAATATAAAAGTAAAATAATAATTATAATTAATTTGCATAAATAAAAATTAAATCAATATATTAAAATAATTAAAAGGTATACTATGTTATTCTTTCTATATTAAAACAAGTATATATACTTATTAATAATTTCCTGTACATCACCATATTATACTACTGATCAGGGTATCCTCAGCACAATTTAAGTAAAGTTTTGCATTTTATTTATAGTTATTAAAATATTACTGTAAATTTCCTTCTCAGTACCATATTATACTACTGATCAGGGTATTTATAGGACAATTTAAGTAAAGTTTTGCATAGTTAATTGGTCTATATTTTTAAAATTACTGTAAACATCCTTTTAAGTAGCATCACAGTAAATATATAATGTATTATAAGGATAAATGAGGACATTAAAACGGACTTTATTTAAGAAATTGTTTGTCGTGTACGAATGCTAGAAACAGAATGATTATATATATATATATATATATATTATAGATAATCTATCCTTATAGGGAATCTATATAGTTTCTGAAAGCACGTTTAATTGAAATTAGAAGAAATATATACTATTTGTATAATAAGATAACACAACGATAAGTAAACTGTTATTTTACGGATACGTGATGAATTATATTTCTTATACATTTTTATTTCCAATCAAATATAAACTTAATTTAAAAATGGTATAACTAGTATATCATATAATTCATAAAGTTATACTGTTATATTTAACAGTTTATGGTATATCTAAAAAATATGAATGTTATACCATATAATTAGTAATCTTATACCATATAATTAGTAATCTTATACAATATAATTAGTAATCTTATACCATATAATTAGTAATCTTATACAATATAATTAGTAATCTTATACCATATAATTAGTAATCTTATACCATTTCAATTAACATATGGTATAATTAAAAAAATCAATTAGTATACCATATAATTAGTAATTTTGTACCAATTCAATTAAGCTATATGTTATAACTAAAAAAATTAAATGTTATACTATATAATTTGTGATCTTATACCATTTGACGTAATTTTATTGTATAACTCGTATATCCATATGTTATACCATATAATTCTTAATGTTATATCCATATGTTTAACAGTATATATATAGACTCACATATGCAAACTAATGAATTTTATATATATATATATATAATAAAATTCATTAGTTTTCATATATGAGTCTATATATGTATATATGTATATATATATATATATATATATATATATATATATATATATACATATATACATATATAGACTCATATATGTGCAATGTTGTTCTTTTATGATCTTTTATGATATCATTGAATTAATCACCATAAATAATGTTTACTTAAGTATATAGGGGAAAGTGACCTAATACGGACAATTTAACAATAAATTGTCTTAACATTTTATGACTCATTATTTTTATTCAAAAATTACAATATATTAATATTATATAATTATATATATTATTGTTATTTTAAAATTTTATTTAATCTTTTAATTCCATAGATAACTGGGGTGTCCGTATTCGGTACCAGTGTCCGAATACGGACACCCTGTGTTATAATACGGACACCCTATATACCACTAGATAAACTATATATTATTGATGAATCAATCAGAAAAATTACAATTACATTATTTATAATTAATTTTATGAATAATTTATTCTAATTTAATTAGTTAATAATTTATTTATTTGAATTATTTTTTTAATTAATAATACAATTTAAGTATGTAAATAATACAAATTTTGGATTTAGCTTTATTGGTGTTATTAATATTATAATGCATGCGATTTTTATGAAAATCAGAATATGCATACGCTGTGCACTGATTGGTTATAGGGTGTCCGTATTAAGATATCTATAGATGTCCGTATTATGGATTTATATGACCTCTAAATATATGCTTATAACTTAATGAATAATTTTTAGAATGCTTTATTTTTTAATAATATAGTGTAATATTTTATTTCGATATATTTGTATATTCTTGAGAAGGTTTATTTTGTACTACTGAATACCTATAGGTATGCAGTAATATAGTCGATGCATAATTAAAGTATGGGTAATAGTTAGTGCGGTGAGTGTTATTGTGTAAGAACGTGTTTTGTTTATATTGAATAAATGGTGGTATGTGGATGTTTTTAATGTTGATATGTGTTTATAAATTTTTTTTTATTAATATGGATACTTAAATATTTTAATGTAGTAGAAGGGATTAGAGTATGACAAAATAAAGAAGAGTATAGAGAATAGGGACGATCCTTGAGGTACTCCAAAGATTACTTTGCATTTGGGCGATAGTGATTTGTTAATTTTAGTACTGTAGGTTATGTTAGTGATGTAATTGGAAAACTAGAGTAATACAGTATCTTCAAGTCGAATCAGTTTTTATAAAAGACTATAGTCTGTAGATAAGTAATTCTAGGTTATTGGTGTCAAATGAAACACTACCTTAATTAATTGTAGCAATTGATTCTATTACACTTATCTATGGAAACATATTTTAAAACTTATACTTTTAATATATATATAAATATATATTTCTGTAATCAATAATAATTATTAGTATAAACTATAGGTAAAACTAATAAATTTTTCTAATAAATTGAATATATCAAATGCTATATTTAATGAAATATATCTAGGTTATATGTTTCTAGTGAAGTATTCTTATATGAATATGATTTGGTGATTTGATCGGAACTATTTCCGCTTGCCATTGTAAATTGTTGTAATGACTTACAAGCCTATCATATGCACTAAGCCTTACATATTACTGCCAATCTTGATTTGAATCTGGTTTTAGTATTAATAGATTGGTATAAATATCTAAATTTTTCAGATTTGCAAAACATTTTTGAACACCAACATAATTCATAATGGATAGAGAAGCATATAAAGCTTTACATTGAGCTACACATATACAAACATCATTTATGCGATGAGAACTATAAGTTGTGAAGGGAGGTATTCCACTACTAGTATTTCCGAAAATAATGTCCAGAAATGTTTGCTAGAAAGTTGTACTGGGATACCCCATTTAAAGTTTTATATTCCCGGCAAGTTGCCGGAAATATGAGGGGGGGGGGTATTCCACTTCTATTGTAGTTAACTTACTAGATTATCACTTTCTAGTAAACATTTTCGGACATTATTTCTAGAAATACTGGTAGTGGGATACCCCCTTAATATGCCAATGGTTTCTCTTTTTGTATCAGTGCGATGTGTTACTTTATATTCAGCTGACATATTATATGATCCATCATAATATTGTCCACATAAATTATATATGGATAGACCGAGACGAATACTAATGTATTTCAGAATATTTGCAATTGATTCGTCAGTACTTGATTTAGGATGAACAAAATCCTAGATGAATAACATGCTATACATTATATTTGTAATGAATATATTATTAAACAATAGATTATATACAAATTGTATATAATCTATTGTTTAATAATATATTCATTACAAATATAAAACATGAATATAATGAATACTCGATGAATGAAAATACTCTATTTGGCTATTTGTTAGTTTATAAATATACATAAATTTAACTATTTATATTTGTTTAATTTAAACTTTAAATACCATTATTAAAAATGTATAGGATGTTATTCATCTAGGATTTTGTTCATCCTAAATCAAGTACTGACGTGTATAATACAATAAAATAGTATAATAATGAGTATAATAACAATAGAATAAATCGTAAATATAACATTCATAGACATTTGAGCTTCACTCTAATTTCTATACTATCATTATTATTTTCTGCTAACATATAATCATCACAGAGATAATAATAATATATAGAGCAAATCCTTCATTTTACTTAAATTCCAGAGAGGTTTTAGATATCAAAACCCCTACATTATTTTGACTGGGGGGGGGGGGGTGCTACCCCACAAACCCCACTGTTCCGGCGCCCATAGTGTATACTTAAATATCTTAGTTATTATTGAATAATAGAATATACGAATTCCGTATATTTTTAAGATTAATAATTTTATATAGATAATTAATATGTATATTTTATATTAATTCATATTTCGAATAATTATTAAGTTAACATAATATTAAATATAAAATAAATAATTAATTACAATAAAATGTAATTTTATTCACATTATTTTAATACTTTATACCATGTTGCTATAGTATGTATTGTTTAAAACTTAATTATATATGGTTGTCATATTTATATGAGTAATAATGTAAGTGCACTTGTACACACTCATGAGTGACGCCTTATTCAACTGAGCCACACAGGCATTTATATATATATACATTATATAAATAATATATATATATATATACATTATATAAAATATACTACAACCACATGTACATCGCAGTGCTACAAGTTGAAGTTTTGGCCGTCCCTGCAAGTAGCGCGTACTTTCGGAGTGATCTCGTTAGGTGTTCAGTTCTTTGTGCCGATACTGTTACACGTGATCGTCTATACGCGCATGATTCTTGTCATGCGCACTAAGGTTAGTCACGTGTATGTCTATTGTTGAACTCATAACCACTAACCTATAACCAACAAATGTGCACTACCCTATTACCACGCATTCAATAGATAAGTAATAGGTCACTAACCTATAACCAACGAATGTGCCCTAACCTATAACCACGAATTCAATAGATCAGTACTAAGGTAACTAATCTATAACCAACGAATGTGCCCTAACCTATTACCACGCATTCAATAGATCAGTACTAAGGTAACTAACCTATTACCAACGAATGTGCCCTAACCTATAACCACGCATTCAATAGATCAGTACTAAGGTAACTAACCTATAACCAACGAATGTGCCCTAACCTATAACCACGCATTCAATAGATCAGTACTAAGGTAACTAACCTATTACCAACGAATGTGCCCTAACCTATAACCACGCATTCAATAGATCAGTACTAAGGTAACTAACCTATAACCAACGAATGTGCCCTAACCTATAACCACGCATTCAATAGATCAGTACTAAGGTAACTAACCTATTACCAACGAATGTGCCCTAACCTATAACCACGCATTCAATAGATCAGTACTAAGGTAACTAACCTATTACCAACGAACGTGCATTAACCTATTACCGCGCATTCAATAGATCAGTAAAAGTTCACTAATCTATAACCAACGAATGTGCACTAACCTATTACCACGCATTCAATAGATCAGTAATAGGTCACTACCCTATTACCAACAAATTTGCACTACCCTTTTACCACTCTATTAAACATATTGGTAATAGGCAGTAACCTATTTCCATTTTGGGACATTTTAAGATAGGTTATTCAGCGTTGTGGTTATAGGTTATTTTTTTTACAGTGTATTGTCGAATATTGATCGGCTCCGTACCGGTAACTATTGTACCAGGTTAATAGGTTATTAGGTTAATATGTTACTAGGTTATTAGGTTAATAGGTTACTAGGTTATTATCAACCTACTAAGTTATTCTTGAGGGATAGCCTAAAACCTTCGTTTTTTTATTTTGGTTTTATTTTTAAATAGCTTTAATTTTTAATCTGTTTTATTTTTTCACCTTTTTCAAACTACCCTCAATTTTGAACCCTTTGATGTTCGTTTACACTACGAACAATAGTATTATATGTATATGCAATAACTATAAGAATAACTAATAGTATATAAATTATATAATATAATATGTTACAATCTAGCTATGGAGTTCATATTATATGATCATATATATGTGTAAGTAATACACAAATAATTATTAAAATACTTTCATTTACAATTTTATTGTCTAGGATACCATATAAAAATGCGAGAAATATAACATTTTCATGAATACCATAAATACAATATTTTAAATTAATTAAATTTTCAATAATAATAATGTTCATCGAGTATTAATTAATAGTGTTATTATCATACATACATACATGTATATTATTGTATATTATTGTAATTATAATTGTGTTGTTTATTTTAAAAATAATAAATTAATAAACATATATCCTATATTATATCCCATATAAGATTTATTTTAAATTGATTTCAATTTAATTATACATATTTGCTTACATGCATATATATATATATATATATATATATATATATATATATATATATATATATATTTGTATCTGTGTATGTATTTTATATTATTTTATTATTATAATATAAATAGATATATGTAAAACATTGTTATTACATAGTATACTATGTTAATACTATAGTACAAATACAATAATATTAAATTTATAACAATAAGTCCGTGACGAACTATTATAATAATACCCTTGTTCCCTATACTATAACACAACGTATAAACAGTTTTGTATACCGTTCCTCTATTCTTATTAATATGCCTTCATCATAATTATATTATCTTAATCGCGTTATAGGGGAAAGTAACCGATTACGGACCGTGTCCGTCGGATACTATCGGTGTCTCAGAAACCATAAATCCTACAAAAAAAATGTTTAACGAATAAAATATTCATAATTATATAAATAGTCTAAAAAAGTTTACTTTTTATTTTTTAATTATTCAAAATAGATCTGATAGATCTTATATAAAAATGTTAAGACAATTTATTGTTAAAGTGTCCGTATTAGATTACTTTCCCATACCCACATATATACGTATATGTTTTAATTTTAAATCCCATGAATATTCCATCCCATCCCTACACCAAAAATCACACCACTACATCAACTATCACATCCCTAGTTCACATAAATGATGAGGTCAATTGGTAGTATACTATGAATATATTCAATAAAGTTCCACGTGATGTGATAAATTCTAACATTCCGTCTATTAGCGTTATAACCCATGTTTATAGTTATAACCTTAACTTATAATGCTGTAAACTGTACTTCGCTCTACATCACCATGTCTACCCACCAGGCCCGTAGCCAGAAATGTATACCAAGGGGGGCAAGGCCCCACCATAATATCACTACTAGTAATTTACTAGTATACACTATATTACTTATATTACTTAAATGCACAATGTGAATTCCGCAGTGTATAAATAAAGAATAAATAAAAATACATGTGTTTATGTATATTATACACTATATAAACATAACTTTATGCATATCATAAAATAAAAAAAATAAAATATAGTTTATTATGACCTCAAAAACACACGGTGATTATAGGCGTTAGATAATAATAAAAAACAAAAACCAAAATAAATTAAAAAAATAATAACAAAATAGACGAATTACGGTTTAAAATTAATGATTTAAAATTGAATAACAGTTAAAGTTTAAACAATGAAAGCGATGTTACACAATGAATATCATATGGCAGTGAATTCCAGCTTTTCGGAGCAATAATCAAGAAAGCTGATTTAAAGTAGGTCAAATATGTTGAGCGTTGCACCAATTTCATGATGTAACACTTCCGACTAGATATGTTATAACTCTGAATAATAATAGATTGAGCTAGATATTCGGGAAATACGAGGTATATAGCCTTATGCGTAATACACATTAGCCTATGTTTACAAATATAACTAAACTTAAGCCAGCCTAGTGATCTCATTAAAACAGATATAGAAACTATTGAGGAAAGTTTAGTTTATATAATACACGTATGACATGACGTTGAATACGCTCAATTTTACACATCAGATTAAGAGGTAAATTATACAATAATGAACAGCAATATATATATATCTATATACTATAGTATACTGAATACTAGAGAGTGAATTAAACATTTAGTGGCAAAGGTAAGCTTATAACGAGGTTTTCTAATATTATATAGAAAATAGTTAGCAGTGCATATCATATTATTAATATGTAGAGATTAGTCTAGGTGAGGGGTTATAGTGAAACCAAAGATAGTTATAGATTGAGAAGTTGGAAGAGATAGTAAAGGATGAGTGATTAAGAGAGGAGAACTGTGTCTTGAGAATATGATAGTATCAGTGTTATTACAATTTTTGGAGTTATGAGAGAACCAATGAGTGAGATCAGTAATACAATTAAACATAGATATTTGAATCAGACCAGAATCACTAGAACTATGAAATGACTATATATGTGAAGATCATCGGCATAAAGATGATAGTTAATATTAGGATATTTGTGAAAAAATTATTTTACAGAAATAATATAAATAATGAATAATATAGGGCCAAGAACAGAGCCTTGTAGAACACAATGTATAGATAGATAGATAGATTAAAAGTTTATTGAATTACTGGTTATGATGTGATAAAAGTAATATAAAACGACACGATACAAAAAAACAAGAAATAAACTGAGAAGTAAAATAAAAATAAAACATTGGATTATACGTATGTTAAAATAAGAAGGAGACAACGATGAGTTAATCTTCACCGAATGTATACCAATTTTATTACGTCCAGTAGAAAGAATATTGTGATCGAGAGTATCAAAAGCACTAGATAAGTATATTATTACGAGATAGCATGGGGTATATTATCGAGAGATATTATCAAGAGATATGATAATATTATTAATGATCAAAGTAAGGGCAGTTTCGGTACTACGATGAGGAAGATACGCACTTTGATATTTATCAACAATAACATTGTACATAATATTATTAATTAATAAGTATTACATTACTGTAATAACGTTGGTTTATTATAATAGAAAACCTTTAGAGATCTTCACTGAGATTCGTACGGTTTGATAACTTTAGTATGTAATGTCAGTTTAGCGTATAGCGCGTAAATATAAAAGCTATGCTATGTTATTGTCGAGTATTGTATAAGTGAACTCGTTGACCTTATTGAGTTTACAAAGAGTGTAAACTCAGTACTTTAATATTATCACATCCCTACACTAAGTTGTGCGTGAGTATAATAATAGGAAATATATATATATATAGAATAAGTAATAATAATAAACAATAATAAACGTTAGATAAGTATATCTATATATATTCAGTTAGTATTCATATAATAATAATACCACGACCTAATAACGATATTATGAAACCTTAACCCGTAATTGAACATCTTATTGTTCAATTAGACGGTCAGGAGGTATTATTATCCTTCCTGTCCTAGTGACTACGTTATTATTATTACTGATAGATATCAAGTCATTTCGATTTCGTCTGACAGTTTGTTTATTTGTGTCGACTATATAGCTTCTACTTCTGTCGTCGTCTTCCCGATTCGTCCCGTTTTCTCTGCAACGAATTACTCCCGTTCGTTGCAAATCTCGAATAAAGACTTCCTCGTTTTCCTCCAGTACCCGCTTTTTTAGAGTATATTTGTTATCGCTATATTCCTTTTCCTTAATCTTCTTTCTTCTTACGTCTTCGCTAAACCTATCGTGATAGTGTTGTCAATATGGAACTCCGCGTTAAGTCCGGTAATGTAGTGACTAGTTTACGATTCATTAGCAGTCCTGCTGGGGATAGACCGAAAGATAACGGGGTACTCCTATAACTGAGTAATCCTAGATACGGGTCTTCTGATTTCTACAGAATTTGCTTTGTCGTCTGCACAGCTCTCTCGGCAACTCCATTTCCTCTAGGATGTTTATGGGACGAAGTTATATGTTTGAATTTATAGGAATTTGAAAAATCCCTAAATTCTGCCGCAGTAAACTGTCTACCGTTGTCGGATATCACATTTTGTGGTATGCAATGTCTGGCAAATATCGACTTCATGACGTTCACTATTGTAATAGATCTTTCATCTTTCAGAGTTACTGTCTCAATATATCTAGAGTAATAGTCAACGACAATTAAGTATTTCGTATTTCTGAATTGAAATATATCCGTTCCGACTGTTTCCCAAGGGGCATTGGGTATGGGTATCATTTGTAAAGGCTCTCTTATTTCTCGGCCGTTGATTTTACACTGCGTACAATCTCTAACACGCCGCTCAATGTCTTTTGTGATTCCAAACCAATGTACACTATTTTTAGCTCGTGATAAGAATTTATTGATTCCTTGATGACCGATGTGAATCTCTTCGAGTATTTCTTTTTGATTTTTTTACGGGTATCACTGCCCGATTCTGGTAGGTCAGACATACTTGGATTATCGTGAGGTATGTACCAACAATATTGTTGGTTGTTACGATATTTTCTTGATATTTCGCTTATTTCCTCTTTCCATCCGTATTTCACTATTTCTTTCAATTTCCTCGTTTCGTTATCGTTTTCTTGAAGGTTAATCAAATATTTGACCTTTTGTGATTCGCATGGGATAAACAAATTTTTAGCAAACTCTTCAACTTCGACTTGCAATGCAGAATTTTCGATTTTCGTACCTGGATACCTGGATAACGCATCAGCAGTGATATTTGCTTTTCCGGATATGTGTTTCATATTTACGGAATACTTCATCAATTCTTCATCAATTGTATTCTGAAACGTTGTATACGTACCGGGACCTTTTCGATCTCCTTACATTCTAACAAGGATACTAATGGTTTATGGTCTGTTTCCACTAATATCGGCGCACCACTAATATAGTAGTTGAACTTCTCAAGACCCCACAATACTCCGAGTGCTTCCTTTTCAATGACTGCATACCTTCGTTCGGTCTCCGTTAGGGATCGACTGGCGGCTCCAATCATCCTTCTTGTTCTGTCTTCGTCTACTTGAGATAATACCGCTCCGATTCCGTATTGTGATGCATCTGTGGTTAGTATAGTCTTTTTTTCCTAGTCAAAGTAATTGAGCGTTACAGTATTAGTTAATTCTTCTTTCAGTTTGTCGAAGCTCGTTTGTTGGGCTTCATTCCATATCCACGGTACGTTTTTATGCAGTAGTTCTCTTAGAGCAACACTGAGACTCGCTATTTTAGATGTGAACATTGCGAACTGGTTCACCATCCCTAAGAAACTTCTCACCCCCTTTACATCTTTCGGTGGAGGATATTCAAGAATTCCTTGTACCTTTTGTCCTGCTCTTATTCCGTCTTTTCCGATACGAAACCCTATGAATTCGACTTCTTCGAGTCCTATTTTACATTTTTCTTCGTTTAATGTTATTTCCAATTCTTCAATACATCGTAATACATTTTTCAAGTTTATATCGTGATCGTCCTTATTATTTCCCATCACGAGAATATCATCTACGTGCATTACCACTCCGATACATCCTCTAGTTATTTTGCTCATCTCTTTGCAAAATATTTCTGGGGCGGACGTTAGACCAAACGGTAGCTTTTTATAATAGTATCTACCCCATGGTGTTAAAAACGTAGTTAAATTCCAGCTGGTTTCGTGTAAAGGAAACTGCCAGAATCCTGAGTTGGCATCGAGTTTACTGAACACATTCCCTTTAACCTGAGCTAAACTTCCTTCTACAGTAGCCATTGGGTGTATTTCTCTCTTGACCGCTTTATTTAATCTGGTCATATCAGAGCATATCCGTATTTTACCATTTCCTTTCATGGCAGCTACCATCGGGCTACACCAATCCGTAGGTCCTATAGCTTCTTCTATAACACCTAATCGGACCATCTTGTCGAGTTCGTTTCGAACTTCTGCTTGCAGATGTATCGGTACTGGTCTGGGGACGTTAATATAATAAGGTTCTACATTTTCTCTTAGTTGGATTTCGTAAGTTGATTTTACTTGTCCTAGTCCTAGAAATATGTTTCTAATTACTTCACCTACCAGCTTGACTAATCCTAATTTTACAGAAACGTCTCGCGACATTAAGCCGACGCTCTGTTGGTCAAGAACATACATTTCTTCTTGGACAGTTTTCCCTCTGTATGTGATTGTAGCATCTACACACCCTCTGGTCTTTATGTTCATGTTATTTGGTCCTTTCAATATTAATTTCGATGGTCGTATGTTTGGGATGCTCGATCGATAAGGTATAACAGTCACACTGGCACCCGTATCAATCTTCATAACCACATTTTTCTTGTATCCCCCGATTTGTATCTGAACTTCTTTGTTCCAATCTAGATCTTGAATCGGTTTATTAACTTCGTTAAGAAATAATATTCGTTGGTCGCTCTTACAGTTTATTTCATAAGCTTCTCGGACTTTAGTATTACAACAAATCGCCCAATGTCCAGTCTTATCACACTTAGTACATTTTGTATTATACGCCTTACATTGTCTCGGTCCATGTAATCTATCGCATTTGGTACATGTTTTCGTGTCCTTGGGTCGCTCTGTGTTAGTATATTTACTAAAATGTTGAACCTTATTTTTGTTGTACTTGTTATAATTTTCTTGTTTCTCTGTTTTATTATAGTACTTTTTGCCATGGTCTCTTACATAGTCCAAGTTTTCTTCCTTATGGTTTATTACATCCATTTGTTCCATGATAGTTTCTTTTATCTTTATTGCATGAGCTAGACTCTCAGACGATATCTCTTTATCACTGGATTCCTGTAAGAACCTTTGTCTTAATACTGTATTCCTCATGCCGATGATAATTCGGTCCTTGATTAAGGAATCTTTGAGTTCCCCGAATTCGCAGGTTTTTGCTAGTTTCTTCAGCTCCGCATAATATTTGTCAATGTTTTCATTTGTTTTTTGTTCACGTGTATTAAAAATGTAACGTTCATATGTTAGATTTCTTTTTGGTATGAAGTATTGTTCGAATTTGTCTTTGATCCAATGTAAATTTGTTTTACTGTCGACTGATTTTGTTTTACCGTCTACTTGCACTTCTATTTGTATGTTGTTGAATGACTTAAATACCTCCACTCCGGCCTCACCTATAGTGTTCAAGAAAATAGCCACTTGTACTTTTTCACTCTTGTTTTAAATTTCTCTGGCATTTTCATATATTTCGTATGATTGCAACCAGCGTTTCCAGTTGTCCGCTCCTGTCATACTATCACAGTTTAGCGCTTCTGGTATACGAAAACTTTCCATTTCTAAAGTTCAGTTAACTCTTGACTTAAAATAATAATAAAAAAACAATAATAAAAGTTAGATAAGTATATATATATTTTTATATTTCGATAAAATATAATAATAATAATAATAATAATAATACTAATTATATCTAATTTAAATTAAAATTAAATTTTAATTATTAAATTAATATGAATTTTTCTATACTACAATAAACTAATATAAATAATATTCAAGTTAGTATTTATATAATAATAATACCCATATAATTAATAAATTAAGTATTCTTAGAATATTAGTATTAATAAATAATTGATATTCTATGAACTATTATTTAGTTTTATTTGTCAATATACGAATTGTCGTATCTATTAGAATTGTTTTTAATTAAAGGTCAACGAGTTCGCCAATATTTTTAGCGTTAAATACCATAATTTTCTGCAGTCACCATGTAATAACGTTGGTTTATTATAATAGAAAACCTTTAGAGATCTTCACTGAGATTCGTACGGTTTGATAACTTTAGTATGTAATGTCAGTTTAGCGTATAGCGCATAAATATAAAAGCTATGCTATGTTATTGTTGAGTATTGTATAAGTGAACTCGTTGACCTTATTGAGTTTACAAAGAGTGTAAACTCAGTACTTTAATATTATCACAATTACATTATTAATTAATAAGTTGAGTGGACACAACTCGTTCTGGTATCTTAGATATGTATGATAACTGGGATATTGGACGATAACTTGATAAATTAGATTGGTCAAGAGTAATTTTTTTTTTAAATCGGAATAATCTATGAATATTTCATTGAGTGTGAACAATATATAATATAAGATATCTATGAATGATTTCAGTGATAATTCCAATAAAATATGATGATAATGAATGAAGTAGATTGAGTGGAATAGGATCAAGGGGGCATTGGTTTTCAAGGATGTCATCAATGAGAGTAAAATGTTATGTGTTGAAAGAGAAAAACATGAACAGTGATTCAGAGTGGATGTTAAATTGAGATTGAGTCGTTCCGAGTTGATATTTAAAAGTATTTTGATAATTCTTTAAATGTGTTGTTGGAATAAATTGCCAAACAAGGAACAAATAAGTTTTTCTAAATAACTGAATCAGTTTGGTCAGGAAGATATTTTAGCAGGTAAAACCCAGATCAATCATATGATTGGTCTGGGTTTTACCTAATAACGTAAAAAGATAATTTATAAACTTGTTTAGAATATATTCCACATCTACCTAGCATATCTGTGAAGTATGACGATTTTGTAGTGAAAAGTTTTTATTGTAAAGTGATCGAAAACTTTAAAGGCAATGAGATCATATTCAAGTTTAGAGGATGCATATTTAAGTTGTAGTCTACGAAATAGTTGCCTTAGTTTAATAAGTTCAGTATTAAACCAGGGAGACTTAGCATAAGTTCGGTTGATAAGAGTGGAGGGTACACAAATATCAAGCGAATGAGATAATGCCAAATTAAAATAATCAAGAAAGTGTAGACATATCAGAAGATATACTGTTGATAAGTTGATGGAATATAAAGTAAACATGCATTAGTTTATTAATAGAGGAGATTTTACGAAACGATCTATATATCTATAGAACGATCTAGAAGGTCGATTAATTTGTATTACCGGCAAGTTCAAATCAAATAATATGGCATAGTGATCAGATATTAAGAAACATTGAGTGAGATATGACATTAATTTAGAATCAGCTAAATATAAACAAAATCAATTGTAATACTATTAGTGTTAGTTGTAAAGCAAACATATTGCGTCAGGAAATACTCAAATATAAATTCATTCAGAGATAAGAAAGTATAATTTGCATTGTTAATTTGTATATTAAAATGACCAAGAATAACCGTGTTAACTGATGTGAAAGATTCTAAAATAGAGGAGGTCAGCTAAGAAACTTCATAGGCTAGATGAAGGTGGACGGTAAATAAGTATAATTATAATGGTAAATAATGAACGAAACTGAATATTACATATCAGAATTTCATATGTAGAGAAACATGAGGTAGATGACGAAATAAGCTTAAGTTCCGATGTGAATAAAAGAGATAGGCAACGATACCACGATGTTATGTAGACCTATTAACAAACAATACTTAAAAATAATAAGATGCCAGTTGTGAAGCTACAGCAGAATCATCAATAGTTAGCAAAGTCTCAGTAATAGCAGAAATAGAAAAAATAGAATCATAATTAATTGAGTAATCAAATCAACTTTATTTCGTACTGATCTAGCATTGAGGGGTTGAAAAGAATACTTTTTAGGAGAGTGGACCTGTAGTTAATCAACATTTGAATATTTTTTTACGCGATTTATAGAAGGAATCACATGATTGGTACCATTTATCAAACCATTTTCCTTTTCCATTGCTAAATTCCAATTGTAGTAACCACTTATTGTGAAAGTACTATAATCTATAAATATATATAAATTAAATTGGCTTTATTTTGTATATATATACATACATATTCTCGGAAAATCTTCTTATTTTATTTCCAAAAGATGTTCCGCGTACTCTACCACTTGCACGTTTAGGATAAACATTTCCGAGATCAGATGGACGATAATTTAAATTTATTTTTTTAATTTTTTGTAGTGCTATTGTTTGGGTTTGGGGATGGTTTGATATTTGAATATGTTAATGCTATTGTGTGATCTATTAATTTTTCTGCTCCTATTTTATTTAGAAAACCAAATAGTTGTTTGTTGCTGTTTGCTCATGATAAGGTAACTATAGTTAATATATAATTAAATATTGATTAATTACAATTAAATTATTAAAATGTATTTTTAATATTTACCATAATTTGATAAAATATTTTATAAAACCATAAATACTGAATTGAATCCTCACTATAATGTATATGACTGAAATACATACTAAAAAATAAATATAATATAAATAAAATTATAAAATAAAAATATAAATATAATTGAATATCTAGTAAATACTATATATACTACAATATATATATATATAAAAAACTTAATGTGAAACAAGTTTTAGGGGACTGTATAATCTCAGGGGGGGCCTAGCCGATCTCAGGGGGGCCTTACCCCCGCAGGCCCCCCTCCGCGTGGCTACGGACCTGCTACCCACTACCGGCATCATCTTCATATCCTAGTTGTAATCTTCGGCTACCCGAATATATTGTATCTATCTTGCGTTACAATACATTACTGACAGCTACCATTTCGTTCATCCCTATACTATTTATTTATAAATGTCGCCAAACTCTTATTTGATTACTGAACACGTTATTCTAATCAGTTTTGTATAATCTAGTAGAACAGAATATTGTTTATTGTTTATTTTATTTGATGGAATAAAACTTTGGAATAGATGATAAATCTATCAACTGATACTAAATCTTCATAAATCCATATTAGTTTTAAATGAATATTTGTAACATTTATATTTAGTTTTATTAATTATTACATATTTTGTTACAATGGTTATTTTATTATATTTTGATATTCATATTATAATTAAAATAAAGATTAGTTTATTTTTTTTCCGTTTAATTTATATAGTTAAATAATTATTACGTATTATTTATTTATTGGCAAATGAAATATGCAATAAATATATGATATGGCCTAAAGGGTGATCTATAGACCTATATATAACGGGTATTTAATAATATTGTATTTATTAGTATATTCAATATGTATTTATACATATATCTTAATAAGTATTAATTTCTTCATCCATGCCTTGGTGAAATAACCCTAATATGGTCATAGTAATAATACTATATTATTATTAGTATGACCATATTAGGGTTATTTCACCAACTATATATAGTTGTAGATATAAATATAATATATGTTCATGTATACTAAATATCCTAGCGAAAACTTTATTAATAAATTGTTCATAAAACACAAAAATTAGTATTATAAAACATGTAATATATATATATATATATATATATATTTATTGGTATTGTTCTTTTTTATAAAAAATATATTTGTTGGAGTACTTTCATCCCATCCAGGAACATAGATGAAATTTTCACTTATACAAATATGGCTATAATGTCCCTTAGAATCCTCTCTAATGTTAAGGCATCCATGGTTTTAATGAGAGCCGATCATTTATTTATAAACAATTATATAAGATCATTTCTAAATATTATTTAAAGACCTATTTTAATAGTCCGGACGAGGCTTGAACCAGTGACCTACTGCTTATGTGTCTGACGCCTTAGCCAACTGAGCCACCGAGGAAGTTGTGTTTTAAATTATATATATAGTAATATTTTTGATATTAAAATTGTATTCGTTCTTTTAATTAATTTATTATTATTAATATTGTTAACACATACCATTTTAACATAACAAATATTGTATACATACGTGTGTATATATACGTGTGTGTGTATGTATAACCTATAACCGAGAAAAAGACCAATGACCTTGACAATTCCATTAATTAAACCGTCTCACAAATCTAATCAACACGTACGCATACTAGTATTAGTGTTATTGTTCATTGTTTTCTATTAAGACAGTCCACGCTTGTTGTTTATGCTGGGTACCCAGAAATTAGCCGCGGTCCAGTATACACGTACTCAATATATATATATATATGTGTGTGTGTGTGTGTGTATGTATAGTTTACAACGTAACAACATTTACATACAACAATGAATATATTCATATGGGTAAACACTTTAATAAACGCAAGACTATATATAATGAATTTATAATCATTTTGATATTGGCGATGGTGAATTACGATTTTTTGATACATAAATAATATCGATGAAAAGTAACTCGTATTACCTAGTTACGTACAGGGGTCGTGTGGACTCCATACAGTGTGGTTTAATGTACATTCAATATGTGTAGGTAATATATGCGTGTATACGAGGACATAATGGTGCGGATTTGAATATTATTTATATGTATTTGACTTATCTATATTCTAAAATAATATAACAAATATAATATGCATGTATATTAGATATACGTTTACCTATGATTTAACTATAATTGAATATAAATAAATAAATCAGATTTATTATTTCAGATTGTGATGCATGACATAATGGAGAAGTTAATAAACACATTTATTTGTTTTTATCGAGAACTTCCACAATCATCATATTCTATATAAGTTAGATTCTCGTGAGTTACAAAATGTCAATAATACAAAATATGTATCAATAAGTAAAGTTTAAAAATTATGTAAATAATAAAAAAAATAAATGATGAAAAGTTATATAAAAAATCACAAAAAGAGTTTAATTCTGAATCCCAAACTATAAATAGAATATAATAGCTAAACAAAACAAAATAAAAATAAAAACTAATACAAAAAAACTGAAAGAACAATAAATAGTACCCATAAAAATAATAATATTATATAATCAATTTTTTAATTGAGTTTCTTATTTTGATAAAAGATGTTTCTTTAATATTTTTTTTTAAGTTTTTTAAATACATTTTTCTAAATAATAATTTATTTAGACATAAACTATTCCAAGATCTGGGGTCTCTAAATGATAATGATTTACGCTGACAACTTGATTTTATATTAGATAATTTGAAATTAGGAAAAGTATATGTGTATACATTGTTATATCTAGGAAATAATAATAATATTCTGCTTGGGAATTTCCTTAAATTTTTAAACATTGTGCATGAATAAAATATTTTTTTAATATTATTAAATCTTTAAATTTTAATATATTAAAACATATAAATAAATTGTTAGTATTAGTAAAAATAAAAATATTATTAACAATCAAAGAGATTTACAATTCCAATTACCTTGATTGTAGAGTTGAAATAAATTGATGGTTATTATTAAAATTATTTCCAAAAATTTATAAAAAAATACATGATCTATGGAAAAATCAAGGAATAGTTAAGTTTCTATCAAAAATATATTGGTAAATAGCTTAGCTTTCTTAATATATAAATAACATGTGATAACTTCACTTATTTTTTAATAAACGTTCTTTAAATTTTTAATTATTATCAAAAACAACTCCAAGAAAAGTATAATTAGATACTAAGCATATTTCAGTTAAATAAATTGATACACTATTAATAATATTTGCATCTTTATTACATTATATAAGGTAATACTTTTGTTTTATCAATATTTAATAGTAATATATTATTAGTGAACCATTCATGTAGGCCTACATTTAAAATAACTAAATTTAAACTCTTGTATAATCTCATTACTTGGTTCACTAATGCTAATCGATGTATCATCAGCAAAGATTATGAGATTAAAATTAATATTTAAATTATATAAGGCCATATGAATGTCATTTATATATATATATAAAATAAAAAGGAAGGGACCAAAAATGGACCCCTGTGGTACCCCACAATTAATTGTATTTCTTTCAGAAAGTTCGTAATTTTTTATAATTGATTAAACTGATCAACTTAAATAATTATATTATATAACTACATTTCCAAATATTATATAATTAACCATCATTATTAAGGTATACATTTAATTATACAAAATTAGATATATATGAATCTCTATCATATAGACGAACATACCGCGTTACGATGTATATATAGAATACACGAATACTTACTAAGAAATGCACATATAATATTACACATCACCTGTTTTCTATCGCACATAACTCGATGACGAGGCAGACTTAACTGTGTAGCGACATCGACTTGAAAGTAGTCATTCAATTGGTCAAAATATAAGCCACGCCTACAAATGCGGACCGAGTATATTTATTTAAATATTATTATCCTATAGACCAGTGGTTCCCAACCTATGGGTCATGTCACTCATGTGTCACTCATGACTCATGGGTTTTTTGTTTGGGTCATCAGCCAATTTATACAATACTTATAATAATATTTTTAGCCAATATATATTATAGTTTATATTATTCGTTTATGACTAAAGTTCAATAATAACAAAATATAATTTGTCATTGGGTCATGGTATATTTTTAAATTAAAAGTTGTGAAATAAGGTTGGGAACCACTTCTACAGACGAACATACTGAGATTTAGCATGTGGGTTATACTGAGGCACGGCTACCATATTCGCCTATTGAAAAGTTGCGTTTCACATCGAGCCATACCGAATATAAGATACGTTCAGTATTGAAGTGATTGCAGCGATTAGGACACGTTATTCAGTTGAGCGCATTCTATTACATGTAAATGAATAGGTAGGCGTCATTAAATTATAGTCAAATAAACATACATACACACCTATACGTAATATATATAAATATATATTTATATATATAAATAAATATATATATATATAAATATACATATATATTTATATATATATATATATATATATATATATATTTATCTCCAAAATAGATATTTAAAATAAACTTAATTAACATTCCTCTTACCACTATATATCGAATAGTTCACTATCGTATATAACTTCTCCACTTGATCACTAATACTATTACAATATCCCTAGATTACCTCTAATATGGGCATCAGTGTTGATTCCACTCTATCATTTATACCGCATATATTTGCTACGACAACATCTGTAAGTTATTATCTTTATAGGATAAGAAACATTTCCAGACCTCATTCGGTATCATTTACATAATCTTAATTAATCCACTATATATATAGTGCTATATACGTATACGTTATAACGTACCTATTAGATTTACTTTTATTTTTTTAAATCTTTTTTTATTATATTTTCTCACCTATCTCGTGTTATTCGCCCTCTCTTGTTTACAAACCATATACACATATATACACATAGCCATTCCTCTACTACAATCCATTGCCATCCATGCAATAAATTTAATATATTAAACTAGACTACTCCATTATCGGACATGTATTCTTCCAACAATTCCTCATATCCTTCCTATATATCATCTCCTCCTCTGAGTCAACGTTCGCGGCTTTACTCTACATATTCCATACTCTCCTTCTCCTAGATATTGTTGTATCTACATACTATATATAGTATGTAGTAATATATTCTCGACTCCTAGATCACAGGCTGTCATGTACATCGGGCTATTAAATATATTCTAATGTACTTAAGCACGATTACTAATAGAAATATATTCTTTCTAATTTTTTTCCACTGAATTACAATATCATACATATGTGTATTTCATTTATATGCATGTGTATGCATACATATGGATGTAATGGAGAGTTAATGTATGTCGCCATTGTAAATATATTATCGTTTACTTTAACATCAGTATTCGCGTATATTATTATCTCTTTTATATGTATACTTTTGAGAATAAACGTTAATTATTATATATGAATATATATATATATATATATATATTAGAAATTGTTTATAATATATTTAAAATGTTTATTCATTCATATTATTTTTCTATTCATACTAATAGTAAATCACTTTGGGGCTTTGCTAATAGTGTACATAACAATGTTTGCATAGCATGGTTCTATTCTAAATATATATATATATATAACTATAGTTAAAATATATACATTAATATATTAATAATAATGTTATTATCTTGTTATGATAAATTACGTAGGGGAAAGTAACCGAATACGGATAGTGCCCGAATACGGACACTCTCGGTATCTCAGAAACCATAAATCCTACAAAAAAATGTTTAATGAATAAAATATTCATAATTATAAAAATAGTCTAAAAAAGTATTTTTTATTTTTGAATTATACACAATATTGATAATATATCAAATAAACTGATTTTTTTATTACGTTTTAAAATTTATGAAAAAAAATGTCAACTTAAAACCTTCTCAAGATTATACAAATGTATCGATATAAAATATAACACTCTATTATTAAAAAATAAAGCATTCTAAAAATTGTATTTTTAATTTCTATATTTGTTATCAAATATTCATTAAGTTATAAACATATATCTAGAGGCCATATAAGTTCCTAATACGGACACACTAAATGTCTTAATACGGACACCATATAACCAATCAGCGCGTAGCGTATGAACAATTCTGATTTTCATAAAAATCGCGTGCGTTATAATATTAATACCACCAATAAAGCTATTTCTAAAAAAAATTATTATTTAGATACTTAAATTGTATTATTAATTAAAAAATAATAAAAATAAATAAATTATTAACTAATTAAATTACAATACATTTTTTATAAAATTAATTATAAATAACGTAATTGTAATTTGTCTTATTGATTCATCAATAATATATAGTTTATCTAGTGGTATATAGGGTGTCCGTATTATAACACAGGGTGTCCGTATTCGGACATGGGTACCTAATACGGACACCCCCATTATCTATGGAATTAAAAGATTAAATAAAATTTTAAAATTACAATAATAACTATAATCATATAATATTAATATATTGTAATTTTTGAATACAAATAATGAGTCATAAAAAGATAAGACCATTTATTATTAAAGTGTCCGTATTAGGTTACTTTCCCCTATTATTATTATATGATTATATAGTAATGCGTTTTCATATTTACGGTGAGAAATCATATATATATATATATATATATATATATATATATATGTGTGTGTGTATGTTTAATTCATGTTTAAGTTCATATTTAATAATAATTCATTAAATATCCAATAAATTCTGTTAATATGTTATGTCAATTAGGCTTAAAATTTATATATATATACATATATCTTCTCTTTGTTATTATAATCATATATTTGTGTATGTATATTTTAAATCATACATTTTTATAAATAATATACATATTAAATATGTAGACACCTTATCCTAATTGTATCTCTTTGGACTTCAATATGTCCATTTGAATGAATGAATTAAAATAGGTTACTGAGATCAGAAATTACAATTTAGCAAATACAATTTCTGCTCAATTGAGAGAACCATATATTATCTCATAATCTATACTCACAAAGAGGGTACTACTCCAATAAAATAATAATATAAAATTGTTAATAAATAAAATTACGTATAATAAAACGAAACAAAAATGTAAATCTAAAATTATAGACAATAAAATAATAAATATATTTATAAATATATAGGATATGTTAGCCGATATTTATAATAAAATTAAAATAACTAGTTGTAATAATGAAACTAATTAATAAACTAAAATAAAAATAATTAACTTAATATTTATTTAAATATTCAATTTTTATATATTTTATAAATGAATTGTATTTTAGATTTATACAGTTTATAATTGTTTATAACTATTCAAAAGTTTAATATCATACATTTCAATTGTTTATAATTTACTGTTTATTTATAATATAAGTACATTTTTTATGTTGTAATTGTTTATTTTGTATTTAAATTTATTTGCTATGTGGATTTGTAAGTTTTTATTAAATATATTTAATATGTATACAATACATATTTGCATCCGCTATTTGTATTGTATTGAATTCAATATATATAAATATATATATATATATATATTTCTTATTACTTCTAAATCATATTAATACCTTAACTCATTAAGATACCACCTGTACATGATAGATGCATGATCGAGTACAATATTTATTATATATATACGTTATTGTTGTGTAATGATTATAATGAAGGCAACCTCCCTTTAATAAGTTCTATCGTTACCGTGAACTGCAGTTTATGTAATTTAATGCTAATTTCCCTATCTTTTCCCATGACATTTTTTTATACCATTCCGATTTTTAAATTAACATCTTAATTGAAAAAAATAAATAGTATTATGATATACATACCCATAGGCACCCGGTTATGATATATCAACGATATCCACGATTAACACCTATTCTATCACCACGGTTACCGTGCAGTCGGAACGTGACGTCATAACGTAAAGCAATAACGTGACGCAATAAAGTGATGTAATACCGTGACATAATAAAGTGATGTAATACCGTGACATAATAAAGTGACGTAACAGAGTGACGTAATAACGTGACGTAATAACTTACGCCTACAGGTGAAGCCCAGTGGCGCCATCGCTAAGAAAAGCTCTCAACGGGAACGTTCTAAAAAAGCTCTGTTCAGGACTATGCTCACTGTTACAATCTTCTTCTGTATTTGCTGGCTTTCTAACCAGGTACACGCGTCGTCGGATGAGCGATATACGATACATTAGTATACCCGTGGAATACCCTATAGTCAGGGGCGCTGGAACGATGGTGTGTATGTAGGGGGGGGACCAACCAATCAAAATAAATATTGTGGTAAAAGTAGGGGGGACAAACAGATAGGAGGTCCCCCTAGATTTTAAAGTGGGGGACATGTCCCCCCCCGTCATCCCCTGTTGCAGCGCCCCTATCTATAGGTATACCATATTCGATTTATTTTAATATCATTATTTATATAGCTTAGGGAATACTCGATTTATTATTACAATTAGATTAATATTATAGTGGGTGTTAATAAGCAGGTTAAAATATAAAGTTAATTGTACTTAAATAATAATTGAATTAACTAACGAGTAATACAATTGTTATATTAACTGTACTTTTTTACATTCTCTATTTTGTTTATATAGTATTCTTTAATCATTTCAATACCGTATATTATAATTATTAAGTATTTCGACTGATATGTATTTGCATAACATATAAATCATTCATATATTAATTGATTAATAATATATATTAATTGCAGGTTAATTTCCTACTGTTCAATTTCGGTTCTAGTTTGTCGTCATTCAGTTCAAATTTCTACCATTTGACCGTGTATCTGGCGTTCTCCAACTGTTTCGTGAACCCGGTTGTTTACGTGTTACGATCTTTGGTGGAATTCAAGAAAAATAAAAATCGAGTGTCGTCTGATTCCATTACCGATATTACCAAGATTCCCACGTATAAATAATATAAATGTTAACAATTGTGTATAACGTAAACTATATATAGTTTATATCTATTAAACTATAGTTTATATACAATATATCTACTAATACAAATTATCTTATATATATAATACAACTAAAATACAACTTTAATAGAACTAACATTTAACTAAAATATAACTAAGATACGAATAATAATACAAGTTAGTGTTCATATAAAATAAAACTGATCCTACGTGCATTTTATGCCTTATATTTACTGGAATACGAATACTAATATATTATAATCACTGAATGATATCAACTAAATACCTGTATAATGTGCACAATGCACAATGTGCATTTCACAATGTCTATCTGCCGTATATCTATGATTTTACCAAGTATAAATATTCCACCTAGACGAACAAGAGTAATTTGATACGCTTCCTAATGATACGCTTCCTATCCTAGTTGATATTGTTATCGAAATTTAAATACACATTAGATTGTGAATCTAACATGTAATGTTAATATGGAATTTATAGATATAAATTCTATTGTAATTTAAAAAAAAGTAACATTATTTACACTCATATATTCGTTCAATTGAATATTAAATGTAGACGTTTAATTTTACTTATGAAATACATAAGATACGTATGAATACATTTATTTATATAGGAATTTAAAAACATTCACAGTATGTTTAAATTTTGAATTATTATTTATTACTATAAAATTACTTTGTCCATTTTAATGATTTATAATACTTCCAATTATAAAAATATGTTACTCCAGATTACGCTAGTAGATATGAATTCTATATATTTATTTAGAAAAATCTAAATATATCTTGGTATTGTTTAAAATTACTCATACATGTGAATATTTTTTAAATTATACTAATTTAAAAAGTAATATAAAAAAAATATATATTTTTAATGATTTATTCGAAAATGAATATTTTATATATCATATATAGTATATAATTGACCTTTTATTGTTTGATATCTAATAAATAAATATCATTTAATATATAATATATATTAAATATTCTATATATATAACTACATATCCTATAATTATAATGTACTTATACCGAACGTTTTCCAATACTTATTAATAAATAAATGTGATTGTAAAAATTTATATTATTATCTTATTATAAATAAACTTGTAATATATACACATTTTTATGTTGTAGATCATACAAATATGTAATATTTGTAAATAAATATCATTAAATTGTATACCTTCAAATAACCAATCATCTTGCTCATATATTATCTAAGTTCCGTCTAACTAATTTCCCGTTTTCAATTCTACTTTAAATCCATTATCTAATTCCTTCTCCCACCCTACACTGTTAAAAATAAGGGTACGCTAGAAGTCACAAATGGGTACAGCCTTTGTCCCTATTGTAGTACGCTTATGGGTACGCTAGAAATCACTTTTGTGGAGTGTAGCGTACCCTTTACGGTACGCATTAAACGGCATATAGCGTACCCTTTACGGTACGCATTAAACGGCATATAGCATACCCTTTACGGTACGATATCAACGGCATATTGCGTACCCATTTCGGTAAAACAATTCTTTCGTTATTATATTATCCCAGTAAACCAAACTGTTAATATAATATGCGGAACATATGTAATTGTTAACATGTTGAACATATTCATTTGGCTACAATTTGTATTGCTGTTGAACATGTTGAATTTTAATTATGTTGAGAATATGTACAATGTATTGAGTTGAGCAGATATCATATGTATATATTAAAATAAATCATTTATTAAATTAAAATTGTATTAATTATAATTTACTTGCATCTCCTTCTTTTTTCTTTAACAATGAGTAAGTTGATAGTCGATACATTTGTATATATCTTTTATTACTGCATGTTCATGAATTCTTAAGGTAGCCTCTATTATATATATATATATATATATATATGTATATATATATATATAATTATTAATATAAATATTAATTAATATATAATTAATATATACAATAGGGTATACATTTAAACTTTAATAAAAATGAATATGAATATTTAACTTATATTTAACTTATAGATACATGTATTTATAGTAAATTAATGTTAACATAATATAAACTAACCAGTTATACATTTGTATAATTTTGTTTGGGCAAAATAAATTCATCCTCGTTGACAGCATTGAGAATAATAGCACCACACTTGTTTAGATGCAATATATTTAAACATAGAAGAAATTGTTTCCCCAATGTTGCATTCACCTAATCTTGATAAAGCTTCAACCTAAATATAGGAATATTAAGCATAGTATTAAAGAATATATATATATATATATATATATATATATATATGTAACAAAGTTAAGTTTGTTATATAACTTTATTTCAACAAAGACCTGTATAATAACATAAATAATAATAATAATAATAATAATAATATAGTAATTGTTATATATTTGTTGGAGTAAGAAGCGGTTGTTGGTGTTGGTCATATTTATTAGTATATAGGTAAGATATTTATTTATTTATTTGTTTAAATACTTCATAAATGAAAATAATTTTTCGACGTCATAACAATAATAATAATAATAATAATATAATAATATAACATATAAACGAAGATAACAATAATCGCAAAATATATATTCATTTCACTAAATAATGTTTAAAGAGTCTACTTTTGAATTGAGATCGAGAAGTTGTCGTACGAATAATATTCGGAAGTAAATTCCATAGAGTTGGTACCGCAACAGAAAAAGCAGAGTTACCAAAACATGAATTTGTATGAGGCATAACAAGTTTCATTGCATGGCAATCCCGTCTTGGTCTGTTACTGGTAGCAATTGATAATAATTCAGCCAGATACTTAGGTTCACCCGTGTAGATAGCTTTATGAGCTAAACATAATAATTTTAGTTTACAAAGATCACGATATCTGAGCCAACCAAGGGTTAACATAATATGTGATATAGATATATAGTTACTACCCGTATTAGTATTTATATTATTTTTAATTTTATATAAAACACGAACAGCTCTCCTTTGAATTTTTTCGAATTTTATCATAATATTATCAGGGACAAAAACAAAAAGTGAATTGCAGTAGTCGAATCTACTAAAAACCAATGAATATATAAGTGATTTAGTGATATCAAAGGAGAGCTTAGCACGAGCCTTATGTATATTATATAAATAAAAATTAGCAGTACGAATAACATTAAGAATGTGACTGTCATATTTCATAATAGAGTCAATTGTTATACCGAGTGTTGTGATTTTATTAGATAAAGGCAGCGTGGCAAGAAAACTATCAGTTATTTTAACAATTGAAGGTATTTTAGAGAATAAAATAGTATCAGTTTTTGAGACATTTAAGGATAATGAATTACTAGTGAACCAATTTTTTATATCAGTAATACAGTTTTTAATGTTGTATTGAATTATAGCGTGATCAGTAGATTGAGGAAAGGAAGTATAAAGCTGTAAATCATCAGCATATAGATGATAGTGAATGTAAGGATATTTTTTAAAAATAGAAGAAACAGGTAATATATAAATCAAGAAAAGTATTGGGCCCAGAACAGATCCTTGAGGAACACCATGAGTGTGCATAAATGATTTTGAAAAATTGTTATTAATCTTAATTGATGAAAAACGAGATGTTACAAAAGACATTAACCAATTGTGCACCTGTCCATGAATACCTATCTCTTTAAGGCGACATGATAAAATTGTATGATCCAGAGTGTCAAAAGCACTAGATAGATCAAGTAATACTAAGTAGCATGGCATTTTGTTGTCAAGCGACAGTATTATATCGTTAAAAATCAAATTAAGCGCTGTTTCCGTTCCACGATTAGGAAGATAAGCACTTTGTAAAGGATCAGCTATCGAATTAGAAGTTATATAATGAACTAATTGTTTACTTACAATGCGCTCAAGAGTTTTAGAAAGGGATGATAGTTGAGAAATTGGACGATAATTAGATAGAATAGAGGAATCAAGAGTAGACTTCTTAATAATTGGAGTAATATATGCTTGTTTCATACTTGGAGGAACAACTGAGGAGATAAGCGATGAGCAAAATATATTAGTAATAGGAATTATCAAGTATGAAATAGAAGAACGTAGTAATGTAAGAGGAATAGGATCTAGAGGGGATGGCGATTTAATGGACATAATTAATGTTTGGATTTCAAGAGGATTAGGAAGCGAAAAGCAGGACCAGTGAAATGATGAAAAATGTTTACATAAAGATGGTTGGCAATTATTACTCATAGGAGGTAGATTATTTATGATACTTTTTGTTTTTTGTATGAAAAAACTAGAAAATAATGAGCAAAGTACATTTTCAGGTAAATCTGGAAGTTTTTTAATTTTATTCTTGCCAATTAGAGAAAAAGTTAGTTTAAAAGACTGTTTAGAGTTGATTCCAAAATCACGAAATTTTTTAATAAAAAATAAAGATTTTACATTAGATAATTTCCTACGATAAATGTTACGATACATTTTAAAGAACTGTAAATCATTCAGTGATTTCGATCGAGAAAACTTCAATTGATATGATCGTAATTTCCTTTTAAGAGTTGATAATCCAGAGCCAAACCATGACTGATGAAATATCTTTCTTGTTTTAGAAATTTTAAGAGGGGCATGGAAGTCAAGGGATAACTGAGGAGAAGCGTGGCGAGTACGCAAGACGGGGATGGGGGGAGATACCATGCGTAGTAATGGGACGAGGCGGTATGCCCAAGTGCAGACAGGTGCATGGTATCGCGTGATTGCGTTGTCCCTTAGCCAATCAGGGAGGCAACGCACGCAGTGCGTGCGTTGACCTGATTCCGTAGACAGTAAAAATATTACATAATGGGACGTCTAATATCTAGCTCGTTAGCTAGATATGGAACGTTCCATTATGCTCGCGGTACGGAATAGTCCATTATAATAATATAAGAATATAAGAATATAAGATATATATATATATATGTATGTAATACATAGTATATACTATGTATGTATATACATTATATAACAGTAATAATAATAACGACAATGACAATATGTACCAACCCGGTGAGACGCAGAATCAAAAGTGTATCAATCTCACGGAGCGGCGTTCAACCGAGCGTGAAGCCTGAAACAATTTATGCATGCAGATATATCGATATTACGTAATGACCGAATTGAATTTAGTTCAATTCGACATACATGTATATTACATTAATCGATATATATATGCATACTTCCCTTTATAACATATATATATATATATATATATATCTCTTAAGATATCTATATAATTTGTACTCACATATAAAGCAGTAATCATATCAGAATTTAGATAACAAATAAAGCAGTAATACATTACATATTTACGAAGGTTCAATTTCTGGTATCAGGGCGTCTAATTCTTCAGTATCTTTAAAATAATTGATTAATAATAAATAAAACCGATGAATTTAATTACAATTTTCTTTCTATATATGAATATATCGGCCTCAATTCTATCTTCCGTTAAAACATTATTAGGGTTAGGATTTTTAACTTTCGTCTTTCTTATCTAAAAGAAGAAAATAATACTTATGTATAAATTATATACTTATTATATAATTATTATAATACTAATTATATTAATAATTATAATATTATCTTAACCATAAAATCAGCTTGGGTTTTAAAGCATCCAACAATTAGTTTCCTATAGTCCTTACTTTCTGGATACATAACATAGATAGTATATATATATATATATATATATATATATATATATATATTAATAGTTTATTATAATTGTATTAGTATTAATAACTTACGTGACAAAAGCATACGGAAACCCTATATACCACTAGATAAACTATATATTATTAATTAACTAAGCAGATATTTTACAATTTCATTATTTATAATTAATTTTATGAATGATTTAATATAATTTAATTCGTAATTAATTTATTAATTTTTATTATTATTTTATTAATAGATAATACAAGTTAAGTATCTAAATAATAATATTTTTAGATTTAGCTTCATTGGTGGTATTAATATTATAACGCACGACATTTTTATGAAAATCAGAATAGTTCATACGCTGCGCGCTGATTGGTTATAGGGTGTCCGTATTAAGACATTTTGCTTAATTTGCTTATTTCGTGATTGTTGTTTCCCTGACAGTAAAAGTTCTCCAAACATCACGGTTCATCATAGCTACTTTCATCTCGATCGCCGGTATACCAGTTTCGCGCTCGAGATTCTTGATGTAACTTTCTGGTGGCCTTCCCCGTCTTCTAGTTCCATGAGTAGGTTCCCAAAGAACTAGGTCCAAAACAACTTTATCATCTCTACGTAGGCAATGTCCAGAAAACTTTAAGAATCGACGTCTGATCTTTGTAGATATTTTTTCTATAGCCCCATACAGTATTTCATTAGTAACTTTCTGAGACCAATGTTTAATATCATCGTAGAATTCGAGTGTATGGGCCATTACGTTTTTTGAGTAGTGTTTTTGTGAGGGTCCAAGTCTCACATCAGTACAGCAGAACCGTTTCAACTTGGGTGTGCATGATCCTGAGTTTCATTCCCACTAAGAGTTGATTTCCAGATATTCCTCATTTGATGACATGTTCTCCAAGCAAGCGCTTTTCTGATTTTTAAATCTTTTGCACTGCTGTCTATCCATGCCCCTATGTACTTGAAGTCTTCAACCCTTTTCAGATTTGACCCATATATAGCTTTGATTTCAAACTGTTGATTGGTATTGTAGCTCATGTATTTCGTTCTACCTGTATTCATGCTTGGAGTGTAAGTTTTAGGGTGTAAGTTTTAGTGTTTTGGAATAAAATTGTAAATATGCTGTTGCACTTTCGAGTGGTCATATTTTCCATACCACTGCACTATTTCTGACTCTTTTGCTTTGGCTCCAAGCGCCACACCCTGGTAAACCACTTTTACTAGTGGACTAAACTTGCAATAGGGGGCTAGGAGAGGAGACTGGCGCCACCTAGCTTAAACACCCCCAGAAAGAATCATAATGAACAACAACAATAACAATTATACCATGCCGGATCGGTTGAGCCCCGGAAAAACAACGACCGCGCTATCTATTGGACTATCCCAGGATGGAAGTGTTAAATTGGCTACTGGAGATACAATAATTAAAAAGAGAAAAAATAAAAAATAAAATAAAAATAAAAGTAAAACTAGCAACGAGTATAACGACTATTGGAACTTGGAATGTGAGAACACTGAGCAGATGTGGAAAATTAGAGGAATTATCAAGAGAACTCGATCGCTACAGATGGGATGTAATTGGATTGGCAGAGATAAGATGGATAGGAACTGGAGAAGAAATAACTGATCACGGACATAAATTCTTCTATAGTGGACATGATAAGTTAAAGCGACACGGAGTAGGATTTTTAATCAGGAAAGAGTTAATTAATTCCATACTCAACATTAACATGATTTCCAGCCGAATTATCTCCATACAGTTTGCAGCCACACCAATGAACATCACCATAATACAGGTATATGCACCAACTACAGATTACTCTGATGAAGATATCGAAGAATTTTATGAACTCATAGAATACACAATATCAAAAACACCTAAAAAGGACTTCCTAGTAATACTTGGCGATTGGAATGCAAAAGCTGGAACTGATGCACATACTATATGGCCTAACTCTATTGGTCGCTTCGGCCACGGTTCTACAAACTCTCGTGGTGAAAGATTATTGGAGTTTGCTGAAAAACATAAGTTTGTTCTCGCTAATACACTTTATAATCACAAAAACTCTAGAAGAACTACGTGGCATGCTCCGAATGGAAGAACAGATAATCAAATTGATTACATATTGACGCCTCAGAGATTTAAGTCGAATATAATTACTACAAGTACAAGAACATATCCTGGTGCCGATATTGGCAGTGACCACGACTTAGTATTATGTAATCTCAAACTGAAATTGTGTATAAGGAAAAGAGCAATCACGAACAGGATAAGATTTAACCTAGATAAACTTGAAAACGCAACTACTGTTAATGATTACAAAGTAAAACTTGATCTTGAGCTTTCACAAGTGAAAATAAATGAAAATGATATTACTGAAACTTGCAACATGGTTGAAAAAGCTATCTTACTAACAGCGGAAAAAACTATTGGAAAATATAGGAAAAAGAAACAACCGTGGATAACACACAATATCCTTGACTTATGTGATGTTAGACGTAAACTCAAAGCGCTAACAAAAGTAAAACCAGTAAAACCAGAATTGAAAGACAAGTACAGACAGATAAATATCAGAATTCGTAATTTGATGAAGGAAGCAAAAGAAACATGGATCCAATCCCAATGTACTAGTATAAATGAAGACATGGCAAAGGGAAGAGTTAACAAAAAAGCTTATCAAACATTGAAAATACTCACAAAGACAACCAACAGTAAAACAATGATCATCTTAGATAAAGATAATAAGCCCGTCACTGAAAATATAGAATTGATAAAAACATGGACTGAATATTGTAAAGATTTATATAATTTTAAAATTAAACCAGACAATAATCTACTAAAACCGAATATAATGAACAACAATGAAGAATCACTCCCAATACTTGAATCTGAAGTCCGTAATGCAATTCGGACTCTTAAGAATGGGAAATCGCCAGGTCCTGATAACATTCCTGGTGAACTTCTAAAACACGGAGGTGAAAGTCTGATCAAAATATTCACCACAATATGTCAACAAATATGGAAAACAAAGAAGTGGCCAGACCAATGGACTAAATCACTTATAATACCAATTCCGAAAAAGGTGACTCACGGAAATGTTCAAACTACCGCACCCTGAGCCTTATCCCGCATGCAAGCAAAATACTTCTAAGAATAATCCTAAACCGTCTAAACCCACAAGCTGAAACAATCCTAGCAGAAGAACAGGCAGGCTTTAGAAAATCCCGAAGCACAATTGAACAAATCCTCAATTGCAGAATTATCATGGAAAAGCACATAGAAAACAATAAAGATGTATATCACAACTTTATTGATTTTAAAAAGGCTTTTGACCGTGTATGGCATAAAGGTTTATGGCAAAGTATGTATAACTTCGGAATATCACAAGATATCATAGAAATAATAGAATCATTATATTCTAGCTCTACTAGTGCAGTCCTTATCAACAATGTAACCGGGAGCTTCTTCAACACAACTGTAGGAGTCAGACAGGGATGTTTACTCTCTCCAGTATTGTTCAACATCTTCCTTGAACAAATTATGATAAACACGCTCGATGAGTATACTTCAACTATCTCGATTGGCGGTCGAAAGATCAGCAACCTTAGATTCGCAAACGATATCGACCTAATAGCAGGAAGCAATACCGAATTACAAGACCTGACAAATCGACTAGTCGAATCTTC
The DNA here is from genome assembly GCA_964019155.1 of Osedax fenrisi. Taxonomy (NCBI): domain Eukaryota; kingdom Metazoa; phylum Annelida; class Polychaeta; order Sabellida; family Siboglinidae; genus Osedax; species Osedax fenrisi. Next base: position 51,245,230 of record OZ025244.1, on the reverse strand, counting down.
AAAAGCCCACGGCATGGAAATAAGCCAAGAGAAGAGCAAAACGATGGTAAATTCAAAGTATAATGATAAGTGCGCTAAAATCTACATGGATGGAATACTACTCGAAGATGTAAAAATCTTAAAATATCTAGGAGCGACCCTAAAATCGGATGGAGCGTCAGGTAATGAATTACGAATTCGCATAGTTACTGCTACATCTGCAATGATAAGATTAAACATTATATGGACCAGTAAAAATATCAGTTTTAAAATAAAATTCAATTTATACAGATCGCTAGTTCTATCTATACTACTATACGGTTGTGAAACCTGGACGCTAATGTCAAATGAAGAAAAGAGGATCTCGGCATTCGAAAACAATGCTCATAGAAGACTTCTTGAAATCAATTATCGACATATGAAAACTAATCAATATGTAAATGAGACAATAATAAAATTGGTAGGCAAATTCTAACCTCTGCTGACAACCATCAAAAGAAGAAAAATGTCATACTATGGACACATATGTCGCCATAATAGTTTGGCAAACACTATCATGCAAGGAAAAGTTGAAGGTGCAAGAAGCAGAGGTCGCCCAAAGAAAGACTGGATGTCAAACATCACTCTGTGGACAAACAAGTCGTTAGATGAACTGTTGGAGAAGACGAGGGATAGAGACAGATGGAGAAAAGTTGTTATTGTTGCAAGCAACATGATTCCATAACATAATCGATAACTATGACAAAAATGTATCTCCTTGTAAAACACCAGCTAGAATGTTGAAAGTTTCTCCATCAGGTGTAATGACCTTAGCAGTAGTATATTCATACATTATGCTAATAGCCGTCACCAACTCCTCAGGTATCCCATAAGCTTTCAGTATCGCAAGCATTTTCCCTTTGTGTATAGTATCAAAGGCTTTCTTGGAGTCGATGAATATCAGGATTGATTCTAGATTCTTATATTTGACTCCCTCAATCATTCGCACTATAGTGCTAATATTTGACTTTTGTTGTTCTGCAACTTCTGAAATAATTTTGATTTTTCCTTAGATGACAATCTAGATGAGGCCTAATTCTGTTCAGTATCATACGATTATAAGTTTTCGCTACTAATGAAGTAAGACTTATCACGATAATTACTACCTAGACTAATATCTCCTTTCTTGGGTATTGGAATTATATTCAAAATTAACCATTGTTTGGCTTCATTTTATCTAATAGTGCTTTGTTACAGAAGTAGAGGATAATGTCATCTATATTACATCGTTTTAATACTTCTGGCGGTATTTCATCAACACCGCAGCTTTTACCTTCTTTGATTACCTCTTTTGCCAACTTATATTCATACATTTCAAAAGCTCCACGCTTTATCTCTAGATGTTGTATAACTTGTATTATCGTTTAATTTTTGTCTTCAATATTTGGTGGTTTGCCTAATAAATCCTGAAATTGTTTGTACCAAGTTTGTAGACGTTCTTTTTGGTTCTTTCCTTTTATCATTCCTTTTTGAGTTGTTTTTCTACCAGTGATTTCATTTATTAATTCCCAGCTTTATAGGTACTTTCTATGAAGATCAGCGTTCTCAATTTGTTTAATCTTTTCTTCTAGGGTATCAACTGCAATATGTGTATATGCTGTATATAGTTTATTGTGCGATTCAGTATTGTTATATTGATTAGTCTCATTTTGATTGTCTTCATACTCTCTATTTGTTATACGCGTGTATTCTCTAGCTCTAGAAACAGTATTTTCAGTGGATGGACACATTTTATTTGTTTTAATTAAAAGTGGAACTAGCACCTTTATAACTTCAGTATTTATATCTATGTATCGTTCATATGTATCTGAAATGTCTTCATCGCCTTGCAAGATAAATCGATTTTATATTTCAATTGCGTATTTCTCCTGAAGGGACATGTCAGATTTAAACAAATGCCTGTTATAACGGAGTTTTCTTGGTAATGTCTTCCTATTCGCTCGCAAACTTAGCCTTACCTTAGATGATACGATTCGATGATCTAACCAATGCTAGAAAAAGTACTGTATGCTTCCACATTTGTGATGATGTTTCTCCATTTTTTTCTCATTAAAATATAGTCAAGATGATATTTCATGCAGCACGGATCCATAAATGTCCAGAGTTTATTCAATTTCTTTTGAAAACATGTATTTGTTATTACTAATTGTTTTTATAATATCTATTAATAATACACCATTTTTATTTGTGTCTTGATGATATGTAAAATTTCCGCCATATTTACCTATCCTTGCATTAAAATCTCCAATAATTATTAGGACATTGTGATGTGGTATAGCTTCATAGATCTTCTAAGTTCATCGTCGAATTTGTTTATAACTTCATCTTCGCTAGCATTTGTAGGTGAATATATGATTAAAATAGATGTTGCAGGATTTCCATGGAATGTGCTTATTAATATTCTCTCAGAGTGTGATATAACCTCGCATAGTGAGTTTATTGATCTTTTGTTTAACATTATACCAATTCCTCCTGTTGATGCACCTTGATCATTTTTCCATACTGATGTTGTTATAAGTGTGCTATGTCCAATAGTATTATACTTAACAGTTTCATCATGCATACTTTGATGTTCCTGTATTCCAAGAATTTCTAGATCATGGCTTTCGAAATTATACTTGAGTTCTATAGAACTATACTATACAACTATAGTTGTTTATGTTCTCCTCGAATTGTTCTAACTTTCATAGTTGATACAATGATTTCTCGTTTGCATCTTAATAGTTTTGCCTTATTACCTACGCGTTTCTCAAGATCTACCCTTCCTTGCGGGTTTGGAGTAGGTCCGTCATACTTCTCCTTAGAGATCGTTTCGGTTATAGGGAAGGTTATATTAGGGACTTTAACCCTAGTGTTGTTTGTTGTACTTGTCATGTCTTTCATTTGCTAATACTGCTATGGGCGCATCTACTATAGAAGTGCGTTTGATTTCAGAGTTGCACTCTCTTAGCCTTTACCTAAATAGGTCTTACTATAAGAAAACAGAAAGATTTGGAATCAGAGTTACCTTCTCCTAGATCCCATACAATTTAGACTGGATAATAAGTAAACAGTTTACCGTGGTATGCCACTCGGAGGCATTGAAGGAGTCTTGACTTGTAGAACCATAAAACTGTTAAGTTGTTAGGGAATAAGATGTTTAAGTGTTGGTCATATTTATTTAGTATACAAGGGGGGAATACGTAGGAATGGGGGAGCGTGACGAGGACGCCGACAAGGGGGAGATACGTAGGAATGGGCCGAGGTGGGATATTCAAGTGCAGACGTTAAAGTAAAGTTTCGAGTGCAAAGCATGGCGTGGCTAAACAATTACGTGGCCAATCAGGGAAGCGTATTCCTTAGTGCACGCAGTACGCGACACACGTAATGCGTGCGTCGAACTCATCGATATAAAGAAAGTGGATAAGCAATTGAATGTAGTGTATGGCACTTTCCGCTACGAGCGCTGCAGTCGAAACCCACTATCTGGCCCACTACTTTTTATTTATAATAATATGTATTTATCATATATATATTGATAATCACTACCAATTTTAATATACTATCTATACTAACAATAAAATTATATATTTAAAATACATAATATCAACATTCCTCGTAATTTTGTGTATTTAAATTGAAGTTATAATACTATTTTATTGATTTTATTGATATTTATAATTTAAATCCATTGATATAGATAGAAGTCACTTTAATCTATTTCGACGAAAAGACTACTGTTTCAATATTTGACATATATAATATGACTAATATCCAATCAAAATTACTGATACCATTTTGTTAATTTATCGATAAAAGTGTCATTCACGTGTCTATCTTTTACATGCATTGTGTGCGTCAATTGCTTATCCACTTTCTTTATATCGATGGTCGAACTATATATCGCGAGACAGTAAACATGTTATATAACAGTTGTCCGATATATAGTTCGACATACAATGTGCAATTATATGCGTTTACATATATGTATTGTACACATATATAACATAACAAAAACCATCAGGAAAAGACTTACACACTCGACCTTCCTTTTCGCTTGTTATGGCTAGGTGGTGGATGTAGCTAGAGGGATACTAACTACAACGCTATAGTCTACAAACCATGTGCATAATGCACTACAATACCACAATACATTTAGAGTGTCCGTATTAGGAACTTATATGACCTCTAGATATATACTTATAACTTAATGAATATTTGATAACAAATATAGAAATTATATATATATATAATTTTTAGAATGCTTTAATTTTTAATAGTATATTGATGTTTTATCGATACATTTATATATTCTTGAGTTGAAATTTTTTTTCATAAATTTAAAAACGTAATAAAAAACATCAGTTTATTAGATATATCAGCAATATTTTGAATAATTAAAAAAAAAATACTTTTTTAGACTATTTATATACTTGTGAATATTTTATTCATTAAACATTTTTTTGTAGGATTTATGGTTTTTGAGATAAAGATATTGTCCGTATTCGGTTACTTCCCCTACATTAGATTACTTCAATAATTTTAGTTTTTAAAATAATATTTTTTTTTTTAAATTCAATATATTAACTTAAATATAAAATTAAAATAATAATTAATAATTAATTTGCAAAAATAAAAATTAAATCAATATATTAAAACAATTAAAAGGTTATATACAAATATTATATAATATTTTATTCTTTCTATATTAAAACAATAATACACTTATAACTATGGTAATACTTTCATCAATAACCTACGTTTTTCAAAAACGATTCTCAATAATGCATTTAGGAATCGTCTTTAAAAACTGATTCTCAATAATTTGTTTAGAAATCGTTTTTAAAAAACGATTCTTTTGAATAATAAAAAATAAAAAATACCTATTTAGACTATTTATATATTTATGAATATTTTATTCATTAAACATTTTTTGTAGGATTTATAGTTTTTATAGTACATACTGAGTGTCCGTAATCGGGTACTATCGGAATGACAAATTTCCATTATTGAATATTTATCTATTAATTTGAAATGAGTTGGATTATTTATAATTGAAATAAATTGTTTAATTTAAGTGTATTTAAAAAATGATTTATATATATTATCATCAAGTAAATCAATGTTAAAGTCATCGCATATTATAATTTGCTTATTTTGAAATTGACTAAATAATTAATATAAGTATTTACACATATATAAGAATCTATTTTTAACAATGGATATATATTGACCTGATAATATATATATAATACTTAATTATATCTTAATTGTAAGACAATTTATAAATGAATTGCTATATGATAAATGATTATTATATTTAGTTTTATATTTACTATTAATATATAATACAACAACTCCGACATATTTATCAATTATAATTGTATGAATCGAAATATATCCTTAAATTTTATATAATTCTAAGTTATATTAAATAAACCATGTTTCATAAATCGATATAATATCAAATTCATGGAGTTAATAAAATGTGTAGAGCATCACAATTTTTAATCAAATTTTTACAATTTAATTTAAAAATGTATAAATTATGATTAACCTATCGAATATTAGGAAAATCTTTAAATGATATACATGGAGAATATATATTTAAATAAATATAAAAAAAGAGTTAACGCCTAATATGTTTGTAGAATCTCCAGGAGGCGTTCGTAATATGCAAATAAATCCGTGAACATCAACAATAGCTAGGTGGTAATCGAACCCAGTGGTGTGGGCAATGACCTTTCCCCCAAGAATTCCTACTTAAGTAACCTAGTAATATGGGTAATGGATATTACCCCAGAGATTCACACAGCGGTGTGGCTCCGATGTAATAGCAAATGCTACGGGGATTCTATACGTAATACTAAATAGTTCCTCGGTCGCACATGGGTTGTCAATATTATCTGTTTTATAGGTGTTTCTAATATTCTTAACTTTTCATATAAATAGATATATTTATAATATTTATAAAATATATGTTATCGGCTTTATTTATATGAATTTATTTAATATTTTCGATGTATTTCTATAATTTAAATGCTATAAATTTCTATACAATATCTATATAAAATGTTATATAATTTTCTATACGTGTTCTATACATTAAACCTTTACATACACTTTATATGTGTTTATAATATTATTAATTTGTTCTATATATAGTCTATATATACTATATATACTATATATATATAATCTTGCTAATGCATATGTTGCCGGATTTATTTATCTGAACTTATTTAATATTATATAATGAATATATTTCTATATATTTCTATACTATATCTATATCAAATGTCTATAATTTAAATTATAGCAATTGATATACTTTTTTATATATATTATACCTTTTTACATACTATATATATTTAGTTCTAATAGTATTATTTGTTTCTATAAATAGTTGTATTGCTAATTTACATATAATATATGTTGTCGGCTATATTTATATGATCTTGTTCAATATTTACGATGTAGGTATATTTAAAAAAATATATTTAAAAAATGATAAACCATGGATTTTCATTGATAATATAATTAGAAAATTAATTAATTCATATGATTCATTCGTATATTTAACTAGTTCATATTTAATATATTATATTTATTGTATACGTTATATAATATATAAATAAATCATGATAATATTTACTAACATGTTATGTATTATTGTTATTTAATTATATATGTGTGTGTATGTTTGTGTGTATGCATGTATATATATATATATATATATATATATATATATATATATATATATATATATATATATATATATATATATATATATATAATTTATGTTTTATTTGTTCAGCATAATAATTAATAAACTTCTTTCAAATAATTTAAATTATTTTTTTTAAATATTTATATTAAATTAATAATTCACTCATACAGGTATATAACATATATATAACCTATATATAACTAGTTCATTAATTTAATTATTTAAAAATAAATGTGCAATATGTGGTTTACGTAAGCTTAGTTATAGATGGGGTATTCGGGGATATCACAAGAAGGAAATACCTATGTGTCGGTGAATTTCTCTTCTAGCGTTGACTGTTACATGTTGGTCAACATTAGCACACGTCGGATCTATCGTGCCACCTCGCGCAAACCGTCGTTCTCACACCATGTTAACTTAATATACGCCCACTTTAATGACATCACAACAACAACAACACCATCAACACGTGATCATGTGGTATTCGCGACAACGACATATAGGATACAGAGATAAACTATGTGTAGGCACAGCACACGCGATAACATTGCGCTACTTATTGTAATCTTTATGGTGATAGTGATAGCACAATTACAAAGACTAATATATATATATATATATATATATATATATGTGTGTGTGTGTTTGTGTATATGTATATGCATGTATTAATTAAATATTAATTTATAAATAGAATTTTTAAACTTAATAATATTGATGTATTAATATAGACTATATTATATAGTACATATTTTTATTTGTTAAATAACGTTAATGGCTAATATTTATAAGTACATTTATTATTAAACCGTATAACTTATAAATACAATGCACCGATATGTTCACCATATGTTGTTAATAGTCGTCGAGTACATTTTATCTCCCTTTTTGCACTTGTAGGCCTCTCTAAACGCTACGCTATTCCTAACCGAGCCTATAACTCTCCACTCGCTAGGGGCGTGTTCGTCTGTTGATAATTCGGATATCATGATTTCTTTTGACACTCTTCTGCAAAAATTCTATCGATATGAAGATAATGATTTAATCTCTCATTTTGATAAATATTAATTAATAAATAAAATTAGATAAACATTAATGTATAATTTCTATATAATATAATTACCTTATACTTATTATATATATACATATATAAAGATATATATTTATGTATTATAATGTGCCGCGTATGGGTGCCACGTTATAGTAAATCTATATTAATAATTAAATAAATATTACGTTATGAATATTGTTTCAAATATTATTAAATATGTGGTATTAATATTATGCTTTTACTTTTTTTTTACTTTTTTTGGTTTATGGACTGCAAGTGCGTGAGCAATCGAAATAATTGAGTGGAATGGAAGGCAAGGGAGAAGTAATAAGTCTTAAGGTGGAGTTTAAAGTAGAGAGTTTATGAGTTTATTCGTAGGTGTTTGGGTAGGGAGTTCCAGTGGTAAGGGGCAGAGAGGGCAAAGGAGCGTATATTTGAAGAATGGAGTTTGTGTAGATGGGGAGTGATAATGATAATGGTGTTGGAGGAACGGGTCTGGAGTGTAGTGATGGGTGTGTGTAGATGTAGGAGGGAGGCAAGGTAGTCAGGGGAATTGTCGTGAATAGCTTTGTGGATGGATAGGGAGAGTTTGTACTTTATACGATAGGGGACTGGCAGCCAGTGTAGTTGTTTTAGGAGAGGAGTAATGGGAGTCAGGGGAACGTCGGGGAAGTAAATGGACGCAACGAACTACAGCGTTTTGGAGTCGCTGTAGTTTGATGAGTTTGTAGTCCTGGAGGTTAAAGAGTAGGGAGTTGCAATAGTCGAATAGGGGGATGATGTAGGAGGAGGCAATGGTAATAGCGATGGGGAGGGGAATGGAACGTCGGATTAAGCGGAGGCAGTGTAGGTGGTAGAGGATGGATGTATGCATGTGTATAAGATGATAGTCAAGGGTGATGGTGGATATGCAGACTTTAAGAGCAATAAGTTGGGAATTGTTGAGGAGTTCACAGAACCTGACTTGAAAGGGTGAGTTTTTTAGGAGGTGGAGAGAGCGGATAACAGTGTTTTTTGAATGATGATCAAGATAGGTGATGGATAGGGGTTTTGGTAGGTTGGAGGAGGAGTTGGTTGAGTGTGGGATACGGTGAGATTGTATATGTGGTTGGGAGTGAATATTGATGGAGGCAAAAAGCTTTTTCAGGTAGGATGTATCGTTACCTGTTTCATTGGCTCCAATGATTGTATGGGAGATAGTTGGTAATTTACCGACAAGAAAGTTAATAAGTGGAGTGTTGGGGGGGGTTATTAATTCTTTTCTATGTAATTTTATCAGATTTAGGGGGGAGTAGGGGAGGTATTAAACGGGGGTGTTTAGCTATGGAAGTGATGGATTGTAATCGTTTAGTGGTAACATGGCATAGGCGAGTGGTGATATTAAGGTAGGAACAGTGGATGAGTTGGGGGTGACTTAAGTATGGACTCTGATATAGTTTGGGATGAAGGGAAGGGTGGGGTGAGCGGTGAACATGAATAAAAAGTGGGTTGTGTAGATAGGTGGGGTGCAGGGGCAGGGGAATGATTGTTATAGATGGGAGGGGAGCTCATGGGAGAGGTTTGGGAGGAGCTATTAGAGAGTATCTTACGTTGGGAAGGTCTAGAGTCAGTTCTACAGTTGGTGCATAACCAGTAGAAACCAGATTTTTGGAAGGCAGTCATTTTGTTAAGGGTAGATTTGGGGAGTTTGGAACATTATTGGCAAAGCCAGTTACGGCAATGGTCACATTCCGTGAGTAACGTGGCTATAATATTACATGAGGAACATGTGAAGTCAGTGTGGATGGAGTCAGTCATAATCGGGGGTAGAAGTAGTTTAGTGGAAGTAAATGGTAATAAATATTGGACTTAGCTTGATTATGGGTAATAAAGTTAAAATTTTTTAATTTAAAAGTTGTTGTTGTTGTATATGGATACAATAATAAAATGTGACTGCATTAGTTTAAAGAATTTGTATTGATATAATATAAGAGTATAATATATTGATATAAGAATTATTAATATAATGCAAATGATTACAAATAAATATAATTTAATATTATTATAACTCTTAAACTCAACAAATATATTCTATTATATTCTATATATTTATTGTATCTACTTATCAATGATCTATTAATTCTATCTAATGATTTAGTAGAAGTAGCTGGAATGCCATACTATAGAGAATAACAATAATTTATATGTGACATAAATAATGATTCTATTAACATTTTTAAAATTCTTAAAGGTAAGATTTCCTTATTGATCGTATTTTATATAATTGATAATTATTATATTTACACACATTAGCTATCTGATCGGAGAAATTTAGGTTATCATCAAAAATAAAACCAAGATTTTTAACATTCTTGTAAGGAACAATTGTGATAGAATCAATAATAACCAAAGGAAAAACTGATGATATTCTATATATATTTAGAAGTTTTTAGAGTTTTGTTCATATTCAACATTAATCTATTTTGTAAAAACAAATTTGTTACCATATTAATACAATCAACTATCAATTATCAATCACCTATAGCTATATTAGCAGATTTATTGGCTATTATTGGAAGCTTAATATACAATTGAATATCATCAACAAAAATTTAATATTTTACAAAGGGAAAATTATATATACTATTTTTAAGAGGCAAGATATAAAGAGAAAATAGCAATGGCCATAATGCAGAACCATTAGGAACTCCATGTTACATTCTACAAGTGAATAATTACTAATGAATAATGCTCATCAATTTTTATAGAAAATATTCTTTCAGATAAGTACGATTTAATCCAAGCTAGAGGAATACCTACAATACCAATATCTTCAAGACGTTTAATTAAATATAATGTTCAATAGTAGAAAATGACGCAGATAAATCTAATAAAATAAGATGTATATTAGAATTATTATCAAGATTATTAAGAAAATCATCAAGAATAGAGAAAATAAGTGTCTGAGGACTATACAATTTCCTATATGCACTTTTCTAGTGAGAAATAATGAATTTTCAATTAGATAATTGATTAATTACTTGGAAACTATTCTTTCCAATATATATATATTACTTATAAAAGGTAATTGAGATATTGGTTTATAATTAGATAAACACTCAATATCCAATCCTGGTTTCTTTAGAATAGGTTTTATTATAGCATGTTTTAAAGATGAAGTTACAATACCAGAATGGAGAGAAATATTAATAATATTTAAAATAAATTGAGTAAGTATAAAACAAAGCTTATAAAAGGTAATTGAGATATTGGTTTATAATTAGATAAACACTCAATATCCAATCCTGGTTTCTTTAGAATAGGTTTTATTATAGCATGTTTAAAGATGAAGTTACAATACCAGAATGGAGAGAAATATTAATAATATTTAAAATAAATTGAGTAAGTATAAAACAAAGCTTATGAAAAAGAGATAGAGGCAATGGATCAATAGGAGAAGACGATTTAGAAGCCAACATAATATAACATAAGCTAACACTTCATAGAAAGAAGCAGAAGAAAACAAATCAAAATATATACCACATCAAAGTAAAATATCATAAAATAAAGGAATAAAAGCCACATTATTTGTTATAAGCTTAATTTTAGAAATAATATTTAAAACTTTATCCTGAAATAAAATGGAAAAATTAGAACATAATATTGAATTAGGTAGAGTAGGCAATATAATCGACTCTGTTTTAGTTAAGGAGTTTATAAAAGAATTAATCTTTCTATTATTATTATTTTCAAATGAACTAAAAGTATTATAATGATAATAATGTTTAGAAATTAGAATATATGATCTATAAAAATACCTATAATTAACAAATGTAGCATAAGTTCATTAACATATTTAATTTTATATAGGTTTTCATAAATGTCTTTTTATTTTATGCAATTCACTATTAAACGATGGACAATTAATTGTCAAACAAGATACTTATTATATATTGTAACTAAAAAACTCCTAATAAGAGAATATATTTCTAATAAATTTAGAATAAAATTATTGAAGTAATCAAGATTTAGATACAATTTGAAAGTAAATTGATAATTTCATTAGAAAAATCACTAATATTCAATGTTTTAAGGTATCTATAATTAATTAATGCGCGTTTCCTTGTTGTTATATAATTTCAATCGAAAGGTAATAGAAAAATGATCAGTTAATAATTATTATTTAATTTGTATACCATGTACAATATCTGAATCTGAATTTGTTAAAACTAAGTCTAACGTATATCCTAAAAAATGGGTTTTACATAGGACATGTTGTTTTAGTCATAACAAATTAATTAAAGATTTGAATTCAAGATGAGGGGATATTAAAGAATATTAATGAGAATTAAAATCACCCACAAATATAGTATTATATATATTCGAATTAATAACAATATCAGAAATGTCATTAAAAAAGCTATAAAATCATTAGTAAGTAGAGAATATATAACAATAATTTAAAAATATATCTTTTGAAGATTTTAGATAGTCCGGCACTATATGAAAATACAAGACAATTTGATGATATTATACGAAAATAGTTATGAATCATAATACCAATACCATCACCTCTGCCATAAACTCTATCACTACGAATAAAAGAATAATTATGTAAATGTAATTTAGTTGAGAAATTATAGAGCAAAGTAATGGTATAAATATCATTTGAAGATAAACAGGTATCAGTACAAGCAATGATTGACGGATTGTTTTTAGAAATATAGGCCAAAATAATATCAACATTTATCTTAATAGATCTAGCGTTGATTAGGGCATTGTACATAACGAGTTTAGTCAATATTGAGAAATGGAAGAACTCACTTTTTTACTATAGCAATATATTGCTATAATCTAAAAATGACTCAGACCATTTATTCATCTCAGCATCGGACACTGATCTAGAATTTTCCCATATAATTTCAACGTTACCATCAGTAATATAAGTGCTCTATAAGTGATAAGTATTTGATTTATGATTAAAAATTGGTTTAAATCTAGTAATAAGTTTAGATTTAAGCGCATGATAAATATCCTTCCTTTTTTAAATTATTCATCACTAAAGTGATTTCTGAAAAATAAAAACGAAAACTGAGATGATTTCAACATAGATCTAGTTGAAAGAAAGTTATTCTTTGCATATTTATTTAAAAAATATATTATAGCTCTCTTATTTTTAAAGGAAACATAACTAATAGTAGGGGAAGTAACCTAATACGGAAACTTTAACAATAAATTATCTTAATATTTGATGAATCATTATTTTTATTCAAAAATTACAAAATATTTATATGATATGATTAGGTTATATATATATTATTGTGATTTTAAAATTTTATTTAATCTTTTAATTCCATAGATAACGGGGTTGTCCGTATTCGGTACCCATGTCCGAATACGGAGATCCTATATACCACTAAATAAACTATATATTATTGATGAATAAATCAGACAAATTACAATTACATTATTTATAATTAATTTTATGAATAATTTATATAAATTATGAAGAATATTCTGATTTAATCAGTTAATAATTTATTTATTTTTATTATTTTTTTAATTAATAATACAATTGAAGTATCTAAATAATACACTTTATAATTTTAACTTTATTGGTTGTATTAATGTTATAACGCACGCGATTTTAATGAAAACCAGAATAGTTCATACGCTGCGCGCTGATTGGTTATAGGTTGTCGTATTAAGAAATATAGAATGTCCGTATTAGAGGCTTATATGACCTTTAGATATATGCTAATAACTTAATGAATATTTGATACAAATATAGAAATTATATTTATAATTTTAGAATGCTTAATTTTTAATAATATAGTGTTATATTTTAGTTTTTCGATACATTTGTATATTCTTGAGAAGGTTGTAAGTTGTAATTATTTTTTATAAATTTAAAAACGTAATTAAAAAATCATTTGATTTGACATATCAGCTATATTTTGAATAATTACAAAATATAAAATACATTTTTAGACTATTTATATAATTAGGAATATTTTTTATTCATTAAATTTTTTTTGTAGGATTTATGGTTTCAGTAATACCGAGAGTGTATATATTCGGGCTATTCCGTTTTCGGTTACTTTCCCATAGATTCATGTATTTACAGATACTTATCTAAATAGAGATTTTAAATTAAGAGTATAATTAATCGAATTCGGTAGATTTTCAATCACAGCCATGACATTGGTATCAATCTTAGAATCAGAATTATTAGACACATTTAATTGAAACAAGTGTATTTTTTATTGATAAACAATATCAGAAAATGATTCATTTATAATATCAAATTTATTATTTATTTCTTCTAAGTTTTTTAGACAAAGAATTATTAATTAAAAAATCATTAATTTTCTTCAATTTGTTTAGATAAAGAAGTAATTTATTTTGATATATATTTTTTATTAATATTGCATAGTTTACAAGTAAAAGAGATATTATCACACTCAACAAATATAAATAGCATATTTTGGTGTAGGTTTACTAGTATTCCACGAAGATGTTAACATACCAGCAGCGTGAATACAACCATAATGAAGAGTATTGCAACAGGAAACACAAGATAAGAAATCTGTATCACAACTGTCCCCACACGAATAACAGGGATACATAATAGAAATATATATATATATATATATATATATATATATATATAACATACCAAAATCAATGCATATCAATATAAAATGATATATATATATATTGTATATAAACAAAAATATACATATCAATGAACAAATATAAAATTTAAATATACTTTAATTATTAAAGTTTAGTAAAACAAATAATTATTAGAATTAAATCAAATATATATATTTGATACTATATATAGTATGCAATAATGCAATTAAATATATATTATGTAATAATTCAAAATAAAAAGTATGAACAAATAATGAAATATATAATAATTTAATTTCCAAAATAAAAAATAAAAAATATAAATATATGAATATAATTAAGTATATAAATGAAATTAATTTTCTAAATAAATCAATATATGAATTTATAGAAAAATAGGTCATATATGTAAAATAATTACATATACATTAATTACATATAAAATATGTATATATATATATATATATATATATATATATATATATATATACAGTCAACTCCCGATAAGTCGGACTCGCAAGGGACCGGGAAAAGTGTCCGACTTAGCGAGATGTCCGACTTATCCGAGATTAAGAATATCATGCAAATAATACATGAAATGCGCAGCGCGAGTTAAATGGTTACCGAAATATGGAGTTATGCAAATATCAGCAACATAAAATGTAATATTCAATTATATTACTTAAATTACTTAAAATTATAATATTCATCATTTAAAATAAACATTTCTAACAATTTATAAAAAGTCCTACTTATCCAGTATAAAAATCATAACAATTACTATAATATGTGTCCGACCTATAGAAAAGTCCGACTTATCCAATCCAACGTATCCGACTTATTCGATTAATTTAACATGGAACTAGATACAAATCCAACCAAACCAACTAAATGTGTCCGACTTATCGAGAAGTACGACTTTTCCGTAGTCTGACTTATTGAGAGTTGACTGTAGTATATTAATAATTGGATATCGGTCAAGATATAATTTTATAAATAATAATTTTGGAAATATATATATATATATATATATATATATATATTAGATATAATAAAATATATTTGAACAAATATAATCAAATTAAATTGAATTAGAAAAATCAATAAAAATGTACGCCGAACAAAAAACGTCTGTACTCTATAGAGTAGGATCCTATAGGAAGGATAAAGCAATACTGATATAGATATATAGAAATAGACTAATATTATTAAATATAACACATGATTTGATATATCATAAATAAATGAGTTTATAAATTGTTCGTATACACTAATAAATAAAAAAGTATTTTAATTATGAACTTATATCTATATCACCCAGGAATATATATGTCGTTTTTATTTAAAGCTGAATGGTTTTAAATACCCTTAAAGAAAGCACGCTGATTTTAATGAATCAAGGTTTAATGAGAGTACCTCATATATAAAATCATATAAGTTATTTTTTGCTATTATAATAATTATTTAAGCCTACTGAGATAAGTAGGTAGTTTTGATATATAAATATTAACCTGAGCAAAAGATAAGAAAAATAATTGATCATGAGTTAAATTATCAATTCCATTTAGTTGAACTTCCTCCCCATTTTCTTCACCCATTCTTTATAAGCCTTGTAAATAATTTCAGAATATTATTTCATTAAATATATTTCAATTAATATTTGTTAGATATTAAGTTTTATATATCAATAAAAATGTGACATTATATATCTTCACCAAAATTCGTTAGGTTCCTACCAATAAATGATTAATTGTATCAAATATGTTATTTAAATATATATATATATATATATTAAAAATACCAATATCTAAATAAAGAATAATAGTACATTTGATTTGTAAATAATTTATAAAATTATATTTAATAAATATCTGTAAATAGATATTTGTAATTAATATTTAACTATTAAATAAAAAAATCTAAATCATAAATAATGTTGTTACTATAATTGCCATTAATTATTTACTAATATTATATATAAAATTATACTATATTATAATATTATATATTATATAGTATAATATTTATATATATATATCAAATTAGATGATATTTATATCTGATTTGTATTTTTTAGAAAAAGTAGATTTATATTATTATTCTCTACCTTAATGTATAATTTATAATTATATACAAAACTAATATTCCTTTCTACTAGATCATCAATTATTTTAAGTGATTTTTACATTTTATATTTTATAATTTAATGTATATTAAAAAGTTCAAATTTTGTATCATGCTTATAAATCTAATTTAATATCTAGTGCAATATCTATATTTAGTAAAATACTAATACATATTTGTTATCATATGTGGTAAAGTAGTTAATGATACATTTGTTCAAAAATTGAATTCTAAAATTACTCCATATATATATGATTAATTTAAATTGAGCAGATAATTATTTAATTGTTTTAAAAGAAACGAATTATACAGCTACTAAGTTAATAATACATTAAAGTTATTAAATGTTGAACTAATAGTATCTATATATATATATATATATATATATATATATATATATAAATTATGGCACTCCTGCATACATGAATTAATTAGATTTGTAAGTATTATATTATTAGATAATATAGTTTATATGTATAATATTAATGTATGTATCATAATATAAATATGAGA